>CM055907.1:1565143-2765143 GCA_029582155.1 Panopea generosa
GCCATGTGTTAAACCACTTAACCGTACTTAATGTGCTTAATATAACCTGTCATGTTTTAAACCGTCAAACTGTACTTTATGTGCTTAATATAACCTGTCATGTTTTAAACCGTCAAACTGTACTTGATGTGCTTAATTTAACATGCCATGATTTAAACCACTTAACAGTACTTGATGTGCTTAATATAACATGCTATGTGTTTAACCACTAAACCGTACTTGATGTTCTTAATATAACCTGCCATGTTTTTAAACCGCTAAACTGTACTTGATGTGCATAATATAAATTGTCATTTGTTAAACCTGTAACCGTACTTGATGTTCTTAATATAACCTGCTATGTGTTTTACCGATAACTGCACTTGATGTGCACAATATAACCTGTCGTGTGTTAAACTGCTAACCGTACTTGATGTGCAATATATAACCTGCCATGTTTTAAACCGTTAAACCGTACTTGATGTGCTTAATATAACCTGTTATATGTTAAACCACTTAACCGTACTTGATGTTCTTAATATAACCTGCCATGTGTAAAACTGCTTAACCGTACTTGATGTGCTTAATTAAACCTGTCATGTGTTAAACTGCTAAACCGTACTTGATGTGCATAATAAAACCTGCCATGTGTTAAAACGATAACCGTACTTGATGTGCTTCATATAACCTGCCATGTGTTAAACCACTAAACGTTACCGGATGTGCTTAATATAACCTGCCATGTGTTAAACCGCTAACCGTTATTGATGTGCTTAATATAACCTGACATGTGTTAAATCGCTCAACCGTACTTGATGTGCTTAACATAACCTGTCATTTGTTAAATCACTAAACCGTACTTGATGTGCTTAAAATAACATGCCATGAGTTAAACCGCTAACCGTACTTGATGTGCTTAATATAACCTGTCATATGTTAAACCACTTAACCGTACTTGATGTGCTTAATATAAGCTGTCATGTGTTAAACCGGTAACCGTACTTGATGTGCTTAATATAACCTGCCATGTGTTAAAACGATAACCGTACTTGATGTGCTTAATATAACCTGTCATGTGTTAAACCGGTAACTGTACTTGATGTGCTTAATATAACCTGCCATGTGTTAAAACGATAACCGTACTTGATGTGCTTAATATAACCTGTCATGTGATTTTAAACCCCTTAACCGTACTTGATGTGCATAATATAACCTGTCATGTGTAAAACCGGTAACCGTACATGATGTGCTTAATACAACCTGCCATGTGTTAAAACGATAACCGTACTTGATGTGCTTAATATAACCTGTCATGTGTTAAACCGGTAAATGTACTTGATGTGCTTAATATAACCTGCCATGTGTTAAAACGATAACCGTACTTGATGTGATTAATATAACCTGTCATGTGTTAAACAGCTAACCGTACTTGATGTGCTTAACATAACCTGTCATGTGTTAAACCACTTAACCGTACTTGATGTGCTTAATATAACCTGCTATGTGTTAAACCAAACCGTACTTGATGTGTTTAATATAACCTGCCATGTGTTAAACTGCTAAACCGTACTTGATGTGCTTTATATTACCTGTCATGTGTTAAACTATATCCGTACTTGATGTGCTTAATATAACCTGTCAAGTTTTAACCACTAAACCGTACTTGATGTGCTTAATATAACCTGCCATGTGTTAAACTATAACCGTGCTTGATGTGCTTAATATACCCTGCCATGTGTTAAACTGCTAAACCGTTCTTGATGTTCTTAATATAACCTGCCATGTGTTAAACCGCTAAACAATACTTGATGTGCTTAATATAACATGTCGTGTGTTAAACATAAAAAATAGCCTCTGATGAATATTATTAAAACAAATTAATGAAGCATTTCTCATAAAAGCCAACACAAGGGTAAATTTTAAAAAAGTGAAAGTATAAATGTTTTAAATAACATAAACCGACATGCTTACTCGTGACTTAATCACACGTGACTCAATCACACGTGACTATACCCAATCATTCGTGCTCATTCGCTGGAAAATAAATCATGATGTTTAACCGAAATCGACAATTTGAGTTTAGATTTATTCATTTTAGTTCTATTGCAAAACAGCTAAAAGCTCATATGAACCGCTTTTGTGCCATACTGAGCAATATATTATAGAGGCATCGGGTTGAATTGGGGATCGAACCAACACTAAATCCATTTTACTATCGTCCCGCTAATCAACAATTTCGTACTTATAAATTAAATACGGTCTCATATATGGATGTAATAAAGGTTAAAATACTTATCTTTCAAGATAAAACTGTTAACGTATTTCAAGTGAAGATGAGTTGTTTATCTCAATCAGTACTGCTCAAATAAAAGTGCCAGATAGTCCAACTCACATCTGATACCGTTATATACTTTAATCTCAGGACTTCATATATACATGTGACAGAGATGTTTTCTCCAGACATATTTATATAATGAAATATTTTTTTAAGAATTGGATTTAACTCCATTTTCAACACATTTCAAATTGTTTATTACATAACCAGTTTTACTGGAGGAGGAAGACCTCAGCATGAATCAGAGTACAACCATCCATCATCCTTCCGCAAGTAACTAGCAAACTTTCTCACATAAAGTGTTTGGAGCGAGCGGGACTCGAACTTCGACCTTAGTGTTGATTGATAAGTGATCCCGAGAGGGTGCCTTAGATTATTCGACCACAGCGGACTACCTTGAAATGATAAAGAAACGCAGGTGAATTTTAGAACCAAATTATCAAAATATTGTAATAAATGACAAAATCATTAATGAAATACAAAAAGAAAAAATACATTTTCTCTGAAAGTCCAAGACATAGGCCTTAGATATTTTACATATAGCATTGTATGGCGGTCCCTTAAACGTGTTGTCGAAGTCGGGTTCCCGGGGTCAAATTTGGGGCCGCAAAGGTGGGTCACTGTTTTATAAGGATTTTATTTTAATGTAAACCCAAAAGTACCCCCCATTTTTCATTGAATCTTAACCAAACTTGCACAGCAGTTATATAACCACAAAATCGCGTATGAGTTCTTGCACCAGCGTGATTTTACAACAAATGCTCCCTACCACCGGGTTTATAAGCGTATTACAAAGCTATAGGATATAAATTTAGTTGTCCACAGAGCAAGTTTAATCAAGTGGGAAAGTATAATATGGTATATAAATTTAGCTAATAATTGCAGACGAAAAACATTGTAAAACAATGCAGAAGGTTTACATTGTAACTGATACATGAATGTTGGCTCTTGGGTCAATATTACATCTCAATCTAATATCAGGGAATACACTGCCTTTAATTAATCATAATCAAGTAATAACTGTTCTTTATCAACAATATTAAATTATTAGATGATGTGGCTGATTAATATCAAAGTAATAACTTATATGAACATGTGCCTTTTTATTTCAAAACACAATTCAAGCATTATATTCAACTAACAGACATGCCCACTATCCCTATACTCAAGTTGGTTTAACACATTATGAATCATTCAACAAATTTTGGAGGGGATTTAAAATATATAGATATAAATATTAGAATGTTACATTTGTACCGATTTTTTTTGGTCACCTTTATTGAAGGAATATCAGAACTTTCAACTTAGGCTTTCTTTAATATTAATACTTCTGGTGTACTATATTCATACTGGAATGTTATTGAGAAAAAAGTAATAATCAACACATTGTTGAATTAGAGTATTAAACTTGAACTAATGTTAATGTGATTAAAATTACAAAATGTGTCTTTTTGAGCACAATAGCTCGAATCATAACTTGAATACAAAATAGAAAATTTAGTTGTATATGGGAATTTCAGAAGGAAAATGCGATAAATGTCTTAAATATACTTTTTTTCAAAACCGATATTTAAATTAGAGTTGTAAACTTGAAACGAAATCCCCATTAACCTGTAAAACACACCCTTGTTAGAAAATTGTTTTTGTAATAGAATAAATAGATCGAGCTTTTACATATTTAGTACTAAAAATATTATCATACATTAAATAGATATTAATAGAGTAATGAAACGTCGAGTTAATTTCAGAGACACATTACTAAACTAATGTAAGCGATATCTACATGTTTGGAGTTACTGTATATAAGCATGTGGCGGAGTCATTGGTAGTCATATCACGCTGTTTCAAGAACTCGTCCGAACTCTTGTGGTCATATAACTGCTGTGCAAGTTTGATTAAGATGTTATTGTGTGTTATTGCGTAAACAAGAAAGAGGTTAACAGATGGACGGCGGATGACAGACAATGGACGACAGGAGACGGATGGCGGACACTATGATATTAAATGTAAGTTCATTTATTATTTCATGGCGGAACTTGTCCAATCCTTTTAAATGAGTGAGTCACTATGATGTTTTGATTCAATATGTACTTCCGTCCGTCCTTTATCTTTGAATATGTCCGTCCATCCGTCCGATTTTTATGCATATAAACCTAAATGTATGTTGTGTACATACATATTCTAAAACTGTAAATATCGCTTAATGATCTTTTTAAACACTATTTTAAACACACAGCAATCTTTTTATACTGGAAATAAATCCATGTACGTGTCTAAATGTGAGTTCATTTCTGAACAAAAGAAGAGATTGACAGCATTATGTCAACATATACGTGATGATATTGATGGATAGCAGCTATTATTTTGTTTCTATGAACAGTGTGCAACCGGCATTGTGAACTATAATGTATTGTATCTTTAATACTTCCACATGCACATAAAGGGCTATTTATTAAATTTGTTTAATACAGCTCGAGGTGTGATAGCGAAGTGCTTCTTTATTTATATGCACTTTGATCTTTTTCGCTTTCACACATCGAGCTGTACATTAAGGTTGCTGCATTGTGTCGGAAAACGGGTGTGGAGAACTAGTATTTTTTTTATTATTATTATCATATTACTGTTATTTTGTTTTTAAAGATATATATTCTCTGAAATAAGTATATTCCATTTCAGATTAATGACTGATGGGAAAAAAGAGTTTGCATATAGCTGGGAATTATATTTTTTATACTGTTATTATGATATTTGTATTACGAAGGTTGCAGCTGGCATTGTCGTCTGTATTTGATGGTATTAACGATGTGAGGTAAAGAATTGAAGGGTCGTTTTGCATTTTGAAAAATAATGCAAGTTCGTGTTTTTCCCTGCGTGCATTAAGAGTATAAATGTAATGTACATAATTTTTAAGGACTTCATATTTAATATGAATTTCAATTTTCACATTTAATATGTTAACTCTTGTCCATGCCTTTTCTTTAATATATTCAATATGACTATGCCATGTACATAAATTTGAAAATATATGTAGTAATTTCTAAATGAGTGTGTATATCTACATTGTTTGTTTTTACATTAATCATTGATAGAGATAGTAATATCGTTACATACATAAGCAGTGTTTCAGTTTGACAATGTCATTAACGAAATACCTTTACATACATATTGTAAATCTGTAAATATCTCTTAATGATCATATTGACAATATTATTAATGAGTGAAATACTGTTACAAACATATAATTACACTGTACATATCGCTTACAACAGTAATATTATGATAATGTGATTCTAAAATTCATCCGGCATTTTTTATCATTACAGCACATTAGGAAGAACCGTTCTAGTATGAGCTACAAGTAGTTGATAATTTTAACTTCAAGAGTACAAAACAAAGCGTGTGAGCTTTTTACTTCCTTTTACCCATTTACTGAGATCCCGTTGTCAACATGATGTTTGCACGTATCCATGTTCACTGTTCTATATTTTCAGAACGTGACGGTAAACACTTTACATGTGTTAATATCTTTATAGTCAGGGTCGGTTTGTCACTATTTTATCTTTCTATAAGTACTGTTATAGTTTTATGCTCGCATTATGTAGCAGAAAACTGTTTAAGTTCGGTTTCACAAACAGAAGAAGAAGAAAAATAACAATAAGAAGAAGAAGAGGGCCATCTTCTATGTCGTTTCTTTCTTGAATGTATACAAATTCAATATATTATAAATAAAAAAATCATTTAGCATGGCGTTGAATTAACAGTGTTTTGAACAACTGAGCCTTATAGATGGTTTTAAGTATCTCTTGGAACGCAGATATGCCAATGTTGTTTTTGTTTATCTAAAGTTGATAAGTTAACATATATTTACACACACACACGTGCGCCGTCACCTGTCCCCTCTCCCCTCCAAAGTATCTGGTATCATATTTCTCCCTGATGTCGTAAATGAATATATATAACATTGTATACGTATAAAAATAAGAAACGGTAAAGTAAAATTACCTCTATCTTTGTCTATGTTTACCTAACTATCGGTACTTAAGTACTTGAATTAAAGTTATCTTCGTTTCTGGCCATGCAGAGCAAACATGCATTAGCGACGTTATATGGTGACCCTGACTATAAAGATAACCAACTGTAAATGCGTGTCTATATAATCGCACTTGTAAATGATTGAAGAAATACTATTGGAGACGTCTACCCGTGAAATAGTGTAACAATGGGATGTGCTGGTTCAAAACAAGTGGAAAGTGAAAATAAAAATAAATCTAAAGTAAAAACTATTGAAAATGTGGATGACAAAAACGAGTCCGAAAAATTGTATCACAGAGTTGATGAGCATGCACGAGTGGTAAGAAGGATTAACCATGCGCTTGTAAAATGTAATTGTACACGGAATTGATACTGGCTGTGTAGTTGTCATTGAATTTGTAATTAGTCATTGTAATTGTTAGTTGTTAATTGATATCGTGATTGTTAATAGTGATTGTTAATTGATAATCATGATTGTTAATTGTTGTAGTTAATATATTTATGGTTAATTTCTAATTGTTAATGCTAATTATCAAAAGAAATCGTAGTTGATAATGTCATTGTTATATCCATTTTTATTGCCATTGTCAGTATTGTTGTCATTGTATTTGCAATTATTAATGGTTATTGCAAGTTTTATTATTATTGGTTTTCTTATTATTATTGCATTGTCATTGTCATGCATAGTGTCATTGTAATTGTCATTATCGCAGTCTGATTGTCAAAGTGTCGTTATTATAGTGTCATTGTCATTATTATTGTCATTATTAAAGTGTCATTGTCATTTTATTGTCATTATCATAGTGTTCTTGTCATTGTTATAGTGCCATTGTCGTTATCATTGTCATTATCATAGTGTCATTGTCATTATAATAGTGTCATTGTCATTTTTATTGTCATTATCATAGTGTCATTGTCATTTTCATTGTCATTATCATAGTTTAATTGTCATAATCATAGTGTTATTGTCATTTTGATTGGCATTATCATAGTGTCAGTGTAATTGTCATTAATGTCATTAATGATAAAATAATGAGTCTAAAATTAATTTTCTAATTCTATGAAAAGAGTTAAAGCTACACACAATTGTCTATAAAGATTTATATTCAACGAATATATTTCAGTACAAAGATCAGAGGCTATCGAATATTCTGGTTCTTTTTGTCCATTTTCAATGTTTTAAAGTTTATTTTATTCTTTGAATTGGGTTTAAGCCATTTTCAACACATTTCAGGTTATAAATGGCATATCCAGTTTTATTGAATAAGACGGACCTTAAAATGAATATGGGTAGAACCGCAAGTAACTTTCACAGTTGAATAGGGTCGTGGGTTCCATTCTCACTCACGACTTAGTGTGGTGTCATTGAGCAAGACACTTTTTAGTTCTACCCAGGAAGACTTCGAGTGTGATTTGTTGATGTTGTAGTAAGTTGTTTCGCAATCGAAGTAAAATAAATAATTTAAACTAAATTTTCACACATAAAGTTTTTGGAGCAAGCGGGTCTCGAACCTATGATCTTAGCAGCGAGTGATCTTGAGACGGCGCCTTAGTCATTAATATCATAAACATTATTGAGGACCGTCAATGATGTACTTAACTGGCACATGCATATAGTGCTTTTTATTGTAGGCACATTCTTCACTGCGCAACTCCGTGATAGATCTTGTGAAATATCTATCCACACCATCAAAGGATCCAAAGATGCTAGTTAGGGCGTTTTTTGTATGGATTTCAGAAAATATCAGGTACGTATAATGTAGAATCTTTCTTTCGTAAATATTTCCATCATATAAAGTATTACATGTATGACTCTCTAATTAGACAAATAATTCGACTTTGAAAATTGAAAATAAAATAAAATAATAATTATATAAACATAACATGTATTCAGCTGATATTAAACAATCACGCAACAAATTATATCTGCTCCAGTAATAGTAAAACATAATATAGCAATCACAATTGACGGTTTATTCCATTTATACACAGTTTAGATCTAATATTAAGTTTATAATAAATGTCGGCGTACAAAACCGTCTTCAAGCAATTGGCTGCGATTCTATTTTTAACCGTTCTTCGATTCTGTAACAAGACTCATTTTACAGTCGGTTTCTCAGTCTGTCTGCAGTATTTTATATATAGAAAATTGTTTATATTCTTGTGTTGTTGTTTCGTTGTTTTCTTTTATTTTTGTCCTCTGATGAAGGCGTAAAGCCGAAAGCTAGCTAGGGATATCTCGTTATAAGTATATATATATATATATATATACATGGCCAACTGTGACACAGTTAGACAACTGCAAATTAATGAAGTTTCAATTTTTTGTAACAGAACTGGTATGTCTGTTAATCTAAAGAAAACAAAGATTCTTGTTTTTAGAAATGGTGCTTATCTCAGAGGTAATGAAACATGGACATTCAATGGGAATGAAATTGAAACTGTTTCTTATTATAAATATATTAATCTCATTATGACACCAAAACTGATTTGGTCAAAAGCTAAAGAAACACTGGCAGTACAAAGTAAAAAAGCTATTATTTCTATTTCTAAACTTTAGCGAAATATTGGAAATTATGAATACCAGGCGCTGTTTAAACTTTTTTGATACGATGGTCTTACCTGTTATTACGTATGGATCAGAAATATGTGGGTATGAATATATAGGAAATGTTCATACCCAATTTTTAAAAGATAAACATTACAAAAATATGTTTCATGCTTTCTCTTTAGGTGAAATCGGAAAATATCCGTTGTATGTTTATTATTATTGTAAATGTATAAATCATTGGTTAAGGCTTACCAATATGTATCATAAAAGAAACCCTAAACAATGTTATATTATGTTTAGAAAACTTGATAATGTTGGTAGAATGACTTGGACTACACATGTTAAATCCTAACGTTTTAGATATGGTTTTGATTTCGCCTGCATTTCAGATTATGCTGAAATCATTTTTTTGCATTATTTAAACAACGTATTATTGACTGTGCTGTACAAGATAACGGTCGGATATTTCTCAGTCACACAAAGCTGTCCATTATGAAAACTTTAAATCTCTTTTAAATGTTGAAAAATATCTTAATTTCATGAAGAAATTACCCATTTCTGTTTACCTAATGAGATTTCAGCAGACTGACGTTAGCTTGATAGTCGTTTATCGTCTTTCGGTATTCGACTTGTAACTAATCCTAACTAACCATTACCCTTACGTATTCTGCCTCCAATATTGAAGAGTTGAATTCGAAAGACAACAGACTAGTATCAATAAAGTATTGATCATCTTTAACATTGCTTTTCTTCAAAATAGTAAAGCGAGGGTCGGGGGTCAAAAACGATAAAGAAAAACTAACTTACATATGTTTAGAATTTAGTTATTTCTAGTCTATAACAGCGGACAATTGGCCAATACACATATATATGTGTACAGTTGTGCAGGGACTAACAGCATATGGGAAATGTATTAATGAACCTCACCTTTTATCACTTAAATACCAGGTAGTTAGAATGTAAATATAATATTTCAATGTTCATTCAGATATGATACGGATGGATACTTCGGAAGATCTGCGCGCTCTCCTTGTGACGCCGAGTCCGTGATGAGAAATGGGAAATCTGTGTGTGCAGGGTATGCAAATGTAATGGAAACTTTGTGCAGGTGAGATAAAAAATCATTTATCAATCTATGTGTTTTTAATATGAACATTTTATTTTCTGTCCACTCTTGCCCGTAAAGATTTTTGTCCGCACTGACTGTATACGGTAAATTTCTGTGTGATTAATAACTATATATTGATTGTGGAGATGGTATTTTATTAATGCTATCTAAAAGTGTTGCGTCTTTATATTGGAAATAAGAATATTTACCTAAATGAAGTTTGCTAAACTGACAGACTACATACCGTTTTTGTTAGACACGGCGGTAAAGTATTATTTGTGTACCATGTATATTCACACATTCTATAAGATATCCCAATCAAGAGAAGTTGTTAGGTGTTGAAAGATAAGAAATATAAACGTTGCGGACAACACTTTTCATACGGACAACACAATACGGCAATCTTACTAACAAAATTAAGCATGTTAAACTATATTCTATTTCTTTATACAGTGTGAAGTGGCATTCGAACAATCTAACTAGTCTGTGCATAAGTTTGCGTATTCTTGGAATCTCCGACGTAACCTCTTTGTTTTAATCTTTGTCAAGTTCCTCATCTAAATAGTGGCGCTATTCCAATTTCTTCTTCAGAAATCTGCATATTAAATAAAATGTTTGATCTTTTGCATTTGTTTATAGGAAACAGCATCAAAAAAATTTTCAATCTCAAATTACACAGCTAACTCATGCCCATTTTATAAGAATGATTCTAAGTCTTACTCTATATAGAGAGAGAGAGAATCTATACCTTTATGACCCAAACATCGCTTGGCTTTTATCCAGACTTTTCTTCTCCCATTGATATATTGCCAACGAACCGACTTTTCCTCGCCTTCTCTTAATTCCGAATTATTCCGCATATATTAAGCTAACTCTGCTGACATCCCCGTCTGTCTGCTTCTTTAGCCTGACATCTACCTGCCGACATCTTCCGTCTATCAGCGATCTGCCTGACCAGAACGCAATCGTTTTCCGTTTATTAGCTTTCCACGCGACCATTAATCAGCTTCCAGAACTTCGACTGTTATAAGTCTGTAAGATACTGGCGCGACCATAACCATATTCTTCTTTCTGTCAGCTACCTGTGCGAAATCAACGCTGGCATCTCCCTTCTATCAGCTACATACGTGACTAGAAAACAGATTTTCTCTCCGACCGTTGTAACATGCCTCACCCCCTAGCTTATTTTCAACTTTTTTTTTGCATGACCCAAATCCCGTCGTCTCTCAGTCCTTTCTGCAAGACCTGAACTCACAGCGACTCTCGGTCAATTTTACAAGACCATTATTCAAGAAAAAATATGCCAACAATGTTCCGTTAACTTTTCAAATAAGTTTAACCGCATTATCTACTTTCAGACAAGCAAATATCAAGGTGAAAACGATCTCCGGTTATGATAAAGGGTATGGAAGATCCCTTGAACAACCTATAACAACAAATATGGAGACTTCCCACGCGTGGAATGCAGTTGAGATTCACGGGAAATGGCACCTGTTAGATTGTACATGGGGATCTGGACATCTGGGTGAAAACGCTGAGTATATAAAAGAATTTAACGATCACTATTTTCTGACAGACCCATGGCAGTTTGTTACAGATCACTTTCCTTACATAGACGGAGATATGGGAGAAAGTTTCAAATGGCAGTTGCTTGACAAACCTATAAGTCTAGAACAGTATAGTAAAGCATTGAAATGTCTTCCTCAGTCATTTGAGCTGGCAGTTTGCCCTGTATCGCACCCGGATACTGTGATAAACATGAAAAATGAAGTAGAATTGAAGTTTGCGATAAATGGGATGTACAGTGTCGATTTCAGTACGGAGCTGTGTTATAAAGAAGGAAACATGTGGAAAGAAATAAAACGTAAAACCCTGGGAAAAGTTGAAAAAGACAAGTACAAGCTTCTTGTTCGTCCTCACAGTGAAGGGACATATCGCCTACACATATTTGGAAAGAAGTCATCTGACGAAGGATCGTTGTCTGAACTTTTCCAATATATAATCAGATGCAGTGGGGTTAAAGACGCCGACTTTGAGTATCTACAGTTTGACAAAGCCGCAGATGAATTTGGAGTGAAAGCTATATCACATCCATATGGTCTGATTAAAGTTGAAAACGAACTTGAATTAACATTTAAAAGCAGTACAAAAATAAACTACACAGAGAAACTGTTTATTAAAGACGGGAATACTTTGTTGGAGAAAAGGCACCGCGTATTCGGCAGAATGGAAAACGGCCTGTACAAACTACGTGTCCATCCACATAGGTCTGGTACATTTCATCTGCAGTTATTTGGAGAAAGAGAAGCCGATTCAGGACCATCTGCGTTTCTATTCGAATACATACTAAAATCATCCCGCGAAGATGATGACGACTTTGAGTTCCCGGAGACATATACGCAGTTTCAGGTTGATCAATGTCAACTGATAGAACCAATTCGGGGCAAGCTGCCGATTAACAGCGAGGTGAAATTCAGGATTTCATCGCCAGTCCTGAAGAGGATCATGATCAACGAACAGTTCTTACAAAAGCAAGACACAATGTTCGAAGGCATTGTTAAAACTGGACAATCAGGTATGCTATATGTATATGGGTCGAGGACACAGGAAGGATCTTTGTCTGGATTGTTGAAGTACGAAGTTAATTAAATAACAACAGCGTAAACCAATAGTCATATGTACTGTACTTGTAGAGGGTGCCAACTATGTTTAGATTTTTTTTACAATATAGACACTTATTGGATATATCTAAGAATATAGGACCTGTTTCACTGAACATTTCAAACTGAGATTTATCTCAACTATAAAATCTCAATTACTTTCAATGATGGCTTGGTCTTATTTTTTTAAACTGATTTATTTTACTTCGATTTTCACTTATTACAACTTATCTTGCTCGGGGACACCATTCGTCGTTGTGAGGGAGAATCGAACCCACGATCCTCAGATTCTAGATATCTTTACATGCATGTAAGTTCGTATGTATTTGTATGTGTTTATTTGTGTGTATGTGTGTTTTAGTGCCTGCGCTTGTGCATGTATATGTATACGTATATGTATATAATCGCATAGATCTTGAATGTCGTATTTAGTATACACATCTCAGTTGAATTTGTAGATGCTTGTTTATTTTGTGATTGTTTGGTAACCGTTATGAATTACGCTTTATGGTGTCATTATTGTACATGTCTTGTACTGTTAGTTATTTTTACAATTATGTTATTGTGTTAATCCTTGATTTAATTGAGTAATAAAGAGTATATATCCAGGCACATATTCGGCTTGAAATCTACCCTAAAAAATTGGCCATGTATTTTAACTGACTTAACATTTGTTTTGAGTACACAATAATAGTTTGCGGGAAAAACAATTAAAGGCAAATCAAATCGTTTTTCTATTAGTACAACATTAAAATACCCAAACAAAAATTTTAAATTACACGTATTTATAATAAAAACATAGATACTTTTTGCTGAAATATAACGTAAGTGTGACGGAATAATGCCGTAAGTACATTGTATTACGTAGGTAACACAAAGGAATGTCGATCATGTATGAAGACATTTGTTCTATTTATCCAGGGGAAATACCATTTCAACTACGGTACAAACTGAAAATAACCATATTACGCTATATATTTATGATGTGTTAAAAGACAATAACACAGTCAGCGGATATTCATAATGTAATAATTTTACAACTCAGCATTAGGTGACGTTTTCTTTTCAAATTAAAACCAAACTATTTGACTGTTTTAAGATAAAATCAGAACAAGCTGGTGTTCTATTTCAACATACAACCATCTATATAACGATTCATTTCGTGTTGCCGTATGAAATATGAATTGCGAGTCTTTCAAAATAAGCGATAATGAAATTGAATAAAGTATGTATGATCTTTCTATCGATGACCCCATATCATTGGTAGAATATATTTAATACGAATTACGTAACAAAACTATTATAGTAACGATCGTAAATCACATATTATGCACACACGTCTCAGAACACACTGTAGTTGTATCAACCAGCACCTTTATAAAAATACCATTGACAATTCCTGCGGTCGCATATGAAGACACCTGTTTTTATATCCAAAATAAATTATACAAAGAAACACCATGAACAACAAACTGTTTGTATTTCAAAATAAATCTTTAACATTACTTTTATTAGGTGAACCTTTGTAAGTCCATGCTGATCTTGACAAAACACTGTACGATACTGTGCAAACATATATTTCTGGTACAAAACGATTTTAGATACGTTTTATGTCTTTATTCAATTACTTTTTTAATATTTTAAATAAGAAACCCTTTACTTGTAAATCTTATAATATAGTGATTTCTCTTTCAACATTGCCTTAAAAATATGTTAACAACTATTCCTAATGTACAGATATATTTGATGTTACTGGATGGACACACAGAGCGTAATCTCTCTCTCTCTCTCTCTCTCTCTCTCTCTCTCTCTCTCTCTCTCTCTCTTTCTCTCTCTCTCTCTTAACCACCTATCTTTCTTTCTATTTCGTATATCATTTCTCACTTTATCCTGATGATGATGATACTTATATTTATCGTCCCCAATATAGGAAATATTAGTATTTTTTAAAATTTTAGGGGGTTAGTGCAGAGATACAGAAGACTATTTCGTAGTTTCCCAGGTTATGTTTCATGCCTGGTGTAAAGCGCCGATACATGGGACCTCAATTTTTGTTAAAGTCTTATAACAAAGGCTGATAAGTATTTCAAGTAGGAGAAGTGTGGTTTGGTTGAATCTTCGATCCCTGGGTCACTTTCACCTTCCTTTTATGTTAGCTCCCTATACCACTGTTTAAAACTTGCTTAACGAACACACCATTACCAGTGTATACATACTTCATACGCGTGTGTTCCTATCTAACAGTTTTAGCGATCAAATATCGGGGTAAATGTAACTGCGTTCCGCAAATACAATTTAATTATGTTTCGATATGATGTTCTATAAAATAGCTTTCTAATATCCGTTACGTTTCTTACCTTATTTATGTAAGTATTTATAGGACCATTGCTTGTTGATTTAACAATGTTTTGAGTGAAACGATGGTATCTTGGTTATATTATATAATCCATAACAAGTTGTACTCGCCCCTCCCCCATTCTTCCCGATTTTTATTCGATGAAGTACACTTAAACGAACACAGACGCTGTAACAGCATAAATGACTATATACAAAAAACGAATTGACGTCGTTATTCGTCAAAACGGACGTCACTTGAAAAACATCATCTGGAAATTAAATTTTATGAAATTTCTGACTAACATCTCATTTTTCAAGCAAAATTGACATATTTCATATGTAATAAAATTTTGAAATGTCCTCTTTAAAATTGTGTTTTCTGTTTTTACACATTGCATAAAAAATTGCAAATTACAAACCCACGAAACTGTAACATATATTTTGAAACACCCTATACAATGCCTAGTCTAATAAGGACAATATAAACATACGAACAACAATAATAACCACCTCGTTACACTCAATGCTAAAACCGCCAACGTTCGACTCTAATTTGGTTTACCGCTATACTGCTATACCAACCAACGACACTCCTCCTGATGCATATGATAAAACAATGGGACGCTGAAAATAAAAAGTCACGCCATACTGTTCTCTTACAATTATAACAGCAGCCATTTCTACACAGCTTGGTCTTATGGCATTAGAAAGAAATGTACTGCGTTGATATTTATGACTTTCTTCTTCATTTGAATTTAGCGGACATAACCAGTACACATAACAACTTGAGAAGATAAAAAAAAACATGTCCAATTTGATTAATTATCTCGTTTAACTGATAACGTGCACAACACACTTTATAGCTGTTTGTGCAATCTTTTAATAATTTTATTGTCAAGTCATTACATATCATTGCATGAAGTGTTTGGCAAATATTGTCAAACATGTTGACATTTTTACAAATATAATAAACATATTTTAACTCCAAATATACGATTGCATGAAGTAATCTACTTTGATATATCATCTTCATCTGCTTACATTTTATTGAACACTTTAAAATGAAAGATTACAACATATCATCTCCATTTGAACATTTTAGAGTATGCAATAAAATTAATATTGTATTCTAATTTTTTTTGATAATGTGAAACTTTAACCCAAAATAATACTGGTATGTATGGCATGCTATAAGTACAAGCATTCAGTTATTTAAGTTTTTGAGATACTAATTAGTTAGCACTTTTGATATATGACACTGTCAAAGGTTCGCGTACAGCAGGCTAAAATAGAATTAGTAACATATTTATGTTCATTTAGCGAAGAGAGTGGACATCTGATGAGGAAGTATAACTGATAATTAATGATGAGTGTATAAATTAAAGAAGATTTTTATGACCATTTAGCGGAAGTATTTTTGGTTTTATGCTGAGGTTACACGCTTTAAAAGGCATATAAGTTTTAACTTCAAGGGGGGGGGGGGGGGGGGGGGTATGCTTTTGAAAGGTCAGGTGTAAAGTCATGTAGTAATTTGAGACAGTTTACTTAGGACTGGCGAGATGTTCAGTCAAGTGGAGTTTAGGGAGATTACTTTTGAAGACAGTGAAGTTAAGTTGCATGGTTTGATTGAGATAATGATTGATGTTTAAGTTGGAACTGAAACTAAAAATGGGATGCAATTTGAACTATATTTTAGAAACTGCATATGTGTTAAACAGAATTCATTAAAGTTCAAATATGTCAACTCACGGGTGATTAATTACGCTTTATATTACTCAGAACAATAAATGCCACAGTGACTGGTAAATTTCACATGCCAACCCCATCCAGAAGTGGTCGTTGATAAAAACGATACGTTTTAAAATATGGGATATAAAGAGTTAGATCAATACCAACAGAAACACAATATTTTTTATCTTAAAGTGTGACTGTGAATTTTCTGTGACCTAAAACCTTGTACAGGGTCGGATTTTGCCCGTTGACATGTTGTTAAAATTCTATTAAAATCCCTCTCTGTAAGACAACGTTAAAAACTAGACACAAAATCTAAAACAGACTGATAGTGTTACATTGACTTTTGAGGTATGGTTAATGGGCTAATTTATTGACAATCATCTCTTTACTCTCAAGCATGGGAATGTTTATGGTGTTGAAAAGATATCTCTATTGATTATTTGTGTAAATATATATGTTTTCTTCTTTACATTTGACCTTTTGTGATTAATTGAGATTATACATAATGGTAACGAAAATATTTATAAATACTTAAAATAACAGAATACTTTTTTTAAGATAAGGGAAGCCACATTTGGACGCAAATCAAGAAAAACACTACAAACACTTTTTTTTTTTAAATATATTTATTATATGTCAAATTCCACCTCACGGATTATAATAAATTTTTTATCACCCATGCAGTGCATATTATTAATTATAAAGCTGATTTTAGTTTGAACATTAACAAAACCAGTGACATATCCACCGGGTTTAAGTCACTGCTTACACTGATCAAATTAATGGATTACTGTTGAGACAAAGATGTATAAACTGTATGAAATTTATTAATAATAAATACAATATATTTAGTTTAAATTGTGAACAACCTTTTCTGCTTTCCTATAACAAACGGCTTACGGTATATCAAAGAAGTTACTGACGCAAACACATTTCGGTCTGGATAATAGAAGTCGGTAGAACCAGCGATATTCGTTGATCACATATCAAAATATAGACTCTTCCGTTAAACTTCCCTACTATCGGTAATAGTTTATCCGAAATAGACAACATTTCTCCCGGCGGGTGACACAATATGTAGACAAACAATCCGATTATAAATTCAATTACCTTGACTAAATCCCATGAATACATTTTATTTATTGCCCTATTGGAACAGCTTTAATTAAAAAGTCAATATCGAATCATTTTAAGAGTTGAGATGTTGCGATTTGTTATGGGTCGGAAACCGAACTGAGCGGACTAAACGTTGAGTGAACGCTAAACAAACGAAGCGAACGCTGAGAAGAGTATTAGATAAAGATAGTATAGAACACTCAGATATACTTCGCTTGTTAGCGTTTTTGAGTACATTAAATTAACTGCATTAAATCGAGTGCACGCAAACGGAGTGCGAACTGAGCACAAACGGAGTGCAATTATGGGGTACTTGTGCGGTTTAGGGTCTGTGCCATATGCTTAAGAGAGAACTAAAGTTTTAGTTTTAAAGCATTTGCTTGTTTGCAAGTATGCAGAAAGCATGTAAAACATGTAATATAAAACGTAAGTATAAGATTAGGATGTAGTCGTAATTACTTCAAATTGATACTTTGTTGATAGTATCGCCTTCTATTTTTTGTTTGTATTGCAGATTGTAGATAGTTTTAGGTGCATACTACTCTAGGCATTATCATTTAAAGTAGATTTGGTGTGAATATATCTTCTTAAAACGTTCGAAATATATCCAGATTTTTGTTTGGCAAATATTCCACATTGATTAATATCTGCTGTTAAGTAAAGACTTTAACGTTATCTACACGGCTTCAACGTAAATGATGACAGGATACTTTCCTTTGTAATTTGGAATATCATCAAATGTACGTATAGCATATACATCAAATGCCATTTTGGTTCTGATAAAAAAAAAAAATAGTTGGATATATTTTACAGCAATTTTTAAGAAATGAGGTAAAATGTCTCTTAAAGAGCCAGACCTAATATAGAACAAAGAGGTAATTCAATTGAGCAGTTAGTCTTGAAATGGGAAAAGGAAACTACTTCTGTAATGTGGCGCGGTCGCCTGTGCTTTATTAAACATGTATCAATAATAGATTTATTAACTGATAACGTTATCGACGGCGTTGAATCCTGTTATCTCGTTTTCGGTTTGTTTGTATTGCACTTATAGTGACGTGTATAATAATGTATTGATTTAAACATTTTACTTCGATTGTGATTGTGAAACAAGTTATTACAACTTTTACAAATCACCCTCGAACTCTTCCTGGTTAGAACCAGTACTAAACATATGCGGAAAAAGTGTCTTGCTCAAGGACACCACATATAATCATGATGAATCATCGAACCCACAACCTTCCGATCATGGGGCCAAAGTTCTACCAATGAATCACAAGCTTCACGACATGTATTGACCTATATGTAAATACCGCCATGACGTTCATATCGTTTTGAACGCTACGTCTTCTGTATTTTAGTCTATGTCTCACGACACACAGTTGTGCCCCTTTATAGTGACGGTTATACGATTCTTGCACTATATAGAGTCCTATATAATTTGGTTAGAAATAATTTCAAAATGATTCATAGGGACTGTCATTGGTAGAGCAAAAGTTGGCATAGAATGTTGCCATTTAAGACACCACTGGTGAAAGAAAGTGACTTTAATAGAATTTTAACAAATGGATATTTTTATGAACATTTGGTGTCTTCTTTTTTACATCAACAAGCTGTGTGGTGTGTGTTATATCGACTGACGTCCCGCTTTAATAATTTGACATGTTATACTAAGTGCAAAAGCAGAAAATTCACAGTACACGGAAGTGTTTACTTATCAATGAGTCGGTTCTTTGTCGATGTTAGTTTTATTAATATAGAGGTGACTGGGTCATGTAGTTACATGTATAATATTAAATATTATGTTAAAGCATTCGTGTAGTAACCTTCAATATTGAATCATTTAAAGTTTAAATTACTTACATTTAAAATTCCATTTCCTTTTTACATCTATTGTCATTTTAACATCCAATGCTCTTTGTCACAGTATAGTAACTAATAAGCATTATGTTGCCCGTTCTTATGAACACGTGATACCATGATGTATCTATCATGACGATGATATAATATAAAAGAAACTTGTAAAACAGTAACAAATTATAACAAGGGTCCGTCATAATGTTTAAATACATACAATAAAGTAGTTTATATCAAATTTTATGTTCGATACAATCTTAATCCCTTAATTCTTTGATAACGCATTTTTTTATTCTCTCTTACATTAACCCATTTATTCCAGATTGTATTTCTAGTTTTCATTGTAAAACAACATTATTTTGGTGTAAGGAAACAACACGTAAAGACTTTTGGAGAGATGATAATTTGTTAACATGTATAATGTTCTGCCTGATTGAAACCAATAATTGTCCACAGTATCTGAACTGCAAGAAAACTTATTTGCAGGTAAGGTACATCCAAACAATAAACACTCATTGATTGGAATAGTTAAGAATATACTATTGTGTATTGAACGTTTACTTTTTGGAATACCGTTTGATGAAATTAGACAAAGGCTTCTAATTAAATGTGCTCTGTACCCTGATCATGTAATTAACGTAGAATCACTGTATGTGGTGTGTATGTAAACTACTGCAAGGGTAGCTCTAGGTGAATGTAATGAGATAAGTTATCAATGGAAATATATTCTTAATAATATTTCTACCTCTGGTGATGACGTGTCGGCACATATTCATCATACAATTACGTGTATCTAAACATTTACGTCAATACAAGGAGAAGGCGACTTACAACAAGAGGCGTCCAACAAACTCGTACAGTTCCTATATACAACACTCGGATCGCTGATGTCATCATTGAGCATAAATACGCAGGAAATGGTGTACCAAGACAGGTGTTATCCTGGTTCATGTGTGGACTCGACTCTGATGTGGCCTCCAGCAGACTTAAACTTGCGTTTGTATTATATTGTAGTGGAGATCTATATAATGCAGATGTAGTTCTACAGGATATAGCACAACGGTATGATACTGACTACGCCATGGCTCTGTGTGCGTGTTATGGTCATCAACGTCGATGTAAAAACAGATTAATAGAAATAGTATATGAATCAAATGATCAGTATACCAGATATACAGCATTTTGTGTTCGATTCCTCCGTACTGAGATGTTCTGTGTTCCGCCCGCCTTACAGTACGAAACGTTTAGGTCTACCGTTGATGATGTACAACACATGGACAAGTATAAAGATGTCTGGATGGACTTGGCCGTGATGGACTCTCTACCTTACTTGTACTATTTACAGTACATGACGCACAGGCAGATAGGGAGACGTGAATACCAGTACCGAGCTCTGGATAACCTACACTGGAGTACCAATCACGAGGTTGGTCTTGGTCACCGGGAGACAGGCTGGAATATACTCAGCACGTGTATGGAACTTGAGGAACGTGTAGAATACGCGTTTTATTGTTATAGACGGTCCCTGGAGATTCGACCACGGAATAATTCAGCAAATGGACATATATTCCGCTTATTGTCTCAGATTCGGAACATGTAGCACGTTGACGCTCTTGTACAGACATACAACGTTGATTGAATAGGACAGGACAGTGGGCGTCTGTTAATATTAATTTAGATATTAAAACAAAATGACATACACATGGTTCCTATCTGAAATCTTCAAATGTCTGATATACGGGTACCAGTTTACTATTTGTTGGCGTTTTCTTTTTTTATATAGAAGGAGAATAGGTGTGCGCGCATGTGTGTATTTTACTGTCTACTCAGCAATTATCCATCTCCTTTTCAGGCACTAACTGATAACGCAAGTCGATATATTAGCGAGTCCAATATATTACTAACAATGCATTTTTATGTAGTTTGCGTTAACGAGAAGGTGAATTTAGTTCTAATTGACAACCAAGGGAATGCAAAACCTGGAAAACTGCACGTTATTTATTTTACATAAAAATCTCTGCATTCATTATGTGATTTGATGTTTTCACGGATGAGTGGACATAACTATTCAGTAGGTTTGACTCGAGAGAACTAGTGTACATCTGTGATTATGCGCATAGTTATGGGAGCAGTTCGATTTTAATTGGTTTGTTATTATTTCTTAAAACTCACTTTTTTACTTGGGAACATCCTTTGGTTCTGTAATTTTGAACAAAGAATGCTTTAGATTGTATTTACTCATGTATAAATATCAAACAAAATCTAAGAAAGTATTTTGTACTTTAGCGCGATTGACCAAAACGGTCGACGTTACTAGAGGAAACTTTTAAAACTATACGCTTTTTATAAGGTCTTGCAATGGCGTTATAGGGAACGGTAAATGTCTATTACATTTCGAATACAGAAATATCTTAGTTTTGTTCCCTGACAGTATTCCGAAACGATTGTATTTGACTTACAAATTGAATTTTCTTATAAAATCACTTTAAAATTAAGTTTTTGTTACAAAGTCAGATATTATGTAAAATTCATTTGCAGTAGTTTTGATCCGTGCCGCTACACATGCTCTCATACTGTGTAGGTGAAAGGAAGCAAGTAAACAACAATTTAGAACAAAACACCAAATGACCCAATATTGTTGGGTTTTTTTTGTATTTTTTCATGTTCAGCAATAGTGAATAAACCGAATAAAAATCAATAAAATATAATGAATGCCGTTGTATAGTGTTTGTTGTTGTTGTTGTTCTTGTTCCTGTTCTTGTTGTTCTTGTTCTTGTTCTTGTTGTTCTTCTTGTTCTTGTTCTTGTTCTTGGACGGTGTTAAGCGTCATTTAAAAGTTATCCAGTCATATCGCGAGAGTGCTTTCTTGATACAGTATTCTAAGCGCTGCCACACTGGAGTATCCGCATGCCGCAGACGCATGCTGTAACACTGCACCCAGTCACATTATACTGACACCGGGCCGATCAGACCTAGAACTATCCTCTAAATGATGAGCGCTAAGCAAGGAAGCATCTAGTATATGTTCCAGTGTTAAATCTTTGGTATGACCCAACCTGGGATCTAACCAGCGACAATTCTAATGCAAAGCGGACGCGCTAACGCTAGACAAACGCTTAGGTACAGTAAACCAATTCAATATTAATTAATGTACTCTATAATCAGCACTGTATACCCAGTTTAAATCTCCGTCCCGACATTGTTAGCGGTATCACTAACCTTGATGTAGTCGTTAATCATCATTCTATATCCAGTTTGAATCTCCGTCCCGACATTGTTAGCTGTACACTTGACCTTGATGTACTCGGTAATCATCATTCTATACCCAGTTTAAATCTACGTCCCGACATTGTTAGCTGTACCACTAGACCTTGATGTACTCGGTAATCATCATTCTATACCAAGTTTAAATCTCCGTCCCGACATTGTTAGCGGTACCTTAATGTACGGTAATCATCACTTTGTACCCAGTTAGAATCTCCGTCCCGATATTGCTAGCAGTACCACTAGACCTTAACGTACTCGGTAATCATCAATGTATATCCAGTTTCAATCTCCTTCCCGACATTGTTAGCGGTATCACTAGACCTTAATGTACTCGGTAATCATCACTGTGGACCCAGTTTGAATCATTTTCCCGACATTGTTCAAGAAGCAATACCACTAGACCTTAATGTACTCGCTAATCATCATTGTCTACCCACTTAGAATCTCCGTCCCGATCTTGTCAGTGGTAACACTGGACCTTAATGTATTCGGTTATCATCACTGTATACCCACTTAGAATCTCCGTCTCGAATTTTTTAACGGTACCACTACACCTTAATGTACTTGGTAATCATCACTGTGTATCCAGTTTGAATATCCGTCCCCACATTGTTAGCGGTACCACTAGACCTTAATGTACTCGGTAATCATCACTTTAAGGATTGAATCCACTACCCCTGATCCTCGGCCCGATGTTCTACCACTGGACCACGTGGTCCATATTTGTACTGCTAGTTACACTGCGATTCTTCACTTGTGGAGAATACTTTGTTTATTTTTATATATGGATATTGACTTCCAGAACCAAAAGTAATCTCTACAAATGTTTGAGAAGTAGTTATAAGTAGATCGGACTAGTAAGCAAACAACCATGACGATCCATCGTTATTAAACATGGCATTTATAACTGGCTTCCATGGCACCAGTATCTTCCTATATCAACCATAGTTTCAAGAAACTGGGATTAATAACAGAGTTAAATACAAAAACCTGTCGCTTTATTTCTCTTATTATTTTCTAAAATATAAAAAAAAACAAAGCTAAGATGACAACTTATATCTATTATATGTTTTTTTTTATTGTACAGGTCTACATAGCTGAATTGTGTTCTTTGATCTATATAAAATAAGGTCTTTATCGGATTTCCATGGTAAAAAAAGAATTCCACATAGAGTATTTTAAGTATTTGTTTTCATAACAGGAAAGCATATCCACAGAATAATGCATAATAACTGGTAGGTTTACCAACTTGTTTTTTAAAGAGGGTGCAGTGACATCCTGAGATTTTTTAAAAAAAGAAGTCCTCAAATGTTAATAAATACATGAATATGTTGAAATTCTATAAAAGTCACTTTTTTAACACCCCTGATGTCTTATTGCAGTATAGGCTATACCAACTTTTGTTCTACTCATCTACAGCAAGAAATCACAGCCACTATGAACCATTTTGAAAATATTTCAAAATCAAATTACAATGCCTTTTTTTAAGCGTAATAATCATGTTACCATGGCAAAAAATGGGCGTAACTGTGTAGTGAGACGTTAAATACTTAACACGCATTGGATATTTTCAAGCATTTAGTTTTCCGTAAGTTATGTTTGGCTCTGTCAATCAAACCTTAAGACTGATTATTTTATACAGAACTCTCGTGAGGATACGATATACATGCACTTTATATAAAGGAATGACAAACATATATTTATAAACGTGTATCTCACATATATCATAAACTGTAAATAATTATACATGTTTTTGTTGTTGTTCTTCTTCTTCTTTTCTTCTTCTTCTTCTTCTTCTTCTTCTTCTTGCTTATTTTGTTGTTGTCATAGATGTAGTGATATTCACTTTCTTGATTAATTTTGTGCATATATTTATATGTATCTTTATTTTTTAATCAAAGAGACTTTTAAAGGATTGCTTAAAAAACTTAAATTATATATATATTGTTATCATATTTTGTGAACAATCAATTTGCTTACAATGCTTTAAATGTTTTTATTTTGTTTTGCTATTGTATTTTATAAATAACATGTATCATAAGAGGGTCCCAAGGAAGATTAGTTTCAAACTAATTGGGGTACCCTCTTTAGATAAAGACTTCCATTCCATTCCAAACGGCCGATCCAATATCATTATAAAATACAAGCGTGAATTGTCCCACAAATAGATCAATATTACTTAATATGGTAATATTTTATTCAGAAGTTTACATGTTCAAAATATCAATTTGTAGCATAAATAGTAAACAAAATGCAAACTAAATTGGTTACAAGTTTTAACAACAGCTCTTCCGGTTGCGTCAAACAGCATAAACCTAAAATGATGATATTTAAATATTACTAAATTGTTCAATGTCAATGTTTGTAGCCGACATGAATTTGGAGAATGATGGACGGAGTTGAGTATGCAAATATACGGATACATCAATTAGACTGTCCATGCCTCAGGTAACAACCACTAAATTTTCATTCCATCCATGTCCTTGCCGTTAAACCAGAATGTGACGAAGAAAGCTGAAATGACAAAACTAAAAGTAAATGACAAGCATGCATTATCAGTCTAAACCCACAAAGGCAACACGTTCCAAGGTTGCAAGCAATAAAATAAACGATGAAATAAAAGTTAGAGAAATGAGAGATATGATGGTCGGTGAAACATCACCATTAAAGACAACGTCTATTTTATGAATAATGACATCTGTGATGTATAATGCATTACTTCACACTACAAGTACATCTTAAATATAATAAAAAAGAAAATCTGTATTTGTTCTTATTGTTGCAAGTTCAGATGAAGGTCAAAGGTTACTCCTGTTTTCAAATAACAATAATTAACGATAGTTTTTTTCTGTTTTGGATATAATTGATTTACTAATTATATGAAAATCTCAATCCTGTTCTTATATACAGACTGCAAATTGCCATCTGTTACACTAAATATTTTTCGAAACGTATGTGAAAGTTCATATAATTATATGTGTGCATTGGTCCAAAACGCAGCAGATTGAGTTATTTGTTAAAGCGGAAATTGAAAGCAAATTGCAGGTCGAAAAGAAAACTAAAGGCTTGCTATTGGCTGCTCAAAATTAAATTATTTTTTTAACATTGCAAGCTTTCACCCAGCCCTCTTATTTCAATTACTTTGTCTTAAGTTTTACCAAAGAAGTATACTTAAATATTTGATTGTGTACGTTAATATTCTTTGATCAGGATCGATCAAACCAAATGCAGTATTACTGGAACCTGTCTAAAATCATGATCGCTTAGAAGCTTGGTGTTTTATTGATGTAAATGCTTGAGTATTCAAGTCATTCGGACCACCTCGCCAATTATCTTAATACCAAAGGATGACGGAATTGGCCGAGTATGTACGATTTTATTTATGTGTGTATGTGGTGAAACTGGAGTTTGCTGGTAATTACTCGACTGCTGGTTGGTACAGTACTTCTCGTCGGATATCAAGTATAAGTTTAACACATAAATACATACATGTTTAACGTTTTCATTAGAAAAACGCAATATACAAGAAGTAACTTGGTGACACATACCTATTGATCCAAGGAAGCCGGATAGGAGAAACAGGCCGTGCCATCCTATCAAACTCTTCAGACTTAGTCCTGCCAATCCACCAATTATTGCTGACAGACTCTGTAATGATAAAACAGTTGTATTTATATACGAGTATAACACGAGTTTTAAATTAGTCTATTTTTTTTTAAAATAATAATGTTGATGTTGCTCTGTTTCGATTATTTCTTCTGAAATTCGATTTTCATTTATTGTTCACAGTCTCCGTGATAATGATATACGACATTGCGTCTTATTATAATTCGACTTTGACCTCTGATTCAAGTTGGAAAGTTATCAGTTACAATGTACTTGCGGAGATTGGGTGTATTGAGTACTGGTAAGCTTTCCAGGATTTCAGAAAACAGTGGCTAGGTTAACTGATCGTCTGTTAGCCATCGACGGCATAAAAATGACACTGAAATAAATGAAAGTAAATTTAAGTACTATGGTACCTACGACGTTGTTATTTTTCTCTCATTTACAGTTGAATACTTACCGCTGCCACCATTATGAACCCCATATTGATGGACATATTGTTGGCACCAAACAATTTGGCAAATGTAGATGGCGCTATAGGTCCTATACCTGGAATCAAAACAACAGTACATTTTGTTTTCACTGCATATGTATGAAAAAACTGGCAAACGCAAATGGCTGTAGAGGACAAACAGTAAAAGCAGCCAGTAAAGGGAATAAGTAAAAGTGACCTTTTATGACAGGTTGTTGCTTAATACAGGTTTATTTACTTGGAAAGCATATAAAATGGAAATAGGAAATTTGGTTGCTTAAGACAGGTGGCTGCTTAACAGAGGTGATAGCTTACACAGGTTTAACTGTATACATGCCAAGCTCTTCATTTCATTTTTACTTTGGTTTCTGGGGTCCCCCGTGGCCGAGTGGTCTAAGGCGTTGTCGTTCAACTTCCACTGACCTCTCGCCGATATGGTCGTCAGTTCGCGCATCACTCAGTAAAAAAAACTTTAAGTGAGAAAGTTTGCAAGTTGCATGCGAAATGTCGGTGGTTCTTTTCAGATTCATCATTCTGATGTTCCCCTCATCAATAGAACTTGATATGCCACAGATAACATGTTATGTGTTGAAAATGGCGTTAAACCATTTCTCCAACAATAGAACTGAACATGGTATATATAACATACCAGGTGTTCTTTCCGCGTTAAACCCATTTTTTGGACAAAGACAGTACGAATGTTATTGTTATTTTTTTAAGTTCTTAACATGTTTTTGCAACTACAAAGTTGTACATCAAACTGTTGTTTTAAACTTATTCATTTTACATCAATTGCGAAACAAGTTCTTACAACTTAGACAAATCACGCTCAATGCTTTCCTCGGTAGAACCAGTAGTAAGCATATGCAGATATTTAAGGGTCCTGCTCAAGGACACCACACATACATGTAGCCGTGGCGGAGGATCGAACCCACTAGCCGCCGATCTTGGATCCGATGTTCTTCCACTTGACCACGCGCTCCACTAAAATTGTGCATGTGCAATAACGGACAGAGCCATCGGACATAGACTAATGATATGACCACCTACCACAGAAGACTGCATACAGTGCGCATATCCATATCATATAGGCCTCCTTGACCATGTGTTCTGTCAGAGCCAGTGAACAGCATAGACAAACAAATCCGGAACTGAGGATCTTCACAGTTGTCTGCAATTTAATGTGAAATGTGGATTATTTTGAATATTCATCAAATTTGTGTATTCTTAAACTTTGATTCGCACGAACAGCAGCCGTGTTTTCCAGTTATGTCACTGTTAAGATTCCGTACATACTTTCTTATAGATCCACAAGGTAATGTTCAATGTAATAGTATGCTATAACGTTTCCAGGCTTTCTAATGTACTTTTACATCAATACCACACTTATGAAATGCACGTTATCACACTTAAACTACATCAACGGAGTTCCAAATATTGACGAAACAGTTAACTGAAGTATAAAGGAAGAGCAATGATATATGAGTTGAAGAAATTAGTGTAAAACACGTACATTGTACATAAGGTTTAACACTTCACACGAACCTCAAATCCATATTTATCCATAACGATGCCCCAAATTGGACGACAAACACAGTTGAATAAAGACGCGAGTGATCCAATTAGCGCCAGAAAATGATCATCCGAGATAAACGTTTGGCCGTACGCCTGTAATGAAAACGTAGCATTAAAACATTATTCCAAATTATTCTGAACGCCTTTAGCAAGTATGGACATTGTATTAAACCGAGATATGACACGAATAGTAAACCAAGACAAAACTTTTTTACCTTCTTTTTCACACAAATTAAACAAATCAATTGCGTTTGACATATTATTTGAACCTATAAAACGATGGCAGATCAGGGTTAAAAATAAATTCAATATTTTATTTAAAAGATATTAATAAAAGTTTCTACTCTCAACACTCTACAAGCGACTGTCGAGCAGGACAGACGTATGCACTTCCACTCCATTCTACAAAGTGAGTCAATTGGTGATAATTGTAAATCTGTATGATTTATGATGTTTTAAATTTGTGTTGAAGAAACACCGGACGACTCCATCTTAAGTGATTGGTGGAGCCATCTATTTTAAAGGATCATTGTGTATATGCGTTTAAACGGCGGAGAACCTAATCACCAGCTTCAAGACTTATCCAAATCTACAATATCTACTCATCGACTAATTAATCTTCAACTTCACGAAAACAACTTAACGACCAGAATTGACTTTTCAACATAATCTACAGTTCCAGCCAGTGGTGCAGCACCTGGAGAAGTAGCGACTACACAATCTTCTGTTCCTGCTCGCCAAAATGCTATATGCAAGGTGCAAGGGTGAATAAAAAGCTGAATAGACTACTACTCTCAAACAGAAGGCGGGTCCTCCGTGGCCGAGTGGTCTAAGGCGCCGCCTCAAGATCATTTACCTCTCACCGCCAAGTTTTTTGGAGCGAGCGGGACTCGAACCTACGACAGTTTCGAGTCTTGCTCTCTCCAAAAACTTTACGCGAGAAAGTTTCCAGTTACTTGCGAAAGGACGGTGACTCTACACTGTCTGACTCAGTCTGAGGTCTTTCTCCACCATACTTTTGTACAGCCTTTTAAATTACTATATTTTCGGTACTACTTCTAAACAGCAGGGTTGGTAAATATACTATTGTACAGCCTATAAATTATTGTTTTTTGGTACTACTTCTAAACAGCAGGGTTGGTTAATATACTATTGTACAGCCTGATAAATTATTGTATTTTATTACTACTTCTAAACAGCAGGGTTTGCTCATACATTATTGTACTACCTTATATGTAATGTTTCAGTACTACTTTCAAACAGAATGGTTGGTTCATACATTATTGTACTACCTTATATGTAATGTTTCAGTACTACTTTCAAACAGAATGGTTGGTTCATACATTATTGTATTACCTTATATGTAATGTTCCAGTACTACTTTCAAACAGAATGGTTGGTTCATACATTATTGTACTACCTTATATGTAATGTTTCAGTACTACTTTCAAACGGTATGACTGGTTCATACATTATTGTACTACCTTATATGTAATGTTTCAGTACTACTTTCAAACAGTATGACTGGTTCATACATTATTGTACTGCCTTATATGTAATGTTTCAGTACTACTTTCAAACAGTATGACTTGTTCATACATTATTGTACTACCTTATATGTAATGTTTCAGTACCACTTTCAAACAGTATGACTTGTCCATACATTATTGTACTACCTTATATGTAATGTTTCAGTACTACTTTCAAACAGTATGGTTGGTTCATACATAATTGTACTACCTTATATGTAATGTTTCAGTACTACTTTCAAACAGTATGACGTGTTCATACATTATTGTACTACCTTATATGTAATGTTTCAGTACTACTTTCAAACAGTATGACTTGTTCATACATTATTGTACTACCTTATATGTAATGTTTCAGTACTACTTTCAAACAGTATGGTTGGTTCATACATAATTGTACTACCTTATATGTAATGTTTCAGTACTACTTTCAAACAGTATGGTTGGTTAATACATTATTGTACTACCTTATACTATGCTTGCATTACTACTTTTAAAAAGCAGAATTGGTTCATACAGTAATGTGCTTATGTGCTACTTTATTCAATGTATTCAGTTCTACAAATGTAAAACACAATGTTAATTCATCATATTTATCATAACAATTAAGTCTGCCATTAAAATCCTGCACTGTTTTGTGCGTTGAGCATAAGATTATAAAGTTACCATTTCATTCAAAGCAAGTTTATTTGGTGGATGAGATCTGAGTAAATCCACACCTCCTCACATAATTACTCAGACAAACTACATATCACGTCATCAACGATGAAAGTATACCTTGATTAAAAAGGAATTGCTATAACTATAATACCCACTGCATCGAGACTAAATATAAAGAAATATATGACTTGACAGACGAAGTAGTATTCACAGGATAAAAAAGGGGGGAATCACTACCTTAGAATGTAGCATAAATCCCTACCGAGTTGCAGCATCCAACCTCACTCTTTTCTTAGTACCAGGAAATGTTGCAGTGGTTTTACTGTTAATTCGTTTACCTTGTAAAGACCAATAGCAAATTGCATTCCCGTGTCAATGCATAGAAACACAAACCACACAATGTAGCTGTTTCGGTTACGGAGCATCTGACCTATAACCTTGGAGACTGGAACAAGCTTTGTATCCCGTGACCTTGGTAAAATGAAAATAGAAATGTCAATGAATATAAAAATAAATATTCAATTAATTTGAAATTTACACACAAAATGTTGTATTAACTGTAGTTAGCGGCGTGTTAAGAAAATGCGTTCATGTTTTGAACTCTGTTACGATAATGAAATAAATATAATAAAAAAGATTTGTATGATGTCCTCGTTAACTGTTTACTGCACATGCATTTTGGAAATAAACATTGTTTGTAATACCAATACAAGGAAACTTCGGTTATCAACTTTATCACTTACAATAAAAAATGATTTATATATTATCTTAACTGATTTCTATTTGTTTATGTTGAAACTTTTGAATGGTTATTATAGATAGACTTAATTATGTATCTCATGATGCAGGCTTACAAAAAGCAATATTATTACAAGTTGATTTTGTAATCTACCGAAATAACCAAACAGATTGTGAAACTTACTTGAACTATACGCTATGCCTTGTAAACATAATTGCTTAGAATGGATGGATTGGAATTGAATAAAAGTCTTTTTAAAGAGGGTAGCCCAATAAGTTTGAAACTAATCTTCCTAGGGGCTGTCTAATGATGCATTTACATATTACTTACAAATATAATAGCAAAACAAAATAAAAACATTTTAAGCATTGCAAGTAAATTGATTGTACATGGAATATGATAACTACATATATATTTTTTAGTTGTTTTAAGCAATCCTTTGAAAGTCTCTTTGATTAACAAAAAAAAAAAAAAATATATATATATATATATATATATATATATATATATATATATATATATATATATATATAAGGATAATATATAGTATACATTCATGGGTAAACTCATGATGGGTTATATGTATTAGATATGACTGTACTTCCTAAGGCTGTGTCATTAGGCTGACTGTTTAACATTATATTTCAATATTACGTGCATAATAAGTGTTTTATATTGTAAACAGTTTGCATTTAATATTAGTTAAACACAATGTCTTAGCAACACAATACAATAGTTTAATTTGTTCCATTGAACTTTTTGCGGCTGCATTTATATCAGTTGTTTTCAGTTTTCCTGAATGAGAAATAGTTTTATGAATATTTATCCGAAGTATGAGACATTATGTGCACACCTTGGTAAAGCGTTTAAATCACTTTGATCTGTATCAGTATGGTCGGCGTTAATTGCCACACTGCCGTAGCCAGTTTGTGCTATTCCTTTCTTCTTATACTCTTGATTATCATCAGTAGTTGCTGTTGTTATATCATCATCAGTAGTATCATCAACATCGTCCTTGTAATGTCCAAGAAATAAATAGCTATCATTTTTTTGTGTTCATATAAAAATATATTCTGTTATAGAAAATCAACAGAATTCCCTTTTTGTGCCCACCACTATTGATTGACATATTTATTTCATAGTATTATAAAGTCAAACCTGTCTTAAGCAGCCAGTCAATGGAAGGAGCAAACGTGACCTCTTAAGACAGATTGTTGCTTAATTCAGGTTAATCTGCACTGAAGGCATAGGGATGGTAAACGTAAATGTTTTTGCTTAATACAAGTGGTTGCTTAATAAAGGTGACTACTTACACAGGTTTGACTGTAACTAAATAACACCAATGCTACACAAATATTTCACAGTATAATCGTCCTTGCTAAGTCCAGGAAATAAAAAACTATCATATATTTGTCATCATATACATCATGTTTTAATGTAGGAGTTCAACAACAGAATTCCCTTATGTACCCTACACTGTTAATTGAAAGACTTATTTCACACGGTTATAATTGAGTAATACATATACAATAGTAAAAGAAATATTCACACAGTAACTTCTTTAAATAAAAATTGAAAAAAGGTTTTTCAACAATACAGAACGTCATGCTTTTGCTTTCCAAAAACGTCAGTGTTATGATTGTAGAGTATGAACAGAAATAAAAGGAATGGACCGAAATGTAAATTGAATAGACACACTTGAAAACTGTCGTTATAAAACGAAAAAAATAAAGAATTCGGATTCAAGATACCGAATAAAAGTATACTTTAAAAATATTTGTCGTTTTTACTATAAACCGTATGCGCTATTGTGAAACTACGCCATTCTATTTATAATTGGACTCGTCAAATACAGGTAACATATTAATATTGAATCTGTTATATTGTATAATGTATGTAATAGATGAATGTGCTTTCATCCCTTATACGGTAGGTTCCATCTAGAAATAGAATGACGTAGTTTCAAAATAGCGCATTCGGTTTATATAAATAAATTTAACTATAAATAGGCAAGCACTGTGATATCATATTTCTATAATATGTTAAGTACAACATAGATTTTGATAAACTCAAAACAAAAACATTTAATCAGTAGAAATACATGGGGAAATCTCGTATTGTACATTTTAATGCAGTGCCTAGGTGTGGACAATCTTTTTTGAATAGTGTTAAACGCCATTTTCAACACATTTCAACATATTTCAGGTTATATATGGCATATACAGTTTGGTTTTATGGGGAAGACATCGGAATGGATCTGAGCAGAACCGCCGTCCTTCCGCAAGTAACTTTCTCACATAAAGATTTTGGAGCGAGCGGGACTCGAACCTACGACATTAGCGGGTAGAGGCCAGTGATCTTGAGACGGCGCCTAAGACCACTTGGCCACGGAAGACCCGGATTTTGATTAACTATCTAAAAGCCGCAACCTGAAATTAAATTTGGGTCACTATTAGACAGAATCGATGATTTTAAATCTAGTTTACCAACTTTAGTTGGTTTTGGTGATATCCGTCATCCTAAATAGTTCTTATTCCAATGAAATGGTCAACATCCGGGTCTTCCGTGGCCAAGGAATTGTTTAAGTTTCGGAGGGAATTTTGGTTTCAATTCCGACATGCAATTAACTTTTTAACATTTAAATAATGTGGTGTAATTAACACAGATTGAGATATCGAACTCTGCAAAACCTGTTGTTATTTGATAAATTGTGTTTTTTTAATAAAGAGGCAACAAACTTATAGCCCAACTATAGAATGAATCCAAAAATCTGTGATATTTATTGACAGAATTCGATAAATATAGTGTACTGTATACAACATAGAATTATCATTTTGTATTATAGTCGACAGAATTCGACAAATATAGTGTACTGTATAAAACATAGACGTATTATTTTGTATTATAGTCGACAGAATTCGACAAAAATAGTGTACTGTATAAAACATAGACGTATCATTTTGTATTATAGTCGCCGGGCCCGATTAGCTCAGTCGGAAGCGTCTGACTATCAATCTAGGGGTCGTGAGTTCGAATCCCCCGCCCGGCAACAGTCTCCGTGATGATTGATATACGACATTGTGTCTAATTATCCTTCGTCTCTCACCACTGATTCAAGTGGGAAAGTTATCAGTTACTTACGGAGACGGGGTGTGCTCGAGTACTGATTAATCCCAGGAAACAGTGGTCGTCTGTTAGCCCTCGATGGCATAAAAATGACGCTAAATATTCAATCAATCAATCATTTTGTATTATAGTCGACAGAATTCGACAAATACAGTGTGCTGTATACAACATAGACGTATCATTTTGTATTATAGTCGACAGAATTCGACAAATACAGTGTGCTGTATAAAACATAGACGTATCATTTTGTATTATAGTCGACAGAATTCGACAAATACAGTGTGTTGTATACAACATAGACGTATCATTTTGTATTATAGTCGACATAATTCGACAAATAAAGTGTATTGTATAAAACATAGACGTATTATTTTGTATTTTAGCCGACAGAATTCGACAAATAAAGTGTACTGTATCAAACATAGACGTATTATTTTGTATTATAGTCGGCATAATTCGACAAATATAGTGTACTGTATAAAACATAGACGTATCATTTTGTATTATAGTTTCACTCCAGTGTATGAAACACTGACTCAACATTTTCTTTTAAGTATATATCGTCTGGTGGTAGAGTAGAAAGCTATCAATTGGTATGATTTATATATGTTATATATGAAATAAAGCTAGTCAGTGGATATGTTATCTCTTACCCTAGTTTCTTCAGAATAATTTGGCGGGAGAGATATAAGTGCAATACCAACAAATTGTGCCGTTCCAAATATGGCGGCTAACAATAGGAATAGAGTTGGTATTCTGTCCAAAAGACCGCTGTCGGTAAAGTACCTGTGAATACGTAACAAAATACCATAGCAACACAAATACAAACAACTCCTGGAATAGTTAATACAAATCAAACACTTAAAACGTGCTGACTAGGTGCTTGCTAGAACACACAACTTAATCACATTATGAAAATAGAACCCATTTCGATCCAAGCTCCTGATTTCCCACGCCTAGACTGGGCCCCGGTCTCATATAATATAAGATGCGAAGGCAACGCCGAGAGCGTTTTGGGTCCAAGAACCAGGCTATCCTAAGTGCGAATTTGTAAAGAAAATTACAACAAATAATCTATAAAGACATTTTACTTTCTTTAAATGCAGAACTAGTAATTCAATATGACTGTTTTATCATTGTTATACAAATGGTAGCCATATCGTTTTAAATTACTTTTTTTATTTCTAGGACTAATCCAGATTTGATAGTTTTAGCACATCAACTGTCCTTACCTCTCCCCATCAGACGTAGTAAAGTCGGGTGACGTGTTGTCCGGATTAACATAGGACGTCATCACTTGATTAAAAACTAAGGCACCACCACCGTACCCGCACAGAATAATGCCGACAGCAAATGTTGGTTGTCTAGGCAACCACTGAAACAATATTCCTTTCTGTATCTATGGAAATGATGTCTATATATATATATCTGCATGGCATAAATGTTGAAAAGAACATACATTCTGACTGTGGAATTTATACTATGTAGATAAGTTAGTAGTGTATTGTTATTGAAAGAAAATAGATAATACGAAAGTGTTAGCCAGTAGCGGAAACAGTTGGTTCTAATCAAATTCATTTTAAGACTTTCTCCATCAGCAAAGCTAGATTCTTTACATAATATAAAAACAAGAAAATATATAAACAATAGGCGACGCACCATTCAAAGGATATAACCAAACAAGCGACATGAAAACATTTAATATATTGTACAATGCGTATGTACATTGAGAAAAAATGGTAACAGGAAAAGTCATCAGTAGAAAAAGGACCCCGCTGGGGAACTTAAAACCCGGTTAAGGGCTGCACATAATCCCGCGCTCTCTCATAACCCAACCCCACCCCCAACCTCAGTTGCGTATATATTCTTTTTCGAATGTTAATATATTTTTAACAAACATATAGTTGAATTGTGTGGAGTGCGTGGTTCAGTGGTAGAGCATCGACCCCATGATTGGAGGGTCGTGGGTTTGACCCTCCCCACGGATATGTGTGGTGTCTTTGAGCAAAGAATATGATTAGTAAGACTTCGAGCGTGATTTGTCTAAGTTGTAAAAACTTGTTTCACTATCGATGTAAAATAAGTAAGTTTACCTAAGCGGAATGAATATTTCAATTTGAATCATTGCCTTACCTTGACAGCTGTCTGTGCCGGAGGGCCATATGCAAACGCTGATCCAAAGTTGACCAACAGCCCATACGTGAGAGTGACAGTGAACAGTGATCGCTGGATGGTAAAGTAAGTCAATGCCACCGAAGCGCATAATCACAGGAATAATATAACACAGTTATTATTATTCTGCACCTATAAAACGGCCTGGTATTTCTTCTTCTTACAAAAGTATTAGAAAAAAATACTATACCTACATACCTTTATAAACATAATTGAAACTTTCGCAAGCTGATATAGTAATTGTAAATAAGTTCTAGACAGACCCAGTTCCAAAATTGCTTGATAATTGCTTTACACATTTATTGCGACTTTCTCTTTTATTGTGAAGATGTATAAAGGAATAATTAGACTCATTTTTCAAGAATATGATTTAAATGACCTCTGTGATAGCGTGTTTAAAGCTATAGTTTTGGTCGTTTGTAAATATGTACAATGCCATAACACCGACAGGAGAAACGGACTTTGGTTAGTCCCCCTACCCCATCTGACTTTTTTTTCAAATTTGTTCTAACATTTTTTTTTCTTTCAATTTTTCCCCCAATCTATGCTCAATTCATCATATAAATTTTTAAAAAAATGAAAAAAAGTGACAAACATAAAAAAAATTAACCATTTTTTTTTACAACATTTTTTAGCAAATTTTTTTGTTATATATAATGGATATAAAAGAAAAAAAGATTGGGTAGTTGGAGTAGCGAATCTTCTTTACTTCTGCCTGTGTGCCATAACAACACAAAACATACAATACCTGTAGATAATACAGCCAATGCCAGTTGCTATTCTTGGTCCATATTTTCTATCAGTTATTCCACCAAGGGTAGTTCCGAATGAGATGGAGAGAGCACCGACTGTTGTTATCCAGAGACTGTCCACATTACTGACGTCAGAAGCATCGGTCCTACTCCGTAGGTATGAAATGATATATGGTGATAGATTACCTGAAAATAGACGCTGGAATCAACTTGAGGAATCGCTATGACCCAATACTGCTTCTAGCTATCATTTCAAATTGTTGGTAAGCCGAAATAAATTAAAACTACGTCTGACGAATATGTACGGTGTCCCGTTTGGGCGATCGCGGCATATTTATTAAATTAAGTGAAGTCGAAACAACGAAACTACGATGGTGAAAAGTCGAAACAACGATGGTGAAAAGTCGCAACTACGATGGTGAAAAGTCGAACTACGATGGTGAAAAGACGAAACAACGAAACAACGATGGTGAAAAGTCGAAATCATTTCGACTTTTGACCATCATAGTTTCGACTTTTCACCATCGTAGTTTCGTTGTTTCGACGTTTCACCATCGTAGTTTCGACTTTTCACCATAGTAGTTGCGACTTTTCACAATCGTTGTTTCGTTGTTTCGACTTTTCACCATCGTAGTTTCGTTGTTTCGTTGTTTCGACTTTACTTAATTTAATAAATATGCCGCGATGGCCCCAACGGGACACCGTAATTATGTTACTGAAACTTCTTGTAAGTTTTCAGAACTATTTACTGGGAACCAAAATAAAATTGTAGAAGTACAGCATCCAATACTACATGAAGGTTTCTTAAATTAAATTTCTGGTAAGTTTTCTGATCAATTTATTGGGAGCCAAAATAAATTTGTAGAAGTACAATTTCATATACTACCTGTTTATTTTATAAATGAAACTTCTGGTAAATTATCTGAATAATTGACTGGGAGCAAAAACAGATTAAAAGAAGTAAAAGCTCCAATGTTACTTTTGACAAATATCTAACTTCAAATTCTGATACTTTATATGCAATTAAAATCAATTTGAAGAAGTACAATGACCAAATAAGAGTACATCTTACGATTACATAACTGAAACTAACAGTAAGCAATCGGAACGATTAAATGGATGTTGACATCAGTATTATCGAGTTCAACATCTCAATTTTAAACCTCAGGCCGTCCTTTAAAAAGAAATTGTTTGCCGTGCTCCTACCTACTTACTAAAATTTGCAGCTACCCAAACTTTTTATTGACTTTCCAAGCTTCTAATTATTTTTTTTCATGATTTCTGTCCCTTTTTCTTTAAAAAGACTATGCAAAATAAAAAATTAGCCCCCAAAAAATAGCTACCTACCTACTCAAACGAAAAATTCTGGGTTGGACCACAGCAAACAAATATTTTTAAGGATGGCCTGATATTTATCTACATTAACTTGAGTATACGTTATCTGAAACATGTGTCGAGATAAATACGGCCAAAGTAAACAGTGACACCGTATTTGATTATTTTTATTTTTCATGCATTAATGAAATATAAAATAATAAATACATGATAAGCGATTCTTACCGAAGGTGTACATACTTCCGATGGTTAAATGCACGAGTATTCCACCTAGAATTGCTATCACTGCACGTGGCGCACAGCCCATTCCGACACTTACGAACTTGCCGATGATATTCCCGATTACTAGATCAATATCAAACTTGTGATTAATCCATTATAACAGAATGACACTAGGGTTGCGTTCAGCACGGTTAAACATGTTTACTCTGTTTATAAATGCAAACGGTGACATAATGAACAAAAAGTAAACGGAACTCGGTCTACTCAGCGTTGTCCCTCCACTTCCAATTAAGCCGCTTGATTAAATACAAGCAAACAGCTCAACTTCATATTAGCACACAGTATGCGATAAATTTAGGGAACCAGGCTTTAAACGTATTTGCTGTTTAAAGATACTGAATGCAGCCTAGATCGCTTTAATTTGTTTGCAAACGTTTGATAACCGTAGTGAACTGAACGACATCTTGCTAACAGATTAAATACATCCGTGAGCTGTTTGCTTGTATTTAATCAAGCGGCTTAATTGGAAGTGGAGGGACAACGCTGAGTAGACCGAGTTCCGATTACTTTTCAGGTGTCTGTTTCACCTACATATCCTTAACTACTTAAAAACGTTACTAAGTTTTGACTGGTTATTTATCTATTATTATTATCAATATCAATGAAACCACATGCTGTTTTACTGGAATCAGTCTAAAATAATGATCACCTGTCTGATTTTCTTAGATTTAAGGTTTTAGGTATTTAAGTATATATTGGTAAAACTGGAGCGTGAACGCAGCCCAAGCTCCGTTTCACCAATGCATTTAAGTATATTCTTAAATATTTAAAAACTTAAAGAAAAGCATCTAAATGATCATGATTTTAGACTGGCTACAGAAAAACTGCATTTGTCATTCATTAAATGTGTTTACATAATCATTCAAATTTTAATTTAAGTTCTTAAGTATTTAAAGAAAACTTGTTGATGAAAAATGTTGTTAACACATAATCAAGTTTGTTTTTAAAAGTGTTCACCTACTGAACTGACTGATTTGACCAATAGTGCGATAATGTGATTTGGCTTTGAAGGGGTGTAGGGGTATTCGGGATTTGGGAAACGCAGGTACTATTTTTATTCTTTTTATTGTTGTATTAAAATCAAAACGCGTCATTGATTACGAGCCCTAGAAATAATATTGGACAAACTATCGATATAATATTAATGTTTTTAAATCCTTATCTCTTAGAAGCGTTTGAACTTGTAAAATACATTATTTTTTTACCTTTATGCCCTGTCAAGGAGCCGAAGTTTGTGGTGAAAGTCAATAGCATGAGAAATATTAAAAAAAATAAACGAGACAAAAAACGACAATGTGTGGAGCGCGTGGTCTAGTGGTAGAGCACCGAACCCACGGCTTTGTACTGGTTCTACCCAGGAAGACTATGAGCTTAATGTGTCTAAGTTGTAAGAACTTGTTTCACAATCGAAATAAAATGAAAAAGTTTAATCCAAAAATGACGATGCGTAATACGCCCCACTCCCTTCCGTCAATGGCGGTATCACATTTCTCCTCACCAATACGGCGGTCTTTGAAACGACCGTGAAAATGTTGTATATGTATTATTCCTGTACTTTAACGTAATTATAATCCCTAAAATTCAAGCAGAATATTTACTACTTTTTCTTTGCATACATGTGCGTGCAAGCGTGCTCGTGCGAGTCGGCGTGCTTAAGCGTGTTTCAAAGTATATGTGTTTGTTTGTATTTCAAAAATATCGTCACTTTAATTTGTATGTGCATTTTGACGCATCGGGAAGGACTGCAACTAATGTTGTTAAAACTTGTAGCGCGACCATTTTGCAGTTTATTCTTTATTTGCGGTACATTTACAAATAACGAATACAATAACGTGTTGATTACTTCTCCCACGAACCACAGCAGTACAGAGGCCCTCCCAGGTTTTTTTTGAGATCTGGAGAACATGGCCATTTATTTTCAGAGATCTAGGGAACATTGGCCATTACTTTCAGAGATCCAGGGATCAAAGGCCAAATTTTAGTGATCTAGGGATATTGTCCTTAATGAAAAAAAGTACCTAATTTGATCAATTTTATCAGAAACATATAAACAAAGATAGGCAACTGGAGGCACTTGTCTAAATTTCAGGTGGCACATTTTGGCTTTTTCTGGTTTAGTTTGAACTTATTTATTTTACTTCGATTTTGAAACAAGTTCTTACGACTTAGACAAATCACGCTCGAAGTCTTCCTGGGTATAGCCAGTACTGAGCATATGTGGAAAAAGTGTCTTGCTCAAGGACACCACACATAGTCGTGGCGAAGGATTGAAATACCCACGGCCCTCCGATCACGGGTTCGGTGCTTTACCGCTAAATCACTTGGCGTTTTCTAAATCATGGAAACACACATCCTCCAGAATTAAACAACATAATTTTGTGATTGTGGTTTCAAAAGAAAGGGTTTGAATTGGGAGATTCTTTTTTTTCTTTTTTAAATTTAAAGAAACGAAGAATTTTACGCTTAAAGTTTTTTTGTGTGATCGGTTTTTTTTTTTTCGGTTTTTTTTACCCATTTTTGAAATAAGAAATAAGAAAAACGACTTCAATAAATATAAATATGAACTTTCACCACCGATGGAAATTTTACTGCTTCATCTTCTACCTAATATTTCTATTTTTATTGTGTTTTGTTTAAACGTACATGGTATTTGTTTAATCAAGACTGCCGTTTTTTGTTTAATTTTTTTTTTTTCGTGAAATTTCAACATATTTCGATTTCAATCCGTAATAATTTAAATTCAGAAGAAAAATATTAAAAATATTGATAATTGGAATAGGTCATCATTTTTATCAGCCAAAATTGTTAAATTCAGACCAAGATTCGAAGAGTTATTATAGAAATACTAAAAGTGCCGTGGACATTATATTGCTATTAGCCTGCCAGTCTTTGTAATTTAGTCACTGATTTTATGTATAATTTTTATACTTGATCATAATTTACTTTTAAAATGAGATGTCGACTGCTTGAAACAGCTTTTGACAGCTTAGGAGGTTTCTTACGTGTTAGTCTGGGACCCTGCACAACTTCATCCCATAATCGTTTGTACCCGAAATAAATTTTGGATGGTAATTCCGACCAAACATATATTTACAGTACTGATGAGTAAATTCAGAATAGTGCAGTGGTTAATATTGTTGATTTCGGATCGTAATGACTGGTGTTCAATCCCACCAGGCATCTACTTTTTTATCAGATCGTGTTTACACAATAAAGTCAATTATTTATGTGTATTTATTATTATTTATACCGTTCAGCTGTTCAATTTTTTGTCTCTTCTTTCCTTCCATCGATATCTTTTTTGGCTCTACTTGCCAAAGGTCAGCAGGGCTTATGTCGTGGTAAATTGTCCATCGTCCATCCGTTAACCTTTTTCTTTTAGAAGCTATAGCATCCCCAATATTTCAGAATCTTATCCAAACTCGCACAGCATTTGTATAACCACAAACTCTTGAAGCTATTGAACCAGCGTGACTGAATCACAAATGTTCCCTGCCACAGTGCTTACAAGCACATGTTTAAGGAAACTTAAAACACACCTTTTCTCTGAAAGTTCAAGCCATAGACCATAGATATTTTAAACAAGGAAAAGAAGACAGTACATGGATTTTGCATGATGATGTGTAAATAATAATAGAGAAGAATATAGCAGACGTTTTACTTAAGGAAACACTAATTGGTACTTTCAGGGAACTATCTTTAAAACTTTTGGAGATCTAGAGAACAGTGGAAATACTTTAAGAGATCTTGGGAACATGGACAAAATACTTTTGGGGAACATTGGCAAATACTTTTGGAGATCTAGGAAATAATAGGCATTACCTTAAGAGATCCAGAGAACAGCCCCCGCCCACACACACACCACCACCACCACCACCACCACCACCACCGCCACCCCTGGGAGGGCCTCAGTACAAGCTCCATTCCATTAATATGTACATTTGTATTTAGAACTAATATAACACTGGAGAAGAACAATGATGTAAATCGATAATGCCCTTCCAGTATTAATTTCAATTTGAGCAGGTGGAGTTAGTTCAATAATAGTTTTTCGTCTTCCAGTATTAAGGGGGTTAACTCTTCAATATTGGAGAAGAGTAAGGTTAGAGTTAGTCACAAGTCGAATATCGAAAGACGAATATCAAACTTAATTCAGTCTACCTTCAATTCACTATATTTAAATGAGGATTTTTTTTGTATATTTGAATATTAAGTGTCGTGTTTATGTCACCGAGGGCTAACAGACACTCAGTTAACCTGATTACTTTTTCCTGGGATCCTGAAAGGATAACCGATAGTAGAGCACAAGCATATCTGCGAGAAGCTGATAACTTTCCCAACTGAATCAGCGATGAAAACAAATGACAATGAGATGTAATGTCGTATATCAATCAACACGGAGGCTGTGGCCGGGTACAGGATTCGAGCTCACGACCCCTGGATTGGGAGTACGACACGCTACCTTCTGAGCTTACAGGTTCCCGGCAAATGATTCTTGTGAGACATACTGCTACCGGTTTCATGGTATTACGAACGAACCAACGAAATATAGGACGAGATCAACTACTACTACTACTACTACTACTACTACTACTACTACTACTACTGCTACTAATACTACTACTACTACGACTACTACTACTACTACTACTACTACTACTACTACTTCTACTACTACTACTACTACTACTACTACTACTACTACTACTTCTACTACTACTACTACTACTACGACTACTACTACTACTACGACGACGACGACGACGACTACTACTACAACTACTACTACTACTACTACTACTACTACAACTACTATTACTACTACTACTTCTTCTACTACCGCTACTGCTGCTGCTGTTGTTGTCGTTATTTCTACTACTGCGTACACTACATGCACGCACACATATAAATGCTTCTGTTGTTTTTGCTACTTCCGCTACTACTTCTAGCATTAGTGTACACGCATGCACGCGCATACATGCACGCGCATACCGCATATACAAACCTACACATGCACATACACTTCGCGCACACACAGACGGACACACATAAGCACACACACAAGCACCTACGCTGTACTCACGTACAGCACCAGAAGTAGTAGTAGTAGTAGCAGCAGAAATAGTAAAAGCAGCAGCAGAAATATTAGTAACGGAAGAAGTAGCAGTAGTAGTAGCAGCAGCAGAAAAAGTAGTAATAACAGCATCAGTATAAGAAGAAGCAATAGCAGCAGCAGAAGTAGTAGTAGCAGCAGAAGCAACAGTAGCCGTAGCAGCAGCACAAGTCGTTGATGTTGTTTTGAATAAAGAAAGATAGCCACACGAACACCGTTTGACTATTACCTGAGAAGAACGCGTCATTGTTCTATTGCATTTCCTATATGTTGTACGTTCACAGTGAAGTTCTTGTAAAATAACAAATTGCAAATTGGTATCATCGTAGATATCTGTACAGTTCTTATTATATTCTACAAGATCTTTAACATTAAAGGTACATAACTCACTTATAAAAAAAAGGTCAAATAGTTTCAGAACCATTAGAAGAAGAAGAAAGACAAGAACAAGAAAAAGAAAATGAAGAAGAAAATGATTATGAAGATGATAAAAATGAGATGTTTTGTGACTTATTCTTAACAATGAGTTTATGAATAATACATAGCTGTATATACTACGTGTATTAAAGTAATACATTGACATTTTCTATAGGTATCAAGATTTTAAACATTATTAAATGCTCATATATAAATAAGAATTCAAAAAAAATTGCAAAGATGACCAATATTTTACTTGTTTCAAACTGGTGTTCCATTAGTTTTGCACCCATTTTGCCCTTTTGTATATGCAAACATTTGACACTTAGAAATCAAATAAAATACAATGTGAAATGAAGGTATCGAATGTATAATTACGTTGTTCTTATTTGATATCTCCTGCCAAATAATGTATAGTGCAAACTAAGTTTATACTATCCATACCATATACATATCATTTAATATCGATGACAAAGACTGTTTGCAAGTATAATACATTGAGATTTTTATCGTAAAGCGTATTCCTTCAGTGACAGCCAATGGCAATGAAATAGTAACACATGGGGCAAAATGAATATAATAACAGTCAAATAAGATATATGTACATCTCATATATAGCTCATATAATATCAATGATTTACTGAATGATAGATTGATTGATTGATTGATTGATTGATTGATTGATTGATTGATTGATTGATTGATTGATTTATTGATTTATTGATTTATTTATTGATTGATTGATTGTTTGAATATTTAGCGACATTTTTATACCATCGAGGGCTAACAGACGATCCGTTAACCTAACCACTGTTAACTGTGATCCTGGAAGGTTAATCAGTACTCCAGCACACACCATCTCCGCAAGTAACTAATATCAATGACAAGGAATATTAGTAGGAATAACACATTGAGTCCGAACTTATGACGTCAGAGCCCCGCCGGTGGCGTTGAATGAATTACGTATATGAGTAAATGACTATATACGTTTCTACATGTAATAGGCTAATGCCAAAATAAACCAACGTTGACAACATTATTAATGTAACATATGAGTATATTCTTCTACAAGGGTACATATACTTAAAGAGCACACTAAAAATACTGTTCAAACCAACATATCAATATATTTCCTAAAAGGGTACTTAAAGGGCACACTACAAATATTGTCCATACCAACATATGAGTATATTCTTCTAAACGGGTACTTAAAGGGCACACTACGAATACTGTTCATACCAACATATGAGTATATTCTTCTAAAAGGGTACATAAAATGCATACTACAGATACTGTTCATACCAACATATGAGTATATTCTTCTAAAAGGGGACTTAAAGGGCACACTACAAATACTGTTCATACCAACATATGAGTATATTCTTCTAAAAGGGTACATAAAATGCATACTACGAATACTGTTCATACCAACATATGAGTATATTCTTCTAAAAGGGTACATAAAATGCATACTACAGATACTGTTCATACCAACATATGAGTATATTCTTCTAAAAGGGGACTTAAAGGGCACACTACAAATACTGTTCATACCAACATATGAGTATATTCTTCTAAAAGGGTACATAAAATGCATACTACAGATACTGTTCATACCAACATATGAGTATATTCTTCTAAAAGGGGACTTAAAGGGCACACTACAAATACTGTTCATACCAACATACGAGTATATTCTTCTAAAAAGGTACTTAAAGGGCACACTACAGATACTGTTCATACCAACATATGAGTATATTCTTCTAAAAGGGTACTTAAAGTGCACACTACAGATACTGTTCATACCAACATATGAGTATATTCTTCTAAAAGGGTACTTAAAAGGCACACTACAAATACTGTTCATACCAACATATGTGTATATTCTACTAAAAGAGTACTTAAAGGGCACACTACAAATACTGTTCATACCAACATATGTGTATATTCTTCTAAAAGAGTACTTAAAGGGCACACTACAAATACTGTTCATACCAACATATGAGTATATTCTTCTAAAAGGGTACTTAAAGGGCACACTACAAATACTGTTCATACCAACATATGAGTATATTCTTCTAAAAGGGTACTAAAAGGGTACACTAAAAATACTGTTCATACCATCATATGTGTATATTCTTCTAAAAGAGAACTTAAAGGGCACACTACAAATACTATTCATACCAGCATATGAGTATATTCTTCTAAAAGGGTACTTAAAGGGTACACTACAAATACTGTTCATACCACCATATGAGTATATTCTTCTAAAAGAGTACTTAAAGGGCACACAACAAATATTGTTCATACCAACATATGAGTATATTCTTCTAAAAGGGTACTTAAAGGGTACACTACAAATACTGTTCATACCAACATATGAGTATATTCTTCTAAAATGTACTTAAAGGGCACTCTACAAATACTGCTCATACCAACATATGAGTATATTCTTCTAAAAGGGAACTGAAAGGGTACACTACAAATACTGTTAATACCAACATATGAGTATATTCTTCTAAAAAGGTACTTAAAGGGCACACTACGAATACTGTTCATACCAACATAAGTGTATATTCTTCTAAAAGGGTACTTAAAGGGCACACAACAAATACTGTTCATACCAACATATGAGTATATTCTTCTAAAAAAGTACTTAATGGGCTCACTACAAATACTGCTCATACCAATATATGAGTATATTCTTCTAAAAAGGTACTTAAAGGGCACACTACGAATACTGTTCATACCAACATATGTGTATATTCTTCTAAAAGGGTACTTAAAGGGCACACAACAAATACTGTTCATACCAATATATGAGTATATTCTTCTAAAAAGGTACTTAAAGGGCACACTACGAATACAGTTCATACCAACATATGTGTATATTCTTCTAGAAGGGTACTTAAAGGGCACACAACAAATACTGTTCATACCAACATATGAGTATATTCTTCTAGATGGGTACTTAAAGGGCACACAACAAATACTGTTCATACCAACATATGAGTATATTCTTCTAAAAAGGTACTTAAAGGGCACACTACAAATACTGCTCATACCAACATATGAGTATATTCTTCTAAAAGGGTACTTAAAGGGTACACTACAAATACTGTTCATACCAACATATGAGTATATTCTTCTAAAAAGGTACTTAAAGGGCACACTACGAATACTGTTCATACCAACATATGTGTATATTCTTCTAAAAGGGTACTTAAAGGGTACACTACAAATACTGTTCATACCAACATATGAGTATATTATTCTAAATAGGTACTTAAAGGGCACACTACGAATACTGTTCATACCAACATATGTGTATAAACTTCTTAAAAGGTACTTAAAGGGCACACTACGAATACTGTTCATACCAACATATGTGTATAATCTTCTAAAAGAGTACTTAAAGGGTACACTACAAATTCTGTTCATACCAACATATGAGTATATTCTTCTAAAAAGGTACTTAAAGGGCACACTACGAATACTGTTCATACCAACATATGTGTATATTCTTCTAAAAGGGTACTTAAAGGGTACACTACAAATACTGTTCATACCAACATATGAGTATATTCTTCTAAAAAGGTACTTAAAGGGCACACTACGAATACTGTTCATACCAACATATGAGTATATTCTTCTTAAAAGGTACTTAAAGGACACACTACGAATACTGTTCATACCAACATATGTGTATAATCTTCTATAAGGGTACTTAAAGGGTACACTACAAATACTGTTCATACCAACATATGAGTATATTCTTCTAAAAAGGTACTTAAAGGGCACACTACGAATACTGTTCATACCAACATATGTGTATATTCTTCTAAAAGGGTACTTAAAGGGCACACAACAAATACTGTTCATACCAACATATGAGTATATTCTTCTTAAAAGGTACTTAAAGGGCACACTACGAATACTGTTCATACCAACATATGTGTATAATCTTCTAAAAGGGTACTTAAAGGGCACTTAACAAATACTGTTCATACCAACATATGAGTATATTCTTCTAAAATGTACTTAAAGGGCACACTTCAAATACTGCTCATACCAACATATGTGTATATTCTTCTAAAAGGGTACCTAAAGGGTACACTGCAAATACTGTTCATACCAACATATGAGTATATTCTTCTAAAAAGGTACTTAAAGGGCACACTACGAATACTGTTCATACCAACATATGTGTATATTCTTCTAAAAGGGTACATAAAGGGTACACTACAAATACTGTTCATACCAACATATGAGTATATTCTTCTAAAAAGGTACTTAAAGGGCACACTACGAATACTGTTCATACCAACATATGTGTATAATCTTCTTAAAAGGTACTTAAAGGGCACACTACGAATACTCTTCATACCAACATATGTATATAATCTTCTAAAAGGGTACTTAAAGGGTACACTACAAATACTGTTCATACCAACATATGAGTATATTCTTCTAAAAAGGTACTTAAAGGGCACACTACGAATACTGTTCATACCAACATATGTGTATATTCTTCTAAAAGGGTACTTGAAGGGTACACTACCAATACTGTTCATACCAACATATGAGTATATTCTACTAAAAAGGTACTTAAAGGGCACACTACGAATACTGTTCATACCAACATATGAGTATATTCTTCTTAAAAGGTACTTAAAGGGCACCCTACGAATACTGTTCATACCAACATATGTGTATAATCTTCTAAAAGGGTACTTAAAGGGTACACTACAAATACTGCTCATACCAACATATGAGTATATTCTTCTAAAAAGGTACTTAAAGGGCACACTACGAATACTGTTCATACCAACATATGTGTATATTCTTCTAAAAGGGTACTTAAAGGGCACACAACAAATACTGTTCATACCAACATATGAGTATATTCTTCTAAAAATGTACTTAAAGGGCTCAGTACAAATACTGCTCATACAAACATACGAGTATATTCTTCTAAAAAGGTACTTAAAGGGCACACTACGAATACTGTTCATACCAACATATGTGTATATTCTTCTAAAAGGGTACTTAAAGGGTACACTACAAATACTGTTCATACCAACATATGAGTATATTCTTCTAAAAAGGTACTTAAAGGGCACACTACGAATACTGTTCATACCAACATATGTGATATTCTTCTAAAAGGGTACTTAAAGGGCACACAACAAATACTGTTCATACCAACATATGAGTATATTCTTCTAAAATGTACTTAAAGGGCACACTACAAATACTGCTCATACCAACATATGAGTATATTCTTCTAAAAGGGTATTTAAAGGGCCCACAACAAATACTGTTCATACCAACATATGAGTATATTCTTCTAAAATTTACTTAAAGGGCACACTACAAATACTGCTCATACCAACATATGAGTATATTCTTCTAAAAGGGTACTTAAAGGGTACACTACAAATACTGTTCATACCAACATATGAGTATATTCTTCTAAAAAGGTACTTAAAGGGCATCCTACAGATACTGTTCATACCAATATATGTGTATATTCTTCTAAAAGAATACTTAAAGGACACACAACAAATACTGTTCATACCAACATATGAGTATATTCTTCTAAAAAGGTACTTAAAGGGCATCCTACAGATACTGTTCATACCAACATATGTGTATATTCTTCTAAAAGGGTACTTAAAGGGCACACAACAAATACTGTTCATACCAACATATGAGTATATTCTTCTAAAAAGGTACTTAAAGGGCATCCTACAGATACTGTTCATACCAACATATGTGTATAATCTTCTAAAAGGGTACTTAAAGGGTACACTACAAATACTGCTCATACCAACATATGTGTATATTCTTCTAAAAGGGTACTTAAAGGGTACACTACAAATACTGTTCATACCAACATATGAGTATATTCTTCTAAAAAGGTACTTAAAGGGCACACTACGAATACTGTTCATACCAACATATGTGTATAATCTTCTAAAAGGGTACTTAAAGGGCACTTAACAAATACTGTTCATACCAACATATGAGTATATTCTTCTAAAATGTACTTAAAGGGCACACTTCAAATACTGCTCATACCAACATATGTGTATATTCTTCTAAAAGGGTACCTAAAGGGTACACTGCAAATACTGTTCATACCAACATATGAGTATATTCTTCTAAAAAGGTACTTAAAGGGCACACTACGAATACTGTTCATACCAACATATGTGTATATTCTTCTAAAAGGGTACATAAAGGGTACACTACAAATACTGTTCATACCAACATATGAGTATATTCTTCTAAAAAGGTACTTAAAGGGCACACTACGAATACTGTTCATACCAACATATGTGTATATTCTTCTAAACAGGTACTTAAAGGGCACACTACAAATACTGTTCATACCAACATATGAGTATATTCTTCTAAAAAGGTACTTAAAGGGCATCCTACAGATACTGTTCATACCAACATATGTGTATATTCTTCTAAAAGGGTACTTAAAGGGCACACAACAAATACTGTTCATACCAACATATGAGTATATTCTACTAAAAGGGTACTTAAAGGGCACACTACATTTACTGTTCATACCAGCATATGAGTATATTCTTCTAAAAGGGTACTTAATGGGCACACATCAAATACTGTTCATACCAATATATGAGTATATTCTGCTAAAAGGGTACTTAAAGGGCACACAGCAAATACTGTTCCTACCAACATATGGGTATATTCTTCTAAAAGGGTACTTAAAGGGCACACTACAGATACTGTTCATACCAGCATATGAGTATATTCTTCTAAAAGGGTACTTAAAGGGCACACAACAAATACTGTTTCGTACCAACATATGAGTATATTCTTCTAAATGGGACTTAAAAGGCACACTACAAATACTGTTCATACCAGCATATGAGTATATTCTTCTAAAAGGGTACTTAAAGGGTATACTACAAATACTGTTCATACCAACATATGAGTATATTCTTCTAAAAGGGTACGAAAAGGGCACACTACAAATACTGTTCATACCAACATATGAGTATATTCTACTAAAAGGGTACTTAAAGGGCACACTACATTTACTGTTCATACCAGCATATGAGTATATTCTTCTAAAAGGGTACTTAATGGGCACACAACAAATACTGTTCATACCAGCATATGAGTATATTCCTCTAAAAGGGTACTTGAAGGGCACACTACAAATACTGTTCATACCAGCATATGAGTATATTCTTCTAAAAGGGTACTTAAAGGGTACACTACAAATACTGTTCATACCAACATATGAGTATATTCTTCTAAAATGGTTTCTTAAAGGGCACACTACAGATACTGTTCATACCAACATATGAGTATATTCTTCTAAAAGGGTACTTAAAGGGCACACTACAAATACTGTTCATACCAGCATATGAGTATATTCTTCTAAAAGGGTACTTAAGGGGCACACTACACATACTGTTCATACCAACATATTTTACACACCTGTGTGTATAATTATTAACGATAAAGCTACAATAATAATATAACTTCAGTTACTGAATACATAAAAATATGAATGTATGGGACACTATTGCTATAATTTACTGTTAAATAAAATGTTATTATAAATGAATAAAGACCATTTTCAACACAGTAAGACAGTGCGAAAACACCGCCGACGACAGTCGATGTGTAGCTTATAATAACATAATAACTACATCTACTGCCTGGTAGCTTACAATGCAAATACAGTTTTTTTATATATATAATGTGGGTCAACGGTTTCATGATAACATCATTTTATTTCAATTTGTTACAGCAATATATCATGTCTTTGATGTTAATATTAATAAATGCATCCTGTTTTATCCAATATCGTGTTACCCATAGAATGTCATTTGTTATACACGTGGGTGTACAAGGTATGACATTGCTAAATATATATCAACATTTTTTTTAATTTGATAGTATAAAATGACATAGTAAGTTGTATGGAAACGTAAATGGAAACACCTGCTTTTTTTTGTATCATGATATTTCAGGCAAATTTGATTACGTGGAAAGATAAAAATAATTGAAAATGCCGTTATAAATTTGCCGTTGAAATGCGACTGCTGATATTTATTTACGTAATACAGATTTCACTAGACTATTTAAGAATGGGGGTTTAACGCCATTTTCAACACATGTCAGGTTATATATCGCATAGCCAGTTATACCGGTGGAGGAAGACCTCAGACTGAGTCAGACAGTAGAACCAACGTCCTTCCGTAAATAACTGGCAAACTTCTCATGTAAGTTTTTGTAGCGAGCGGGACTCGAACCTAAGACCTTAGCGATAGGAGGTAAGTGATCTTGAAACTGCGCATTTGTCAACACGGACATTAACATACGAAAAGTATTTGTGTCTCTTAAATTAAAATAAAGTTTACCAAAAGTATTCTTTCTTAAATGTTAATACACTGCCCAGTCTCTGTCTCTTGAACTTTTTTAAAAGTGATATGGGGTATAGTTTGATGTTTTATTATTGAGCTGATACGTGACTATGATACGATGAGGCTTAATTAAAATAATATATATATACATTATATACATTATAAACATTATGTACATTATAAACATTATGTACATTATGTAAATTATATACATTATGTACATTATAAACATTATATACATTAAACACATCATGTACATTATATACATTATAAACATTATGTACATTATATACATTATATACATTATATACATTATGTACATTATATACATTATAAACATTATGTACATTATAAACAGTATATACATTATATATTATATATATTATGTACATTATAAACATTATATACATTATAAACATTATGTACATTATAAACATTATGTACATTATACACATTATGTACATTATAAACATAATATACATTATATACATTATATACATTATATACATTATATACATAGTATACATTATATACATTATATACACATTTTAAGACTTTAAAAACGCAAGTATGGGTTTTGTATCTAATCTAGATATGCCATGAATGAGAAACCAAGGCAAAACTTTTCTACTTTGTTTTTAAATTTGATAAATTAATAACGTTCGGCAGCGACTTTGTATTATTATATGAACCGATACAAATAAAGCATATCTGAGATCAACAACATATTATAGTATTCAAAAGTCAAATATTTGCGTTATCAAATCGTTAAGAATAGTTAAATACTTGATTGCATACTGCGTTCCATGTGCGGACTGTAGCACGGTAGTACAACATTTTGTCAAAATTGATCGATTTTGAATGCGATTTTAAACATTTTATTGGACGAAATATTTGTTCTAACCTTTACCAATTTGAAGTTTAGGTATAATGAAACAAATCATTTAAATATCAATACATAACTTATAGTAACACTAGATAAATAAGCATTTTTGTACACCCTAGTAAGGGAATACTCAGCAACAAAATCGTTTGATAAGATATTTAAAATGATATAAGTACGAGACATTCAGATATTTTGTGTTTTGAATTTAAAACCAAATATAATAATATATTAACGTCTGCATAAATATATGCTATAAACATACGCCTCTTGTTTAATTTGTGTAGTTCGAGTGCATATCTATTACATTAATATTTTTCAAAAGATATTGTCGGAGTTTTATAATAGTATGCGTAATATATGTACTAGCCGTCATTATTTGTACAATGACACCAGTTTAGTTTACATAACCTCTTTAGTGCAGTACATAAACACATATCTAAGCAAGTTTTAATGAAAACGTTGGTATAATTTATCACTGTGCATTTTCTTTTAATTAAACTGAGCTATGTAAATATATAGCTTGCTTTTTTCACTAAACATGCCATGGACTGGATCAGTAAAAGGAAAATGGTAATACAAAATAACATAAGACTAGTATCACCATAAGGATTAGCATCAGAGAGCTCAATTTTCACACGAACATTTTAAAATGCAACATCTGATTGACGTTTGAATTTTCCCCGTTCCGTCAACAGCTGGAGGGCCTTCCCCTTCCCACAAAATCCTTGATACAGATACAAAAAGTAAAGAAAAGAGATAAAAAACGCTCAGGAAACGTGGAACATGATAATATATAGGGTAAGGGTTAGAGAGAGAGAGAGAGAGAGAGAGAGAGAGAGAGAGAGAGAGAGAGAGAGAGAGAGAGTGAGAGAGAGAGAAGGGAGAGAGAGATAAAGAGATAAAGAGAAAGAGAGATAGGATTAGGGTTAGGGAGAGAGACAGAGAGAGAGAGAGAGAGAGAGAGAGAGAGAGAGAGAGAGAGAGAGTTAGGGATAGAGAGAGAAAGAGGCAGGCAGGCAGGCGGGCAGGTAGATAGGCAGGCAGGCAGAGAGGAGAGAATTTAAGAACGTAGGAGGAGGGATATTATGATAAGAATAAAGTAAAAGTAGAATGGAAGGGTGCATGAAAGGGAGTGATGAGGGGAGTGAGTGGAGGCAGCCACTCCCTAAAGGTTAATCGATTGCTTATTGATTATTTTAATATATATTTATATATAACATGCTCCTCGAGGAGTAACTGTGTATGGCATAAAGCTGTCTCATAAGCCCAGTGTGGCTGGCCCTTTCAATAGGGGTGACACTATAATTAACAAACACTTTACACTTTACACACGTATATCGCAATCTAAAGTAGGGCAAAATCCCTCCTTATTAAATATTGTATTAGTAAGTAATGCTTGTGGGTTTTTTTCATATTTCTGAATATAAAAATTCGATTTAAAATATATTATTTTAACTTCGTGGAACAACTATTTTAAAAAAGATCCGCCTTATTACATATTACGCCGTGTTCATGTTACAATTCACAAGCAAGTTGCAATATTATATCTTATGTAATAATAAATAGTGTTAAGTGTTTGTTTACCAATCGCGCTTTGAACTGGCCATTTACGTCTCCCCCATTCACAGTTACGCCCCTTTCTCCCCACGGTAACGGTAACTATGATTCTTGTGCTTAAAAACAAGGCCTATGTAATTTGTTTTTGAAATAAGTTCAAAATGTTTCATAGTAGTTGTGATTTTTTGCTGCATGTGAGGAGATATATTAGAAATAGTTGAGGTACTCACTGGAGTCACATGCATTGTTGATGATCTGCTTGTATATGTACGCTCTAAGGAAGAGCATGACGAAAACCTAGTCAACGTAATTACATGTGCTCAAGACAAAGGCGTACGTTTCAATTCTGAAAAATGTATCATCGGTGTGACTGAAGTCCCCTTCTTTGGTCACATTGTTACGGCATCGGGCCTTAAACCAGACCCAAACAAAATTGAGGCTATTATCAAATTAAAGGCCCCTGACAACGGAGCAAAGTTAGAGAACTTATAAGGTGTAATGTATATGTGTGTATGACTGGACTGACCAAGGAAGCCTAATCCAGGATAAGCTGGCAGTGAGAGTGATTGACAGATCAGAGAGAAAGTAACGGAAATGAAATGTGTGAAAGGTTTTTGATCTGGTCAACCCAGGAAGTGAATATGCTGTCCATCAAACTCCAAAGAGTATAACGGTACTTTATAATTATACATGGGTATCACGTTAGATTCTTTTACAGTTTATATATTGGGAGATTGTGTATTTGATAGTCAGCCAGTACCTTACCACCATTATGTGAACATCTAAGAATAAAATATTATAGTTAAATCATATTGGACTTATTTATATATTAGAAAACCTCTACACTAAGCGAGGCAATAATTAAATCGTATTGAAATACAGTAATACATTATTACATGGTGGAAAATCTAAACTACTGTAACAAAATAGTTAGGTTGTTGTGGCCTAATTTAGTAGTGTCAGCTAGTACGTGTCCATTGTAATGATATATGTTATATTTAGAACAGGTAGCGTGGAATTGTTGAAACGTATCGATAGCTGGATTGGAGTAACGTTTTTAAAATCTTTTTACATTTTCATTCTTTGATTAAAGAATGAATCATTTTGAAGTTTATTTCATCAATTAATAAAGTTAGAATAATTAAACGGGTTTATTTATCATAAAACTAATTTAAGTTTACATTGGCCTAATTACGTAAAATCTGCTTCGTACGATATTGGAATGTTTGTTGTTTCATGATTTGCACGTAATTCAGTGAGGTATGTGGACTGTTTTGCTATATATTCTGACTGAGTTATGGGGAAACTGTCCAGTATAGCAAAATATCTTTGAAGTTGGCGTGACGAGAAGGATTGAGCATATTACTGTTCCAGTACATAACGGCAGATGAGTATGTGAAGTTTCTATTATGTTGTAATCAAAGGTCTGATAGATATAATTTTGACATAATCATATCTAAGTTGTATAAATTGTTCATATCCATTCCAACTATAATGTCTGTAATTTAATACACATCCACGGTATTGAGAAGCGTTTTGTTAGAATATAGGCCGAGGAATCTGAGAACGTATTTTGAGTTGTTGATATCGTGTTTACGATGAAGTATTGAAATTCACAATGTTAGAATTGATTGATACGTGTAATTAAAGTTTGTTGATGCTTAATCTGATATTCACAATGTGAAAGGTACAGAATTGGTCGGTAATTTATATTATAAATGAGAAATTATGTAGAGATATAATTGCTACTTTGAGATTGACGGAAGGTCGTATATGAGATGTTGTTTAAACTGTCATGAAACTGCAGATCATAAGAATTGAATGAACTGTTATCATATATTGATAAATCTACCATGAAACTGTAAGATGTTAAGAATTGAATGCACTGTTATAATATATTGATAAATCTACCATGAAACTGTTAGATGGTAAGAATTGAATACACTGTTATCATATATTGATAAAAATACCATGAAATTGATAGATGGCAAGTATAGACGCCATGCCATTACATATTTGAGTAACTAGTAAATCTGAGTATATATATATATTGTAGCCGTTTTAAGACGTAAGAGAGGTATGTGTCCGCTACGTCAACGACGTATCTAGACGTGACAGGAAGTCAGCTGGTGGTAGTACCATCATAAGGACAGCAACCCACATAATCGTCATATGGACGACTTGACAGTCCTGATGTCGGAGTACGATCGAAAGTCGATACGAGGCGACGTAAAGCCAGAAGCTCAGTATAGAGTTCTAGGGAAGATAACCCAGTTTATATAGCCACCGCCGCAACGGAAGAGTGATGATATATCTACGATAATCCGGACGAGGTAGTAGTATCTTATATACCATATTAGTGCATTTGTAAAAACAGTTTTAACATTCAAATGATATAAGCAGTTTGGATCGCGATGTAGATTACGGAACGTGTAGGTGATAGAACAGTGTAAAAAAGTGATAATACCATCATAGGACCTTTTCAAAACAGCTTTTTTTTGTTGAGTAATTATCTTTAATTTGTATATATGGTATAATTGTATATTCGTAATTTTATTCATGTAAAATTAAAATTGTAAATTTTACTTTGTGTATGCTTGTGAGTTGTCGGCCCTTGCTCATTTTGTTACATCTACTACACATATTTATGGATAACTTATCATCGTCATTTGACTTTAGTTGAAACCAACCATTTGATGATTATTTACAAGATACTAGATCTAGTGCTGAATTTTGACTTGTGAACCCTGCAACATTGACTTCTGTAAAAGATTTGCACAAACGGTTTGAAATAACGGAAAAATTGAATGTTAAAATGTTTAATGGCGTTTCATGCGAGGAGGCAAAGACATTAGTTTATGCATTTGATGCATACACGCTTTTTAATAGATTTGACGATGACATCAGGAAAGTGGCAGATTTTCAGTTACATTTAGAAGGACCAGCACCTGCATGGTTTATGTGTTTTGATCAGTCAATAAGACGAGATTAGTCACATTTAAATCTAAGTACACGTGTGAAGACAATCAGCCAGTGCTTTTTGTTGAAAATGAAAGATTTAACACCGTCATGCTTCTTCAGGGACAATCAATAGAAGAATACTATTGCCAAATTGCGGAGAGAGGAAGAAGGATTGGCAAAACTGAAAATGAGCAGTTGCTCAAATTCATCGGCAGACTGCAAGATCAATTAGCTTTTTTTTTGTCAGGGCAGGCAATCCTCAGAGTCTCACGTAAGCGCTAGAGGCAGCGAAACTTGGGGAGGCGTATGGCTATCGCGGGCTTCATCCAACAACGAATGCACTCAGCATATCCGACAGCAAGTTTTCACATCTTGACAGGAAAGTTGATGCCCTATGTGAGAAGCTACAAAGTATGACTTCAAATGGGAACTCCACATAAATCAATGAACATCCAGGACCGGGATTTAATTATGCTTGTCACGCGTGTCATGGACATGGCCATTACAAAACGGGTGTAACTGGACACGAAGCCAGCCTCAACCTGAACTATCCTGTCAACTGTGTAGTCAAAATGGACATTCCGCCAGAGACTGTGCCAGATATCAGGAGCCTGGTTATACAAGGTCGCAACCGGGAAACGGACGGACACCAAGGGACTACCGGCGTGCTCCCTTGGGAAGACGACACTAACCGGACGCGCAAGGAGTACAGCACCTATCGGACGCGCTAGGAGTACAGCACCTATCGGAACTGCTTCTTGTCGGACTCATGCCAATTCTGAAAGTGAATCTGAGACTATAAATACATGCAACGAGTGTTTAAATGATGATGTCAGTACTTTTTGTATATACATTCAGGCTTTTCTGGTCGTAATGTATCAGCACTAATGGATTCGGGCAGCTTAATCAATTTAATGTCAAAAGAATTATACGGGTCCTTGCCTACAAAATTAAAAAGTTCATTGTCTCCTATTTCTGATAACAAGTAACTAGCCAATAAGAAATTTGTATTGACAGTGTAGCCAAAGTCAAACCATTAATACAGGGTAAACAGCACAACCTTGAAGTGTATGTTATACAGGCTACATCCCATCCTCATAATTGGGGGCGGGTTATATGAGGTCGCATGGTATGCAACTTGCTTTTGGGAAATTTCAAGGGAAAATAAATAGTTGCAACACCTGAGCTCAGTCAAGGGTTACACTTTTACCTAACACTGAAACAGTAATGTGGGGTCGTGTACCACGAAAGGTCAATATGGGTTATCAAGGCGTTTGTTCAGCTACTGTTTATGTAAATAAACGGAAATTACTTACAGCTAGGTCGGTGGCCGTAGTCTCTACAAGATATAGTATTCCCATAAAAGTACTCAATCCTTCACCAGACACGGTAGTTATTCATAAAGGTAAACCTCTTAGAGAATTTGAAATAATAGATTCAACATATATGTCCAAATGGTAAACTACCTGTCAAAATTCGCTCCTAAATTGGCTGACATTACAAGTCGTCTGCAAGCTCTACTAAAGAAAGATGTTGACTCTCTATGGGATCACCCTCAAAATGACGCTTTCGAAAAGTTAAAACAAGTGATCACTGAGAGTCCTGTTTTTGGCTTATTTTGACCCAAACGTGCCCCTTCCCTTAGAATGCGATGCTTCCAAATATGTAATTGGAGCTAGTATAATGCAAAACGGTCGATCAATAACGTTTGCATGGAAAAACTGACAAAAACTGAAGCTGGATACGCTTAGAGAGAGAAAGAATTTTTGGCCATTTTGTTTGGTTGTAAACGTTTTCACCAATACATTTACGGCAGACACGTAATAGTACATTCAGACCACAAACCACTGTCAGCTATCATGAAAAGCCACTTGCTGCAGCACCACCCCGTCTCCAAAGAATGATGCTTCAAATTCAAAAATACGATATTGAAGTGCGACATGTCAGTTGAATAGACATTCCTGTCAGTGATTGCTTATCTAGACAGTCACTTGACAACACTTATCCAAATTTGATAGATGGTTTGGATTTGCATGTGCGCATACCATTTTGCAAACTTTGTGCATTACAGAGCGTCGACTTGGCATTATACGAAACGCTATAAAACAAGACGGATATATGCAAACTTTGAAACAGACTATACTTGATGGCTGGTCAAGTTCTCGTACATAGTGTAAGAAATCTGTATTGGAATTCTGGATCACAGAGATGAACTCTCTGTACAAAATGACCTACTCTTCAGAGGTCATAAACTTGTTATACCCAGTCCACTCAGACAGGAAATGATAGCATCTGTTCATATAGGTCATATGGTCGTTGAAAAAAACGCTACAGTGAGCGAGAGATGTAATATTTTGGCCAGGGATGACTAAAGACATTACTGACCACGTGTTAAGTTGTAATATTTGCTTAACATACAGGAACTCAAACACCAAAGAGCCGCTGATTCTCCATGACTTCCCGTAAGCTAGCCGCTGATTTGTTTACATTCGACGACAAAAACTACTTAGTAACTGTAGACTATTACAGCAGATTTTTCGAGGTAGACTTCCCGACACGAAAAGTGCTACTGTCATTAGAAAAATAAAAGTGCATTTTACAAGGAATGGAATAGCGGTCACGTGCATTAGTGACAATGGTCTGCAATTTACATCAGAATCGTTTTATAAGTTTTCTGAAGATTGGGGTTTGAAACATACAACCTTAAGCTCTTTACATCCAATGTCCAATGGACTCGTAAAATATATTTTCCGAAAAGCTAAATATAGTGGAAATGATCCATATCTAGCTATCTTGGAATACAGGAACATGCCCCTTGAAAACGACTATTCCCAAGCACAGTTACTTATGGGCAGGAAAACCAGATCAGTTATGCCAGTGACTGAAAATAAACTGCAACCAATGATTGTTAATCCGCAAACTGTGCGTACAACAATACACAACTCCAAACAAAAGCAAATTTTGACAGAGTATCGAAGTCTTTACCACCCCTTAAAATCAATGATAATGTTAGAGTTCAAATTGGCCAAGTATGGAAACCGGCTAAAGAGTACAGTTGCATCATTTTCAGTGCAATCCAAGGACGGAGGTGTCTATCGCCTTAACAGAACGTTCCTTTACAAAACAAAGGAAAATTTCGCGCAGATAACCCAGTTTGCACCAAATGTGCTTCAAGAAAACTCCCAGGGTAAAACGATCAATATGTCCAATCAGACAATTATCCTTATGGAACTTCACCCGTCTCATACTGACCAACCTTCCATTCAGGCTCATAATCTAGAATCAAGGTCAAATAATCCTCAGCAATATATAACACGGTCTGGTAGAGGGGTGAAACCAAATCATCGGTAGCGGTGAGATTTGGACAAAGTGTTAAAATAAGTGCATGCTGTTATCAAATGAACTGATACGGACTGGTATCTGAAACGTATCAGCAACAGAGAACAATTAAATATCTAGATCAGATACATAATGTTCTATATAATTATATGTGTGAGCTAGTTATCAGGGAAAGAGAATTATTTTATTCTAAACAATGATATAGTTTAACCAGTTAATAAAGTTATGTTTTACACTTTACAGTTATAATATCCATGTTTTGAATTCGTTTGTGTTTTCTTATTGATGATAAACATGCGATAATTAATGTTTGTATAATATATATTATAACAAATTAAAATCATCAATTTGCATGATTATCAAAATTATTTCATAAGGAGGGAGATCTAACATTATTGAAATAAACTATAGTTACGCATGCGCATAAGAACATTGAGTCTGCTATACGGACTCCACTTCTGAAAAATACCTTAGAGTAAACACATTTGGTCAGCTACCACCATTGCGTTTTCCATAGACTTACATGTGGTGTGTTTAATAGTAATTATCATGGTGTTTAAATGCACAAATCTGAATTATTATGCATTTCCATTTGCATATTCAATAAGAAAATATTATTTACCGTAATGTTCTATAAATTTTACATTTGTGAAAATATATTTTTTTAAATTAGTTTGTAGATAGAGTATTTAAAAAAATCAGTTCAAATAAATGTATTTTTCAAAACTTGTGCAAGTTGGGCGATATGTCCGATTCCTATAACGTGCTGAACGCCACACCGGTAAAACCACACCGATTAAACGCTTTGTTTTTTTAAAGAAAATATATGTCATTTGTATCGAGCAAAATAAACAATTGTAGCTTCTTGATTTTATTATTGATTATTTTCATTGTTATGAGTTCAGCATAACATAACCTTTGACACAGTTGATTTAAAACATAGCTATTTGAAAATGGTTACATAGATAAGTTTCAAGACCTAAATATTTTTTTATCTTATATACAAATGACACTGTATAATGATTTCAAATTAGTGCATTAAAACGCCACATGTGTAAATAATTTTAAATGGACCAGTCTGCTAAAACATGTATACAATAAAAATATCTTTCAAAAGCACCGTGACAGAAACAACCAAACTAGTGGACAAACTGAGACAAACAAATAATCAATACAACACTGAAATCTGTTTAATCTATTTTCATTCAATAGTATATTTAAAAAAAAGATTTAGCCAGAAAAACAATATGCCATCGGCCTGCTCCTTACAAGATAGTGATGTGCTATGATTGTGTCTAAGACTAATTCTAAGTGGTGCTGTAGCGTAATAGGTATGTGTGCGCCTGTCAATCTATAGGTCTAACGTTCGAGCCCTTCTAGAGACATTTGTTTTTGTAAATAAAAATGTTTATAAAAAAAAATCAAGGTATACGTGTTATTATGTTTATATTTATTTAAAAGAATTAAGTTATAAATGTATATACATTTACTTAAGTATATTATCCGCCACACATATCCCCACCCCTAACATCAATTCTTGGATCCGCACCTGCGCGCCCCCTCTAAACTCAAATCCTGGATCCGCCCCTGCAACACCTCCTCTTCATTGCTTTTATCTCCTCTAAGCTCTCACACCACCACGTCTCCTCGCTAACAAAATATGTCTTATTCAAGTTTAATGTCAATCTTCATCTTCATCTTCTTAAGCGGACTATCTTTTGATAAATTGCCTCTCCTCGATACGTGTATGCTAATTTTTCCCTATTAAACCCTTATAGCTCTGCCTTATTATCTGCACAGATCTGGTGTTATTTTGTAATTAATGATCCAAGCATTTTTAGCACATAGTTTACGGAATTTAAGTTCTTCACTTGCATGACTGTCAAGTTGATGGCATTTTATCACCTTAAAACCGTCTGTTAATTTGTCGCAGTAGTAACATGAATATATTGTGAATCTAAAATAGAAAGAAAATACTATATTAAAGAGGGATAATTTGAAACAGAACACATAAAAAAGGAAAATATCAGACTGTTTTATTGAGTGTAATTATGATGGGTAATGGAATACTCGGCAACACCTTTGTAAAATAAGCATGATATTAGCGGACCCTGGTCAGTCGCCAATATCCTAGTATTTTCAAAGTTTTCAAAGCGGCTTTTAAAATTTATTTGTGATTTTAAATCCTACTTGCGGCCAGTTTTCTTTTTATCCGTCACTATTCCATAAAGTGCACTGAACAAAAAGGTCAGTCATACTTCCTGTATTTTGTTTTGTATTTCCGATATATGGTATAGAAGGTTTAGAGTAAGAGCAAACTAACAAACAAAAAATCTCACGTAGCACCCCTTGGACAGAAAAGGTCTGTCACTTGGAAACGTTTGGTAGATACATATAGATCATTAGCTAACCTTCAGTACTAAAGAATTGTGGTCTCACTTTCAAGATATTTTGGGTTAAAAATATGAAAAAATAGAAAAAAAATCGCCTTTTTTCTGGAATAATGTCTACTGAGTCATTGTCACTGTGTAATATTTTTGGGTTAAAAATGGGGAAATTCGGGAAAAATCGCAATTTTCTGAAAAAAATAAAAATTGAGATATTTTTATGTATGCTGGGTTTATTAATGATCTGCAATACATTGATATAAATACAAATATGCTTGACAAATCAATTTCTACCGAGTTATTGCCACTGTATGACACCTTTGGGTTAAAAATGGGAATAACTTTTTCTTTTGTAAAGATGTTCAAATGATAATTTTCATTATAATTATAGTTTGACATTTGAAAAAAAAATCCAGTGGAGTAGAAAAAGAAGCTTTATACTGGTTTTGTAGTTAAACTGTCCTAAATATTTATACAATCACATACAGTAGACTTTATTCTTTCAATCTATTTTTTTCATATAATTATTATTATTATGAAAAATGAAAATTTTTAGTATTTAGTCAACCAATTTTCAACCTGATCTTAAAAATCCCATATAATTTGTTTTTAGATTATAAAAATGATTATATTAATCTGAAATAAAAACCAGTAAACCCAATACATGAACTATGTATAGCGTATTTGTAAATAAATTTGTTATTATTAGCTAATAATGAATATAATGCCTTTTTATGAATGACAAATGGTAACTGTAAAAAGATATATGTGTATGTATGTGTAAATACTGATATGGTGTGTGTGTGTGTTGCTATTGCTTTGCTGTTTTATGTGAAAAAAAACTTGGTACACAATTGATTATGAAACTCTTTGTTAAAAATGTATTTTTTTTTTTGTCTTAAAAAAATAAAAACAAACAACAAAACAAACCCAATATGGTGTTTGTTAACAAGTTCAAATACTATTGTTTATATGAGACATTAAATTTAAACATAGAATATCGACTTAAATGATTAACTTACGGTTATAATCGTAACACAAAACACCATAGCTATGTGATGAATGGATTAAACTTTCTAAATGATATATATTTAAAACACACCATGTGTAGTTTTTTTTTGTTACAGATATTTCTCTATAAGGGATGGCATCCCTTATGGGGAGATGTCTGTAACAAAACAACTACTTATTTACAATTGTCATTTAAAGAATAACACTTATGTAAACGCTATATGTTCTGTAAATTGAAATTGTAATATTGTAATATATTGTAATGTATTGGAATACAAAATAAAAATAAAATAAAAAAAATAAAAAAATAGGAATAAATTGCCATTTTCTAGAATAATTGAAAATAAAATGTATGTATGTATGTATGTAATGTATGTATGTATGTATGTATGTATGTATGTATGTATGTATGTATGTATGTATGTATGTATGTATGTATGTATGTATGTATGTATGTATGTATGCTGGGTTTATTGAAGCTCTGGCATACGTTGATATATATACGTATATACTTCTAGTAATTTTCTTCCGAGCCATTGTCACTGTATGCCACTTTAAGGTATAGATGTAGATGTAGTATGAGATAGATCTTGAAGAGTATGCAAAAGAAACCACACTGTGTGCCGATTTAATCATCCGTTAAATCCAGTTTCGACAGACATTGATCTTGAACAGTCAATGAATCCAGACCCTAAGAAAGTGTTAGAATCATTGGACTAACCAAACGACCAAGATGGTTTCTGACCAGCCACGAAAGAGCATCTAAATCTTCAGCCACAAAATGTTGGAAAGTGATTCGTTATGTCACAAAAATAATTTGGAAAAATGATGAAGAATATTTTCGAAAGTTGATATCAGGATGATGACAAACCCATTTCTTCTCAGACGGCAAAATAGACGGAGATGATACATATAAGTCAATAAATCAACTGTAGTCGTTGTGCTGTCAGATATGTTTAAACATCTTGTGACCAGTGATACAATTGGAAGATACAACATGGAAAAGTTTATTGATGAAAGACTGAACACAAATACAAAAGTTTTTAGGAGCCACTGCCACGTGTGAAATTGAAAACAGTTTTCATTCTATCAGAACAGTTAGTAGTCTGTCAAATCTAAAGATGAACAGATTACAAACATAAATGTCGATAGAGAACCGGTTGGTAGATTGATAATTGCATCCACTTTCAGAGAAGTATCTCTTAAGACGTTCTTACCTATGAACTATCAACTGTTCCATTCCTCTTGCACACACAAATGGAAAGCCAGTTTATTACAGGTGGTGTAAAGTGGACCTGGAAACTGCCTGCTGGGAAAGAAGTTTTCTCCAGGCTGTGGGTTCAAGAGTGTTTTAGATACATCAACAAAATGAAGAATACCTCAAGTCCGATACATACTGAGGAAGCAGACGTACATATGATGTTGAAGTTGAGCCCCGTTTCTACTCATGATGTCGTAGAAGGCTTGGGCCAATCCATCTGCTCTGTCTTACCTGCAGTTCAATGTATCACTGGATTAATCCTTTCTTCAGTTGAAATAGGCAAGAGAATAGCTCTTTATCTATGAAAGTCTTTTGACGTCCACCGAGAAGAATTGTCGCAGTTAGGTTAATCTGGACATTGTCTGAAGGGTGCTTCGGTTCGTGTGAGAATTGTGTCTGTACCTTGTATTTGCCCAATAACCTTGAATGTGCTGCTGATGACGCCAGATACCGATTGCTCTGTCAAAAGAGACTGCGGAACAAAATATGTCACCATTGTAAAAAAGCTTTAAGCATCACTTAGTTAACTTCCAATCACTGTTTTGGAAGCATTATTTACTAGCGATACAAAACTGATGTCTCACGTCGGAAGAGGTTGGTATCAAAAGCTGGTACTTTGATAAATCTTCTGGTGCTGAAGGAACCTGCTCTTAGTGTATTGGTGGAGTTTATCATCATGTAAATGTAATAGATCAGCACTTTAAAGGGTTGGTTTGTACCAATGTAAAACAAATACTCTACTTTGTACTGAGGCTTGTATATGTGTGGCACGTGAAAAGGGTTGACGGGCATTATTCATGTAGGTGAATCAGAGACTTGGTCAGATGATGCTTCTGCTAGCTTATCATAGTGTAATGTATTAAATTAACACCTTTATAGTGTATTTACATATACTTTCTAAGTATCTACTTTTATTACACTGGGTATTATTTCTGATAAAAAAAACCTAAGCATAGTCTGAAAATAGGAGACTTAAGGGGTAAAGAATTACGACAACCCTCATGCCCTATGCATATGCCTAAATATTGTATTTTATGTAACAGTGATTGAGAAAGAGTAAAAATAATAACAACACTGAGTCTAGTGAGATTGATACATTTATAGATCCATCTCGACTAAAAATTCTAATGGTCCGATTTGCCGCTACCCATTCCGTGAAATATAAAATTCTAGATTCGCCACTTATAGCTAGTATATACATTTTTATTTGTTATCAATATGTAAAAAGTACAAATTTGCCTATGCATGATCTAACAGATTGTTGTAAGATAAAGACATTGTGGATCCATATAAAGTCCGATTTTGTAATAAGTAAACAAATAATTGGTCCAAAAAAGAGAATTAGCCCCCACCCATTCCATGAAATCTAAAATTTTAGATCCGCAACTTATAGAGCTTTTATGTACAAGTATATTTTATTTGTAATCAATCTGAAATAGTGCAAATCGCAAAAAAAATCAGGAGTATAAGTGTAATTTTAGGCTTTGTCCCATTATTCCCAAAATCACCAGTTTCGTTATATATTTCGATGTACTTAGCCCCAAAACTTAAAAATTATACCACAATTCTTTAGTACTGAAGGTCTTGCAACATCCCTTGGGCATCTTACTAACAGATTATGAAGTCAAACTTTTTCTCTACAGACATGCTACGTGCAACTATTTTTAATGCGCTCTTCGACTAAAATGGTATTAAGTTTCATTATTCCAGTATAGTTTTGAGTGAGTTCCCGTGTTGTAGAGCATTTGTATATCAGTAACTTAATAATAACATAGATAGTTTATGTTGTATTCACAAAAACAACCACTAGATAATGAGTTTGAACTAACCTTGTTGACAAAAGTCATGCTGAATTTTAGACAAAATATCACCACTCTAGGGCAATATCCGGTGTACGTGTACCACCGTGTCCATAAATTAATGTTTATAAATTACTTGATATACAACACCCATACTTAACAAATAGTTTATTTTCATGACCGGCAATAATAATAGCTGCTGTTAATTCAACAACCATAAAATGAGATCTAAATGCAATCTGGGCATTGGAGCGGCTCCGCCCTTTTAGTTTACAATTATAATGATATTTTATAGATACGTTTTGTATCCACCCAACCTACTAGTCTTTGAATAATTGTGAAAGCTTCATTCACACTTAAGATAGCATCATGGATATGAATATGATAAATAAAAAAAAATCAATTGAATTCAAAAATGTTTTACCTGTGTCATGGACCTTTGATGGTAGTAAAAAAGACAGGTGAATTTGCATTTAACAATAATATTTATGATAAACGCCCTTGGTATTACAAAACGTACATAAGAAAGAAAGCAACAGATTCGGTTTGACTGAAATTATACATGTTTTAAAATATAAAAGGATTATAAAAATGGATAAAAAGCATTTTTATCAATAAATAAAATCCGAATGGTTTGGTTTGTCAAATTGATTTTTAGCCAATTTGAACATTTTGAAAAATCTTGATCCATGAGTTATGAAATAAGTATATACTGTATTAAGATCTCAGCCAGTACAATTTCACACCTTTTAAAATTTACTACATTTTTATCAAGTTATGTCAAACTTATAACATTTCCACAATATGTTTTTTTTTTAATTCTTCATTTTTTCCTAATATGGAGAGCAATTAAATTAACAAATTCCATGGACACAATATTGTGTACTGAGTTAAGCACATATAAATAATAGGTACATTCGATTGGAGCAACACTGGACGAGTTAGACATCTTTAGTCAAACTGCGGCCCCATGGTCCGAGAGTCTAGGGTTCGATCATCCGCCAAGGCTATGGTTAGCACTGGTTCTATTTCGGGGATGACTTCGAGCGTGATTTGTTTAAGCTGTAATAACTTGTTTAACATTCGAAGTAAAATTAATAAGTTTAAACTAACTGCTTACAAAGGTTTTGTTTTTATTTGTAAAGAAACCCTCGTGTCTTAATCGGTGTACGAACACACAAAAATACAAACAAAAAAATAAATATTTGCTGGTTCATGTAGTATGCGATTTAAGATCGTGATTGTATCAAATATATCAAAACTCGTATTTGAAAAAAAAAAACTGCTCTTTTAACACATTCCCAGCTGACACTGATTGTACAATAAACTGATTGTCGCTATCTGTCTGTCTACTTTTTGAACTGCGTCATTCATAATTGGATTTTATTTATGCGATAAAATGTCAGACACCTGAAACGCTTTGGAAAAGAAATAACGACTCTCACGATCTTATAAAAAATAGTTAAACATCAGTTTCTTATATAGCCATATAAATATAGTAGCTCAGTCTGATTGGACAAATATTTGAGAGTATTGCAATTTGTGAAGAACCGCCATTGTCCGATGTAACGCTGTGGTTGGTACGAATAATACAACGGACGTTCCGCCGTTACGCTTATGTGTGGGTTCTCAAAATGTTTCAACTCGGCCCGGCCAAAAATTTGAAAAGTGAAATCGCTAAACATGTATAAAAACATATTAATAATACAGAATGTCAATTAGGTGAGATAAAAAATAGACTGTATTTAGTCTGTAAAATTGACCCTGCTCTTCCGATTGGGTCTGTTAAATAGCAGCACATTTAGGCACGTTAATCGGTCAGGCGTCCCAGAGATATTTTTAATGACGTCAAAGTTTAGTAAGCGTTTAATTGCTATGAATTGTGGGACGTCCCTACTTTTTCATTTGGGGTTAATATTCCTGATTCTGGAGATATTAGGTTCTATATATAAACTATGACTGTACCACTTGGGTCCGTTACAAGAACAAGCTGGTTGGTCAATTGCTTCAAATGACGACAGTTTGGTAAGCGTTAGAGTGCTATACATTGTGTGAGACTGGTACGGAATTCCAAACGTTATCATTGGGAGATTAACAAATATAAACTGGGACTAGACTAGAAAGAAATAACTCATACCGGTAAATTGATAAATACACATATCCAATAGGCGAAAATTTAATCTTAGGAGGCCAAATTTACTCTCTCATGAAAATGTCATTTGATATGTCCAACAACGTTTAACATGATCATACAAGACAGTATATCAATCCCATCGACAAATATTTTTCTCAGTTTTCATTCTGACAGAGAGCCGTATATCAGTTCAATGTTAGGCTGAAACTTCGGATGGTACCTTTAGCATTAAAACATTATCATAAATAATTGTCAGTTTAACCCGATTATTGTTTAATTTTTTATAGTTTTGGAATTGCCCTAGATGCGGACTCGGGAGCGATTCATATTATTTCTGAACATACTTCGCAATCGAGCTGAACTACATGTACATTAGAATAAACTAAGATCCTAATATTTGTCTTCAAGTTGATCATCTGCGACCCCGTATGTGGGCATACTCTGGGACTGTTTTGATCCCTTTTTCTTTTGCATAATGCGATGTAAAGCTTTGACCCTCCTTTCAGGAAACATAATGTAGACTTTTGACCCCTTGTTAAATCAGGGTTCCAATACTCACCTGCCTGAGATCTCAAGGCTAGGAACCTCTTGGTTTTTATTCTTAAGAAATCCAAGAGCTTATGGCATTGTGCAGACAAAGTAATATTTAGATTAAATGTAGCGTTTTGACATCTATATGCAGAGTTTCGACCCGCATAGTTGGTTTGAATGTAGAGTTTCGGCCTCTGCAATTGGTTGGATGTAAAGTTTAGACACTCAATTTTTAGGCTGCTGTAAAGAGTGTGTGCCTATGTTTTGAAGTTTATAGGGCACATATGTACCCATTTCAAGTATATACAAACCACTCTCGTCGTCTTTCCTGGGTTAATTCAGTGCCAGGCATATTATATGTATGTGGACGAGATTTCTTGCTCAAGAACACAATACAAAACCCTAATCGGAGTTCGAACCGACGACCCTCCGATCCTCGGTCCGATATTCTACCCTAGATCACACACATCCTGTGTGACATTATAAAATAAAATAAAACGGTTTCATTTGCGACGAATATAATTATATTTCAAACTCTTTTTTTCTGTAAAATCATAATGCGTGTAAAGAACTGTAATAAAGTACTATTTCAATCGCAGTATATTCAGATAGTTTACACAAATGTTTCATTGTTATTATATACTTATTAAAATATTTAAAAGATTTTATTTAAATAAAATGATATGTAAAAAACATCACTGTTTGAACACCCCTCCTCTGTCATTGACAAAATTACCCGTTCATCCCAAATTCTTCATACATAGACTATTTCGAAGAAGGCATTGGCCGCAGGACTAAGCTATACATATAATTTGGATGTGTATTTATTAAAGAGATTCGCCGATATATGTAAGTTTATGTTTATAAAGTTGTTTTAAAACTTACAAATTAATCAAACGTCTCTTTTATCATTATTTTTCAAAACTTGAACTCTTTCTTTTGAAAGAAATAAACAGATGCCGTTTCTTGTGGATGCGGATAACGTATTACCCGCTTTACAAGTTTAAATTCTTAGCTTAAAGAATGTACAATAACAAAAGTATAAGTGAAATTTAAACAAAAAAAAAGAAAAATTATCTATCCGTTTGCGGCGAATATATATTTTCTCATTTATAAATTCTTTAAACTGAAATAGTAGTAAGTAACAATTAAATGCAATTTTAAATATACATGTATCTTAAAAATATACTTGTAAAACAGAATGTTTAACTTATATTGTTTTTGTTTTTGTTTTGTTTTTTGTTGTTTTTTTTTTGTGTTTTTTTGTTTTGTTTTGAGACGTGTCATTTAGCTAGCCAGAATGGTTTCTTAAATACATTATTCACTTTGAAAGGGACAATTAAAAATCACGGCTTGTTATTGGGCTGATAGAATCATCACTATCCTCGCGTACAATTGTCTGTCTATCCGTCCGTCTGGCCATTTTAATTATAATTGATATTTAATTATTTTAGGCCACGACCCAGCCACATTGTCCAATCCTGTGATACGTAGATCGTAATGATGTGATAGAATTTTTTTCTGAATAAATATCATTTATTTGATAAATTCATTCAAAGTCTGAAAACTGATTCAACTTGACACGTATATAATGTATTCCCATTTACTACCCTTATTTGAGATTTGAAATTTGAGATCGCCGTTTACACAAGATTACACAATGGGAAATTTCGGATAGGGCAATGACTTATTTTTCGCTTTATGGCAGGTTGTTTTTTAAAAATGTAGAAACACATTTTGAGTTCGATTATTTTATTGTTTACTTGCTACCTATGCATAAAATGGAGAAAAAAAATACTGAAAATAATGCGGTAGTTTTTTGTTTGATTGTGGAGTGTTGGTTTATTTTCCACTTATTCCATTGTCTTAATGATACCAGATATTACGTTATGTTTATTTTTCTCTCAGGATACCCTTTAATCAACCAATGTCTTAGTGTTACTAACAACATTTTTGTTTTAGATAATACTGATTGCGTATTTGCTTCCGCGCAAAGCGTTGTGGGTAAACTGAAATAACATAACGTTTTTGGATATCAGCGACAGTTGCCGTTCCTCTTCTCTCTAGGTATTTCGGTGTATTTTAAATTAGCATACTGCGTGTAGACACCATTTCAGTTATGTAAGCAACAACGGAAAAACATGCAGTCACTGTGTATTTTGCCTGAATTGGTTATGTACACAATTAATGTGTCATATATAAGACAAGTGTTTGTATGATGCTAAGTGTCGCTTTTAATATTTTTTAGCTAGATCGCGACGTTGTCTACTTGAGACAGTAATCTGAGCGCTGCCATACTGGATTATAATACCGCGCACACCTGATATGAATTGTTATATATTTAATACTCCACCGAGTCACATTAAAGGCTGACACCGGGTCGACCAGATCTAGAACTATCCGCTAAGAGTTGAGCGCCAAACGAGGAAGCTTCTATTACCATTTTCAAGTATTTGGTATGACCCGGACGGGGATCGAACCAACGACATTCCGCATGCGAGGCGGACGCTCTAACCTTAGACAACCGCTGTGGTCACTATATAAAGACAAATCTTTTACGCTGACAAACATTCATATTTGACGGGTAATGGATTTCACACAATAAACACCAAGTTCGTAGGTATATATAAATAATGATACTCCGAAGTGAAATCTTGATACAGATTCCGTGCTGGTCTCCATTCTTTAAAGTATCCAAACATTTTGCCTTTTTTCTCAAGAAAAACGGAAGTCATTTTTTACTGCATAGTTTAAAGACGTTGAAAACCGGTGGTCTAATGTAGAGCGGCCGCCTGAAATGCGGAAGATCGTGGGTTCGACCCCCGGCCGGATTATACCAAAGACTTGAAAAATGGTACAAGAAGCTTTCTCACTTCGCTCGGTTTTAGAGGATAGTTTTAGGTTTGGTCGGTGTCAGATCTAAGTGACTAAGTGGAGTATCATATCAGGTTTCTGCGGCATGATATTCAAGTGTGACAACGCCCGAATGCTTTCTCAAGAAGACGCCGTCGCGATATGAATGACAAAGTGTGGAAAGCCGCGCTATCGGCATATGACACATGCCCCCGGAAAATGTTGCGACAGACACACTATACTTTTTAGCAACCTTTTAATATGTGAGGTAACACGGGTAAGGTAAGGGCCAGTTCAAGTTGAATACCGTAAGACGAAATACGACATAATTTCTAGTTGAAAGGCTTAATGCCGAAAAATAATGAATGTATAAATGAATGAAAGGTGTTTTACGGCACGTCGACACACAAATACGTCATTTTGTGCGCGCAAAATTAATGAGTGTGACGATAACCGAAATAATGAAGTCAATCTCAAAATTATAGTCTGTATTTCAAAGAAAGTTCATCCTCCAAGTGGAATGAACTAAAAACTTTCATTCTCCGAGGATCTAATATAATTTTTTAAAAATGTCAATGTCAAAGTTGAATTCTATATATTTTAAAAAAAAAGGTTCAATCCCCACGTTTATTTATTGTACATATTATGAAAAATGTCCAGTCTCCAAAATGAATAAAGTATTCAAAGAACGCCCAATCTCCAAGATAATCGACATTGTATACTTAGTCCAGTATGTCCAGTCTCCGATTGAAACCTATATTTTAAGAAAGCTCATTCCTCAAGATGATCTAGATGTATTTTGTTTTATTAAAAAAATATCTATGAAAAAGTTCAACCGTTATCTCCGAGCTGACGTATACATTTTAAACACAAAATTGAATAGTCAAGTTGAATTATGATATATTTTACATAGAGTTTGTCTCCCAGATGACATATATTTGAAAAGGTAAATATCGAATTTGCATTATGTTTTCCAAAGAATGAGAGCGTGTGGTCCAGTGGTAGAGCACCGAACCCATGATCGGAGGGTCGTGGGTTCGACCCCTCGTCTTGGCTATATGTGGAGTCCTCGGCACTTATTCCGCATATGTTTGTACTGGTTCTACCCAGGAAGACTTCAGGCGTGATTTGTCTAAGTTTTAAGAACTTGTTTCCCAATCGAAGTAAAATAAATAAAGTTATACTAATTAATCAATTCATTAAAAAGACAAAACCATCGTATTTATAACCGGGTAAATTTTAAAGGGAGACTTTAAAACAGATAGGTTTTAGGCGTAATATTACACGTTTTAGGTAAGCCATATTTCAAACAAATATGAAATAAATACAAAAGGGGATCATAGTCTTCCTTTCATAATACATGTTTATTTGGAGTAACAACAAGGGACTGACCCCTCTTTTCTTGATATATAACTAGGGATGGGTACAAAAATAGTAAATATAATAACAACAGATATCATACGTTTCTGAAAATATTTTATTACAAAACTAGGGGACTTGTTCCCTCTTTCGTTAATATATACCATAATTATTTAAGACTTTCATGTTTTGCAACTATACATAACAGGAGACTGGTTCCCTCTTTCACATACACGTTTATATAATGTTGACGGCATGGATACAGTTAATATATCGGATATACATTAAACGTTTATTAGAAAAGAGTAGAATGATCCAGTCTTTCTGATTATAAATCTGGTAAATGTCAATTTTAAAGAAATCGTCTGAATGAACGGACAGGTCCCCTCTTTCTATAAAAACGTATCTATATAAAAATATGTTTTGAAAATAAGTGTATCCAAGCATTTAAATCATCATTTTCAAAAGAGGCGACTGGTCTCTATTTCATCAGAAAGACATTGAAAATCTGGCTAAATGTCCATTTTAAAGAGATCGGCTGAATTATATTTTCAAAATTTAAAAGAGGCGACTGGTCCTCTTTATCTAGTCTTGAAAAAAGTGCACCAAAGCATTAACATCTTTTTTTTTTCAGAAAAAAAATCGGACTGATACGGTAGTTTTCAATTCCCATTTTAATCCCATGTGGGACTATTTCAGACATTTCACTGGATTATCGAGAGAAGTTTCCCCCCTTGATATCGACCGTTTTTATCACTTACCTGGCTAAACCGTGATATTTGGTTTACATAGAAACATATAGGAGAACTTTGATTTTATCGTTATAACTGTTTCAATATTAAATTACCAACCTATTACAACGTATAGTCATTTAGTTAAAAATATAACCTTTATTATGATAAAATAAAAATTAAAATATGTTAACGTTTTCTTGCTTGCTTTTTTAGTTTTATAACAGCATATATTGTCCTTATATGTTCTATATAAAAATTACTCAAAACACGTTTTCGGTCACTTTTAAGGTCTTATAAACCTTAGTTGTGATTATTTGCCAACCTATTACAACGTATACGTTTATTGCAAATAAAATTCTCTTTACGATGATATATAGATATAAAAAAATATGATAATTGCATCTTGCTTCCATTTTGATTTGAAAATTAGATAAAATGTAATTCGGATTTATTTTCTGTGTGCCTAACGTACAGCGTATTATTGTACCCAATTAAATACAGCATGTATGTCGCTATATCAGCCGACTATATGCAATGCAGATGTTTTTCAGTTCCGAAATGTTTATAAACACATGGTGATATTGAAAGTTATGTGGAGTTTAAAGTGTGTGTGTTTATTATGTATTTTATTTATAGTCTAAAGCGTAGATTATTTTTTATTTCATATTTTAACTAAAGAACCTTCAAAAAGCTTCAAATTTAAGTACATTTCTTTTGTAATCTAAAACATTATTTAATGGTTTATTTTTTTTGCACAAATTTATGTTTTAATGTCTTTGTTATGAAATAATTCAGTGGACATAGAAAGAAAATTGATTAAAGAGTATGTATAATGTGTGTGTATAAGTTTTTATTTATCCTCGCGCTTTGAACAAGTCATTTTGGCGAGCAGGATAGGATGATTATTAAAAATTAAAAGATGATTACACATTTCTGTGATGATTAATGTGTGATGAATGGAGATGATTCACATAATAAGTCGTGTCTATATTCAACTTTGAAGTTTGTTATTAACTGAGTTGTTTAATACTACAACTATTTTATATTTTTGGATTCGGTGCTTACTATTTAATAACATTGTTTATACTCATGATATTTTTAAATTTGTAGATTGACGACCAAAGTGTAGATTAATCGACTAAGAATATTATTATTTCTTTTTGTATTTACCGATTGCAGCAATATATTACTTATTAGTGCATGTAATTGATTAATTTAAATAAGGTACACATATGGTTGTTCACCAATATTTTAAGTTAAACAACGCTGCTCATAGCGCAAATTGCTTTGCTTATAACGTCAGCGATATTCAACCTAACTATAAACCCTAGATAAAAATTTAATTCCATCCAAGGTGTTATCTGAACACATTAATTGTGTGTGGTTACAATGGTAAAATATAAGTACTTATCTTATGTAACCATGTATCCAGCGTACCACCAATAATTGTCAATAGTAAACCATCAACAAATTATGGTGTGCCGTAAAACCCCAATCATAGTGTTTGATGGTATAAATGAACTGACCGAAATGGTTTGGCTGCAATGGAATTTATGGGATGTGTCTTATTTTTGTACATATTTTAATTGTCACAGCTACTTATCATGCTATTTGTATATATTTGTAGTATCAGCTGAAGAGGGTATTACATCCATCAGCATATCGCACTTTATTTAAAAACTGACCAGTCACTGTTAATCGTACCATTCTGCATCAATAATGGTAAAGAATGGTTTAAGAGTGTGTTAAAATAAAGTGACGTTAAACTGTGAAATATGTATAATAGGGCACCCGGCAGCTCGCGCATACCTTAAAAGTGCCAATGATAAAAAATATTTTAAGAAATCAGATATCATCTCAGATCAGATCTGAAATGAACTGATTAACAGTAACTGGTCCCAAATATTTAGAATAAAAAATAGTCTTGTGTAACTCTATACTGAATATCAGGGTGTAGTAACCAAAATATTCCCTACAACCGCACTCATTAGTGTATATTGAGTGCGATGAGCCATATAATCCCGTACCAACAGGTACGTTATTATTTTTATGCTATGTATTGCATAATGTTTACATATTAAATGACTGTATAGGTTATATATGATTTTTTAGACGTATAATCATATAATTAATTATAAACATGTTAATTTCATGTCCATATTAATTGTATGTATAATTGGAATACTCAATTTATTTATATCACTTGATTCTTAAATATCACAACCAGTTATTAGATAACAATAAAACATTACTCGAGGCATGTTAATTGAATAAAGAGATTTAATAATGTAATTGGTTGATAATAATGTTAATACAGCATAATTAACATATTATTGTTTTGAATTACTCAATTAAAAACAATCTCCACATATATGAACATATTGCTAATCAGTTCTCAAATGACCTGATCAAAAACGATAATCGTTTATTTAAAGATATTTTTAAATATGTGCAATAGTGCTCTTTTTCTTCTTCATCTTTTTAATTAAAAATTTAGTTTATTGCAGATTTTAGTATAAAGATTAGCAGTATTTTACATGGAGCTTTATCATGTCAAAAAAATGTGCTTTGTATTGATATTCATAATTTATGTTTTAAAATGTCTCTTATAATTCTTTTAGAATGGCTATGTACAAGTTTAAACGTTCATGTATAATTTATGTTTTGTTATATGATGTGTAGATGAGATGAAAAGAAAGATAATACCTATGAAATGAATGGTGTTTTGCGGCACGAAAATATAATTATTTAATTATTTAAAGAAATAACATGTTTCATTTAGTGCATGTTTATGTTCGTTTTTTAGTCATCGCATAGATATCGTGTAATTAACTTTTAAAACAAGTTAGTTAAGATAATCCAATATAAAATGTTTATAAATATTACAGAATTTTAATTTTAACGTTTTTCTAAGATCAGTGAAATAATATTCAAATCTAATAATCCTTGTACAAAAAAAACAAAGCAACCCCCCCCCCCCCCCCCCCCCACCCCCCACCCCACTGTCTGTGTTTCAAGTCTCAAACAATGCGATAAGCCAGTGTCATTTATGAACTTAATTACCCCCTACCCCTGCCCCTGAGGCAAAACTTATAATTTTATTGGGGGTTATAATACAATCTGCTAGAATGTAATTGAGTAATTATATTTCAACACAAGTTTGTTGTTCAGCTGTTTAAAACTAGCTATTTTCAGATTTTTAGATATTCAGATCAATTGATAACAAATTCAAATTTTATAAACAGTTAATAAAACGGGAAAAAAAGAAATATTAGCGGTTTTCAACATAATTGACTTGTTTACAGGTAGAGACAACCTTGTAATTTACTGCAGGTAGGGAAGTCTTGATATTGATACGAAGTGCACATTGTATTGTTATGCAAAGCGTTTCTGTGTGTCACATGAACCTTGTACTTTACTGCAGTTAAGAAAGTCTTGATATTAATATGAGTGACTTTGCACATTGTATTGTTGAATATCTATTTTAAAACATATCGCGTGTTTCGTTAGAGTACTAACATGACTTTATCTATAAGAAATATTTTGCGAATGTTTTAGTGTTTACTTTGTTAAACATGAAACACTAGAAGGAATATAAAGCTTTAGATAATTGCAGTATTACTAATCAAAGCAAAGAGATTTGTAAAACTGCTGCGTAAAACATCAGCTATTCACATTTATTAGCTGACTAAAATACGCTGCAATTTTCACTTAAAACTATTTCTGAAAAATATATATACTTATTATGTAAAGTTACATTACCATAGCATATGTTACGACTTTTTTTGTTCCTGTGTTGAAAAAAAAAGTGCATTACTCTTGTAAATGGTAGAATGAAATCGGAATGATAGAACTTATTCCAAGTATATAAAGATGAATACAGTAGAACTTCGATGGATCGAACCCGACGGGACTGAACAAAATAGTTCGAACGAAGAGTGTCAAAATACAGGTAAATATGATGGCTGGACTTAATTTCTAGTTCGACTCGGTGTTCTAGCCATCGGAGGTAGAATAATATAGTTTAGATAGTATTTCGGCCGGGACCAGATAAGTGGTTCGAGCCATGTGTGGTGTTCCAGCCATCCGCGTTTGAGCCAACGAAGTTCTACTGTATATCAAAGTGGTATGCGAAAAATATTAATCTGTTGTAACAATATAATCTTATGATATTATAACACGAGGTACTTTAAAGAAGTTGTTAAAAATGGATTTTGGTCAAATACCGTTTTAGGCTTTATTAAAAACGCATGCGCTAATATAAAGATGTCTGTTTCAAACAACCATAATAATTATATTTTAAAAAACAACAACATTAAGTTTAAAATATCATTTGAATAGCATAGCACTTGTCCCGTTAACTCAGACAGTAATGCGTCAGACTATCGACCCTCGTGAATTCGAATCCCCGACGGGGATTATATAAATAGGTAAAGGTATAACCAGAGTAAAATGAACATTTCATGAATTTCACAACAATTGCTTTTTATAATGACGGTTATAAATACTCTTCTTATAAATGTACAAATGTATTGTACGTTAGGATTTACTTGACATCCATGAATATTCCATGTATATCCGTAAATTAAGTTTCAATGTCCGAACGTTATTTATAGCTGTCTTATGTGGTCCATTTTATATGTATTATATTCATTCTTTATTATATCATGTGCATTCATCTTTATATTATGTAGATAAGTTATTACATTATGTCGATACTTTATTACATTTTGTAGATACTTCATTACATTTTGTAGATACTTTATTATATTATGTAGACTGTAAGCTTCTTTGAGAGAAAGTATATTGAACATGTCAGAAGAGAAAATAGAAGTTATTCTTAAAAATCTCAGCATAGATAGACACCCCTTCCTTTCTACGGGAAAAATATCGCTTACTGCGGTGCGTGTCCATAACTCTTCCTGTGGTGCGTATGAAGAATGCACATAATACATATAAAATGGACCACATTAGACAGCTATGGCGTTCCATAATAATAGTTCAGCAATAGCGCCGGCGATTTTAGACTCAGGCACTTCTACCTAAGTGTATCTCAATGGGGTATAACGCCATTTTCATAACATTTCAGGTTTTATATGCCATATCCAGTGTAACTGTTGGAGGAATACCTCAGAATGAATATGAGTAGAATCATAGTCCTTCCGCAAGTAACTGGCAAATTTTCTCACATAAGTTTTTGGAGTGATAGGGACTCAGTCGTCCGTGCGACCTCAGTGGTGAGAGGAAAGAGATCTTGAGACGGAACCTGAAGCTTAGATCATTCGGTTACGGAGGGCTCTTTCTATCTAGGTGTAAAAAGGAAGGCGTAAGAATCCTGTTTCACAGTTATTATACAGCAATTAACCCAGGTAGATGGATGATTGACGGAGGTGCAGGTGTATTTGTTTCCGCTTTACTGACTCAGTTGAATATGTTGACTGTTATAAGCATATCGTGTTGGTGTGGCGAAAATACAAAAACAATCCTTTATAGGGTCACCCTTTGTTAGTCATCCGCTGTCGTATATCCGTTATTGGATAATTTTTTACTGAGTTCGTCATTTCGTCTTGTAACACGTTCTTGAACCGCAATTCAAATCGAATTATAATGCAAATATGTTCAAAGAAAATCTCGGTTTAAGTTGAAAAGAAGCTCGGAACAGTGTGTCAGAATAGAATCGAGAAAGACTGTGAATCTACGGCTTACTCAATTTGAAAATGTTGTTTGACTCCCTAAAGGGGATATTGACAGTATGTTGTAACTTGTTTTATAAAGTTGTCCATGGACGAGTGGTCTACGGCGCCGTCTCAAGATCACCTCTCACCACTAAGGTCGTAGGTTCGAGTCTCGCTCGCCCCTAAATAATTATGTGAGAACATTTGCCAGTTATTTTGCGGAAGAACGATGTTTACACTCAGATTCATCATTCTGAGGTCCTTCACCAAAATAAAACTGGATATGCCATATATAAACTGAAATGTGTTGCAAATAACGTTAAACTGCATTAAAAAAAATAATAATGGCATAGTCTCTTACAATTCTAATAGAATGACATGGTATGTGTTATTGTTATTTTATAGCAGCGTATTTACGGCGCTGTCCCTCCCGAGGATATCGGCGCTTCGAAAAAAAAACATTGTGAGACAATTTTCCAGTTAATTGCGGACGGTGGTTCACTCTGTGGTCTTCCGTCAACAATAAAACTGGATATTATCATATATCGCTTGTGATATGTTAAATGACCTCAAACCCCCATTATAATATTTAATATATGTATTTATATACATTGAGAGGAATGCAAAATTCTCACTCCCTCAATAGAAAAATATCTAATATACATAGTAAATGAAAAAAAAGATATCATCTGTCAGCCTGTATATCAAAGCATACAATTTTATTCTATAAATTTGAAATGGAGTTCTGCATTGCTGGTTTTGAACAGGTACTCCTTCACCGGACACCTATCTTTGAATATAGGTCATTGTTAAGTAGATTTATATAACGCCTTCGGAAACGCAAGTATGGGTATTGTATCAAATCTGGATATGACATTGATGATAAATCAAGACTTAATTACCTTGTTTTTCAGTATTATTCAATCAATTTCACCACTTTAAACCACAAATTCACCAAATTAGCTGATTGATTTTGTGACATATATGAACCGATAAAAAGGATAGGAGATCCGGTATAAAAATATATTCAGTATTCAAAAACTCAAGTTACGTTTTATTAGGCGTTAAGTATATACAAGTGTGTTGGGGTATGCCACCTTTTAACAATTGCTTTTTTTTCTATAAATGTTTTTTTTTAAGATCCTTACGTTTAGATGAAAACGAGTGTCTTCAATGAAATAGTATATGTGTTTTATTATATGAAGACAAGATCTAACTGTGTATATTACTAGCATTTTTTTTTGTTGCTATTTTATTTCTTATAGTTAATTTTAAAATCTAAAAATATAGTTACTTGGTAATACTTATATATACATACCTTTAACAGAACTAGTGTCTTTAAACAAAAAATACCGCAGCGTTGTTTTAATGGTAGAGCGTCTGCCTCGCATGCAGAAGACCGTGGGTTCGATTCCCGGTTAGCTCATACTAAATGCTTGAAAATAGCACTAGAAGCTTCCTCGCTTGGCGCTAAACATTTGAAGGATAGTTCTAGTACAGGTCGATCAGGTGTGGGAATAGTTTGACTTGGTGGTGTAGCATATCATGTGTCTGCGGCATGATACTCCAGTGTGGCAGCGCTTAGAATGCTGTCTCGAGTAGACACCGTCGCGATATGAGTGAACCCTTTTTGAAAGCGACAACATACATTTAAACACAAATTAAAATGTTTATTTATAACAATGACAATAATAATAATAATATCAATAATAATTATAATGATAATATTAACAATAATGATGATAATTATGATGATGATGATGATGATGATGATGATGATGATGATGATGTCCCTAAGAGTTATATGGTAGGTCTTTTTTTTATAATATATTATTTAGATTAGATATATGTTATAAAAAACAATCTAAGTGACACCTTGTAATAATATGAACCGTAAGCTAACTCATAAATCCTATCATATTTTACTGCAAAATGCTGTATACAAAACTTTTTTTCATTTTTTTTTCATTTTTTTCTCTCCATTTTTACCGGTACTCCACAGGTACGCACCAGAGCAAAACGATGTGTTTTATTATAGGGGCTCGCGGTATTTTGGTTGCTTATTTTTATATACTTTAATGTGCAGAAGGGAATAAACCTACGGCATTATTTTTATATTAAGCTAGTGTAAAATCACTTTCGATTCATCGCTGAGTGTTTTCCGTATTTATATAACTCGACTTGCTCAAATAGATTTGCCATGGTAAAAAGATAATTAGTTTGAGACGTTACGTCATACGATGAATTACTGAAATAAATTTGCGCGATATTTTTCGTTCCTTATACAGGTTATCTGAACACTGAATTGTAAACATGATGTTTTTTTCTAGGTAATTGGATAAAATAATCTAACACTCATGCTCATTTATTATTCAATTTATTGAACTCTTTACTAAAATAAAAGAACGCTCATGTAAGATCCGCTGTACATGTATACATCAGATCCATATTAAATCATAGTTACAATGATACGAGGTTATCAACCTGGGATATGTGATGTTGGCCCATGTGAGCGATGTGAGCGATATAAGGCGTAAAAAGCAGCTAGGCGATCATTATTTTATACTTGTTCCAGTAAAACGCAAAGGGTTTCATTGATATTGATTGTAATATATATATACAAACAGTCAAAGTTAAGTTTTTAAGTATTTAAGTAAAATATAAGTGAAACAGAGGTATAAACTATTGAAATGATTAAGAAGAACTTATGGTGTAAATATATCTAAATTTGAGACTTGAAAGGGTGAGCATTAGAATAACACGCTATAAATGTCTTAAAAAATAAAACAATTATCAAAATTGCTAAAAAGCATCTCATTACCATTAATAAAATATATACCAAATAGTTTAGCATGTTAAATCCTCCAAAACGCGACAAAATCGACAGGTAAATTGGAGTATTAAACGTGAAACGATCCCCATTCTAAAAATAGACAGCACTTAAATACTGTTTGGCGACCTTCGCATCGTCATTCTGATTCTTTCTAAGATTAAACAATTTTTACTATATCTGGATCAAATTGAAATCAAAATGAAATTGCATGACTCATTAAATACGTCGCAAAGTACGTTGCCATTTTAAGAGGGAAATCTATTTTGCCCTTGTCAATATATTACTTTGGCATGTTTAAATAGATCTCTTTTTGGCAATACGAGGTCAGTGAATATACATAGGCATAGCATATTCAAAAAAAAAATGTTTTCAGCTAATTTGAAAATTTTGAAATAAAGTGATATATTCTCATTTTTTCTTCGATTTGCAATTAGTTTCTTATCCTCTCCGCGGCACAAAAGTAATGACTGTAAAGTGTTAATTTTACGCTATTCAATTGAGGTGCACTTAGTTTTTAGGTAAACTGCGTAAATAAAGAACTTTAAATAAAACAAAACTAAGTAATTGATTGTATGCAATATGATAATAAATTCAGGGAGAGCTTGAAATTATTTCGACTTTTCACAATCGAAGTTTCGGCCTTACAACATCTTTGTTTCTTTTTTTCGACTTTTCACCATCATAGTTTCGTTGTTTCGATTTTTCTTAAGTAAATAAATGCCGCGATGTATCCAATGGGATACGGTAATCTAATATTACTACTGATCCACCACTCGATGTTTTCAGTAGAAGTAGTAATAGTAATATTATTATTATTAGTATTAGTAGTAGCAGTAGCTGCAACAATAATAGTAGTAGAAGTAGTAGTAGTAATAGTACTAATAGTAGCAATAGCAGCAGCAGCAGCATTAGTAGTAGTAGAAGTAGTAGTAGTAGTAGTAGTAGTTGTAGCAGTAGAAACGGCAGTAGTAGTAGTAGTGGTAGGAGTAGTAGTAGTACAAGAAGAAGTAGTAGTAGCAGCAGCAGCAGTAGCTGTAATAGTAATAATAGTAGTAGCAGTAGTAGAAGTAGTAATAGTAGTAGTAGTAATAGTAGTGGGGTGGTAGTAATAGAAGTAGTAATAGTAGTAGTAGTAGCAGTAGTAGTAGTAGTAGTAGTAGTAGTAGTAATAGTAGTAGTAGTATTAGTATTAGTAGTAGTAGTAGTAGTAGTAGTAGTAGTAGTAGTAGTAGTAGTAGTAGTAGAAGTAGTAGTAGCAGAAGTAGTAATAGTAGTAGTAGTAGTATAAGTAGCAGAAGTAGTTGTAGTGGTTGTAGAATTATTATTATTAGTAGTAGTAGTAGTAGTAGTAGCATATCTATACAGGCAATATTCTTAAATGTTAGCTTAGATGTATCAATCATTTTGGTGTCATAACTTCAATATAATTTTGTAGTAGTATTAGTAGTAGAAACAGTTTTAGAAGTAGTAGTAGTAGTAATAGTAGTAGTAGTAGTAGTAGTAGTAGTAGTAGTAGTAGTAGTAGTAGTACTAGTACTAGTTTTAGTTGTAGAAGTATTTGGGTGAGGGGTAGAAACAGTTTTAGTAGTAGTAGTAGTAGTAGTAGTAGTAGTAGTAGTAGTAGTAGTAGTAGTAGTAGTAGTAGTAGTGGGTTTAGTAGCAGAAGTAGTTGTAGTGGTTGTAGAATTAGTAGTATTAGCAGTATTAGTATTAGTTGTGGTAGGGTTCTTGGCGCTGGTTTTTCACTAACTTCCTTCCAATGGTCAGAAATTTGAAACGCCCTAGCAACCTCTGCTTACACATTTGACATTTTGCGAATTTAAGCGTATTTCTCATAACATATGTTTGCATTGATGATGCTACTTGTACGTTGTCTTACTAAAGCAAACAAGCACATTATGTGGATCACGTGATTCAGTGAAACAGCATATCAACCACGATCGTAAGTTCGTGGCTTCAACACCCACTCCCCTGCTCTTATCTTAATGGACTTCATTTACAAATCAATAAAAAGAAGAACTCTGGTGATCCAAGAGACTTCATTTGCATATCAATAAATAGAAGAGCACTGGTGATCCTAGATACTTCATTTGTATATCAATAAATAGAAGAACCCTGGTGATCCTAGAGACTTCATTTGCATATCAACAAATAGAAGAACTCTTGTGATCCTAGATACTTCATTTGTATATCAATCAATCGAAGAACTCTGGTGATCCTAGATACTTAATTGTATATCAATCAATAGAAGACCTCTTGTGATCCTAGATACTTCATTTATACTTTTGTATATCGATAAATAGAAGAACTCTGGTGATCCTGGAGACTTCATTTGCATATCAATAAATAGAAGAACTCTGGTGATCCTAGATACTTCATTTGTATATCAATCAATCGAAGAAGTCTGGTGATCCTAGATACTTCATTTGTATATCAATTAATAGAAGACCTCTTGTGATCCTAGATACTTCATTTATACTTTTGTATATCGAAAAATAGAAGAACTCTGGTGATTCTAGATACTTCATTTGTATATCAATAAATAGAATAACTCTGGTTATCCTAGATACTTCATTTGTATATCAATAAATAGAAGAACTCTGGTAATCCTAGATACTTCGTTTGTTACAGTATATCAATCAATCAATCGAAAAACTCTGCTAATCCTAGATACTTCATCTGTTACAGTATATCAATCAATCAATCGAAAAACTCTGCTAATCCTAGATACTTCATTTGTATATCAATAAATAGAAGAACTCTGGTAATCCTAGATACTTCATTTGTATAACAATAAATAGAAGAACTCTGGTAATCCTAGATACTTCATTTGTATATCAATAAATAGAAGAACTCTGGTAATCGTAGATACTTCATTTGTATATCAATAAATAGAAGAACTCTGGTAAACCGAGATATTTCATTTGTATATCAATGAATAGAAGAACTCTGGTAATCCTAGATACTTCATTTGTATATCAATAAATAGAAGAACTCTGCTAATCCTAGATACTTCATTTGTATATCAATAAATAGAAAAACTCTGGTAATCCTAGATACTTCATTTGTTACAGAATATCAATCAATAGAAGAACTCTGGTGATCCTAGATACTTCATCTGTTACAGTATATCATTCAATCGAAGAACTCTGGTTATCCTAGATACTTCATTTGTTGCAGAATATCAATCAATAGAAGAACTCTTGTGATCCTAGATACTTCATTTGTATATCAATTAATCGAAGAACTCTGGTGATCCTAGATATTTCATTTGTATATCAATCAATCAAAGAACTCAAGTAATCCTAGATACTTCATCTGTTACAGTATATCAATCAATCAATCGAAAAACTCTGGTAATCCTAGATACTTCATTTGTATATCAATAAATAGAAGAACTCTGGTAATCCTAGATACTTCATTTGTATATCAATAAATAGAAGAACTCTGGTAATCCTAGATACTTCATTTGTTACAGTATATCAATCAATCGAAGAACTCTGGTGATCCTAGATACTTTATTTGTTACAGTATATCAATCAATCGAAGAACTCTGGTGATCCTAGATACTTCATTTGTTACAGAATATCAATCAATAGAAGAACCCTTATGATCCTAGATACTTCATTTGTATATCAATCAATCGAAGAACTCTGGTGATCCTAGATACTTTATTTGTATATCAATCAATCGAAGAACTCTTGTGATCCTAGAGACTTCATTTGTATATCAATAAATAGAATAACTCTTGTGATCCTAGATACTTCATTTGTATATCAATCAATAGAAGACCTCTTGTGATCCTAGATACTTCATTTGTATATCAATCAACAGAAGAACCCTTGTGATCCTAGATACTTCATTTGCATATCAATCAATCGAAGAACTCTGGTGATTCTAGATACTTCATTTGTATATCAATCAATCGAAGAACTCTGGTGACCCTAGATACTTCATTTGTATATCAATCAATCGAAGAACTCTGGTGATCCTAGATACTTCATTTGTATATCAATCAATCGAAGAACTCTGGTGATCCTAGATACTTCATTTGTATATCAATCAATAGAAGACCTCTTGTGATCCTAGATACTTCATTTGTATATCAATAAATAGAATTACTCTGGTGATCCTGGATACTTCATTTGTATATCAATAAATAGAAGAACTCTGGTAATCCTAGATATTTCATTTGTTTATCAATAAATAGAAGAACTCTGGTGATCCTAGATACTTTATTTGTATATCAATCAATCGAAGAACTCTGGTGATCTTAGATACTTCATTTGTATATCAATCAATAGAAGAACTCTGGTGATCCTAGATACTTCATTTGTATATCAATAAATAGAAGAACTCTGGAAATCCTAGATACTTCATTTGTATATCAATCAATAGAAGACCTCTTGTAATCCTAGATACTTCATTTGTATATCAATAAATAGAATTACTCTTGTGATCCTAGATACTTCATTTGTATATCAATAAATAGAAGAACTCTGGTAATCCTAGATACTTCATTTGTATATCAATAAATAGAAGAACTCTGGTAATCCTAGATACTTCATTTGTATATCAATAAATAGAAGAACTCTGGTAATCCTAGATACTTCATTTGTATATCAATAAATAGAAGAACTCTGGTAATCCTAGATACTTCATTTGTATATCAATAAATAGAAGAACTCTGGTAATCCTAGATACTTCATTTGTATATCAATAAATAGAAGAACTCTGGTAATCCTAGATACTTCATTTGTATATCAATAAATAGAAGAACTCTGGTAATCCTAGATACTTCATTTGTATATCAATAAATAGAAGAACTCTGGTAATCCTAGATACTTCATTTATATATAAAAAACAACAACAGAAGAACTCTTGTGAGCCTAGAGATTCCAATTGCATATTAATGAATTTAAGAACTCTAATGATTTGGAGGGTATCCGGAGCAGTATTTCAATTGCATATTTGCATGAATATCCGTTTCCATCAAATAAACAAAGTGCTCTGCTGTTGAAATAGTGTAAATAGGTCAATGAAAATATTAGTTTGGAGCCCCGTGGAAGATAAAATGTTTGTAAACAAAAGTTGTAAAACCATAAATTCAGTGGAAATGAGGTAAAATAATTTTATGTATAGTTGTACATGTATATACATATTATTTCTTCTTCTCTATATTTTAGGCTGGTCAGTTGACATGGAAAAAATGGTATTCAAGTCAAAATTATGCTGGTGCATATGCGCACTACTTATGCAAACGACGGGGTCATCAACATCGACACAATCGACAACCACTGATCCAACTACTTCTACCACATCGTCAACATCGACAACCGGTGACACAACTTCTACCACATCGTCAACATCCACAACAGACGACTCAACAACTTCTAGCATATCGTCAACATCGACAACTGACGACTCAATAACTTCTACCGCAATGTCAACATCGACAACTGACGACTCAACAACTTCTACCACATCGTCACCATCGACAACTGGTGAGGCAACAACTTCTACAACATCGTCAACATCGACAACTGACGACTCAATAACTTCTGCCACAATGTCAACATCGACAACTGATGATTCAACAACTTCTACCATATCGTCACCATCGACAACTGGTGAAGCAACAACTTCTACAACATCGTCAATATCGACAACTGACGACTCAACAACTTCTACCACATCGTCACCATCGACAACTGGAGAGGCAACAACTTCTACCACATCGTCACCATCGACAACTGGTGAGGCATCAACTTCTACAATATCGTCACAATCGACAACCGGTGACGCAACAACTTCTACCATATCGTCAACGTCCACAACTGACGACTCAACAACTTTTATCATATCGTCAACATCCACAACTGACGACTCAACAACTTCTACCACATCGTCAACATCCACAACTGACGACTCAACAACTTATACCACATCGCCACCATCCACAACCGGTGACGCAACAACTTCTGCCACATCGTCAACATCGACAACTGACGACTCAACAATTTCTACCATATCGTCAACATCCACAATTGACGACTCAACAACTTCTACCACATCGTCATCATCCACAACCGGTGACGCAACAACTTCTACCACATCGTCAACCTCCACAACTGACGACTCAACAATTTCTACCATATCGTCAACCTCCACAACTGACGACTCAACAGCTTCAACCATATCGTCAACATCGACAACTGACGACTCAATAACTTCTACCACAATGTCAACATCGACAACTGACGACTCAACAACTTCTACCACATCGTCACCATCGACATCCGGTGTCTCAACAACTTCTACAACATCGTCAACATCCACAACTGACGACTCAATAACTTTTACCATATCGTCAACATCGACAACTGACGACTCAATAACTTCTACCACAATGTCAACATCGACAACTGACGACTCAACAACTTCTACCGCATCGTCAATATCGACAACTGACGACTCTACAACTTCTACTACATCGTCAACATCCACAGCCGACGACTCAACAATTACTACCATATCGTCAACATCCATAACTGACGACTCAACAACTTCTACCACATCGTCACCATTCACAACCGGTGACGCATCAACTTCTACCACTTCGTCAACATCGACAACTGAAGACTCAATAACTTCTACCACAATGTCAACATCGCCAACTGACGACTCAACAACTTCTAGCATATCGTCAACATCGACAACTGACGACTCAATAACTTCTACCACAATGTCAGCATCGACAACTGACGACTCAACAACTTCTACCACATCGTCACCATCTACAACTGGTGAGGCAACAACTTCTACAACATCGTCAACATCGACAACTGACGACTCAACAACTTCTACAACATCGTCACAATCGACAACCGGTGACGCAACAACTTCTACTACATCGTCAACATCCACAACTGACGACTCAACAACTTCTATCGTATCGTCAACATCCACAACTGACGACTCTACAATTTCTACCACATCGTCAACATCCACAACTGACGACTCAACAATTTCTACCATATTGTCAACATCCACAACTGACGACTCAATAACTTCTACAACATCGTCAACATCGACAACTGACGACTCAACAATTTCTACCATATCGTCAACATCCACAACTGACGACTCAACAACTTCTACCACATCGTCACCATCCACAACCGGTGAGGCAACAACTTCTACCACATCGTCAACATCGACAAATGACGACTCATTAACTTCTACCACAATGTCAACATCGACAACTGACGACTCAACAACTTCTACCACATCGTCACCATTGACAACTGACAACTCAATAACTTCAACTACATCGTCAACATCCACAACTGACGAATCAACAACTTCTACCATATCGTCAACATCGACAACTGACGACTCAATAACTTCTACCACATTGTCAACATCGACAACTGACGACTCAATAACTTCTACCACATCGTCACCATCGACAACTGATGAGGCAACAACTTCTACAACATCGTCAACATCGACAACTGATGACTCAACAACTTCTACAACATTGTCACCAGCGACAACCGGTGACTCAGCAACTTCTACTACATCGTCAACATCCACATCTGACGACTCAACAACTTCTACCATATCGTCAACATCGACAACTGACGACTCAGTAACTTCTACCACAATGTCAACATTGACAACTGACGACTCAACAGCTTCTACCACATCGTCACCATCCACAACTGGTGACGCAACAACTTCTACCACATCGTCAACATCGACAACTGACGACTCAATAACTTCTACCACAATGTCAACATCGACAACTGACGACTCAACAACTTCTACCACATCGTCACCATCGACAACTGGTGACTCAACAACTTCTACAACATCGTCAACATCGACAACTGATGACTCAACAACTTCTACAACATTGTCACCAGCGACAACCGGTGACTCAACAACTTCTACTACATCCTCAACATCTACAACTGACGACTCAACAATTACCATATCGTCAACATCGACAACTGACGACTCAGTAACTTCTACCACAATGTCAACATCGACAACTGACGACTCAACAACTTCTACCACATCGTCACCATCGACAACTGGTGACGCAACAACTTCTACAACATCGTCAATATCGACAACTGACGACTCAACAACTTCTACAACATCGTCACCATCGACAACCGGTGACGCAACAACTTCTACTACATCGTCAACATCCACAACTGACGACTCAACAACTTCTACCATATCGTCAACATCAACAACTGACGATTCTACAACTTCTACCATATCGTCACCACCCACAACTGGTGACGCAACAACTTCTACAACATCGTCAACATCGACAACTGATGACGCAACAACTTCTACCACAATGTCAACATCGACAACCGGTGACGCAACAACTTCTACTACATCGTCAACATCCACAACTGGCGACTCAACAACTTCTACCATATCGTCAACATCGACAACTGACGACTCTACAACTTCTACCACATCGTCACCATCGACAACTGGTGACGCAACAACTTCTACAACATCGTCAACATCGACAACTGACGACTCAATAACTTCTACCGCAATGTCAACATCGACAACTGACGACTCAACAACTTCTACCACATCGTCACCATCGACAACTGGTGACTCAACAACTTCTACAACATCGTCAACATCGACAACTGATGACTCAACAACTTCTACAACATTGTCACCAGCGACAACCGGTGACTCAACAACTTCTACTACATCCTCAACATCTACAACTGACGACTCAACAATTACCATATCGTCAACATCCACAACTGACGACTCAGTTACTTCTACCACAATGTCAACATCGACAACTGACGACTCAACAACTTCTACCACATCGTCACCATCGACAACTGGTGACGCAACAACTTCTACAACATCGTCAATATCGACAACTGACGACTCAACAACTTCTCCAACATCGTCACCATCGACAACCGGTGACGCAACAACTTCAACTACATCGTCAACATCCACAACTGACGACTCAACAACTTCTACCATATCGTCAACATCAACAACTGACGATTCTACAACTTCTACCACATCGTCACCACCCACAACTGGTGACGCAACAACTTCTACAACATCGTCAACATCGACAACTGATGACGCAACAACTTCTACCACAATGTCAACATCGACAACCGGTGACGCAACAACTTCTACTACATCGTCAACATCCACAACTGGCGACTCAACAACTTCTACCATATCGTCAACATCGACAACTGACGACTCTACAACTTCTACCACATCGTCACCATCGACAACTGGTGACGACTCAACTTCTACAACATCGTCACCATCGACAACTGGTGAAGCAACAACTTCTACAACATCAACAACCGACGACTCAACAACTTCTACAACATCGTCACCATCAACAACCACTGATGCAGTAACATCTACCACATCGTCACCATCGACAACCAGTGACACAACAACTTCTACCACATCGTCAACATCGACAACTGACGACTCAATAACTTCTACCACAATATCATCATCGACAACTGACGACTCTACAACTTCTACCACATCTTCACCATCGACGACTGGTGACGCAACAACTTCTACAACATTGTCAACATCGACAACTGATGACTCAACAACTTCTACAACATTGTCACCAGCGACAACCGGTGACTCAGCAACTTCTACTACATCGTCAACATCCACATCTGACGACTCAACAACTTCTACCATATCGTCAACATCGACAACTGACGACTCAGTAACTTCTACCACAATGTCAACATCGACAACTGACGACTCAACAACTTCTACCACATCGTCACCATCCACAACTGGTGACGCAACAACTTCTACCACATCGTCAACATTGACAACTGATGACTCAACAACTTCTACAACATTGTCACCAGCGACAACCGGTGACTCAGCAACTTCTACTACATCGTCAACATCCACATCTGACGACTCAACAACTTCTACCATATCGTCAACATCGACAACTGACGACTCAGTAACTTCTACCACAATGTCAACATCGACAACTGACGACTCAACAACTTCTACCACATCGTCACCATCCACAACTGGTGACGCAACAACTTCTACCACATCGTCAACATCGACAACTGACGACTCAATAACTTCTACCACAATGTCAACATCGACAACTGACGACTCAACAACTTCTACCACATCGTCACCATCGACAACTGGTGACTCAACAACTTCTACAACATTGTCAACATCGACAACTGATGACTCAACAACTTCTACAACATTGTCACCAGCGACAACCGGTGACTCAACAACTTCTACTACATCCTCAACATCCACAACTGACGACTCAACAATAACCATATCGTCAACATCGACAACTGACGACTCAGTAACTTCTACCACAATGTCAACATCAACAACTGACGACAAAACAACTTCTACCACATCGTCATTATCGACAACTGGTGACGCAACAACTTCTACAACATCGTCAATATCGACAACTGACGACTTAACAACTTCTACAACATCGTCACCATCGACAACCGGTGACGCAACAACTTCTACTACATCGTCAACATCCACAACTGACGACTCAACAACTTCTACCATATCGTCAACATCAACAACTGACGACAAAACAACTTCTACCACATCGTCACCACCGACAACTGGTGACGCAACAACTTCTACTACATCGTCAACATCCACAACTGACGACTCAACAACTTCTACAACATCGTCACCATCGACAACCACTGACGCAGTAACAACTACCACATCGTCACCATCAACAACCACTGACGCAACTTCTTCTACCACATCGTCATCATCGACAACAAGTGACGCAACATCTACAACATCGTCAACATCGACAACTGACGACTCAACAACTTCTACAACATCGTCACTATCAACAACCACTGACGCAGTAACATCTACAACATCGTCAACATCGACAACTGACGATTCAGTAACTTCTACCACAATGTCAACATCGACAACTGACGACTCAACAACTTCTACCACATCGTCACCATCGACAACCAGTGACGTAACAACTTCTACAACATCGTCAACATCAACTGACGACTCAACCACTTCTACCACATCATCAACATCGACAACTGACGTCTCAACAACTTCTACCACATCTTCACCATCGACAACCTCAATATCAACCACATTGTCATCATCGACAACCAGTGAACCAACCTCAACATCAACCACATCATCAACATCCACAACCACTGAAACAACAACAGTCTCAAGTACGACAACAGGTAACTCTTTTTGTTCTTGTTAATTTAATAATAATAATACATACTTTATACAATAATATTGATCAAATGCAATAATTATCATGACAATAATAATTACGATAATAATTATGATAATGATAACAACACTGTAAATAATAATCAATATTGATTAAATTGCTTTTTAATGGCTCGTGATTCCAACTTACCCGTTCTCCCTACTAACCCGTGATTTCTGCTTATCTGTTTTTTTTTACCTATGTGTGATTTCGTCTATCCGTGATCTCTACTAACCCATGATTTCCACCTTTCAGTGCGTATTTCCTGTTTACCTATCATTCCGACTTACTCATGATTCCAACCTACCTATGATGCTTACCAACCCGTGAGTTCTGCTTACCAGTGATTCTGATTTACCTGTGATTTCACCTACCGGTGGTCCCTTCTTATCTACGATTCCCACATAACTTAAATATCCGTATTTCCTACCTACCTGAGTTTCTGTTGTATGTGTCACTCCTACCTACTCATACTTCTGTGATTTCTCCCTACCTGTGATTCTTACTTACCTGTTAGTTCAGCTATCCTGGTTCCTTCTTAGCCCCGATTCCACACCTACCCGTATAGCCTGCTAACCTGAGTGTGATTCCTACCTACCTGGGTTTCTTTCTTATCTGTCATTCCTACCTTCCTGACCAGCACGTGATTTCTGCTTATCTGTAATAATTATTTACCCATGATTCCAACCTACCCGTATTTTCTTCCTACCTACCTACCTGCGTTTATTTCTTATCTGTCATTACTGCCAACTAATGATTTTAAATTAACCATGTTTTCTACTTCCCTATGATTTCTACATACGCGTGATTTCTACCTACCTACCTTTGAGTTCTACCTACCCGTGATTCCTAACAATCCGTGATTCCTACTTACCTATGATTTCTACCTACACGTGGTTCCTACCTACCTTTGATTCCTACCCACTTATGATTTCTACCTACCCTTCATTCTTACGTACCTATGATTTCTATCTACCCGTGATTCCTACCTGCATATGCTTTCTGCCTACCCGCGATTCCTACCTTCTTATGATTTCTACCTACCCGTGATTCCTACCTGCCTATGATTTATACCTATCCGTGATTCCTACCCACCTATGATTTCCTAGTTACATCTGGGCTGCGTTCAGTTCGGTCAAACGTTTGACAATGTTAGCTAACATATAGTTTTCTGGACACTGGCTCATCCTCATATTAGCACGAACATGATTCTCCCCTTACCATATTTTTCATTTATCTACGATTTCAACGATTCTTCACACCTGTGATGCATTCATGTACCTACCCAGTATTCCGTTGTTCCTATATATCCGGTTTTCCTACTCAGGATGTGTTTTATTTCAGATGCAGACGACTGTGCCTCTACTCCCTGTATGAACGGTGGACTATGTATAGATGAGGTTGGCAACTTCACATGTAATTGCAGTAATACAGGATACTCAGGAACGACATGTGAAATAGGTACTAACATAGTTAATTATATTTTACTGTTTTCAAAATTACAACAGCTCCACATATACGTCTCATTGCTTTTTAAAAATAAATTCTTGCCGGACTTTACACATTTTTAGACGGTCTTTATGCCAAAGTCATAGTCTTGCTTGTGTCGTCTCGATCAAGATGAGTAGTATTGCTTGTGTCGTCTCGATCAAGATGAGAAGTCTTGCTTGTGTCGTCCCGATCAAGATGAGAAGTCTTGCTTGTGTCGTCCCGATTAAGATGATTAGTATTGCTTGTGTCGTCCCGATCAAGATGAGAAGTCTTGCTTGTGTCGTCCCGATCAAGATGAGTAGTCTTGCTTGTGTCGTCCCGATAATGATGAGTAGTCTTACTTGTGTCGTCCCGATCAAGATGAGTAGTCTTGTTTGTGTCGTCCCGATAATGATGAGTAGTCTTGCTTGTGTCGACCCGATCAAGATGAGTAGTATTGCTTGTGTTGTCCCGATCAAGATGAGAAGTCTTGCTTGTGTCGTCCCGATCAAGATGAGAAGTCTTGCTTGTGTCGACCCGCTCAAGATGAGTAGTATTGCTTGTGTTGTCCCGATCAAGATGAGTACTATTGCTTGTGTCGTCCCGATAATGATGAGTAGTTGTCCCGATCATGATGAGTAGTATTGCTTGTGTCGACCCGATCAAGATGAGAAGTCTTGCTTGTGTCGTCCCGATCAAGATGAGTAGTCTTGCTTGTGTCGTCCCGATAATAATGAGTAGTCTTGCTTTTGTCGTCCCGATAATGATGAGTAGTTGTCCCTATCATGATGAGTAGTCTTGCTTGTGTCGACCCGATCAAGATGAGTAGTCTTGCTTGTGTCGTCCCGATAATGATGAGTAGTTGTCCCGATCATGATGAGTAGTCTTGCTTGTGTCGACCCGATCAAGATGAAAAGTCTTGCTTGTGTCGTCCCGATCAAGATGAGTAGTCTTGCTTGTGTCGTCCCGATCAAGATGAGTAGTCTTGCTTGTGTCGACCCGATCAAGATGAGTAGTATTGCTTGTGTCATCCCGATCAAGATGAGTACTTGCTTGTGTCGTCCCGGTCAAGATAAGTAGTATTGCTTGTGTCGTCCCGATAATGATGAATAGTCTTGCTTGTGTCGACCCGATCAAGATGAGTAGTATTGCTTGTGTCGTCCCGATCAAGATGAGTAGTCTTGCTTGTGTCGTCCCGATAATAATGAGTAGTCTTGCTTTTGTCGTCCCGATAATGATGAGTAGTTGTCCCGATCTTGATGAGTAGTCTTGCTTGTGTCGACCCGATCAAGATGAGTAGTATTGCTTGTGTTGTCCCGATCAAGATGAGTAGTATTGCTTGTGTCGTCCCGATAATGATGAGTAGTTGTCCCGATCATGATGAGTAGTCTTGCTTGTGTCGACACGATCAAGATGAGAAGTCTTGCTTGTGTCGTCCCGATCAAGATGAGTAGTCTTGCTTGTGTCGTCCCAATAATGATGAGTAGTCTTGCTTGTGTCGTCCCAATCAAGATGAGTAGTATTGCTTATGTCGTCCCGATCATGATGAGTAGTCTTGCTTGTGTCTTCCAGATAATAATGAGTAGTCTTGCTTGTGTCGTCCCGATAATGATGAGTAGTCTTGCTTGTGTCGTCCCGATCATGATGAATAGTCTTGCTTGTTTCGTCCCGATATTGATGAGTAGTCTTGTTTGTGTCGTCCCGATAATGATGAGTAGTCTTGCTTGTGTCGTCCCGATAATGATGAGTAGTCTTGCTTGTTTCGTCCCGATATTGATGAGTAGTATTGCTTGTGTCGTCCCAATCATGATGAATAATCTTGCTTGTGTAGTCCCGATATTGATGAGTAGTCTTGCTTGTGTCGTCCCGATAATGATGAGTAGTCTTGCTTTTGTCGTCCCGATCAAGATGAGTAGTCTTGCTTGTGTCGACCCGATCATGATGAGTAGTCTTGCTTGTGTCGTCCCGATCAAGATGAGTATTTGCTTGTGTCGTCCCGATCAAGATGAGTAGTATTGCTTGTGTCGTCCCGATCAAGATGAGTAGTCTTGCTTGTGTTGTCCCGATAATGATGAGTAGTCTTGATCTCCACAAGAAAGGAACATACGCGACAGGAATTCTATGTGTTCATATATTTTGAGTATGTAACAAATCAAACCATAAAAATACATATATGTATATTATGGAGATTGTGTTATATCATTTTTTAAAAATGCTAAATAAAATAAACTACATGTTTCAATGATATCAATCAAATTTTGAATGCGCATGGATATATAATAAAGACTGGCTACCAGTACTTTTTGTACTTGGATTTAATAATGCATTGCTATACGGATGGATGTTACCGGCGTTTTACTCTGTTTGGCGTCTGCAAGAAAAACCAGTCAGCAGATATTCGAATGTTTTTACCTGCAGTAAAAAGCAAAAATTCAAATAATTTTGTTTTTAAGCCGGGCTTTATGCCAAAGGTATAGTGCTGTTCATGTTGTCGTGTTCAAGTAGTCGATCACCGCCAAAATAAACATACGCGACAGGGACTAGTTTTTGATCCTCGAATTTCATTGTTGCCATGTGTGTTTATATATGCAAGCAGAAACAAACATTACAAATATATTGTGGACACTGTATTAGGTCATTTATTTTAAAAAAGCCACAAAATAAACCAAACACTCAGTACAATGATATCAATCAAATTAGGAAGGTGTATGAACATTTATTTGAAGCTCGGCTATCAGGACTTTTAATTACTTTATTATAATGACAGTATACACTTGTTTTAATCAATAGAACTTCAATCGTTTTAAGTACAAATTGCTGAGAATGTTGCAGGGATTTCATTTTGCAAAGTTTTGTTTTGTACTGCTGAAATGTACTATACGGGAGCGAAGATTGGTGAATGCTAGATTTTATGAGATTTGCTTAAATACGTTTATGTGAGAAATTTTATTTTCGTTTCTGTCCATTCTCTACTTGTACAAGTCATTGCATGTCGAGTAAAATCGAGTTGTTTATTGTAGACAATAATGAATGCAACAATGGAAATGGCGGGTGCCAACAAGTATGTAACAACTTCGGCGGGGGGTTCAACTGCTCTTGTAATTCTCATTTCAACCTGAACACAAATGGTAACAATAACGGGAATGCAACTACGTGCAGAGGTAACTAAATTATATGTTGTTGTTGTTGTTGTTGCTGCTGCTGCTGCTGTGCGCTGCTGCGGCTCCTGCTGTTAATGTTGTTGGAATAATTCTTCTTTTTTTCTTCTTATACTTCTTCTTTTTCTCCTATTTTCGTCTTCACCTTCTTCTTCTTCTTCTTCTTCTTCTTCTTCTTCGTCTTCACCTTCTTCTTCTTCTCATACCTTCTTCTTCTTCTTCTTCTTCTTCTACTTTCTTATTCTTTATTTATTCTTCACATTTTTCTTTTTCTTCTTTCTTCTCTACTTTCTTTTTCTACTTCTTCTTCTCCTTCACCTTTTTCTTCTTCTTCTTCTTCTTCTTCTTCTTCTTCTATTTCTTCTTCTATTTCTTCTTCTTCTTCTTCTTCTTCTTCTTCTTCTTCACCTTCTTCTTTTTCTTCTCCACCTCCTTCTTATTATTCTTCTTCTACTTCTTCTTCTTCATCATAGCATGCATCTATCAAAACTATTGGTTTTCACTATATTTTTAAAGTGATATTTGTTACGTGCATGTATGTATGCTGCGTGTTTACCTGAAGCATACTAGTACTACAAGTAGGTTATTTGTTATTTATGGTGTCTGCTACTTGAGGAAAATACTTATAAAAAAAAGGCGTTTTGTTTCACGAAGTTTGATAACAAATCTAAATTTGATCAATTTATATTACGTTTATTAGCCTTGTTTATCAAATTTAAACGTTAAAACTTTCCATATAGAGTCGCCGGACCCGATTAGCTCTGTCGGTTATGCGTCTGACTATCAATCCAGGGATCGTGAGTTCGAATCCCCGTTCGGCAACAGTCTACGTGATGACTGATATACGACATTGTGTCTCATTATAATTCATCTCTCACCGCTGATTCAATTGGGAAAGTAATCTGTTAGTTGCGGAGATGGGGTGTGCTCGAGTGCTGGTTAACCTGTCAGGATCCCAGAAAAAAGTGGTTAGGTTGACTGAGCGTCTGTTAGTCCTCGATGGCATAAAAATGACGCTAAATATTCAATCAATCAATCAATTCAATACTGACTCACGTCGACAGGTTATATAGACATAAGTTTTCAAATATGATTTACACTCCCTTCACCGCTAGAAATCTGATTTTTTTTGCATTTTTTTTTTCTTCATTTTTTTCGATTTTTTATAAAAAAAGTGTAGGTGCCTATAGGCCAATAAGGCTCCCCCCCCCCCCCCCCCCCCCCCCCCCCCCCCCCTTGCATATATACCTAATACGTGTTCTACAAAGGGTGAATTCAAGCGTAAGTTGTTTTAGTTTTTAGAACTTGATTCACAACCGATGTAATCTATGTAAAATATAAATAAGTTGAATATGTGATGTATCTGGGGCCGATTTCATTAAAAATTTCAAGCTGAGACTAAATGATTTGAACCCATTGTACATTAAATGACAATATCGAATCGAAGTCATAACAAATCTTTACTCATTGGTAAAGGGTAACGTTAATAAAAAATAATGTAAATAAAGATATAGCATTTAAAACATGAGTTGATGAAAATCTCAAGTTGAAATGTTCAGTGAAACTGGGGCCCTGTCTATAAGACAATGTGAATTTCTGTATTCGCAGCTTCCTGCGCCACAAACCCGTGCCAGAATGGCGGAGGATGTACAATTAATGAGAACGCGCTTGCACATATTTGTAATTGTACTGCTGGACATGACGGCGAATTTTGTGAGACAGGTAAGATTGGGGTGAAGTATACAGTCGGGCAAGCAGCTCCAATGATCAAGTGATCAGTCATTGTGAATGGGGTTTAACGCCATTTTAATATAGATCAAGGTCACATCCAAACGTAGATCTAGGTCGATATTTAACATTCAGTGTTGATTCAAGTCAAAATTCAATATGGACTCAGGTCGCATTTCAGTGTACATCTATGCCACATCAAAATTTAGATTTAGGTCGGCATTTGTTGTTGATCTAGGTCGACATTCAATATTATCCAGGTCAACATTCAATGTAGATCGAAGTCGATATTCAATGTGGAATTCAGGTCGCCATTCAGCGTTGACTTAAGTCGACACTAAGTAAATCTACCAACTCAGGTCGACATTTACCGATCGACATTTAGTATTGATCAAGGACATTCAATATAGATCCGGGTCGACAGTCAACATTGATTAAGGACATTCAATATAGTTCTAGGTCGACAGTCAACATTGATCAAGGACATTCAATATAGATCCAGGTCGACATTCAACATTGAACATAGATCCATGTCGACAGTCAACATTGATCAATGGCATCCAATATAGATCCAGATCGACATTCGACATTGATCAAGGACATTCAATATAGATCCAGGTCGACATTAACATTGATCAATGACATTCAATATAGATCCATGTGGACAGTCAGCACTGATCAAGGAAATTCAATATAGTTCTAGGTCGACATTTAACATTGATCAAGAACATTCAATATAGATCCAGGTCGACATATAGTGCAGACTCATTTTAACATTTAACTTTGATTTCATAAAAGATAAATTTTGATATTTCAGCATCTTGCGATCCGAGTCCTTGTCAAAATGGAGGGACTTGTTCAATAGTTGGCAATTCGTATAAGTGCGCATGCACCGGGAACTTTGTCGGGAACAATTGCCAGAACCGTGAGTTTATAATGTATGATATATCGCTATGTAAGATTATTCTAACGAAAGAATCTCCCACAGAGTTACTTTTCTTGTATGCCGGATAAAGATATCTGCTACAGATTTCTGAAGTAATCATTGGTGTGACGTTCAGAGGTGTAGCTTTGCTGAAAACGGTGTGTAGGCAAACTTGTAAGGGGGTATGGGGGCATTGTCCCCCAGAATAAATCAGCTAGACTGTGTAGGCGCGTTTTGGCGTATATTTCTTATGTTTTAGGGGTCTGGTTATCTTTAATACTGACCTTGAATTTACCTAAGTTGATACTAAATGTTATGTTTTAAGGTTTCTTCACTTTAATAAAGGGAAAAATGAAGAAGCCTTCTGACTCTTTGTTTAAAGTGGCTACTTTGTTCATACAATCGCTATGAATTGTGGGACAGCCATAGATTTTCCTGCTTTTTATATCGAGGGTTAATAGACCTGATTTGGGAGATATCAGGTTCTGGGATAGACTAACTCAATATTTAAAATTATGTATATACATGATGCAAGTATAAAACAAGAATATCCCCGCACATTTGCAAAGTTTTTTTTGGGAAGGGACATTACTCTTACACTTAAATGGTTGAATGGCATTGGATTGAGGCATAGTTCCACCATTGGAAATGGAAGTGATTCCGTGGGGTAGTCGCATAATGGCGGTTATAAATAATCCTTGTTTCTTCTTCTTTAAAAATGCCTTATCCTTATGTTAACGCTATTTTTTGAATGGTTTTATTGATGTATTTTGAACACCTTGAAAGCATTGTCATGTTTAAATTGTGAACTTAGAAAAAAAATGATGCTTGGAAAATAGGGTATGAATACATGATTCCGTAAGTCTACTTTAACTTTACGACAGTGTACAAACCGAGCAGAAAAATATCTTTTATATGACACATGCCCCCCTACTTTTCTCATCATATTTTGGTAGTGCAGAGGCTGACAAACAGTAAAATGTAAGTTTAACTTCTGTCATTTGGGTCCATCTATAATTGATAAGCCTTCAAACTTTTATTATTTACTCTAGAATTAAGAACAAAAATCAATGGTGGGGTTACACCTTTACCGAGTCTTGAATAAAGTTATGCGACACTTGCTTTTCTAAATGACAAACGTCTTGATAAGTTGTGCAGAAAAAAACGTAACATATGATCAAGACTATGGATTTACCACATTCGTTAGTCTATATAGAGAGTCTGATATCTTCTGAATCAGGAATTCTATGTCAGTCCATAATTCATAGCAACTGAACGCTTGCTTAACTATGACATCAATTTAGTCTGTAGTACGAACCCAGCTTTCCGAATGAGTCCGTTAAATAGCAATGTTGGGAAAGCCGCACTTGAGCAATTTGATTGATCAATTGCTTCAACTGAAAGTTTGAATGACGTCACAGTTTAGTAAGAGTTCAATTGCTTTGAACTGATGGACAGACATAGAATTCCCTGCTTTTTCATTGGAGGTTAACAGACCTGATTCAGGAGGTATAAGGTTCTGAGACGTTCAAACTTTTCCTAAAGCAACTAACCAATCAGCGAGCTCAAATGTGCTGTGTTTTTTTTCAAGGAATAAATCAATGTATAGTGTTTTTATATTCACATTTTCCAATACTAGCGTGACCACACCAAGAGTAAAGCATTTCTTAAGAACTTTCTGGCAGTAAAACCTTGGGAATAATAAAACATTATATTATGATCGTTGCGAGGTGAACAAGGCTAAACTTCAATTTCAACATGTAGGTAAGGGTGTAATGTCGTCAGATGCTCAATTAACATTTAACCTTTTGATGTCGTGAAAAAAAAACAAAATCACCGTTGCCATGGTTCCATTTAGATATTAATCTAGCAATGCTTCACGACTACAAATACTGTCATAGATAACCCATCTTTTCTTCTAAACAGAGCGAGGTAGTCTTGCAATGAAGCATGGACAGAATGCAGGTGACACAGAGGTCAACATTACAGATTCAGACGGTTGCGTTAAATTCAAAATAGGCCCGTGTCCTATCAAAGTAGATGGTTCATACAGAAACAACATCTATGTACGTATGTTATCTTAAATGTTCGGTTATGAAACTATAATAAACTATACATTGTACATTTCACTCCCGACGGCTCGGATAAAAGCATCAATACAGATTTTTTTGTGAGACAGGGCGTTTGAGCCACTTTATGTTGAGATAAAGTTAAAAGCAAAATGCATTTTTTGTTCCAATAACGTTTATACCCCACCATAATTTAATTTAATAAGTAACACATTTCAACTTGGGATCAACAGTTGAACGTTATGTCACTGATTTTAAACAGGAATTCAACATTTGAATGCTATGTCACTGTTTTAAATAGGATTTCAACATATGAATGCTATGTCACTGATTTTAAAAAGGACATCAACATTTGAATGCTATGTCACTGATTTTAACTAGGACTCCGACACCAACCTACGAAAGATATGTCACTGATTTTAAACATGACTCCAACACCTACATTTGAATATCTGCATTAACTTTAAAAAAGACTCCAACACCTTCATTTGATGGCCTTGTCACTGATTTTAAACAGGACTCCAACATCAACATTTTAACGATATATCACAATTTTAAACAAGATTCCAACACCAGCATTTGAATGCTTTGTCACTGATTTTAAACAGGACTTCAACACCAATATTTGAAAGCTATGTCACTGATTGTAAACAAGACTCCAACACCAACATTTGAACGCTATGTCACTGATTTTAAATAAGACTCCAACACCAATATTTCAACGCTATGTCACTGATTTTAAACAAGACTCCAACACCAACATTTGAACGCTAAGCCTTTGATTTTAAACAGGACTCCAACGTTAACATTTGAACGATATGTCACTGATTGTAAACAGGATTACAACACCAACATTTGAATGCTATGTCACTGATTTTAAAGAAGACTCCAACTCCTACATTTGAACGCTATGCCATTGCTTTTAAACAAGACTCCAACATCTCCAACGCTATCTTGCTGATTTTAAGCAGGACTATGGGAAACACTTACATTTGAATGCTATGTCACTTGTTTTAACATGACTCAATCGCCCATACACCTGCATTCGAACGCCGCTATGTTACTGTTTTTAAACATGACTCCAATACATAAATTTAAATGCTCTCAAGTCACTTGTTGTAAATACGAGACCAACATTGTTCTTCGATTGCAAAATTATACGTCACAGCTGCCCCGTGACATATTTTAGAAAGGATACCAGCAAATGTTTTTAAAATCCTAACATCTACGTCACGGATTCGATATAAAATATTCACTTTTTGCTCCATTCTGGAATGTCATGCCACCGATACCAAAGTTGAAAAACGATGATTTTACTTCGAAACAACGAAATTACGATGGTGAGCATGTAAAATAAAAAGTAAAATAGTCGACTTCTCACTATCGTTGTTTCGGCTTATCACCATCGAAGTTTCGACTTCTCAACATCGTTGTTTCTACTTTTTACCATCGTAGTTTCGTTGTTTCGTTGATGAGACTTTACTTAAAATAATAAATATTTCGCGTAACAAACATTTCAACACATTTTGTGATTACAGATTTGTGAAAATGGAATTGTGACATTCAACGGTCCTTACAACGGCTATTCCCAACCGTCTCTAACTGCTCAATTGGCCAATTTCCGTTCTCATGTCATACTGGCTGCTTACTACTCGAACCTCGCTAGCGGCGTCGGTAATATACACTTTCACCAATACACGACACATGACTTGGATAGAACTGAAAACGATCAGGTAAAACAAACCGTCCTACAGCTATTGAGCGATGCATCGTGTGCAGATATCAGTATTTCTACAGTGTTAGTCATCACATGGGAAAATGTTAAAGAATATGGGAATTCTGGAAACAATGTAAGTGACAAATACCTATATGCCCATTTCTAAAGCCTTGTCTGCAAATTCTATATAATTTTCATGTCTACCATTTCTAATGTTATTATTCTGTCTGCCATTTCTAGTGTAATTTTCATGTCTACCATTTCTAATGTAATTATTCTGTCTGCCATTTCTAGTGTAGTTTTCATGTCTACCATTTCTAATGCAATTATTCTGTCTGCCATTTCTACCAAGTACCATTTCCTATCCTTTCTAATCACAGGCGGGAGAAACGGTCCTTGGTTAGTCCCCCGCAACCCTCTCTCTGATTTTTTTATTTAATTTTATTTCATTGTTTTATTCCTCAAATTTATTTTCAATCCATCGTATATAACAAAAAAATGTCTCCCATTTTCATGTAATTATCCTGTTTGTGTAATAATCCTGCCTGCCATTTATGATGTAATAATCTACAATTTCTACAATGTCTACAATTTCTACTGTAATAATTATGTCTGTCCTTTCTAATGTAGTAATCATGTCTACAATTTCTATTGTAATAATCATGTCTGCCATTTCTATTGTAATAATACTGTCTACCATTTATATTGTAATTATCCCGTCTACCATTTCTATTGTATTAATCATGTCTACAATTTTTATTGTAATGTTCATGTCTGCCATTTCTATTGTAATAATACTGTCTACCATTTATATTGTAATTATCCCGTCTACCATTTTATTGTATTAATCGTGCCTACAATTTCTATTGTAATAGTCATGTCTGCCCTTTCTATTGTAAGTATCATGTTTACCATTTCTAATGTAATAGACCTGTCTGCCATTTCTATAGTATTAATCATGTCTACAATTCCTATTGTAATAGTCACGTCTGCCCTTTCTATTGTAAGTATCATGTTTACCATTTCTAATATAATTGTTATGTCTACAATTTTTATTGTTATTACCCTGTCTACCACTTCAATTGTAATTTTCCTGTCTACCATTTTCTATTGTAATAATCATATCACCCATTTCTATTGTAATTATCATGTCAACCTTTTATATTGTAATTATCCTGTCTACAATTTCTGTTGTAATTTTCATATCTACCATTTCTATAGTAATTATTTTGTCTATCATTTCTATTGTAATAATCATGTCTGCTATTTCTATTGTAATTAGCATGTCTACCATTTCTAAGGTAATAATCATGTCTGACCTTTCTATTGTAATAGTTTTGTCTGCCATTTGTATTGTAATAATCATGTTTGCCATTTCTATTGTAATTACTATCACCAGTACAGTTACTACAAACATCACCTTTACCTGTACAATTACTACAAACTCCACTATAACCTGCACAGTTACTACAAACACCACCATCACCTGTACAGTTATTACAAACACCACCATTACTATTACTACTACTACCATTACTACTGCTTCTGCTATTGCTACTGATTCTTTTTTACTACTACTTCTACTACTTCATGTACTACTATTACTACTACTACTACTACTACTACTACTACTACTACTACTACTACTACTACTACTACTACTACTACTACTACTATTACTACTACTTCTAGTACTACTACTACTAGTGCTACACATACTACTACTATTACTACTACTACTACTACTACTACTACTACTACTACTACTACTACTACTACTTATTCTTCTTCTTCTTCTACTACTACTACTACTACTACTACTACTACTACTACTACTACTACTACTACTACTACTACTACTACTACGACTACTACTACTACTACTAGTAGAAGTATTACTACTACTTCTATTACTACTACTACTACTACTACTACTACTTATACTTCTATTACTACTACTACTAATACTACTACTACTACTAGTACTACTACTACTACAACTACTACTACAACTACTACTTCTACTACTACTACTACTACTACTACTACTTCATGTACTACTACTACTACCACTACAACTACTACTACTACTGCTACTATTACTACTACTACTTCTTTCAATACTGCTTCTGCTACTGCTTCTGCTATCGCTAATGCTACTGCTACTGCTACTACTACTACTACTACTACTACTACTACTTCTACGACTACTACTACTATAACTACTTCTACTACTAATACTACTTCTGCTACTGTTATTACGACGACGACGACGACTGCTACTACTACTACTTCTAATATTGCTGCTACTACTTGTACTACTTGTACTACTGCTATTACTTCTACTACTGTTGCTGCTGCTGTTGTTGCTGCTAATGCTGCTAAAACTGCTGCTGCTTATACTACTACTACTATTACTACTGCTGCTGCTGATACTACTCCTACTTCTACTACTACTTATACTGCTACTGATATACTACATGTATTTTTTTCAATTTGATTTGGGTTTTGTTTTGGTTTTATTACAGATGTCAAGCTTCCAGATGACAATAATATCTGATAGTGTTTCAAAGACACTTGCATTTATATCTTACCTTGATGGTTATATGCAATTTACTACAACACAAAACCTCATTGGGTCTGCTTTCCCGGTCTTTATGAAGCTGTACAACAATACCGCTAATCCAGATAGGGATTTTAACAATCTTGGTGAGACATTATGCTTATTTCATTACTGTAAGTTCTCATTAACCAGTTAGTGACTGTTTTTAAAAAAGCGAGAAAATAAATAACTTCGATCGAAATGTGTATTTCTTGGATGAGCGGACCGAGCTTTTAACTTTTGTTTACATTTTTGTTATTCCGTAATGACTCGGTTGCTTTCCAATTGTACCTCCGCCAATGTTCGGAAGTACACAAATGAATACTGCAGTAGTAAGGTGCGGATTAATACGTTATTGGGTTTTATTCTTTTTTAAAACTACATTGATGTCAGAAATAAAAATGTAGTATGCATTATATTATTTATAGGCACTGAAATAAATGAGTACGGAGTACTAGTTTGGTCTAGAGACTCTTGCTCAGGATCCTCCCTTGCATATACGCGTGATAATATCGCACGCCCTTTTGCGTCATAAATCACGTAATCGCAGTCTATATTGAGAGTCTACCAAGGATGGTTTGTTTAGTACAGTTATTGAAAAAGTAATTTTATTTTAAATTTTATATGAACGATTCGTCGCTCACGTGCAATAAACTAGTTCCTGGGTTCCAGTATATTAATGCACTGAGGAAAAATAAAGGGGATGTTCTTAAACTATCTAGCCGCAAGAGGTTATTTAATTTTTAATTACCTCCCCTACAGTTCCACATACTATGCTTCTCTCTGAAGTGAATTGATCATATATTACCGACCGACGCGTTTCCTAACAAGCTTCGTAACTTCCCGTTTTCTGCCGAAGATGTTTATCGGAATGAGACGAACATTAATTTGTAAACAAAACCCGTTCTTAATTATGTACTAAGAATGTGCTTTATATTTATTTTTTCGTTTGCTAAGTCTCTCATTGATCAAATAAATATGTATTATACCGTCTTGAAGAGTAAAACTGACTTAAATTAAAACTAAAAATGACCGTTTCCGAACTTTAATGAGCCTTTAAAGAATTCAGGACCTTACTCGTAAATCATATTTTGATAAACACATGGTACAAGTATGATTTGTTTTTTTTTTAAATAAAGGTCGACTTGGTTTTCTGTGGTTCAACCTCAACAGCGGATCTACTGATACCAGTGTGTCGCTGTGCAGACAATGCACGTTGTGGGTGGCCGGACAGCAGAATAGTTTTAATGATCTTAAAAAGAAATGGAAAAAAATGCCAAAATGCCCGTGTAGCAAAGCTCATTTGACAACCGCATTCCAATACTTGAATAGCACATTTGGACTATCTGCAGATAGTAATTGTAGCACTGTTCAACCGAATGGAAACAAATACGGGAGCCAGGGCTCGGTAAGTGGTAAAGTTTATCAGTATAAAATTATATAGAATGATTAATTTGGTGTGAAGCGCGTGGTCCTGTGGTAGAACACCAAACCCATGATCGCTGGGTCGTGGGTTCGATCCTCCGCCACGGCTATTTGTGGTGTCCTTGAGCCAGACACTTTTTCCGCATATGCTTAGTACTGGTTTGGTTCTACTCAGGAAGATTTCGAGCGTGATTTGCCTAAGATAAAAGAACTTGCTTCCTAATCGAAGTAAAATAAATAAATTGTTTAGGTAATAAATATACATACAAAAAATGTCAACACTATGTTGCTGGAACGATATAACAACAATGATATAGAAATGATCATAACGAAACAAACATATAGACATGCACGTGCATACCAAGAGTAATACAAGAAATAAAATATACATATCTTACATGGGTTTGAGGTCTGGAAGTCTTTGATTATACTAGCATCACCTCCATATTTACAAAGTCTTTCATTATACAAGCATGACTTCAACAATTACAAAATCTTCGATTATACAAGCATGACATCGACAATTACAAACTCTTTGAATATACAAGCGTGACATCGACAATTACAAAGTCTTCGAATATACAAGCATTACCTCCACAATTACAAAGTCTTGGAATATACAAGCATCACCTCCATAGTTACAAAGTTTTGGATTATACAAGCATCACCTCCGCAATTACAAAGTTTCGGATGATAAAGCATTACCTCCACAGTTACAAAGTTTTGGATTATACAAACATCACCTCCACAGTTGCAAAGTTTTGAATTATACAAGCATCACCTCCACAATTACAAAGTTTTGGATTATAAAGCATTACCTCCACAGTTACAAAGTTTTGGATTATACAAGCATCACCTCCACAGTTGCAAAGTTTTGGATTATACAAGCATCACCTCAACAATTACAAAGTCTTGGATTATACAAGCATTACCTCCGCAGTTACAAAGTTTTTGATTATACAAGCATCACCTCCACAATTTCAAAGTTTTAGATTATACAAACATCACCTCCATAGTTACAAAGTCTTGGATTATATAAGCATCACCTCAACAATTACAAAGTCTTGGATTATACAAGCATCACCTCCACAATTACAAAGTTTTGGATTTTACAAGCATCACCTCCACAATTATAAAGTCTTGGATTATACAAGCATCACCTCCACAATTATAAAGTCTTGGATTATATAAGCATCACCTCCACAATTACAAAGTCTTGGATTTTACAAGCATCACCTCCACGATTATAAAGTCTTGGATTATATAAGCATCACCTCCACAATTATAAAGTCTTGGATTTTACAAGCATCACCTCCACAATTATAAAGTCTTGGATTATACAAGCATCACCTCCACAATTATAAAGTCTTGGATTATACAAGCATCACCTCCACAATTACAAAGTTTTGGATTATACAAACATCACTTCCATAGTTACAAAGTCATGGATTATACAAGCATCACCTCAACAATTACAAAGTTTTGGATTATAAAGCATCACCTCCATAGTTACAAAGTTTTGGATTATAAAGCATTACCTCCACAATTACAAAATCTTGGATTATACAAGCATCACCTCCACAATTACAAAGTTTTGGATTATAAAGCATCACCTCCACAATTACAAAGTCTTTGATTATACAAGCATCATCTCCACAATTACAAAGTTTTGGATTATAAAGCAGTACCTCCACAGTAATTAAGTCTTGGATTATACAAACATCACCTCCATTGTTGCAAAGTCTTGGATTATACAAGCATCAGCTTCACAGTTGCAAAGTCTTGGATTATTCAAGTATGACTTCTACAATTGCAAAAGCCTGGATTATACAAGTATCATCTCCAGAATTAAAAAAGCTTGGATTTTACAAACATGACCTTCACAATTACAAAGTCTGGGATAATACAAGCATGACCTCAACAATTACAAAGTCTTGGATTATACATTCATGACCTCCACAATTACAAAGTCTTGGAATATACAAGCATGACCTCCACAGTTACAAAGTCTTAGGAATATACAAGCGTGTTCTCCGCAATTACAAAGTCGTCGAATATACAAGCGTCACCTCCACAGTCACAAAGTTTAGGTGTCACTTTATTGAACAATTGATTTGATAAGGTTGTCTGACAGAAATTGAATTTAGGTCTCTCCCGATAAATGCTGCTATCTGTAACGTTTTGTAATACCATAACAACCAACGAAAACTTATTTATGAATCTAATTATAAACATTTATTGATATCAAATACATAAGTTTCATTATCGGTCAAAATGTGTAGCTTATATTAAATGTTTGCCATCCATACACGTACTATTTATTTGTGTAGTAATGTATGAATGTCCATGGGCCATAACTGGCGTAAAGAGGCCTCGCCTACACATTTTATGTCCACGAAATCCAACTGTACCTAGTCTGAAAAAAAAACACATTTAACTTGAAGAAAATAGATGCTAATGGTGTGAAAATAGTGTTACTTTCGAGAATTAATTGATTAAAAAGGTCGTCTATAAACAATTGTATTCGTGATTGTTCCCTACTGAACGCACTTATCTGATAACCGGAAATCCGAAGATTTATTATTGTTGCTCGGGAATTATCGGATAGTATAGTTACTGTTGTTGTTGTTATTGTTGTTGTTGTTGTTGTTGTTGTTGTTGTTGAATTTAGAGCGGACGCGATTTAATCGAAAACAACACTTCACATTCTTATTGTAAAACATGCATTACAAAAGCAGAAAAGAACACATGTTCCTGAATAAATAGTTCATAAAAATAGCTTTATTTATGTGATAGCATATATTAGATATTTTAACATAAAAATATCGGACTTATGGGTAAAGACTCTTTAAATAAATCAATAAAACTGTACATAATATATAATACACGAGAAAATACCTTATAAATGTTGTTGTGTTTTTATCAAGATATGCTGTTACAACAATACCGACAATTCGTTCATAGCAAACCTTGGATATAAATCAAAATGGAACCCAGCAATTACCAGTTTTGGAGAAAACTATCTAACAGAAAAGGGAATGTACGATATTTGCTGTGGAGATGGTGACCAATGTGATCAGTTTAAATCTGTACGCCCAACTAATGTTTGCAAACAAAAGTCAGGCAAAAAGCAAGGTATGCGTTGTGTGTTATTTTGTATTAATATCTAATCGTAGAAAAAGTACCTTATTAATAACACAAACCTGTCATGTGCCATGACAATATTAGATTGAATTGACAAGAGAACAACTATCGCACCAACCAGCAGCCTAGAAGTCTAGTTCGACTAACTTACACACAATGTAATGTTTACTTAGATATCGCAGCCTGTCTAAGGAAAATGGCGGCGTCATTACCAATAACGATCGCTGATTGGATAACGACTTGTTTGACTGACAATCCGCTTTAAGTCATTTGTAATTGTTTAAGAAAATACTTGTATGTGTCTCTTCAAATTCTTGATTTTGGCAAATTGTCTTATTCAGAAATATCACTGAAGGTGATGAATACCCCAAGATGGCGCCCTGATACAGTTATTGCACACTCTTGCTGCCCACTTTGACATAGTGAAACAATTAGAGTAACTAATCACTTTTTTGAAGTGTCATTGAATTCCAGCCAATGGTTGTCGAGAAACAGCGACCACAAAAAATGTCTGAAATATTCATAGGGCCATGGAACTCATTGAAAGATGACCGCGCGCAACATGTTGATATACACAATTAGGCTTGGTACCAATCACTCTTGTGAAGTTTAATTAAATTGCAACCAATGGTTGCCGAGAAAAAGTGACCACAAAAAAATATGTATGAAACATTCAAAGGGCCATAACTCATTGAAAAATATTCGCGCGCAACATGCAGACGGTATACACAACTAGGCTCGGTACCAATCACTCTTATGAAGTTTCAATGAACTCCAGCCAATGGTTGCTGAGAAACAGCGATCACAAACATTGCCCACAGACAGACGGACGTTTCTACGAATGGATATTTAAGTGGCGTCTTTGCGCCAAGCTTATTACTTACTTGTGTGGGTAAATTTTAGCCACACAAAAAAAAGCCAAATAAAAGCTGTTTTTAAGAGTCTAGAAACAGCCACATCATTATTTTTCAACTGCTTTTCAACCGTCCATAAAAAATACTAACCCTAGACACTTAACTACCCATTCGTGTGCACGGACGACGGGCGGACGGACGGACAGACCGACAAGCGTGACTCCTTTATAGTCCACATATACTTTGTATGGGGTATAATAACTCCTTGATTGTTGCATTTATATTATATTGTGATATATTTTTTACTTTCTTACCTTTATTTATTTTTAGTAAAGTTGTGCTGTTTTGTAGGTGGTGGAACTGGCGACCCACATATTGTAACACTCGATGGTGTAGAATTTACATTCAATGGAGAAGGAGAATATCACATGACACATATGACAACCGATGAGGTTGATTTCGTACTTCAAGCACGGACGTCACCGTTCCTCAATAATGAAAATAAACATGCGGGCGCCACAGTCTTCTCGGCGTTTGCAGTGAGAGATATTGATAAGTTAAATAATCATGAAGACGTGTTTATGGCAAATCTAAAGGCAAATAAAACAGGTTTACAAAAAATTAACTCAAACTCTATTGCTTAAGAAATACATTAAAACTTCGACGGCTCGAACCCGACGGGACTGGACCAAATCATTCGAGTTAAGTGTTGTTCGAGCCAAGAATGGTTCAACAGCATATCATACATGGACATGTTTATACATCGGAATGGCAATTCTGCAGGGGTCAGATAAGAGGTTACAGCTATATGTGGTGTTCTAGCCATTCGGGTTCTTGCCAATGAAGTTCTACTGTATATCAATTTCTGTATGGTGTAAAAATATAGTTTAAATTTCTGTATGTTTTTTTTTGTTATACATTTGTTTACTTTACATCGATAGTAAAGCAAGTTCTTACAAATCACTCTTGAATTTTCCTGGGTAGAGTCAGTACTAAGCATATGTTGATAAAATGTCTGGCTCAAGAACACTACACATAGCCACAGCTGAAGATCGAACCTACGACCCAAGGAGCCTGGGTACGATGCTTTACCACTGTACATGTGCTCCATACATAGTTTGAATTGGTGCATTTTTGAGATACAACGTTAATGTAACTGAGTCTAGCGTTTGTGAATAATTGTGTATCAGACTGATGCAGGCTTCGTTTTGATTATATAAAGTAAATATTTTTACAAACAATTTCAAATAATTTTTTATACACCGTTATTTCAATTTGATTTCTTTAAGTTGCGTGGATGACTAATCCACAAGCAACGTATTCACAAATTCTTGGATCATGCAAATATCTGGGATTTTATAAACAGTACGTCTGCAATCACAGTCTAGGATTATGCGAGCGTCACCTCCACAATCACGTTTGTAAATAAATAATAAAATCCAGTTTCACATCATATGATTATTTCACAATAACGTATCCAAGATATCATGGTTATATAACTGCTGTGTTGATTTGATGAAGGTCAAATGAAAATGTGGGTGCTTGAGAGAATACCAAATAGCATATTTTTCAGTGATCAAGGGTCATAGTGTGAACATGAACTATCAGATTGGCCAGTTTAATAATTCGTGTCGAAAAATTGTGTTATGTAACTAGTATATGTATTTGATGAAGTTACAATGACAACATATATGTAATAATGGACAAGATTTAAAATTTATATAAAAACAAGAACTCCCCAAGATAAACGCTTGATCTCTAATACGGTGAATATACGTGTTATAACACAGGACTTATTTAGAAGGATAGGACACGTGCATCGCTCTACTAAATGTGGATAAAATAGCATGTAAAGAATTAAAATAACCAACTGATTTCTTTTACATCAAATTTACGGTGCATGTAACCTTAGATGTTTTATAATGTTTAAACACGAAGTATACATATTTTGTCATCATAAGTACTTCATCCATTTTAGACACAATTTGCTTGAATGGCCTAAATTTGTAGAGAATTCCATTTTTTTTTCTGAGTTGAATGGAAGTTTGATTATTGAAAACGAGATTTCGCGAGATTTTGTGTATATACGTGAGCGTTTATAACATCTAAATCAGTTGCTTTTCTTTCTCTATATAATGCCTTGTAAAAAACAAACTTAATAATATATATATCCAGGTCATATAAAAAACATACAGTATATATTCCATCTTTTGTATATTTTTCTAGAGCTGGAGATAAATGCTAACGGAATAGATTGGACAACTGCCTTTAACAACAAAGCGGCTTCCTTTTATACCATCCGATGATCAAAATGAAAATATTAGACTAGGACGACCATTGGACAATACACTCACTGTGTATTTCTCTAATTCAGGTTGGAGTTTATACATAATATTATAGAGAGGGAGATTTAACGTCATTTCAACATTTTACAGAGTATACAAAACACGGTATCGATTTTTATTTCTGGACTGATGTCTCAGAATGACCACTATCTAATGTATATTGTGCATTGCTATTTAAAATTTTAGTTGACGAAAATCTCAAGTTGAGATCCTAAGTGAAGCTAAGGCCGACCAGTATTTAGTAGATGTAGGTAAATATGCAAACATTACTCTGGTAATCAAAATGCAATATTGGACTTAATTTTGTAGGAAAACGTCAATTAACAAAGGCATATTGTTGACTTAGAATATAGTAGACACCAATGACTACAAAACATTTTTGTTTGAACATTTATGAACGAAGACAATTGGGAGATATTGAAATGGCGTCCGTCCGTCCGTCTGTCACGTTTGGACCAACAACTTTGCGGACGCAACTCTTCCCACATTTTTAACCCGGTTCAATTGAAACTTACCACAGCAGTTTTCTTAGCAGTACATGCCTTCAGTAAGTGATGATTTTAAGCCAGTTACCTTAAAGGTCAATGCCACATGAGTCATATCTCCACTCACCCTCCTCTCTTCATTTTAGTTTGCCTTTTAACGATTATCATATTCTTATCTTAACTATATTTCTATTGCATTTCTTTTGCATACCATCCCCAACTCCCTGCCAAATCCCCTGCCTATCTGTTTCTTCACTTATTGTTTAGTCTTTGCCTCGACTTTATTACAATTCAACAGGCACAAACATTTTTATAACATTACATATATTTTACAACTCAGACATTATACGAGGGACATTCAATACATTCTGTCACCAATGGCCTTCCGTAGAAACAATGATGCGTAAGAACATGAACAACTCGTGCAGTTGTTTAGGAATGTTTATTCAATACACCTGCGAATTCTCAATTTAATCCAATTGTAAATGACCAAGATATTCATTGCTGACTTATACACACTAATGTACAGTGGCTACATTTCAATGCCAGAATGAAACCTGAAGAAAAATTAGAAATAAGGGCTAACATTAAAGCCCGAGTTTCTTTGCAGTTTTCGTCAACAGAGAGTTATTCTGAATTGTGTCGTATATATGACAGTTCTATCGTAACACCAAAAAACAGTTTTTCGTTAGGTTAAGCAATTTAAGGGATGGTGTGGGGGTGGGGGTCAGCAAAGCCTGCAAGTGATAACCGCCCAGGGGGGCCTGTTGATGCAGCAACAAAGGAAAACATTGGTGCTGTTAGAGCTATGGTAGAAGAAGATGGACGGTATAATGTTTCCAAGATAACTTATAGTCTAGGCATTTCAGAAGGCACTGTAGATCATATTCTAACTAACGGTTTGAAATTAAAGAAGCTTTGTGCTAGATTGATCACCCACTTGCTGACACCTGACCAAAAGGCCAAGAGTTTAGATCGTGCTGGAAAAAAAAGTTAGAAAAAATATAAATATTGTAATCCTAGGAAAATGTCAGACAGTGGCTTGGCAAATATCAGGCTAGGCCGGTCATAGCAAAGAGGACAAGAAACGCCGAGAACGTTTCATATGCCATTTTCAATTCTAGTGGTCCTGTTGTACAAATTCCTTGCAAAGAGGGCAAAACAATTTAAGGCAAGTTTTACAAAGATAAAGTACTTCAATCCGTCAAAATGTTTTATGGAAATAAACGCCCAAATAAAGGTTTGGAAGGCAAACAGCTTATTCTTGACAATGCTTCTGCCCACAAAAGTAAAAGTGTACAATCTTTCGTAGAACAAAAAAGGTTATTCAAGTTAAACAGCCCCCACCCCACTCCCTTATTCTTTTGACTTAAGCCCCTGGGATTTTTCCTATACCCCATGCTAAAAAAATGGCTTGCAGGTAAATGCTATGCTACTAGAATTGGCACTGGGTCTGCAACTTTTCAGTGATTGAACAGTATACCAAGGAGAAACTACTTTGCGGCATTGAGGTTGTGGACAGCAATACTTCAAAAGTGTATATCTGTGCGGGGTTGGGGTCGGGGTGGGGATGGGGTTGGGCAATACTTTGATGGGTTGGCCTGAAAAAAATCCCGTTCCTGTGAAAATTTTAAATATCAGAAGACCAGTGACAAAATATATTGAATACCCCTCGTAATGCAGTGTTACAGTACCCACATTCACAGACAATGTTTATTTTGTTTCTAACAGGGATATGGCTAAATAACTGTAAAGTTTAACCACCTTAAGCTTACAGGTATATCGCTGAAAAAAATTGTAAACTTAAGGTCTTATTTGTTACAGGTATATCGCTGAAAATAATTGTAAACTTTAAGGTCTTATTTGTTACAAGTTTATCGCTGACAATAACTGTAAACTTTAAGGTCTTATTCTAACAGATATATCGCTGACATTAACTGTAAAGGTATTATTTATTACATATATATCGCTGACAATAACTGTAAACTTTGAGGTCTTATTTATTACAGGTATATCGCTGACAATAATTGTTAAGGTCTTATTTATTACAGGTATATCGCTGACGATAACTGTACGTGTCTTATTTATTACAGGTATATCTCTGACAATAACTGTAAACTTTGAGGTCTTATTTATTACAGTTATATCGCTGACAATAACTGTAAAGGTCTTATTTATAACAGGTATATCGCTGACAATAACTGTACGTGTCTTATTTATTGCAGGTATATCGCTGACAATAACGGTAAACTTTGAGGTCTTATTTATTACAGGTATATCTCTGACAATAACTGTAAACTTTGAGGTCTTATTTATTACAGGTATATCGCTGACAATAACTGTAAAGGTCTTCTTTATTACAGGTATATTGCTAACAATAACTGTAAAGGTCTTATTTATTACAGGTATATCGCTGAAAATAACGGTAAATGTCTTCTTTATTACAGGTATATCGCTGACAATAACGGTAAATGTCTTATTTATTGCTGGTATATCGCTGACAATAACGGTAAATGTCTTAATTATTACAGATATATCGCTAACAATAACTGTACGTGTCTTATTTATTACAGGTATATCATTGACAATAACTGTAAAGCTCAACCTCCTTACGATTGAGACAATTGTTCCACAAAACCTTGCGGACGCTGGAAATCCACGAGGACTTCTTGGCAACATTAACGGCAATGTAAACGATGACTTTATAGCCAGAAATGGAACACAATATCCGGCAACTTCTTCTGAGAGAGACCTTTATGAATATGGTCAGACATGTACGTAGTAGTAATACGTGTCCCTATATATCATTAATTTATTTTCAAACAAAGAATCACCCAAACAATCATTATTATTTTCACGAGTACAACAGGAAGCTTGGAAACAGAAGTTATCTGCTCCACTGGTAATCACTGCTCAACAGGAAGTAGTGTGTAAACAGACGTTATCTGCCCCATAGGAAATCATTGCTTAACAGGAAATAGTGTGTAAACAGAAGTTATCTGTCCCATTGATAATCACTGCCCAACAGGAAGTAGTGTGTAAACAGACATTATCTGTCCCATTGGTGATCACTGCCCAACAGAAAGAAGTGTGTAAACAGAAATTATCTGCCCCATTGGTAAACACTACGCAACAGAAAGTAGTGTGTGAACAAAAATATCTGCTCCATTGGTAATCATTGCTCAACAGGAAGTAGTGTGTAAACAGAAGGTATCTGATAGGAAATGATCTTCACTCTACTAAATGTTTATTAAGTAGCGAAGAATGAACAATTTGGCAAATTAAGCATTCAAATTTCACATGCAACTGATATATTATGCATAAAATATAAGGTGTATGTAACCTTAGATGTTTTATATTGTTTTAAACATGTAAAATGATCTTCAATTTAAAACATTGCATTTTGAAGTAAATTTTCAAGCACTTTTCTTAAATTTTTAGTTGCAGTATACAAATTTTGTAATCAAGAAAAAACTTCAACCATTTTAAACACAATTTGCTTAGAATGGTCTCGTTTTATAGAGAATTACATCGTGCAAAGAAATAATTTGAATCGTATTTCTGAGATAAATGGAAGATAGGATATTTAAAAACGAGATTTTGCGAGATGTTGCGTGAATACGCGAGCATGTTTTACATCTCAATCAGCTGCTTTTCCTTGTCTGTACAAATCCTTGGTAGAGCTAATGAAAAAAACACAAAAGCAATCTCATACATAAAATGCAGGAAATCATTGCTATCAGTGCGAACTTCTTTAAAAATTAACCTATAACATATATTTCTTCTTTAATCGGGACACGTGTAAAATCATCTGTAAATCAACATTCATGTTTTTTTGTGTTTATTTTTCAGGGATCGTCACAAGTGCAACAGATTCGGTTTTCATTTATCAACCTTTGGCCAAGTATTCAGATTTTCAGAACGTCAATGCACACGTCAACTTTCTGGATGATGCAAATCCAGAGATCGTTGCTAACGCAACAGCTTTTTGCGGCGTTGGCAATATTCCTTGTATATATGACAAGGTGTTTACTGGCAGAGACGATATCGCAATAGACACAAAGGATGTAATTAAAGAACAAGAAGAAATGAACGCAGTGTTATGTAAGATATTTGTGTTCATTTATCAATGTATATCTTTCACTTTTTGAGTTGTATGTTTTTGCTTCTTTGTGACATTTGGTGTGAAATGCAGTGAACGAATATATATATATATATATATATATATATATATATATATATATATATTGTTTGATGATTTTAAACAAATTATTTTTTGTTCTAACTATACTGAAAGGATAAAGAGCCACATTATCAAACTATTACAAGTGATATTTACAGTTTTAGACTATGCATGTAAAGGTATTTCATTAATGATGTTGTCAATATGCTCGTTAGTATTACAAACACAATTTACATGCATATTCTAAACCTGTAAATATCACTTACAATAGTTTGATGATGTGGCTCTGAAGTTCACCCGGCGTTTTTTTATATATTTTGAGTATAGATTTAAATATACAGAATTCCATACAGTTATCAGAGGTGAACAATAAAGTGATTTTGTCTTCGGTGGCCGAAAGGTACAACGTGATGCCGTCTAACGTTAACTAACCTACCTTCACTGAGGTCATGTGTCTCTGTAGATACCGTGTGTGAGAAAGTGTAGGTAGGTAGACGGGAAGATAGATATAGAAAGGATGATGGATGGATGGATGGATGGATGGATGGATGGATGGATGGATGGATGGGTTGGTGGGTGGATGGATGGATGGGTGGGTGTTTTTTGTTTTTTTTGGGGGGGGGGGTGTTTTGGGTGGGTGGGTGGATGGATGGATGGATGGATGGATGGATGGATGGATGGATTTTGGGTGGATTTTGGGTGGGTTGGTGAGTGGTTGGTTGGGTTGGTGTTTGGATGGATGGATGGGTGGGTGGTTGGATGGATGGATGGATGGATGGATGGATGGATGGATGGATGGATGGATGGATGGTTTGATGGATGGATGGATGGATGGATGGATGGATGGATGGATGGATGGATGGATGGATGGATGGATGGATGGATGGATGGATGGATGGATGGATGGATGGATGGATGGATGGATGGATGGATGGATGGATGATGGATGGTTTGATGGATGGATGGATGGATGGATGGATGGATGGATGGATGGATGGATGGTAGATAGATTGAAGTCAATGTATTTTTTTTTTCAAAAAGCATCTATCTATCACGAAGGTGTCTATTTAAGAAAATGTTCTAAGTACATGAACACTGTAGCATCATGCCGCTGATACATGGTATGGAACCCTATCCAGTCACATTATACTGCCAACGAGCCGACCAGAAATGGAATTAACCTCTAAATGCTGAGCGCCAAGCAGGGTAGCTTCTGGTACCATTTAGAAGGTTTTAGTATTACCCGGGCAGGGATTACAGCCACGACCTGCCACATGCGAGTTTGGCACTCTACCATCACTCCACTGCAGCAAACTACAAAAAGTAAAAAAGCTACTTGAAATTATTTTTAACTTCACGGTTCAAGTAAATATATAACGGCCGTTTATTTATTTTCCAGCAAATGAAACACCATCGCTTGCTTTCATTGAAGCATCACTGGATGATGCGACAGCTATGCAAATCCACCTGACCAAAGGTCAGACGAAGACAATTTCGCTACAAGGAACGGATGACGGTACCATAACATATACGGTATTGAGTGGAGCTGATCTTATTGATCTGGGAACGCCAGATGGTAATAATGCCGTGGATGTCAACCTGACAATGACTGAAGCTACACCGTCTACAGTCAGGTACTCATCAAAACGAATATGCATAATAATAATAATAATAATAATAATAATAATAATAATAATAATAATAATAATGATAATAATAATAACAATAATAATAATTATGACTTAAGTTTAGAAGAAAATCAGTTGGACTAACTCCAATCTTCCCTGGGGTCCTCAATAACAAAATTAAACAAGAACAGTGTTAAACATTTATTATATAACAAATGGACACAAAGTATACTGATTTTTAAAAAGTACATACATTAGTATTATGTTTTGTAAAACATAGCTCAAGAAACGGTATATTTACCATTTTGGAAAAGTAGCAATGTATGTATTATGGTTTCATACCACTATACTGTTTCTTTATTTTCATATTAGTAAAATAAATCACATCGAACCAAGAAACAACAATTTTATTTTTTCCTGCGCTAGTACTGGCTTTTATGGCGATTTAAACCATTTTTTATGTATTTTAAGCTGATACTTTTGCAAATGCTGAAATATCACAAATTTGCAAAAATGAACACGTCGTAGAATTACTCACTCGTGCATTTCGTTAATGTACATCAGCGCAATAGCCACATTGTGGCAGGAGGAGGCAGTTACCGCCTTCATATTTTCACATGTTATAAAAATAAAGCATTAAAACATGATATTTTTCGCATAGTACTTAGCGTTGTAAGAAATAAAAAAATAAATATCCACCTGCACCCAATTGTATAAACACTGGTTAACTTTACCTTTGGTTAATTCTTAAATATTACACAAACTGGTTAATCTGCTCTATACAACTTTGTTGTACCAAAGTTTTACACAACCGCTAACCAGATTTTAACAGGATTTTAACCAATCATTTAACCTACTGGTTATAGTAAACCAGTGTTTATACAATTAGTCCAGATCAATTTATCAAATGTTGTAGCAAGCCTTCATAGTATTCGCCGGGCCCGATTAGCTCAGTCGGTTACACGTCTGACTATCAATCTAGGGGTCGTGAGTTCGAATCCCCGCCCGGCAACAGTCTCCGTGATGATTGATATACGACATTGTGTCTCATTATCATTCGTCTCTCACCGCTGATTCCAGTGGGAAAGTTATCAGTCACTTGCGGGGATGGGGTGTGCTCGAGTACTGGTTAATCCCAGGAAACAGTGGTTAGGTTAACTGATCGTCTGTTAGCCCTCGATGGCATAAAAATGACGTTAAATATTCAATCAATCAATCATTCATAATATTCATAATATTGAAGCTTTGTATGCTTAAAAATGTGTCTGAAATAGCAGAAAACCGCATCTTCGACTTTGAATGTCGGGCTATGACATTGACCATTATAATTGTAATTTAATCTAGAGTAACTAAGCGGTCAAAATAAGTTTTAAAAAGTTAAACCAAAGATATACATAGTAGTATAGTTATTTCAATGGAATATCTTAACATTTTCTCGTTTTATCAACAGCATAACGGTTTTTGACGACAAAAATGTATACGCCCCTGCTCTTAAGTTTGATATCATTTTCTGCACTGGATGCAACAATCACGGCGACTGTGACTTCAACAACGTCAGACAAGAGGCGACCAGCACCAACAACTTCCGTCTGGCTGTGTGCACGTGTGACAAGTATTACCAAGGTAACATAAACAGGTTTTTTTTAACACAGGAACTACATTTAGATTCTAAGCTTTAAACGGTATTTGCCTTAGTACTAGGAAGTATAAAATGACATTTTCACTCAACATATCACCAAATATAACATAGAGGCAATATCCAGCATACAGGTTATATCTAACATACAGGCAATATCCATACAGGCAATATCCAGCATACAATCAACATCTAGCATGCAGGCAATAATTAACATACAGGCAATATCCAACATACAGGCCATATCTAACATACAGGCAATATCCAACATACAGGCCATATCTAACATACAGGCAATATCTAGTATACAGGCAATATCCAGCATACAATCAATATCTAACATGCAGGCAAATACTTTGCATACAGGCAATATCTAGCATACAGACAATATCTAGTATACAGGCAATATCTAGCATACAGGCAATATCTAGTATACAGCCAATATCTTGTATACAGGCAATATTTAGTATACAGGCAATATCTAGTATACAGGCAATATCTAGTATACAGGCAATATCCAGCATACAAGCAATATCTAACATGCAGGCAAATACCTTGCATACAGGCAATATCTAACATACAGGCAATATCAAGCATTAAGGCAATATCTAGTATACAGGCAATATCAAGCATACAGGCAATATCTACCATATAGGCAATATCCAGCATACAGGCAATATCTAGCATACAGGCAATATCAAACATACAGGCAATATCTAGCATACAGGCAATATCAAACATACAGGCAATTTCTAGCATACAGGCAATATCCAGCATACAGGCAATATCTAGCATACATGCAATATCTAGCATACAGGCAATATCAAACATACAGGCAATATCTAGCATACATGCAATATCCAGCATACAGACAATATCTAGCATACAGGCAATATCCAGCATACAGGCAATATCCAGCATACAGGCAATATCTAGCATACAGGCAATATCCAGCATACAGGCAATATCTAGCATACAGGCAATATCCAGCATACAGGCAATATCTATCATAAAGGCAATATCTAGCACACAGGCAAAATCTAGCACACAGGCCATATCTAGCATACACGCCCCTGCTCTTAAGTTTGATATCATTTTCTGCACTGGATGCAACAATCACGGCGACTGTGACTTCAACAACGCCAGACAAGAGGCTGGTATAGGCAATATCCAGCATACAGGCAATATCCAACATCGAGCAGATAAACACTATTTATCATACAGACGAAGGCATTTTCTAACATACAGACAAAGGCAATATCCAGCACACATGTTATATCTTACATACAGACGAAGGCAATATCCAGCACACATGTTATATCTCACATACAGACGAAGGCAATATCCAGCACACATGTTATATCTAACATACAGACGAAGGCAATACCCAGCACACATGTTATATCTAACACAGACGAAGGCAATATCCAGCACACATGTTATATCTAACATACAGACGAAGGCAACATCCAGCACACATGTTATATCTAACATACAGACGAAGGCAATATCCAGCACACATGTTATATCTCATATACAGACGAAGGCAATATCCAGCACACATGTTATATCTAACATACAGACGGAGGCAATATCCAGCACACATGTTTTATCTAACATACAGACGGAGGCAATATCCAGCACACATGTTATATCTAAAATACAGACGAAGGCAATATCCAGCACACATGTTATATCTTACATACAGACGAAGGCAATATCCAGCACACATGTTATATCTAACATACAGACGAAGGCAATATCCAGCACACATGTTATATTTAACATACAGACGAAGGCAATATCTAACAAACAAACAATATCTAGGATGCAGATGAAGACAATATTCAATCACAAATGTAATATCTTATATATAAAATACAACAATATCTAACCAAACAAACAATATCTAGCATGCAGATGAAGACAATATTCACACACAAATGTAATATATTATATATAAAAGAGAACAATATCTAACAAACAAACAATATCTAGCATGCAGATGAAGACAATATTCACACACAAATGTAATATCTTATATATAAAAGAGAACAATATCTAACAAACACACAATATCTTACATGTCTACCATACATACAATATCTAACAAACACACATTATTGAACAGACAAAAAATATCTAGCATACAGACGAAGGCAATATCTGACAGAAACAAACATTATTTAACATACATACAAAGGCAATATCTAACAGACAATCAATATCTAACATACAGACAAAGGCAATATCTAACAGTCAAACATTATTCAACATACAGACAAAGGCAATATCTACCAGACAATCAATTTCTAACATACAGATGAAGGCAATATCTAATGGATAATCAATATCTAACAAACAGACTTGAAACAATAGCTAACATACAGACAAACAATATCTAGGACATACAGGCAGTATGCCTATCTAACATAACCGTTTTGACTAAGGGAAGGTTATTTGTAACCTCGGTGGTCAACACGCAATTACATTTCTTTCTTTCAAAGGGGATGACTGTAAAGACGACTTTGATGGATGTGCGGCAACGCCTTGTTCCCTGGGACGGACGTGCACTGATAATACTATAGCTGAACACATTTCAACAGAGAAGGCATACAAATGTTCTGGTTGCCCTGACGGCTATACGCTCAATACCCAAAACGATGTTTGTGAAGGTTTGTCATTTAGTTTTCAGGTCTTGTGATTCCCTTGAAAGCATGTGTATTTTAAAATATCATTTAACCATTTACCAGTAACATAATAACATGTGGATAGGTCCGTGATTACTTTTACCTTAAGGCCTTTATATATAGTTATATATATAAAAACACACAGGCAAAGAATCTTAGGCAGTGTTTTATAAAAGTATTTAAAAAAAAATTCTAATACTTACCAAGCAATGTTGTGTGTGGCGTGTTGTCCAGTGGTAAAGCACCATACCCAGGATCGGAGCGTCGTGGGTTCGGTCCTCTCCATTATGTGCAGTGCTCTTGAGCAGGCTCTGCCGATGAAGACTCCGAGCGTGATTTCTATATGTTGTTACAACCTGTTTCGCAATCAAAGTAACATAAAATTTAAACAAATGTGATATTGCATATGTTGTTTAAAAAAACTTTTAGAGCATTTGCAGCATTCGATGTTTCTGGGGAGGATTTGAGGGCCCTTCCTTATAAAAATAATAAAACAATCTCGCCAAGTTCTTGTATCTGGCCGATTTCCCCATATCGAAGGATGACAGAATTGTTTGAGTATGTGCGATTACACACGGCATAACGATACAGTAATGTAACCTGTGTATCTTTACGCATAAAGTTTGAACGACATCTGCGAAAATAACTTATTTCTTATACAGATACATATATTGCAGCCTTGTATTTTCATTTAAATTATCAAACAGCCACATGTAATGTAATTTGGCTGTTTATTCTCCATTTGGGTTAGTTACCATTGGAGGTAAAATTAGTCGATTACAGGAAGTTGAAAATTGTCTGCTGGAAAGTCAAGAACTAGCCTAAATAAGTTGATCTAATCAACGGTAAACTACATCTAGATCCACATTAGGAACATTTCAGTTGTAAATATAGAATGGGTTGCGAATGATTCATTATATCTAAATAGCACAACAGTTTGGAACTTAGTACATTTTTTTAAAAAACGAGTCATGGAGAATCCGGCCCTAAGATTATTCGTCCCCTGGAGAATCCAGCCCAATTTAGCATGGTTCATCCGGACCAACTTTTTTTTTCAAAATAAAAAAAAAATAGTTATCTTACGGTTATTTATCATAAACAATACATACATAATATGTATTTGCATACATTAAAATATCTATGAAATACATAAATACGGTAAACTTGATAATTTGTGTTGCACATACAACGACAACAGTTTTTTCATTATTGAAACTGTGGAAATGTAGCATTGAAAATCAATTTGCTTTTAATTTTGTAAGATATTATAAATATGGACAATTTTCGACATACTCTAGATGATGGCAGATCAATACTTTTTTATTTATGCATGTGTAAATAAAATGTATACTTGTCATAACTAATACTGTGAGTCTAAAAAAATTCAACCATGTAAAGAATGGCATCAATACTAAACAGTAATAAGGTTACTGAAGTGTGCTGAGTAAAAAGCAGTTGCAGATACGAAATGCAAACAAATGCCGACGCTAACAGGAGTTGGAGCTTTGCGCATGTCTTCCCAGATTGTTATTATACGGGCATTCGCTGTAATAGATATATTATGTTATTAGGTATATAAAGGATAAATAAAGAATAGTTGTATTAATCTACATTGATAATGAATACAGTAATCAGTTTGCCTTTGAGAAAAATACACATCATTTTAACATTAATTTACATTTTTAATATGAGATATTGCATACTAAATTTAGATACAAGGTATAGATACACTATATACACCTGTCAAATATAATCTATTCTGTTCATTGTGTCAGTGATCATCTTATCATAATATTACAATTTTTAATTAATTTTTCAACATACAACACTTAATCAATAATGTATGATCATACACACCGTGCTCTTTTTTTCATTTTTTTTTGTGTATACCTTTTTAAAAGTATCATCTTGAGAGATAGAATGAGGGAGAGAGATGTAAATAATTATATTCATTGTTTATGATTATATTAATTAATTGAATTACAAATCATAGATGTTTAAGTCCCAAAAATAGTTACTTTTCATTAACAGTCACTGATTATTGTGTGCACTATATAATTCCCATTATGAGTATTTTTTCAACAACCATCCTGCAGTAATTAATATGTGCATTTCAAATTATCTAATAACTTTCCAATATTTCATTAGAAATACCAAATAATAAATGATATTATTTTAAAATTAATGTCGGGCTGGATTTTCCATGCTATATCATATATGGGGCCGAATATTCCAAGGACGTTTCATACAGGGATTAGTAACAGGGCTGGATTTACATGGGGTTGGATATTCCATAACTCGTGAACTGGTGTTCCTTGCATTTTTTTTGTGTCTTGTGTTGATCTATTCAATGTTATTTTAATATGAATTGGGTAAAACCTAAATGGCGAGCGAATAGGTAGATATTCACATTATACAAATATAGTAAAATAATTCCGTAGCCACATTTAAGTGTTAGATAGATAATAAATTGGACATGAAAATGAAACTACACAGGTCAAAATTAGCACTGACTTTGACAGCATACAAAAAGTGAGCCAAATTTAGAAAATGCGAATTGAATTTCCAAGCACATGAAAATATAAAAGCGAGATCGAAAAGTTATTATATTAAAGCTTAATATTGTCATGTGTTTCTTAATTTAAAGATTTATTTTACAAATATACAGTAATGTTCTATTTTTATCCATGTCAGATGATAACGAATGCAGCCAAGCTGACACAAATGCCTGTAGTGATATATGTACGAATACCATAGGTAGTTATACATGTTCATGCAGTGAAGGTCACAGAGCTACGAATGATACAACATGCATTGGTAAGTTAATCTATTTTCAAGGGCAGTGAAATTGTAAAGATGGTCAGTGACAAATGAGGAATGAAAAGGTAAAAGTGTAATATATTTCTTTACTTTACTTTTTTTACCTTATCAAACCTAGGCTGATATTTATCTACTTCCAATTAAAAAATCATGTCTCCCCCTCTCATATTGAGGCCAAAACATATGGATTTTATTTTTTCGGGCTGGGGGATGGGGAATTCTTCTTACATAAAGGAATACGGTAAAAAGCACTGGATATGGATTTCATATTATTGTAATATCTGATAAATTAATGGTTAGAACATGATCTGAACAGTGTTGAGCTTTAGTTTCCAGTTTGCTAAAAAAAGTCCAGGTTCTCCTTAATCACTCAGTTTTTCCCTCTTCCCATATACAGGGGAAAAGCTCTGTTAACTCAGTACAAAGTTTCTTCACTTTTTGCTTCATTAAAAATTGATTTATCTGACTATGATATGTATACATGTACATGCAGTTAGGTCGTCCATCGTATGTACATATCTATACAGTGTTGTTTTTTTTCGCCGTTTTGGGGGCTGACCTTGGTTGAAGGTCAGCCCTCATTCCCCTCTCAAAAAGTTTTATTCCCCTAATTTATGAAAAAATTGCCCTCCAAATTTTAATTCTTATTGTTTTTAATGGGGTTTAATGTGTTTTTAATGGAGTTTAATGTGTTTTTAATGGAGTTTAATGCTAGTTCAACAGTTTAAAACAACAAAGAACAAGGATGCTGAACTGTAAACTGTTAAATATACAGTCAAACATGTGCAAGCAGTCACCTCTATTAAAGCAACACATCCACGTTTAAACTATTTTAAAAAAATTTTCAATTGAGTTGTGAGCACATTTCCCAACATAAATATATGGTCAGTGAGCTGTATATGTGCTAACAAACACTATCCAGAACGCTTTAGAATTATAAAAAAAAGATGTTCAAATTATAAAGCGTGACAAATGCTTTATAAATTATTTTTAAATTGCTGAGGATTCCAGCTTGGCTTCAAATTGAATTATGCGAGTCATATTAAAAAACTTCACGTTTTAGTGCGTAGTGTTCTTTACCTGTCTTGAAAGTCATTTTGACATTTTTTTTTGACTCAGGTGAGTTACACCCTTGTTTTATAAAGTGTTAGTCACGCATTATAATTTGGGCATCATTTTGTTCGGGATTGTGTTTATATGCTCATATACAGCTAATTGATCATATGTTTGTATGGGAAATGTGCTCATAACTCAATTAATTTTTTTTTTTAAAAGTTCAAACGTGGATGTGTTGCTTTAAGGAGTCACTCTTTTTAAGCAGCCACATTTGCTATTTCCTATTTCTATGCTTTCAGAGCATATTTACCTGTATTAAGCAAAAATCTGTATTGAAAGGCTAATTTTGCTCCTTCACTTGACTGGCTGCTTAAGACAGGTTTTACTACATATTTATGATTTCATTGTCCCCCCCCCCCCCCCCCCCCCCATCCCCCCCATTTTCATCATTACAACACTATTTTCCCCTATTGAAAGGACCGGCCTCCCCATTTCTCAAAAAACAACGCTATACATCTGTAAACTTTTGGCTTGTGTACACTCTCTCACCTGCATTTTTAATGGATCTTGCAAAGCTTACAAAGGAGAACATTTATGAGGATAACCAATATTTATTGCACTTGAATCATCAAAAAATTACATATTTGGCATTGTGTGCACTCAGGCACTTGCAGTTATCCATAAAACCCTCACTAAAATTATGCAGTAGTTCTATTTGAATTAACCATATCTCAGACAAAAAAAATCGCAAAAATAATATGGCTATGGGAAAATACGGTCAGTTAAAATTTCACTATATATCTCCAAAACACTTACAGAGAAGTGATATAATATCTGTGACAAGTTCTTGAACTGGCCAAATCGGAGAAATAACTGTATATTTATATTTTGGTTATGGCCCTTGAATTTTCAAAATTTGACCTAAAGATGAACATACAGTCTCTAGCATCTGAATTTTCATTTGGTCTTCACCGAACTTGCACATTAGTCATTATTATAACCATAAGATCTTAGCCACAATTTTGAACTGGCTAAATTGGATAATAATATCAGAGTTATAGCCATGAATATTCAAAAATTGCACTGTTTGACATTGTGCACCATCTAGCACCTGTATTTTTCATTTGATCTACTTCATAGTAAAGTTTGTATTGGGCATACACCCATAATTATCTTGGATCATAGGTGCTGCACCCCCCACCCCCCTCTAATATTCAGTGTTCAGCATAACTTTGGGGCCTGGAAGTACATCCTCATACACTCTCTCCTCAGGCTCCGGTCCCCACACTCCACCCCCAATTATTTAAATGCTCCTGCGCCCATGTGGATATATTATTAAACTGACCAATTCTGATATTAAATGTTAAAACGATTACATTATAAATAGACATGTTCTGGAACTGACCTGAATTCTCATATTAAATAAATTACCAAAACTTTCTTTATTTCCCCATGTAAATTTTCTGCACTCTTTATACCCACAGGGGCTAGTGCTAATTTTATATCTTCATCACTCTTTATACTTAGAGTACTGTATCAACATGCATGGGGATATACATGTAGAATGTATAAATTGACACTAGTCCCTCTGCTGATACCAGTAGTACCCTTATATAATCAGCTATTGTATAATATTTTAAACGGGTCTAATTTGATATTATTTTTTCTTAGATGTTGCCCTTGAATTATGAAAAATCACATTATTTTGTTATTTCAGACATCAATGAATGTGACGAGTCTACTGCTGATTGTACGCAGATATGTACCAACACTGACCCAGGATACACGTGTTCATGTTTCGATGGCTATGAATACGATTCTGTGTTGGGAAGTTGTAACTTGAGTAAGATAAATTTATTTTACAGACTAACAGTACTCTATACACTTTCTATCATAATTTGTATGTTTATAATAGATAAATCGCAACAAAGATTACATAAGACATGTTCATGTTTTGATGGCTATGAATACGATTCCATGATGATGAAAACAATTTCTATAATAATCAATTAACTGTGAAATCCCCACATAATTGGTGCAAATGTTTTAACAAAGGAAGCTATTATTTTCAGCTAATGAAGAGCTGTGTAATCAGGCGGGCTGTACCACAACCAATGGTGGATGCTACTTCCAGGATAGTCAGGCTGTATGTTTCTGTAATAATGGATACAAACTGGAAGATGATAAAAGTTGTACAGGTAAGTAGATGTGTTATAGTTACATTTGTAATGTTTCAAAAGCTGTACATATTCGGAATTTTGTATTATAAGTAGATGGTAACAGTTGCACAGGTATAGGAAACATACAATATGTGACTTTATTGACTGTATTGCAACACAGCAAGTAACCATCTAAAAAGAATTTTCAAACACAAAAATATTTTATTTGAAGGACAGCCTCAGAATGAATCTGAGTAGATCCACCATCCTTCCATAAATAACTTGCCAATTTTCTCACATAAAGTTTTTAGAGTGAGCAAGACTCAAACCTATGACCTTAGCGATGAGAGGTAAGTGATCTTGAGATGGCACCTCAGACCACTCAGCCACAGAGGAACATTTTTGAAATCAAGATGTTCTAAATTAATATAAGTGCAAGTTTTGCACAAAGTTATCAACTAGTTGATGGAGTCAGAGGAATGATGCTCTCCAAAACCAGACTTCAAGTTGAAAAGGATTTTTTTCTATATTAAATTGTTAATGGTGATAAGTACAGGTACATGTATATTTTACTCTTTTTTTAATAATTACACGTTACATCATTTTTATAATGAAATCTAACATCATTATTTTAGATATTGACGAGTGTTCGCTAACTATCTGCTCCCAGAACTGTGACAACACTGAAGGTTCTTACACATGTAGCTGTATTGCAGGATACCAGCTTAATGTGGACAAGACCACTTGCTCAGGTACAAACAGCTGGTTTCCAAATATTATTTTTTGCAAAAAAATTATTTTATATGTTGTAAACTATTTTTTTCTGCTCCATATGTTGTTAACCTCTAAAGTGATTTTTACCTCAAGGCGATTCTATGAATAGGGATTTTTGTATCGCGTGAGCGCATGCGTCTCACCTGTGTTAAAGTTTTGATGCAAGGTGTTCATGGGTGTACACAGCTTGCAGTTATATTCATATTCATGACATAAGTGTGCATGTTTTACTCTGAGGCAGTATGTAACATATCCGGCTCCTAAATTGAAAGTCAAGGTCATATTGCAGGTAAAAAATTCATATTTTATCTTAAACTTTGCGTTAAAGGTTTGGTAGAAGTTGTTCATAAGAATATATTGCTTGCAATTATATGGCTGGAAGTAAGTGGTATACATGTGCATGCTTATACACTGAGGCAACATGTAATGTATTAGGTTCCCAACTTAAAGGTCAAGGTCATGTTGCAGGAAGAAAAGGTTTTAAGTTCCTTATTAAGGCGAAATTGGCTTATAACTCTATGATAAAGTTAAGGTGCAAGTTAAATATATATAAATAGAATTTATGCTTTCACTTAAAATTATATTGTGATTCTTATTTTCTTATGTCTTATATTAATTTTCATCCATATATTAGCTCTATTTTTTTGTGATGTGTATCATATAGAACATTACAATGTATCCAGATTGATATTTATAAATGTCAATCAAATAACAGTCATTTTAACTTATTTTTTGGTAAAATTGTTTTATAAGCTCTCCTGAGCCAAAGAAATATTCCTTGGGTGACCCTCTACCAAGTTTGTTCAAGCCGTCTTGATTCGTCAAAAAACATGGCCGCCAGGGGGCGGGGCAAGTTTAATTAGAAAAAAACTTAAAAAATCGTCTTGTCAGAAACTACTGGCTCAATTTTAAATTAATTTCACAGAAATGTTCCTTGGATGACTCTTCACCAAGTTCATTTAAACCGTAGTGATTCGTCAAAAAACATGGCGGCCAGGGGATGGGGTTAGTTTACTATATAAGCTATAGTAAAAACTTAAAAAGTCTTATTGTCAGAAACCACCAGATTGATTTTAAAACAATTTCGAAGAAATGTTCCTTGGGTGACCCTTTACCAAGTTTGTTCAAGCCATGGTGATTTGTTAAAAAACTTGACCGCCACAGTGAGGTGCTAATTTACTATATAGGCAGCTATAGTAAAAACTTCAAAAGCCTTCTTGTGTGAATCTACTGACCTGATTTCGATGTAATTTCACTGACATTTACCATGGGTGAACCTCTACCAAGTTTGTTCCAGCCATTGCGATTTGTCGAAAAACATAGTCGCCAGGAGGGGAGGCTGGTTTTCTTTATATGGATATGTAGTGAAAACTTTTTTCAATATCAGATATCCAGATATCGGCACAAGAATACTATTGTTATCGCACAACTCTTCTACGCATCTGTTACATCTTTAAAACAAATCAAAATTCTAACTACTCACCCATCTCGTTTTTCTGGAATTTTGAGTGTACATGTATTATATAATCTATTTAAGTTAGTGACTCAAGGTCACTTAGGTGAGCGATATAGGGCCATCTTTGCCCTCCTGTGATTAATAACGGGGGGTATTCATGTCGACAGATACATTACTAGTTTAAATATAACATTAAGGATGATTGCTACAGCTTTTTATGCACACCAACTCCATGCACAAAGGGAAGCAATTTTGCCTGCCAGAGTCACTATATACCGCTATATTACAACTGACCCTATTTCGGATGGCACTATCATTTACAGATATGCCTAAAATTGGTCTCTTATATTCCGTTCAATCTACCAAATATGCATACGGGTATAAAATAATTGTTTATAGCATTTAAACCTGAATATGAAATATAATAGAAATCTTAATATTTATACAAATATGCTCATTTAGTATAAAAACGTTAATTTTGCAACTGCAGTTTATTTAACAATATCATACTTTACAATGCTATTTCTTTCTCAAATTACACTGTAACGTGTATTTTTTATTTTGATTGTCATTAGAATAGGTATCAAAGAGTATTTTGTGAGGTTTTAAGCAAAATTTATCCATACACTTTTATATAAAATTATTTAAAGAAAATATATATTTTTATTACAAAATTGAAAAACAGTTGACACTCTGCCAAAATGATTCTGTTTGTAAAACCCTAAACAGTTAAATTCAAGCTTATAATTACCATTTCAATGAATATTAATATTATATACATGCATATATGTAAACTTTTAATAAAATACTAGATGTAAACAATTTTAAATATTTTTTCACATTGCTTGTTGAATCTACATTCAAGGATGGGTATGTTTATGAGGAGGTAATACCAAAAAATCTGTACAGTAACATGTGTTTTTTATTTCTGATATTGCATGAATGCATGTTAAACTTAAATACTGTGAAGTTTCATAAATTTTAACCATAGGAAAAGTGTGACAAAAACTATAGCAATCGTCTTTAAATAATATTGTTCTTGTTTTATCAGTGTGTCCATCTGGAAGCTGGGGAGTAGGTTGTTCGACTTCCTGTGGCTGTAGCAGCGTTGGCTCCTCTGCCTGTGACAATGTCAGAGGTTGTGTTTGTGAACCAGGCTGGACTGGGACATTGTGTGATGAAGATGTGGACGAATGTGCCAATGTAAATATATGTGATGACGTCTTGAAGGTCTGTGTCAATACAACTGGTTCCTACACATGTGACTGTGTTCAGGGGTACCAGCTGAACTCAACAAGTGGACAGTGTGAAGGTAGTACTAGAGATTCGCACACAATTGTAGATGTCAGATATGTTCATTTAAAATATTATTATAGCCTCTCAAATAAAGTTTGAGAGGAGGTATATAGCAGTCAATGTTGGTATTTCGGTTTATCTGCTGATCGGTTTGTCAGCCACTTGTGTAGCAAATTACCACAGTTTTCAGGCGATTGACTTGAAACATTGCTTATATTATCAAAATCAAGTGTAGAATTGCATGACACAAATATTGTCATGCTGACTTAATTCCATGCAGGTTTATTGCCCTCATGCACCGATTAAAATTGCTGTATTTACTACATGTATATTGTAATTCTTGTGAAGTGACCATTATCAACAGTTTTCAGGTGACTGACTTGAAATTTTACAATTATGATCAACATCAAGTGTTGATGTGCATGACCATTTTCTGCGCGCTGACTTAATTCCATGCAGAGTAATTGCCCTTGCATTTAGTAACATTGCTGTATGTGGTACCATATTGCAATTCTTGTGAGGTGAACTACTTCCACTGTTTTTATGTGTTTGGTGTGATACATTGCACACATGATCAACATCACGTGTGGATGTGCATGACTATTTTCTGTGCACTGGCTTAATTCTATATGTATGTAGAATGTTCCTGATACATGCGCTTCCCACATAAGCTTGATCTCGGCCAGAAAAAGAATGTCTTATTTTAGCAATATTTTGGTAATAGATAGAAATATTTATAAACACAATAAGATAATATTTATGTCATGTTGGCTTTCCCAATGCCATGGTTAAACCAATCAGAGCTTGTTTCATTGAACAGAAGAACAAGGAACGAAAGAATCCCCCCGCGCATTGATTAAATGAAACACATGTTCTCATCAAACGAATACACCCCCTCCACACACCCAAACCCTTGGGTGAAGAGTGAACATTTCTATTTATGATTTTATTTTTACAGATTATGACGAGTGTAAAGACTTTTCAGCAAATCCATGCACCCAGGTGTGCTCCAACAATGTAGGTGGTTACGTGTGCGAGTGTAACCAAGGCTACAAGAAGTTAAATGATACGCATTGCCAAGGTATACATTTTTTAATTCCATAAATACATGTATACATGCCATTTTGGGACTTATTTTGTTTTGAATATGACATTGATAATCTGTACAACAAAGTTTGATTCTTTCATTGGTTTTTGCTTCAAATATCATAATTCCTACTCTAGGGATACTTATACTGGCAGGAAAGCATACTGAATTACAGTGAAAACAGGGCTGCATTTAGTATCACTAAATATAATGTAACTTATTAACACTTGTGCCAACAAAAAATGAAAACTGGTCTTAAGTCCACTTAAGTCACATGATTAAACACAATTAATCAAATGGCTCTCAAATGGTGTTTGAACACAATGTTCAGTGTTTTAAACTTACTTATTTTACTTTGATTGTGAAACAAGTTCTTACAACTTAGACAAATCAACTTCGAAATCTTCCTGGTACAACCAGTTCAAAGCATATGTGGATAAAAATCCTCGAAATTATATAAATGCCTAGTGTTAAAATGGTGATGCAATTGAATTATGTTGTTTCTTTGACAATAAATAAACATAAACAAAGAAAAAAAGTGGTGATACTATTAAATTATGATGTTTATTTAACAAGTAAAACAGCAAACAACAAACATCTCAAAATGGCAAAACCATTCTATTAACCCTTTATTCCATAGATATCAATCACAAAAGGCCTTTGAAAACACTGCAGGAAGAGTTCAGATTGCTCGTGACGAGCAATCTGAACACTTCCTGCACTGTGTTCCACTCTGTCAGTTAATATAAACATAATACACCCAATCATTCAAAAGCCTTCTGTATTAGAGGTGTCCAAAGGCGTCTATACGAAGTAAAGGGTTAAAGTTTCACAAATTTATTTTGTACACCTTCAACATGTTCCAGATATCGACGAGTGTGTTGATGGTACCTTGGGTTGTGAACAAGTCTGTGAAAATTCAATTGGATCAGCATCTTGTAATTGCTATTTTGGATATTTTCTGAATGATGACAGGAAAACCTGCAGAAGAGCAGCTGGTAAGTATATTTTTTATAATGCTGGCAACAATTACTTAAAATTGTTTAAACCTTGGATGTCTTTGAAAACATGCAGGAATATATATATTTTTTTAAATGGGGTTTTAAGCTATTATCAACACGTTTCTGGTTATATATGGAATATCCAGTTTTATTGATGGTGGAAGACCTCAGACTGAATCAGACTTGAGTATCACCACCACCTGCGATGATTGGCAAACTTTCTCACAAAGTTTTTGGACCTAGCGGAACTCGAACCTACGACCTTAGCAATGAGAGATAAGTGGATTTCAGACGGCCACAGACAACCCCTACAGAAATGGAGACTTCAGGAATTTCATTAATAATTTTTGTTTAAGATAAACAAATTACAATAATTGCTAGACTGGATGTCAAATCATATTTTCGTTACAAAAGTAAATTTTATGACAGTGCAGGAGTGTAATAAATGCATGACAGATTTATATATTAACCTTATGTAATATCTCTACTGAAAAATAAGTGGTTAATGTACCATTTTCCTTAATTATGTGCTCAAAGAATCTTACATTCATGCTCATTTATTATTGAATTTATTAACTATCAATATGATGCTCGACAGAGTCTCCCATAATATATTTTGTCAACTCATTTAATTAATTCAATTATAAAGTAGTCTTGGGGATAGAGTGATGGGGGCTCATGGTAGAGGTTGCTGTTTCCTTTCCCAGCTTCATCTGTTGGCCTTTCCAAAGCAACTTTCAGCACTGGTTTTACACAGGAAGCAGACTCGAGAGCAGTTCATATATTTAGGTCAAATCTTACTTCGCAATTGTTAATATGGATTCATATAGACTAATACTAAACAGGCACTCGCTTAAGATCATCTGTATATACAAATTTACTTTCCCCTTTGTTTACAGACAAGGATGTCTGCGCTGCTGCAAGCCTAACATGTTCTGGGTACTGCATTGTGGGAACAGACTCGGCAGAGTGTGCATGCAGTCCCGGATATACATTAGTCGTTGAAGATCAACAGTCATGTACAGGTATGAAACATAAAAAGGGAATGCTTCAGTTTTGTCCACTCTTCATTTCTTTTACTTATTATTAGATTTTGATTAAACCGTTGTATGATGTATAAATATTAGGTCTAGTTGTACATATCATTGCATGTTTCCTGTCCATTGACTTTTTAAAAGAGTTCATAATGCGACTGTCAATGTTTTAAAAATATAAATCTGGTCCGCCCATCATCTCTTTAATTGTGCTTCATCCTCAATAGTGCTTCATCTCCTTAATTGTGCTTCATCTCCCTAATTGAACTTCATCTCCTTAATTGTGCTTCATCTCCTTAATTGAGCTTCATCTCCTTAATTGTGCTTCATCTCTTTAATTGTGCTTCATCTCCTTAATTGAGCTTCATCTTCTTAATTGTGCTACATCTCCTTAATTGTGCATCATCTCCTTAATTTTGCTACATTTCCTTAACTGTGCATCATCTCCTTAATCGTACTTCATCTACTTAATTTTGCTTCATCTCCTTAATTGTGCTACATCTCCTTAATTGTGCTACATTTCCATAATTGTACTTCATCCCCTTAATTTTGCATCATCTCCTTAGCTGTGCTCCATCTCCTTAATTGTGCTAATCTCCTTAATTGTGCTACATTTCCTTAATTGTACTTCATCCCCTTAATTTTGCTTCCTCTCCTTAATTGTGCTACATCTCCTTAATTGTGCTAATCTTATAATTGTACTTCATCTTCTTAACTCCTCATTGGATTTTAATGAAACTTTGTAGGAACTATCCGCATGAAGTCTAGCTGTGCATTTAGTCATGCTGGACTGGTCCAATGGGTTTTGCCCATTTCAATGTTTTAAAATAGAAATTTTGTCCTCAATTATCTCTTCAACCGTTCACTTGATATTGACGAAATCATTTGATATTAGATATTGATATAACATATATTACAATTTATATTTCTACGTTAGTATTTTTACATTTTTATATATATTTCACATATGGCTTTATAATTGATGCAATTTGTTTTAACTGTACAATTGTTATTTAACTATTTCTGAGCCATGGTCATGCTGTACAAAGAGATATTAACTAGTGGTAATGCTTGTAGTATAGTTCTTACCCTAATGAAGTAATTCGATTATAGTCCAAATTAACATTAAATTCCAAAATGCTAAACAATAGACTGCACATAATCAAAGTGTATTTTATGTACCATCACCACCGGTTTTTGACATGGATGATGCCCCTGTAAAATTGTAAATTATTTGGCATAGTACTGAAAACATATGTGACCGTCTCGGTGTTAAGACATTTAGACGACCCAATTTATATGACTTCCAAAACAAAACAAAAATTAATCGACAAAAAATTTGAGCTTTGAAGTCTTTATTATAGTATAAAATTATATAGAGATGTAGGATATACACTCTGGGCCATTACAACGTGGCCCAATATAATGTGAAACTCATTATAACACTGTTTCTATGGTTCCCAAATTGAAAATTGATATTTTCAGCCAGATTTATTAAAAACTTGTGGTATAATAATTGATGAATTGATCGTAAATCTGAAATTGCTAAATCGTAAATCGCTATATGTTTGCAAGCTTGTTACATTTTTCCAAACTGTGATTATGTATTTGTGCATCAATTACACCTTGATAATTCAGACAGACATGATAACATCCTCTTGTTGTTATAAACAATATTACTTTTAATTGATATACGCTGACAAATAATCGTCTGTCATTGATCACACATTGCCATGTGTTTGTTTACAGTACTTTGACAGGATCAAGTATTGCCAAATAGTGTAGCACAGTGCACCTTGGGATATTTATAATGTGGTTTTGCTAATTGCGGTTTCATTTCATGGATCCCAGCAACTGCGTTATAACAGGACCTGAGTGTATATCGTCACTAGCACCTATGGTTTTAACAGTCAACTTTTTATATGATAAAAATCACAATAAAGTTATTTTAAATTGAATGTCATTCTCTAATTAAGTTTTCTAATTTCAGATGTCAATGAATGTGACAATAGTGAACTGAACAAATGTACCGATCCTACCAGCTGTCGTAACAATGATGGCGGGTACATATGTTCGTGCCCTACTGGACAGGTGTTGGACAACGATGGACGAACTTGTAAAGGTGAGGAAGATATGAAATTATTTTTATTCTTCCTTATTATTTAATATCATGTACGTGTCTTCATGTCTTATAATATTTACATAGATGTTGATTGTATTAAAGTACCCAGGAATTTAGTGACATTTTCTATTATACAGAAACTAAGAAATATATTAATTGTGTCTGATAAAAGTTAATAAGAATTTTATTTTTGTTTTTATATACTCTTTCCTAGAAATACATTTTAAAATCTAAAACTCTGCATTATATTAATTTATTGAACTTTTAAGTTTTTGTGTCACGTTGGCACTGTAAGAATATGGTGAAAACTATATGGCAAGAACTATATGCATTTAGACTATTATGTTTATTTCTTCAGAATATGAAAACTTTGTATGACTGAGAAAACAGAATAAAATAACTTTATGATAAATATGGTTATTTTTTTTCTATCATACAGAATGTGACGCCTTTCACTACGGTGATGACTGTGTACAAGAGTGTAACTGCGGAGTAGGTGCCGCGACCTGTGATCCGATCAGTGGATGTCTGTGTAAGGAAGGCTGGACAGGAGATAAGTGTGATGCCGACAAGAATGAGTGCGACACTGAGACAAGTTCTTGTACAACTGACTTTACTGAGTGTGTTAATACACCTGGCAGTTACACATGTAACTGTATAGCTGGATACTTCCTTGAGAATGACATATGTGAAGGTAAGTCAGAGTGTTGGCTGACTTTACTAAGTGTGTTAATACACCTGGCAATTACACACGTAACTGTATAGCTGGATACTTCCTTAAGAATGACATATGTGAAGGTAAGTCAGAGTGTTGGCTGACTTTACTGATAATACAAATGGCAAATAAACCTTTAAATATATACATGTAGCTGGATACTCATAGAGTTTCATCCAAATTTGTTTCGAAATTAATTTCATCTTTCAGAAATTAAAACAAAAATGGGTTGTATTAGTCTTGAAATAAAAGAAAATCATTAAAGATAAAATTTTAAAATGTGGTGCAATTTTGGCAAATAACTGTTCCGTAATGAAAAAAAATGTTGGTGGGAATGAAAATCTAGCAATTAATGTATGATGGTCTTGCTTGAAACTGCATTAGTTTTAATCCTTTACTCCTTAGATACGTGTTTTTCCACACCAATCACAGAAGGCCTTTGAAAACAGTGCAGGAAGAGTTCAGTCTGAACACTTCCTGCACTGTCTACCACTATGCCAGTTAATATAAACATAATTCACCCAATAATGCAAAAGCCTTCTATATTAGGTGTCCAAAGGCGTCTATATTAGAGGTGTCCAAAGGCGTCTATATGAAGTAAAGGGTTAATTCAAGATCATTTTGCATTTATATCAAAATACCGTAAACATTTAAGGTACAGTTAATATACAAGTAAATATCATGTAGATATCAGGTAGTTGGTCCTACTTACCTACTCGATTTTTTTCAGGGGCCAACAAGTAAGGCACATATTTTTTTGTGCCTAGTTACACAAACATATTTGATTAAGTTACTTAATAATCACTGCCAGATTTTTGGATATAGATTAGAAAGATATGTTTATTTATTTATTTTTTTAGAATATGTCTATGTTTTATACACTGTATAAACTTTTAGTTTGATAAAGCACTTTTGGGCATATTTCATATATGAAAAGAGTGCTTTATAAATACAGTTTAATAATAATAATAATTTATTTGCCATTCCATCTCTTGTATTGCCATAAGTAGTAATGTGGCAATTCATTTTTGGATTATTATTTATGGTTGTTAGTTTATATTGTAACAAAGGGTTTTCCTTGGCCAGTGGTCCAATAAGCCATCTCAAGATCACTTACCTCTCACCTCTAAGGTTGTAGGTTTAAGCCAAGTTTGCCAGTTACTTGCAAAAGGACTGTGGTTCTACTCAGATCCATTCTGAGGTCCTCCTCCACCAATAAAACTGGATATGCATTATATAAATTGAAATGTGTTTAAAATGGTGATTAAACCCCATTAAAAAAATACAGCCCATGTAAGATTGTTGGCAGATGATTTTTGTGTATTAATGTCTAGATTCATTCTGTTCGTTTCAGATATTGTCATAAAGTAAACTCATGCAGACTGTTTCTGCCTTTCAGCAGGTGCATCCTATATACAATCAATTTCAGCAAGCCTAGCTTTATTTTGCATATTGCTGATTAGTTACACTGGAATGGTACATGTTAATGAATATGTATTATATTTCAGATAAGGTTGAGTGTGCCGACCCACGGCTGAATGATTGTAGTCAGAAATGCACAAACACGCTTGGCAGTTTTGAGTGTAGCTGCAATGAGGGATACACAAAAAATGGCAGTAATTGCATAGGTTGGTAGATTTCCACTGTTCCAAAACATAATTTTTAACACTAGTGGCCAAAGGCTAAATAGTTTTATCCCATTGCAATTTGTCTGTCATCAGTCCATTTGTAGTATGTCCATTAACTTTTCTTGTGAACATATATGCACTTTTGTTCAATCCAAACTTGGTCAAGATATCTATCTTGACTTTCTGAACCAGCCAGATTGGACAAAAATTAAAGAAAAGTGAGTTTTGCCTGGTAAATACTGCATCATCTTTTCATCATATTGTGATCAAGCAACTTCAGAATGTTACCATAACAACTTGTTCTTGGACCAGTCTTACTAGTCCAGAATGGGCTGAGTTATGGTGTTGCAAGAAACTAAATGTTTGCCTTAGTAAATACAGTGCAGCACCATAGGGTATTCAGATTTTGTCATCTCAAAGCAATACAGTGCATGTGTGTGAATGCGTCCATACTCAGGTTATAGCTGGAAGGCTAAAGTTACACTTTGATTAGCTCAGTCAGTTATGCATCTGACTATCAATTCAGGGGTTTTGAGTTTGATCCCCCCACCCAGCAACAGTCTCCGTGATGATTGATATACGACATTGTGTCTCAATATCATTCGTCTTTCACAGCTGATTCAAGTGGTAAAGTTATCAGTTACTTGCGGAGATGGGGTGTGCTCGATTACTGGTTAATCTTTCAGGATCCCAGGAAACAGTGGTTAGGTTAACTGATCATCTGTTAACCCTCGATGGCAATAAAATGACCAGAAATAGGTAAAAAAAAATATATCCGTTTCATATCTTGTAAGCTGCTGGAAATTTTTTTGGAAAATCATGGCACAAATGTTCACTATAACCAGATGATGTGTTATGCAAAAGACCAATGCCTGTAGCTCAAAAAGTCAAGTTCACTCTTAGAGATTCAAGGTCAGAAATAAATACAATGTTTCGTGGCTGCTTCATATCTTGTAAACCACTTGACAGATTATGAAATAACAAGGCACATCTGCTCACCATGATCACTTGTCAGAAACAACACTCAAAGGCCAAGGTCACACTTTGAGTTTCAAGTTCAAGAATAAGTACAACATTTCATGTTTGCTGTGTATCTTCTAAACCATGTGTCAGAATTTGAAATATTTTGATCATCAAGATCAAACTAAGAGGTTCAAGGTCAAAAGTATTACAATATTTAGTGTCCACTCCATATCTTGTAAATGATTGGACATAGTTTAGAAGTAATGTGCCAAAAATGTTCACCCTAATGCAATGGCATTTGCTCTCTGTTCCATACCCGACATTGTGGCCCTTGGGTATCTAGTTTTAGCTATCCAAACCTTTCCAAACTTGTCAAAAGTACTTATGATCATGAAATTACAAACCATTTCTTGAAGCTTTCAGAATAATCAGGTGAGCGATACACATCTCACACAATAATTAATTTTGCACTGTTCTACATATAGAGGTACATGTATGCACTTCTGGAACACTGAACACATTACCAATGGTTCTAAAAGTGCTTTATTTCTATAGATAATCCTCTGTTGGTCAAAATATGCAGAAAAAAATTTGGGTTCGACCAGATTGTCTTTTCACAATTCGATGGTTTGGTGACACCTTTATTTTTCATAATTCTGCCCATTTGTTGCAGTGTATCATTTTAACTTGGCAGAACTCATGAAAATGTTCCAGTGTTCTCATATGTACAAAGAAATATGACAATTTTATGCATTTTCAACAAAAGTAATGCCTAACCAATTTACATGTAGCTCTGATTTCTTGGGTGCAAGAATCATGCTACTATCATACCAGGGAGATAATTCTTAAGTGAGACCTTCAGGCCCTGATGCGCTTTTTGTTTATATCATTTGGTATTATTGAAGTGTTAATTATATTAAAACGGTTCACGACAATCTTCTAACAAGGAGTCCATGTTGTATTTCAATTTGGTATTTATTTTGAAGTGTCATTTCAATTTGTATTTAAGATATTGACGAATGTTCCGGTATAAATGGCTGCGATCATATATGTACCAACAACGATGGTAAATATAAATGCACATGTCGGGATGGATACAGGCTAGATTTAAATGACAGAGAATCTTGCATACGTAAGTAACTAAACAAAGCAATTGTGTACCTGCCTGGTCAGTGGTCATCATTGTATTTTGAAATGTTTTATGAAATTCATTTGGCCTTTAAGATTCAAACAAAGTACTTAAGATTCATTTTAATTAAACTGTATATTACACACACCTATTGCTGTGGCAGTTGTTTAATTTATTTGAAAAATTAAGTGAAATCTAGTAGTAGAGATACATTGTATATACATGTATACGGAACATTTATTTTATTTTTATTAGGGTTCAATGGATTTTAACGCCATTTTCAATACATTTCATGTAACATATATATGGCATCTTCAGTTTTGATATGTGAAGGAAGCCCTCAGAATGAATCTGAGTAGAACCCCCATCCTTCTGCAAACAACTGGCAAACTTCCTCACATAAAGCTTTTTTGAAGCTTTTTCTGCACATAATTATGTGTCTGACATTTATTTCTAACCTCTCTCCTATTCAATGGTTGTTCTTGTTATTTTTCCCTTAATCTTTAACAATAGTTTTCATTTTGGTAATCTTTATCTTTTCATTTCAGTTAGTCAAACCTGTGTTATTGGTCATCTGTATTAAGCAACCACTTAACCAGTCACATTTTCTATTTACCATTTGTATAATTTTAATCAACCTGTATTAAGCAGCCACTTGCCTTATGAGGTCATTTTTGCACTTTCCCTTAAGTGGCTGCTTAAGACAAATTTGACTGAATATACTTAGAAATTCCTATTAATTTTCCCTGGGTGGTTTAGCTCTTGCATTTTCCAAAAAGGTTACTTTATTAGAGGTTAAAAAAAGGTGTTTGCCCAGCACTTCATTGTTTCTATTTTTTAACATCAGGAAATAAAAAAACATACTATCTGAATTGAAAAATTGAAATACAATGTGGATTAAACGGGTTCATTGCTATTTTTATTGGATAAATATTATGCTTAAACTGGATATTTTGGTATTAAGTTTTCATTTTGAAGATAAACCATGAGGCTGGGTTTTATTACGGAGAGCATTTTATGAATAAATGTTACTGTTTTTTTTTTTGTTACTGTTGGTTATTAGCTCGCCGGGACGAAGTCCAAGGAGAGCTATTGTCATGACCCCGGGGGCGCCGTCGACTTTTGCGTACAAGTTTCAGATATCTATACAACCACTCATTGGATATGAATGAAACTTTGCATGGGTGTTTACAATCATCAATGGAACACACAGAGATAAGAACCATAACTCTGGATTGCATTTTGGCACAGTTATGACCCTTTTTGGACTTAGACACCCAGAGGCGAGCTTTGTTGGTCTTCTGACAACTCTTGTTTTTGCTCTTGCTTTATATCGGTGTAATTCTACAATAGAACTTCATTGGCTTGAATACAGATAGCTGGAACATTATATATATCTCGAATCACTTACCTGGTTATGGCCGAATTCATATTTGTAGGTATGGTATGATGTTGAATGATACTTGGCTCGAACAACCGTTAACTATTTTGTTCAGTCCCATTGAGTTCAAGCCATTGAAGTTCTACTGTATTTAATAATTTGATACCATTTTACACAGTGTATGGTTATACATGAATATACACACAGATGACACATATGTATATATATGAGAAATACCAATGTTAATTAAGTTAGAAGAAAGTCGTGACTTGCCAGTAAAGTTTCAGTACAAAACTTGGTAATAGAAGCTACCAGGTATTGATATTGATAAATTTTGGTGAGAGAAAATGATGAAAAGAAACTTCAAATAACATGGCACACATTTTAATATTACTTTTCCTTGGTCCCATTGATGCTCTTATTAAAGGAGTTTTACTGTATTAGAATATTTGTAATTTGTTTTAGATGTAATATACTCATGTAAAAAATATACCACTTAAATTTTAATTAATTGACAAAATGACTTTCTTAAAAAACAAAACAAAAAAACTATACCTTTTATGTTTCAACAGCTCTCACAGAATGTTCCGATGAAGACAAAACTAACTGTGGCCTCAACTCTGAATGTTCCATGATTAACGGCAACCCTAGCTGTGATTGTCTTAATGGTTTCCAGAAAGTTGGTTCTGCTACTGACTGTACAGGTATTCTTCAAATATATTAATCTGAAATTGAACGTTTGTTTATAATGCTCTGACATAGCATCAAAAAGCCACATATATTTTTTTTAATAAAGGTTTACAAGCGTATCTTGTTGTAATATATGTAGCTGTTTTCAATACATTATAAATTGTATATGGCATCCAATTTTATTGGTAGAGGAAGACGTAGGAATACCATCCTTCTGCAAGTAGCTGGCCAACTTTCCCATATAAAATTGTTTGACCAAATTAGTGTGGAACGTGAGAGGTAATATGGTTTTGGTATGGAGCCTTAAATTATTTGGCTATCGAGGACTCAGCTATTGTTAATAATATTTTCGAAACAAAATTTTCTTTTTAGTTTAAATTTATTTATTTGATTTCATTCGTGAAACAAGTTATTACAAAATATACAATAACTGATGCTCAGTGTCTTCCTGGATAGAACCAGTACTAAGCATATGGGGGAAAAGGTGACTTGCTCAAGGACACCACACAAAGCCGTGGGGAGGATCGGACCCGTGACCCTCCTATCCTGGGATAGATGCATAGATGTAAATGACTATATTTGTTAGTCTATTATTCTGACACCTTTAATATGGATTTCTTGATAAACATTCATGATTTCATAAAAAAGTAACACATCTAATTATATAGACATAGTGGAATGCACATTGTCACCTGCACCATGTACTCAGGGCTGCCAGGATGTGGCAGGAGGATACGCTTGCAGTTGTAACAGGGGATACCAACTAGAACAAGATCAGAAAACATGCATTGGTATGAAATAGTGGTGTACATGACACTATTTACTTTGAAATTATTTTAGAAATGTAAAGGTAGTAAGATTTTTTATATTTATAACTTTTTTAAAAAATATTTTTAGAAATATCTCAGATTAGCTTCATATTTCATTTTTGTTTATAAATTGTTACATGTTTTATTTCATACATATTTGGTTCATGTTGTATTTCATATACAGTTAGTACCTGTTTTATTTCTTATACATTAGGTACATGTTTTTTTTTAATACATTTAATACAGGTTTATTTCATTAAAATATGTTATTTTACGTATTTTACACATTTGGTACACTGCCTCAAACAGAAACTATGCTTCACTACACTACACTACACAGCACTATACTACACTACAATACACAGCATTATACTACACTATATTACACTATACAGCACTATACTACACTATATTACACTATGCTATACTATACTACACTATATTTCACTATGCTATGCTATACTACACTATATTACACTATGCTGTACTATACTACACTACAATACACAGCACTATACTACACTACACTACACTACACTATACAGCACTATACTACACTATACAGCACTATACTACACTACACTATATTACACAATACTATGCTATGCTACACTACACTATGTTACACTATACTACACTATGCTACACAACACAAGTTATGCTACACTATGCTTTGCTGCACTACACTATGCTACACTATACTACACTATACTATGCTACACTACACTACACTTTGCTACACTACTCTTCATTACACTATGCTACACTATACAACACTACACTGCACTATGCTACACTATACAACACTATACTAAACTATACAACACAATATGCTACACTATACAATACTACACTGCACTATGCTTCACTATACAACACTACACTGTGCTACAGTACTCTACATTACATTATGCTACACTATACAACACTACACTGCACTATGCTACATTACACAACAATATGCTACACTACACTACAACACTACACTAGACTATGCTACACTCTACAACACTACACTATGCTACACTCTACAACACTATGCAACACTACACTTCAACTATAGTACACTACGCTACACTCTACAACGCTACACTACACTACACAACACTACACTATACAGCACTACACTACACAACACTATGCTATACTAAACAACACTACACTATGCTACACTATAAAACAATATACTATGCTACACTTAACAACACTACTCTATGCTACAATACACTGCTACACTATACAACACTACACTACACTATGCTTCACTATACAACACTACACTATGCTACACTACACAACACTACTGTATGCTACACTACACTTTGCTACAATATACTACACTACACAACACTACACGATACAACACTATGCCACACTACACTATATGACACTACGCTTCATTACACTATGTGACACTATGCTACATGACACTCCACAACATTACACTATGCTATACAACACTATGAAGTATGACACTACACAACACTGCACTACACTTATGTCATATCCTATATGTGTGACAGTATGTAGTTAAGTCACTTAATTGACCTGGTGTGAGAACGACTACCGCTCCGCCCATTGACAATGTGTTATTGTTTGTCAAAATAAATACAATGTAGTGTTTACTTAGACAGTGTTAGTTAGTCTAAGGAAAAAAGCAATGTTACAAGCAACCAATATCGATCGCTGATTGGATTATCAACTTGTTTGATTGACAGTCTGTCATGTCAATTAGATACTGAGGCCATTTTCTGCTTCCATTGAAAAAATATAACGTATTCTTTGATATGCAATCGACTTACTTTCTGTGTTACAATAATTAAATTTTGAAAATATTATTTTCTACAGAATGCCCACAAGGCAGTTATGGAGATAGCTGTGGGGAAACATGTGACTGTGTCGAGGCAAATACAGCATCGTGTGACACTTCCGATGGCACGTGCACATGTAAAGATGGGTGGACTGGCACCACTTGCCAGGACGACATTAATGAATGTACAGCCAATCCAGACCCATGTTTAACTACTGAAAACTCTAGTTGTGTTAATACCGTTGGTTCGTCCATCTGTCAATGTGATGCTGGATTTTCAAAACTTGGGGATGGATCATGTCAAGGTCAGTTGATACATCACAGGATATTAAATACACGGCCTTTAACCTTGTGTTACTCATTAATGGGAGTATACTGATAAACTACATGTGTATATAGTGCATATAAAATAGTGTTTATGTTCCTATTTATTAAGTGCCTTTATTACCTCTTTAGGCACCATATTTCTCACAATTTTTTTGTGATTGCATGACAGTGTATCTAAATAAACTGTTGTTAAAAGATAACTATTTGAGATGTCTGAATGAAACTGGTCTGTTGTTTAAATATTCTTCTTTCAGAATATATAAAAGAAAGTTTTTATATATCATTTGGCAATTATCTGACTGTTTGACCTGTTGAACACGTATAACTCATGAATAATAGAAGAACAGGATCATTAAATTTAGCATAAAATCGTGGGTTTTTTTCACTTTTTTTTTTTCTTCAAAAAATTATTGTAAACATAAAATGGGCATTTGTTTAGACAAGTAGAGACATTTCAAACTCAAACTCAGAGTTGGATTGGTCATTATTCATTTGACCACCACTTCTGTAGTTGGTGCTTGTTTCATTACTGCTCAATATTGGATATTTAATTCTATTTTTACATAAAGGTTCCTAATGAAACCTTGATACCATGTCAATTATTGAATGGAAACAAAAAACAAACATATATTTTGATTTTTGATACTGTAGTAATTCTTGCAATTTTCTGACATCAGAATGTTGTAACAAGGATTAGATTTTTTTTTAATACATTTGACTTTTTCAAGGCATGGTGTCTGGCATGGTTTGTTTGGTACCTCCACATTATGAAAGTAGTATTGTATACTAGTAAATACATTATTTAATGAGGTTAGACCATTGCCTGTGTCATTGTGTTCACACTATTGACGCTATAATATACTAAAGTCTCAATGAGATTGGAATATATTAATGTCTCATTATATTAAATTGGAATATAGTTAAATCTCAAAATATAATATGATCTCAATTAATGAGATTGGAATAAAGTATCAATTAATGAAATTGGAATATAGTATAAATAAATAAAATTGGAACATAGTATCATTTAATGAGATTGGAATATAGTATCAATTAATGAGATAAGAACATAGTATCAATTAATGAGATTGGAACGTAGTATCAATTAATGACATTGGAATACAATATCAATTAATGACATTGGAATATAGTATCAATTAATGAAATTGGAATATAGTATCAATTAATGAGATAAAAATATGCTATTGATTCAGTTGATAAGATTGGAATATGCTATTTAATCAGTTAATGATATTGGAATATACTATTGATTCAGTTGATGAGATTTGAATATGCTTCTAATTCAGTTGATGAGATTGGAATATATACTATTGATTCAGTTCATGAGAATGGAATATGCTATTGATTCAGTTGATTAGATTGGAATATGCTATTGATTCAGTTGATGAGATTGGAATATGCTATTGATTCAGTTAATGAGATTGGAATATGCTATTGATTCAGTTGATGAGATTGGAATATGCTACTAATTCAGTTGATGAGATTGGAATATACTATTGATTGAGTTCATGAGATTGGAATATATTATTGATTCTGTTCATGAGATTGGAATATGCTATTGATTCAGTTGATGAGATTGGAATATGCTATTGATTCAGTTAATGATATTGGAATATGCTATTGATTCAGTTGATGAGATTGGAATATGCTATTGATTCAGTTGATAAGACTGGAATATACTATTGATTCAGTTGATGAGATTGGAATATGCTATTGATTCAGTTCATGAAATTGAAATAATATAAAAGTCTCAGTGATTGTGCTTCTGGATAATTATACTAGATCTAGTAGGATAGACGTCTGTCATATATAATGAAAGTAAAGTATTGAGACCATTATAGTTATACGTTGTTTCTTACTTTCTCATGTCACTAAATATTAAAAGTACACAATGTTTCTTTTCTTGTAGCTTGTGATAAAACACACTTTGGAACCAACTGTGCCCAGACATGTAGTTGTGATGTCACCAACACAGAATTGTGTGTTCCAGCAACGGGTCAATGCAACTGTAAATCTGGATGGACAGGGGATAATTGCACTGATGATGTCAATGAATGCCAACCGTCACCAACACCATGTGCACAATTACCACAACGTACAGTCTGTGTAAATACAAACGGGTCACATTTATGTAATTGTGACAGTGGCTATGAGCTAAATGATGGAGACATTTGCATAGGTATATATTGTCATTTATACCTCACCCAGTCTTATTATACTGACACCAGGCCGACTTGACCTAGAATTATCCTCTATATACTAAGCGCCAAGCTAGGAAGTTCTAGTACCATTTTTCCTGCCGTTGAATCATGGGATCGAACCCATGACCCCGTCCCAGAGTTATCCATGGCTGATTTATCTATCATATGGTGCTGTCTCAATATCACTTATCACTTACTACTGAGCTCATGGGTTTCTTTCCAAACTCTATATGATAGTTGATTATCAGGAAACAAAGACACTCACGCTTAGTCCCATTCTGGCAGGTATTTTTTTTGTGTGTGTGGAAAGTGTTTTCGCAAGGCTGTGCTAACCTCTATCTTGAACACCGATTGTAACCAATGAAAATCATCTCAGCTGAATTTCTGGCCTAAATATTGACATTCTTTTCAATAAAAAAAATAAACAATATTTTTTTTTTTATCAAGTATTTTTAGAAATAAGACAAACATTAGAACTTTAAAGTATGTGCTAAAAGATTAGTACATGCTTGAAATATTATTTTATGCCCATCTTTAATGGACTCCATTTGCAGCAGGAGTCACAGCCAAATATGCATGGTAGACTGGCTACTGTAAGCAGGTTAGAATTTGGGATTTTCCTCCATCAAGCTCCAGGGAATACCCCAGGGACTTCGTGAAACATGTTTATTTTACCAGAACATTACTTTGATGATTTGATGAATAAATATTACATAAATGATGATTGGTTTTGCATTACAGATATTGACGAATGTGTCCGAGGCACTCATACCTGTGATGTGAATTCTGAACAATGCACGGACAATGATGGATCATTTGATTGCACATGCAAGGCTGGTTATCAAAGCATAGAAAATGATTGCCAAGGTATTTTAGATTTTTCGCTGGTTACATTAAAATTTTTGTCGAGTACTTGTTTATTTGATATTAATACCCTGGAACACCCAATATAGCTTGAACCACTTCTCTGGCACTGGTCATATATCTATTTCTATGTATGCACATATATTAGGATGTTAAACAATACTTGGCTCAAACAGCCTTTAAACTCAAACCTTTTTGTCCTGTTGGGTTCGAGCCATCAAAGCTCTATGGTACTTATATATGATCTAATCTATTTGATTGTTTGATACAACAGTACGACCTATAAGAAAATAATATAATTGAAATAATTTCAGCTTGTCCTACCAACACATGGGGAGATAACTGTGCCAACACGTGTACCTGTGACGCTGCACACTCATCTGAATGCTCGGCAAGCACAGGCTGTGTTTGTGCCTCAGGTTGGGGAGGTGCAGATTGTTCACAAGATATAGATGAATGTACAACTAACCCGAACACTTGTCCGGAGTATTCCAACTGCACAAACACAGTGGGCGACTTTGAATGCACCTGTTGGACAGGATATATAATGCGTCTTTCAAGTAGAAGCTTTTGTGAAGGTGTGTTTATTCAATAAAACCGATTTTTAATTTAAAAATAGAATGAATCTGCATTCTGATTACATAACAGCAATTAAGATGTTATGAATGCTTCTGTATTCTCACAAAACATGGCGATATCTCATTTTCAAATATGTTGACTTCCATTCATCTCAGAAATACAAATTAAAATTCTTTCTTTGCACAATGGAAATCTCTACATTATAAGGACCATTCCCATCAAATTGTGTTTAAAATTGTTGAAGTACAGATGATTACAAAATTTGTTTACTGCAACTAAAAAAATAAAGGAAAGTACTTGAACTTTTACTTCAAACTGCAATATTTTAAATTCAAGACCATTTTGCATGATTAAAACAATATAAAACATCTAAGGTTACATACACTTACATTTTATATAAAAGTAATCAGTTGCCAGTGAGATTTAAATGATTAATTGCCTAATTAATTCTTTACATGCTATTTTATAAACTTTTAGTATAGATATGCAATTTTCCTATTCTTCTATATAAGTCCTTGATAACTTTGTACATAAACAGTACTAAAAGTACAACAGAACTATTTTGATTGATTGATTGATTGATTGATTATTTAGCATCATCGATGGTTAGCAGATGATCAGTTAACATTATCACTGTTTCATGGAATCCTGAAAGGTTAACCAGTACTCGAGCACACCCCATCTCCACAAGTAACTGATAACTTTCCCACTTGAATCAGCAGTGAGAGACAATTGATAATGGAACACAATGTCGTATATCAATCGTCACGGAGACTGTTGTTGGGGAGGATTTGAACTTTTTTGAATAAATTATGATTTCCAGATATTTGCTATTGAAGTAATGTGCACAGTAAATTTTTATTTCTGTAAGAAATGGTTATACCTTAGTGTTTTTTTTTGTTTATTGTTGTTTTTTTGTGGATGTTGGGGTGGGGGTGTGGGGGTGGGGAAGAGATGATTTTTTACATTAGAAGAAAAAACATGTTTTTTGAAAGGGCCCCAAATTTTGGCCCCAAAAAGGACCAAAAACAAACAATGAAATATGGAATCTTGGTTGGAATTAAATTTGAAAAACTTAATGATTTAAATATAATTATATAAAAACACACTGTCAAAATGGATGTTTCCATTGTTGTTTATCAGAAATTATAAGACTTTACTCTAATACTAAACAAAATTAATATATTTGTTATGTGCAGGTTCATCATGATATATTTGGATATTATTACAGCTTGTTCTAATGACAAGTATGGCGTGAACTGTAACACCCCTTGTGATTGTGAAGGTGATCACACGTTCAGCCCACAGCAGACATGTCATCACGTTACTGGTGTTTGTGATTGCACGTGGAAATGGAATGGTTCTAGGTGTGAGCAGGACGTTGATGAATGTGCAACAGGTTTTCACAGTTGTAAAGGTGACAACGAGGGCTGCTATAATACACAAGGTGGACATGAGTGTTCTTGTACTGATGGATATAAGAGAGACAATAATTCCAAATGTGTAGCAGGTAAGTGATTATCTGCTTAAGAATTGATTGATTGATTGATTGATTGATTGATTGATTGATTGATTGATTGATTGATTGAATATTTTGCATCATTTTAGGCCATCGTGGGCTAACAGATGATCATTTAATCTAACTACTCTTTCCTGGAAGGTTAACCAGTTCTCGAGCACACTCCATCTCTGTAAGGCACTGATCATTTTCCCTGCTTGAATCATTGGTGAGAGATGATCGATAATGAGATGCAATGTCTTATATCAGTCATCATAGAGACTGGCTGGGCAGGGATTCAAACTCATGATCGTAGGATTGATAGTCAGACGCACTACCAACTGAGCTAATTTTGGCCCGGCTTGTCTTCTGAAGAGTTATAATTTGAAAACAAAAATATTGATACTATATTATTTCTGACATATTCCATATAACCTCTGTATGCAAGTTGATATGTAACACAAGATATGTGTTGTCCTGTGTCTGAGGTAGAGCATTGGTTTAGTATCAATAACTTCTAAAGGAGTACATGTACAGTCAAACCTGTCTTAAGAAACCAGTCAAGGGAAAGAGCAAAAGTTGCCTTTAATACAGGTTGTTGGTTAATACAGGTCAATTTGCTTTGAAAGCATAGAAATTGGAAATAGCAAATGTGGCTGATTAAGACAAGTGGCTGCTTAACAGAGGTGACCGCTTACACAGGTTTGACTGATCAGGTTAAGTTCAGTATTTTCAACATCTGTCAGATTTACAGAAGAAATGGCCCAATATCGACATAATTTTTGGTTTTCGATATAAAAATATCATTTATGTCAACAAACACATTTCTATTGAACAAGATGTTGAGATTTTTATAGTTTGTCTACCAACGACGTAATTTAAGGCACCATCTTAAGATCACAACCTCAACTGCTGTGCTTGTGGACTAGGTACATTCTAAATTGTGTACTGTCACGAGCCTATGACCTAACTGGTAAGAGGTAATTGATCCTGAGATGGTGCCATAGACAGCTGGACCACAGAGGACCCTGTGAGCTGTCAATTATTAATCCATAGAATTGTATGACAGTTGTGGTAAACATTAATGTGTATGAGTAAACCAGTCTTGTATAGAGGTAACTTATATAATAACTCTCTCTTCTTAACTTCAGGTCCACCAACAACAACCACAGAATACCCACTACCCGGTACGTATGTACGGATTATTACTATACTTACTGGTACTATTATTGAATAACCATGCCGTCTTAACTGAATATATGCGAGAAAAACTTTTTTTGCATACTGGATATAGATATTCTTATTCTGTAAGTGTCAGAATGTTTATCTTTCGCTAAGATTGTGGTAAAATTCTTAAGCATTGATGATAGATTTCTCTAGGATGTGATGTAAATTATACAATTAGACATCTTAAAAAGCATAATGCTATGTTTAATAATAAGGAATTAAATTAAAATGATAATTCAGTGCATTTGGTATACAAGAAAAAAATTGTGACCAGTTTTTTTATTTAGATAGAAATGTCCACTCCTTAGGGATAACAGTTTTCACAGTAATTCATGAATTTGTTCCTGGACGAGTTCAAGCTATATATGACGTTTGAGCCAGCAAAGGTCTGCTGTAGTAGTCTTTAGAGCAAAAAAGATAAATAATTGGAAATATATGTCATTTTGCTTTATTGGCTGTTATTATAAATTGTATGAAAAATCAAAGACTAATTAGGCACACAGGCATGCGCTGTGACACACATGCATATTCACCCATGCAAATCAAACCCACCCGCACATCTCTACAGATTAGCTATGCACGCATGTAATTATATTGCTGTTTTTTTTGTTTTTACAGCCACCTCTACGTTAATCAGAATCGAGATCATCTTCAATCATGAGCTGGCAGTTAGTATAGACCTCACTTTATACAAGACATTAGCAGCGTATAAAGTGGAACTCACAAAAATAGTAAGATTCAATTAATCGTTATCATTTATTAAGCTTGCTTTAAACATAATATTGAAAAAATCATATAAAAAAAACAATTGTGTAAATTATTACATAGAGTCTCTAAATACTGTTATACATGTACATTGTACAACAGCTATTCACCTGGCACAGGCTGTCAGTCATACAAGTCTATAATCCAATCACGTTAAAGTCACAATTTTACGTCTCGTCATTCATCGCTAAATGTTTAAGTGAGAAAGCTGTCAGGGTACTTGTGGAGATTGGTGTGCGCGAACCTTGTAGGATTCTAGGAAATGGTTACTGATTGTATGTTAGACCTTGATGGTATAAAATGATGTTAAATATTAATACAAACAACTGAGATGTATCACCGCTTAACTATTCTCATTTTGCGATTATTATTATTTCAGCTAAAACTTTACTATGAGGGGAAGATGCCGGGAATCAAGATAGAGGTCATAGTTCATAGACTGGAGTAAGTATCACTTTTTTTTTAGTAAACAGTATCACATGGTAGGGCACTATCATGACTATTTTTTATCAAATGTACATGTATTATTAAGTATTTTGTATTTGAAAGATCTACCAATGTATACATGTATACACCCACATCACAATACTATCACAACAAAGAGTCTCAAAACTGTGAAAATGTCTCTCTCGGGGACCAAATAATCATTTCATACAATTGAATTTTGCGAACTATTGAATTTCTTATGAGTGAGTCCAAAATGCATTTGAATGTAAAGGGAGTATTTTCAGGGCTGATTTAGTATTTTGGACCAACGCAAATTTCGTACTACCACGTTTCTTACCGTAAATGCAATTGTTTAATGAATGGAGTTTAACTTCATTTTCAACATATATGGCATATCCAGTTTTATTTGCGGAAGAAGACCTCGGAATGAGTCTGAGTAGAAACACTGTCCTTTTGCAAATAACTGGCAAACTTTCTCACAAAAAAGTTTTTGTGAGTGAACGGTACTTGAACCTATGGCCTTAGCAGTGAGAGTTAAGTGATCATGAGATGGCGCCTTAGACCACTTGGAAACAGATTACCCTATAATAGAACATTTGTTTTATTTTTTATAATACGATGTCTTTCTATCATTTACAAGAGTTATACCCCTTTCAAAAATAGAAACCAGAGTGAAAGTTTGCATGATATACTTTGAGATATTCTCATTCTAGATTTGCATCATGGACAGACCGCAGCAGTGGTCTAGAGAGTGTCCGCCTTGCATGCAGAATGTCATAGGTTCAGTCCCCGGCCGGGTCATACCAAATACTTAAAAAATGGTACTAGAAGCTTCCTTGCTTGACGCTCACCATTAATTAAGAGGATAGCTCTAGGTCTGAGTGGCCTGGTGTCAGTATAATGTGACTGGGTAGGGTGTCATACCATGTGTCTGTGCCATGATACTCCAGTGTGGCAGCATTCAGAATACTGCCTCAAGTAAACACCATTGCGATATAATTGAAATACTACTGTAAACGACGCTCAACACCATAACAACATCATGTACACGTACATAGATTTTCGGAGTGAAAGTTGAATAATAAAAAAAAAATATGCTGTGTCACCATAAAAAGAAAAACATTCTTATAATTTCCAACATTATCTTTTTAAAGGAAAGGAAGCCTTCTTGTAGATTACTCAGTCATTGTACCAACAACTTCCTTAGTCGACCTTACTATTGCCAATGCTGAAATAGCTTCAGGAACCAACATAACAGTGTTTGGTGATATTGGCCAGGTTCAAAACATGACAATACAGAATTTAACAGGTATGGTCTCAACTTATTATCTTATTATCTTACATTAATTTTCTTAAAACAAAAACAGTCGTAATATTGATATTATTAGTATCTCGTTATATATCACAAACATGCAATATATGTACTACAAGACAAATGACAATTTCATTTGTTTACCGCAGCGTGGTAGAGAGTCTGCGGAAACTTGTGGATTTGATTCCCAGCTGGGTCATACCAAAGACTTGAAAAATGGTACTAGAAGCTTCCTTGTTTGGTGTTCAGTATTTAGAGGATAGTTCTAAGTCTGGTCGGCCCGGTGTCAGTATGTGACTTGGTGGGGTATCATATCATGTGTCTGTGGCATGATACTCCAGTGAGGCAGTACCCAGAATACTGTCTGTAAAGTAGACAATTCAGGTTTGTTTATCGATAATTGGAATATGATTTACTCAATTAAAACTGGAACAAGAACATAGGTATCTGCATACTACTCGTGTACATTTAATTTGCATAATTTATGCTGCAACTCAGTGTTGCTTTTGGTTTTACAAGGCAAGCACAATGTAGACTGTATAAAATTGGAGCCATACGATGGTGTGCAATGTAGTTGGTTGTCTTTGAAGCTTTGCATCAATACTTTCTTGTTTCAGTTGCTACTGGTGTAAGTGCAACATCCACAACTAATCTGTGTCAGGTATATTTTGCTACGGTTGGTTCCTGTGGTTCTGGAAAGCAGTGTTCCATCATTGATGGGAAACCAGCCTGCGAGTATGTATTTAATATTATTAACTGTACTATTTAAAAAATAAAGAGATATTTTCACCTAACAGCAGCCTCTTCTTACATGAAGGTTTTGATGACTCCTATAAATTTTGTCATTCAAGGTATTTCACTGATACATTAGCACAAGTGTTTAAATGCCTATATGACAAAGTGACAAAGATTCACTACAACTTCAAATTTAGCGAAAAACTATTCCCATTTTTGATTTCATGAAACTTTTTTTATATAAGTAAATTAGTTTTGAAATGCTCTGAATTAGTGTAATTAATTGAACTGTATAAAGATCTTCCTTATTAACAAGCAATATGACAGGCATGTTCCATGACTGTGCTTCATTATGACAGGCATGTTCCATGACTGTGCTTCATTATGACAGGCATGTTCCATGACTGTGCTTCATTATGACAGGCATGTTCCATGACTGCTTCATTATGACAGGCATGTTCCATGACTGTGCTTCATTATGACAGGCATGTTCCATGACTGCTTCATTATGACAGGCATGTTCCATGACTTAGCTTCATTATGACAGGCATGTTCCATGACTGTGCTTCATTATGACAGGCATGTTCCATGACTGTGCTTCATTATGACAGGCATGTTCCATGACTGTGCTTCATTATGACAGGCATGTTCCATGACTGTGCTTCATTATGACAGGCATGTTCCATGACTGTGCTTCATTATGACAGGCATGTTCCATGACTGCTTCATTATGACAGGCATGTTCCATGACTGTGCTTCATTATGACAGGCATGTTCCATGACTGCTTCATTATGACAGGCATGTTCCATGACTGTGCTTCATTATGACAGGCATGTTCCATGAATGTGCTTCATTATGACAGGCATGTTCCATGAATGTGCTTCATTATGACAGGCATGTTCCATGACTGTGCTTCATTATGACAGGCATGTTCCATGACTGTGCTTCATTATGACAGGCATGTTCCATGACTGTGCTTCATTATGACAGGCATGTTCCATGACTGCTTCATTATGACAGGCATGTTCCATGACTGTGCTTCATTATGACAGGCATGTTCCATGACTGCTTCATTATGACAGGCATGTTCCATGACTGTGCTTCATTATGACAGGCATGTTCCATGAATGTGCTTCATTATGACAGGCATGTTCCATGACTGTGCTTCATTATGACAGGCATGTTCCATGACTGTGCTTCATTATGACAGGCATGTTCCATGACTGTGCTTCATTATGACAGGCATGTTCCATGAATGTGCTTCATTATGACAGGCATGTTCCATGAATGTGCTTCATTTTCACAAAATAATTTCCTTTGCTCATTTGAAAGATTATGGAATGGTGCAATTTGCAAAAATATGTGGGTATGTGTTGTAAGGGTATTTAATGACAAAATTCAGTTTAGACTTGATGAAGTTTCGTAATGAATACAAGTATTTAAAATTTGAAGCAAGTTAATGATTACTGGATTCCTTCAAAGGAATTGATACAATTTCAAACAAAAGCAAGAAGACAGAGACATGTTCTGTCACAATGGCTTTTATTTTAACAAAGTTATTGACAGCTTAACTGAGTTAAGGTGTTTTGATTGCTCTCTATTGGGTCTACCATTGTCCAACCGTCTGTTGTTAACTTACTCAGTGACATTAATTTTTTTCACAGATATCCATCAAACTTACACAGCAGTTATATAGCCCTTAAAGCTTGGTTCAATTTTTTAACTGGTTTGACTGGCTAATTACTTATTATCTATTGCCCTTGATTGATAAAAATTTGTATTATATGGTTTTCGTCACAATAGAGCGTGTATCTGTTATTTGATCATTTATTTTCTTTGTAAAATGGTATAAAATAATGTACATAAAATCTTGGTCCTTTGAAGTTTTTTATACCCCCAGATACAAAGTATATGAGGGCTATATAGGAGTCAAACTCGTCTGTCTATCGGTCTGTCAGTCTGTCCATCTGGGGACAATTTTTAGCTCACCATAATGAATGTCCAAGGAGAGCTCTTGCCATAACCCCAGCGTTAAACTTTTGCGTTTAAGTTTAACATATCTATGGAACCCCTCATTGGATATGAATGAAACTCCGCATGCATGTTCACCATCATCAGTGGAACACACAGAGACAAGAACCATAACTCTGGATTGCATTTTGGCAGCATTATAGCCCTTTTGGACTTAGACACCCAGGTTAAACTTTTGTGTTTAGTTGCTTTTAAGTTTAAGATATCTATGCAACCACTCGTTGGATATGAATGAAACATCGCATGTGTGTTAGCCATCATCAATGGAACGCACAGAGACAAGAACCATAACTCTGGATTGCATTTTGTCTAAGTAATGGCCCTTTTTTTACTTTTCTTTTTTAGGTTAACCTTTTTATCAGGTAACATATCTAGGTAACCACTCATTGGATATGAATGAAACTTCACATGTGTGTTCACCATCATCGATGGAACACACAGAGATAAGAACCATAACTCGGGGTTGCATTTTGGCAAAGTTATGACCTTTTTGGACTTAATTTTTCGTCTGTCGACACCCAGGTTAAACTTTTGCGTTAAAGTTTTGATGTTTGCCTCCAATCTCCATCTTTGCATGGGTGGTGAGTTTTATTCAATCAGCGAGCTTTGTTGTCTTCTGACAATTCTTGTTGTGATTGCTATTTCTCAGCAACCATTATCCAGAACTCAAGGAAACTTCACAAGGGTGACTGGTACCAAGCCTAGTTGTGCATATTGTTTGCATGTTGCGCGAGAATAATTTTTTAATGATTTATGGCCCTTTGTGTGCTTAATTCTCGGCAGACAATATTTCTAACCCCTAATAAATTCAAAATTAAAATGGTGTCTTTCATGTGTTAAGTGTTAAACCTTCACCTTTCTCGTGACTCCAGCAATTGAGCATCAAACACCCACATCTGATACTCTAATTGATTCACTACATGTCAAAGCAGGCAGTAAAAGGGTGCAATAATTGTGTCAGGGTGCCATCTTGGGGTATTCATCACCTTCAGTGATATTTCTAGTTCAATTTGGACATGATTTTACATTTATTAGACATTCATATAAGCCAAAAAAAAATTAATTTAATCTTGTAATAAATAACTAGGGCTTCAGATTTTATAGTTTATTCGATATAATTTTCTTCTCTAGTGCTATAATGTATTATCATTGTTTTATACATTTTTTGTATTTCTGTTCCTTTTACAGGCCTTTGGAGACAGAAGGTAAGATATTAAGATTACGTTATTGTCCCATATGGAATTTCTTAGCTTTTTCATATTTATTTTGCCGAATGTTTTTTCCAACACATTTTAGGTTATATATAGCATGGCTAGTGAAGACCTCAGAATGAATCTGAGTAGAACCACTGTCCTTCTGCAGGAACTTTCTCACCTAAAATATTTGGAAGAATGGGATTCATACCTACAACCTCAGCAGTGAGAGGCATTTGATCTTGAGACAATGTCTCAGATCACGATGCCACAGTGGACCCTCTTCTCTTTCAAAAGTTTGTCTATAAGTGCATTGCTTATGAGCTGGTATAGATATATTTGAAAGTACCGAATGATTTTCACCAATCAGCACATTCAATGTTAGATATTATGTTGAGCATGTGGTCTAGTGGTAGAGCATTGGATCCAGGGTCTTGGATTGTGGGTGTCATCCCCCTGTCTGTGACTGCCATGTGTTGTGTCCTTGAGCAAGACACATTATCTGCATATATACTTAGTCCTAGGCCTTGCACAGGAAGTTATTTAATATTTTAATTATTTAACAATCAATAATATAAGTTTAAAACAATTATTCAGAGCAACACATTGTTTGTATTCATACTGTGAATGTGACTTTTAAACACCATATCTCCTGTATGACCTGTATTTCTAAACCGCAGCAGTGGTCTTTGAGTGGGGTGTTGAGCGCCACCTGCCATGTGAAAGTTTGTTGGTTTGATCCCCTATCATGTCATATAAAGAGTTGAAAAATGTTTTTCTTGCCTGGTGCTCAGCATTTAGGGGATAGTTGTAGGACTGGTCAGTATAATGTAATTGGGTGGGGTATCATACCATATGTCTGCGGCATGATATTCTAGTGTGCCAGTGCTCACAATACTCAAGTAGACACCATCGCAATGTAACTGAATAATTGTTGAAAGTGACACTAAAAGTGATACAAATTTATTTTTCTATTACTTACAGACAACCTGTCTCTGATACTGGGATTGGGTATAGGTATACCGTTGTTTATGTTGGCAGCTTTGGTCATAGCTCTAGTTGTCATCTACCTCTACAAGAGAAGGGAAACATCTGAAGAATCAGAGGACGAATACAGTCCATGGTTTGTAGTTTATTTGGGATAACATTCTATATACTTTTTGCAAATAATGGTAAAGTAGTTAATTTCAAAAAAAAATATCAGGTTGACACATTTGTTTTTCTTCTGTGTTTTATTTGTTAAAAAGAATCGGTGAATCTTTCTGTATTATTGTTCCAGCAGAACTTGTAGCATTCTGTTAATATTATATTTTATTTGTATGTAATATGAAGTATTTTATGTATGAATATTTGTGTTCTGATCTGGCCAGGAAAAGATAACAAAAGAGTATCGCGCATTATTACATTTTATCTACTGGTTCCCTGGCAAAAATGCTCAGCCCAAATAAGAATAGAGTGTGGTAACCAGTTAGTTCTAACGTGTTCTTGAGGAAGCTTGACATTTTGAGTCAACAGTTTTACTTTAACCCCCACCACCTTAATTTCTCGTTTACTCCTTATAGAATATTCTGGCCTGAGTTTATACATAGTTTCTGCAGATCAGATCATATTACCTCTCTTGCTTACCATGCTCTTTGTTTTGTATATGGTGGTTTTGTATTCCCAGATATGCTTTCATGTAAATATATGCATAGGTAATTAATGTACCTTTGTTGGAAGAATGATATAATATGATTCCTCACCTTTTTAGTTATTAAAAGATGATCATATTTCAATGTTTTGTATGCTACCAAATTTTGAAAACTTCCCATATCACATGATCATTTCCAAACTGTGCCTGTTTTTACTTATCAAGCATTATTAAATGTGGTTTATGTTAAATCTGTATAATGAAAAGGACAGTTTGCATTACCATGTTTTAATATTTCAAGTGATGGTTTTGCCACTGAGCGATCTAAGACAGAAACCCCTGGTGCTTCTTAATGTTTGTGTTTGTTTTCTCAACAATTATTAATTGTATGTGTGTTTGTCTCCTTAACAATTATTATTTGTATTTGTCTCCTCAACAATTATTAAAATTATTAATTGTATTTGTGTTTGTCTCCTCAACAATTATTAATTGTATATGTGTTTGTCTCCTCAACAATTATTAATTGTATATGTGTTTGTCTCCTCAACAATTATTAATTGTATTTGTTTTTGTCTCTTCAACACTAATTATTTGTGTTTGTCTCCTCAACAATTATTATTTGTACTTGTGTTTGTCTCCTCAACAATCATTAATTGTATTTGTGTTTGTCTCCACAACAATTATCATTTGTATGTGTGTGGTGGTGGTTAGTTAACTGAAGCTATGTTTCCTGTTGGCCATATATATTTTTTTATTTCCATCTTACTTTACATGTCCTTGATAATATTATGAATTATCGTAATCTGTTATTCAGGAAAGACTCGCATTACCCTGTGCCACATTTTGCTACTAAAATACCAATAAGAAGTGATACAACAGCATACAGTGATGGCGGCGGCGTCTACAGAAGAACAACAGACAGTGAAGCTGGATATTCGGAAGCTTTTGCAGATAACCAGATATATGATAACAGACCCCATTATCCCCAGGGTAATCTTTATATTCACAAACTCACACATGTATATGTACATGCTCAATACTTCTTCACAAGGGAAATGACAATATAAGAATCTTACATGGGTTTGAGGTTCGGATAGAAAAATTTGTCCTGAGGGACGGATTTTTTCTATCCAAACAGAAAAGGCCATGAATGATTCTTTTTCTTGCATACCAAACATATTAAATAATTATTTAAACTAATTTTATCATTATATTTTTTAAGACGTTAAACCATATGATTTACTTCATATATTTTTTAAGTTGCGTCATAATTGAGTCTTAACGTCATAGAATGAGAATTTTATCTTGACCCTAGAAATATCTAGCCCTGGAACAAAAGCAGATTTCCTTATCCAGTATGCAAGAAAAAAACTTCTATTCGCAGTAACAACAGTCTTACGTTAATGAAACTTGACATGTTTGTGAAGTGTGGCTGGGTGTAACTGCAAGGGTACCATTAAAAGCACTTAGTGGGATAACTCCACTTTGCTTTTAGGCAGAATTATCACTGTTGATTAGTTTAATTAGTAGAAAATTTGGTTTTAAGTTCAATTACAAGCTTATTCCTCAGTAACTACTTGTCATACATCAATAACACGTTCTGATTCAATTTGACCCTTTTCTGAAAAGGTCAAAACTATTGATATTTGTAACTTCTGTTCTCGCGATGTTCATTGAGTATCATTTAAATGATCGGCGTGGTCGTTTTATATTAATACAATAAGAAGTTTAAGCCAGCATGCCTATTTGTAGAGTATATGCTTTCAATCTGGCTGAATTCAGTCATTTACATTACATGTGGTTATAGGTTTCACTTAATATTTTTGCTGGATAATTAATTGAACTTGTATCATTTAAAAGTAAAATGGGCATTATCAAATAAAAGTTAATCCTGATGAAGTGATTGGCTGAATTCAGTCAAACTTTAGTTGAGTTAACACGAATTACAAATGCTGCATGTAAAATCGATATTTGCCGTTCCAGCTCTTCACTGGCTGAATTCAGCCAAACTTTACATTTAGAAGTCAGTTTGCAAACCTGCTTTTGAAGGAAACCATTTTGCTTGCTGGCTGAATTCAGTCAGTATTAGGCATCTCACAATACAACATGAAAACTACGGAACGTCTTTTATACATTTAATGTTGTTCTTCTGTAAAATGTACTTGGCTGAATTCAGTCAGTAGGATTAAATTTGGTTATCAGACAATTTTGTTAGCGCTCTTTAAGTTTTATGAACGTTTAATATATAAAATGAAATATGAACAAATGATATACTAGAACAAAATTTTATAATCCATCTTTTTATTATTTGATAATGTATTTTGCCAGTTTTAATAAGATCCTTAGTCTGTAATATGCTAATATACATTTAACAAAAATTCAATGTCGCCAAATTTGGCTCCAATGAATTATAGCTGTTTGGTTTAAATGAAAATAAAATAGTATCTAATAAATATAAGCTGTACTAATGGGAAGTGATCATTTTATCCAAATATGAAACAAGAATGTGAAATCTATAAAAACAAACATCAGAATAGAAGAGGATTTTATGGTTAAATCTCTGTAGGCTTATGATACGTTCGAATCACTTAACAAGGCCAAATCATGATTTAAACAAACTATTAGGTGATCATAATTATGTTTATCCTTCATATTAATATACAGAAAACGCACGCACGCACGCACACACATGTATATACAGTATTATGGTTTAAAACATCTCTAGTTTTAGAGATGCCTTTTACTTTTTAATGATTGACACCCAAAACCATTTCAATATTATCGTGGGATCAGACTACACAACTGTACTACCTATCGAGTAGTTATATCCTGTCATTTGTAGTTTCTGAGAAAGATATTTTAAAACACTTCTCTAAATAATTATGCCTGAGTAAATATTTGGTACCATGTTGCTGGGGTGGTCATTACAGCTCAAAGGTGGGATTAAGTTAAATCTAAGATTCATTATTAATGATTGAAATACCTTTCGTATATAGTATGATGACCTATGCAAGTTTAAAGCTAATTGTCTTAGACATGGATATGAAATGTAAATAATATAACCATAATATTCATGATAAAACTACACAAATGGACACTTTCAAAACAAATGAATCACAAGTGGGATATAAAATAAAACTTTTTAAGAATTATATTTTTATCACAAACTGAAGTATGTATACTGTAGTTTACAAACATTTGAAACATTTACAAATAAATTGACAAACACATTTTTAATGAAAACCTTATTGTAACATTTTTGTTTGTATTTTGTAAAAATATGATATACCATGTTATTCCCTGAACATTTTCAACAAACCTGAGGGCAAGCTCTTTTGAGCCATCTTAGGAGGATTTTGATCACATGCTTTAGTATTATGTGGATGGCTTAATTGTTTATAAGAATAATACAAACATAATAGTACTTTTATATCAAACATATAAAATTTATTTTAAACATATTTTATTGTTTAGAATATGTCATTACATGAAATAGCAAAAGGGTTTTGGCTGCAAGTTATCCAACATTAAAAGTGGCCCTTTCAAACAACAAATTATTTACATAAAATATCCAGATGGCAATGACACAATCATATTTATAAAGGTAAATGGAAGAAAATGAAATAGCGGGCATTGTTTAAATATACGCATCCAATGCTGATTGCAAATGGGGGGGGGGGGGGGGGGGGGCTTCACTGTGACTTCACTTAAACTTAATAAGATATTTTGTTTATCAAAACATATCTTTAATATTAATTTTGAGATTGTTAAATATAAAATTACATGTAGTTTCATCATATGAAAAATGCTAGAACTCAATTATTTAGAAAAACAATTATACCATACATTTTCATGATGAACAATATTGCGGAACATATACTTAATTCTCAATATATAACATCATTTAAACGCCAACTTATACATCATGTGTTAAACGCACCAAAATACCATGTTTTCATTTAACAAGTTATTTTGAAGTATCTATTATTCATGCTCGTCTAAGAAATAGTTACAGTATGATATATTTGTCTACAAACTGAAATTATATTCTATATATATATATATAATATGAGCATTAAAAAGAGGACGCTGAACACTATTTCATGCATTGTCCTTAATTTTCGTGCTACATGCCACCTAGTTTCTTTAGGTGTTATATGGGAGTGATAATAAAACATGTAAGCAGATGTATCATTAATGGAAGAGAAGAAATTATTTCCCTCTGTTGAAAATAACACATACAATACATATATAAAGAAAATAACCCTTGTTCCCTGGCTGCCATGTTTTTAAACGGATCGAGTTGATTTTAGCTATTTGGGTAGAGGGTCTCATACTGATGATCATTTGTACAAAACTATTTGAAATCTGACCACCGTTTAGTTATTACATGAAAAACTATATCATATTCATGAAACACATAGTGACTTTCAAAAAGTGCAACATTTGTGACATAAGTTGAAATTATTAAAAATGAACCATTCAGTTGCAAAACAGTTTTAAATGCCAAACTGAGTTTGATGACACATTTGAGAACAACCTAAGCTACTATTTTCTGGTATAAATCAAACATATTTATTTCGATTCTTGTTTTTAGAATTAAAACAATTTGCTTCAATAGACGTCGATGGCGATATGATACTTTCTTTGCTTCCACATCTTTTTCCTGAATATACCTGAAATAACAACAAAAGTAAAATATTTCACGATTTTAATAATACTGACCTATGCATAAATTTTACTTATATATCCTATTAAATTTTATAATTATATAATTTTCGTTATATTTCTGCTTTTACATTAGATTACCATGTTAACTACAAGCAGTACTAAATAACAAAACACATCATGATATATTTCGAATCAAGCTTATTTTGCATATTATTATGTGTAATAAGATATCTCGCAGATTTAAAAAATGAAATTATCAAATGGACATACATTTAGGACAAGGACAACATGATACCTTTTTAATTAAATAAAATAATGGCATTGATGTAAAATTTAGCACAAATGGTGGCTATTTGGATGGATAATGTCTGGTACAAAATACCATTGTTTACTTTAAAAACATGTTTTTAAACGTGCTTTTATCTCCAACATTTGAATTAGACCTGACCCGTTGAGTCACATAAATGATTTAGCATATAATGATCTCAATTATAGCCAACTCGTTCAAAATATTCCAGGCATCATCGAAAATCTATACTTATATTCATACTACCGAACGCAGTGGTAATATCTATGGAGTATGTGATCCGGGTTCAAATCCCGTGACATACATTATGGTTTATTTTTGGTTGATTTTCCGAGCCACACTATTTTCCCCACAGAGATCCACAAATATTTTTAATTGTTATAATGTTAGTACTGAATGCTTTCAGCATTGTTAGAATCACTTTTTATTGAATGTTTCATTTATACAGACAAACTAGTCAATAGCAGTATTATTCTCGCTAAACTATATATGAATATATGTAAAATTGCGTACAACCACTTTCAACTCTGTCGCCTATCATAATATTATCAATTCATTAAAAAAGCGTTTGCATCTAATGGAAGATATTTAAAATGGAATATAAAACTCATCGACGAAATCCTTTTTTAAGTGAACACAAACAAACTGCACAGTTTCATTGCATGTACTAAACGAAACAACACGTTTGCTGTCGTCTCTTTGATGACGGTGACGTCACCGTGCATCGGCTAACATCAAAGAGATGTTGTACGGCCGAAACGTACATGATTTCAAGTCCTTGAAAGTGACATGTTTATGTCGTGTCTTTTTGAAAATTGAAGCATGTTTTTGGATTGCGAAGTTAGTAATATGGAGGAAATATATCAAATTAATGGATAAGATATATCAACGGTATGTACTCTGTGAACAACTATTTTTCCAAACGTTATGGCTAACGCAAATAATTCCAGTCTGACATCAAAATAAAATCGGTCCCGGTCACTTTCCTAATTAATGTCATTAATTTCATAATTAAAGTCACTGTTAAAAAGCTCAAACAAACAAGTAATACTGCACATTTTTATAAAATATTTTAAAGACGCAAGCCATTTTTGGTCCGAAGTCTCAGCTTTGACCACTTTAAACGTCACGAGCAAACAATTTAACAAGCAAAACCGTTTTAATGAACCGATATGGGTCGCAAATCACACATCGAAGGCCTGTTACATAGCGATAGACTCTTCCGAAAAACTCCAGGGGCGGATCAAGGATTTCAGTTTAGAAGGAGCACGCATGTGCGTATCCAGGAATTGATGTTAGGGTTCGGGGGTATAGGGCGGCAAATTATACTTAAGTGAATGTATATACATTTATCACTTAATTCTTTTGAATAAAGATAAACATAATAACACGTATACCTTGAATTTTTTTTATAAACTTTTTTATTTACAAAAAAAAAAAAATATCGCTAGGCAGGCTCGAACGTTAAACCTCTAGATTGACAGGCATACGCCTTACCTATTACGCTACTGCACCACTTAGATTTGTATTAGACACAATCATAGCACATCACTATCTTGTTAGGAGCAGGCCGATGGCATATTGTTTTTCTGGCTAAATCTTTTTTTAATATAACATTGAATGAAAATAGATGAAAGTTTAACATGGATTTCAGTGTTGTATTGATTATTTGTTTGCCTCAGTTTGTCTACCAGTTTAGTTGTTTCTGTCTCGGTGCCTTTGAAAGTTTGGTCTACGCAGTGTAGATATTTTAATTGTATACATGTTTTAGTAGATTGGTCTATTTAAAATCATTTACACATGTCATGACATGCAAATATACATACATTTTCTTCTGCGTTTGACTTTCTGCAGATGATGATATACATGTAAAAAAAACTATTCAGCTTTTTTTTTTAAATTTCTGCTGGCGTTGATGGTGCCGCCATAACAAACTTTTTCGCGTAAAATTACCAGAATTGATATAGATCTAACGACAAGGAAAAAAACTTTAAAAAAACGACCAAACACTGGGCGACAGTAGAATATACTCAAGCATCATGCTAGAAGTAGTTTGTACATATTTTAGGTACATCAAATACGTGCTTAATTTGTTTAAACACAAATCGTTAAGATGGTTATTTGAGTTCAGGGTGAATGTGTAGAAGAAAAACCTATGCTTGCCAAATTTTAGGGGGTGCATGCGCCCCCCCCCCCCCCCGCCCTGAATCCACCCTTGAACTCCCTTACATATCTGTAAAGGCTTAGTCAAAATTGACCTCCTTTTGCACAGCGGGTGACAAAACAATAGGATGTTATTGCCGCAAGGCATATTTCGATATTTCACAGCTTAGTAAAGCATGATAGGGGTAATTTATACGTCCGATAGAAAATATCTGGACCGATTTTTTATTCAATTTTGAAACGAAACCCGGTTTTGAACGGTAGAAACCGGTCCAAAAACCGAAAAACCGGTGATTTTAGAAGCCCTGGGCCCGGTTTCTCGAAAATACTACAGTCTGCTATTTTACTTAAACTCAAATAGTGTGCTCAATTTCAGTATAAAATTGAGCACACTATCGAGTTTAAGTAAAATAAGAGACTTAAGTATTTTTGTGAAACCGGGGCCTGGTACTGATGTATTAAATACTTTTACATATTTCCATTGTTGATTGATACATTTGTAAGTATGTATGCCTAGTGTGTAGATATTTACAGCTATGTATTATCAAAGTAAGAAGGGCAGAGTTCACTTTATCGAAAATCGGTATGGTTGGCCGTTCAGCATATTTAAAACAGAAGGTTGGCTAAACTACTGGTCTGCTTGCTCTTATCTCTACATGCGGTTTGGATTGAACGCTGTGGGAACTATTGATGTATGAGAGATGAGATGGCTGGTCCCTTGGGGCCGGTCACTATTTATAATACCGGTAATCAACATTATAATGCATACTAATAATTCTGTTCTCATTGGTCAAATTGAGTTAGAAGTGGCTACATGACGGAGTGTATTTTGCAAATGGATACACAATGATTTCTAAATTAACAAAATGTTTCTTACATTAATAATGAAAATTTGCCCTTTTTAATGTATACTCGACACAATGCACACAATCCTATAATAAAAACTGGCAATATCTTTATTTAAATTTAAAAAGGTTTTCAAAGAATTTTTTTTTTATTTATAAACTTTAATGACATACACTCATGTATTCATCAACAGTTTTGCTCATTTTCAGTCAAATAAATTAGGTATGAATTTTAAATTTAAAAAGACATCGTCACTATTGAAGCGAATACAGAAAAATCAATTGGAATGGCCATTTTTCGTTGCTGCTGACGTTTATACTGTTACTCCGGTCTTTAATGAGGTGTTTAATTAAGATCTAATGGGGGTTGTAAATGAACAAAATAGCCGTATAGATTAAGTACCATTGCCCAGCATGTGGTGATTACTGGTATCATGCTCGGTGATCAGATAAGAACTGCCATTTGAGTTGTGTATAAATCGGTTTTTGCTTCAAGTAAACTAAACATCATTCAATTTCTCGGATGGAAATTGTAGTTCGTAATCATTTTTGCAAATTATCTATAATAATTTCATCAAAATACATCATAACCAAACAAATAGTTTTGAAAAGCATAGCTGCTATATCTCATGTTGTTTTTTAGAGGTATGTGCGATTACTCAAGAAAAATAATATATCCCTGGTATATAGGGTTGCTAAAATCTTCCCTCAAAACATAAGAATTTCTAGAATACTAGTTACATAATCTTGGTTAATTAGATTGAATAGATTTAGTGAATATTTTGCGTCATCTTTATGCCATCGAGGGCTAACAGACGATCAGTTAACCTAACCACTGTTTCCTGGGATAAACCAGTACTCGAGCACACCTCGTCTCCGCAATTAACTGATAACTTTCCCACTTGAAACAATGGTGAGAGACGAATAATAATGAGACACAATGTCGTATATCAATCATCACGGAGACTGCTGCCGGGCAGGGGATTCAAACTCACGACCCCTGGATTGATAGTCAGACGCGTAACCAACTGAGCTTATCAGGCCCGGCTGGTTAATTGGATATGTATAACCAAAATGTTTATTCTCAGTGGAATTGTTGGTAGTATATATTATTATGAAAATGAAAATATTAACCTTCTCAGTCTTTATATATTACAACATAATTTATATATGTCTCGTAATTTTATTGCTACAGTTTAAAATTATTATTGGGTGACATTATTATAAATTATGTTCCGGAATAACTACTACTACTAATAATAATAATTTATATATCTGTCTCACCGACTCAAAATCAAATATATCTAAATATCTTGATCTATTAAGTAATCGAATCAGTGGATGTTAAACAATGCGTTCAGAACTCTATATAAATGAATCTGCCGACAATATGTTTGATGGAGTTCTACAGGTGTTAGTCCCATTATTATATATATATGTAATATGTGTGTCTAACTTGGAATGAGATATAGTCATGCTCTGAACACAACTTAGTCATACTTTTTTGTTAATTCTGTATGATGACAACGGGTAACAACATTTCTCTTGTTAAAATTGCTATGATTATTATATCAAATTGCAATAGGTTTTTTGTTTTATGTTAATGTTCCAAACAGAAAGTGATACCTTTGTAGGAAAGTTATGGTTGGGGTTAGAGTGCTTTTGGTAGGCAACACAATTGAAATTGGGCAGAGAATTTCTTTTATAAAAAAGCAAAAGAAAATCAATAAAAATTGGTAGGGGAGGATATTTCATGTGATATTTAACAAAATTTAACATAGAGCTGTCGGAGGGACAGCGCGCTCGACTATTCGAATATTTTTCACAAAAGTACAAATTTGAATGAGACTAACGACAACTCCAAGCTTACACGATTTATCTTAATTACTAAATTGAGTAGAGCTTATAACTGCAATACTGTGAATGAAATTTCAATCCATCCAATACATGGAAAGACTGTTGAGTTTCAATTTAATACATTGCATATTTGTTGTGACATGGACTTGATGGTACTTGCACGCAAAACTTTAACAATAATTTTTAAGTCAAATAAAGGCAATACATTTGCATGTTAACCACCCAAGAGTTATCTTAACTTAGTTATTGGAGTAGGTTTGATGACTGGGAAGTCTTGTATAAAAGTTCAAGTCAATACATGCAATGGTTATTGAAATAGGCACTTGCATGCATAACTTTAACCAATGTGTGACGCCGATGCCCGAGTGAGTAGAATAGCTCTCTTTATTCTCCGAATAGTAAAAAAAAAGGCTATTCGAATTATATTGTGACAAAGTACAAACTCAGATACTGATGGCTAATCCAGATAAAAAGAGTTATTTATGGAATTACATTGCTTAAACCTTGTATGAAGTTTCAGTCAAATACATGCAGTGGCTTCTGAGAGATATATTTTAACCAAATATTCTAGACACAAAAAAGGGCCATAATTTAGAAAATAATAGCAATAGTTACCCCTGTTCATTAAAGTAGTTTGATTTAGACTGCAAAACCTTTTTTAAAGTTACATCAAATACATGGAGTGTTTTATGAGATATGAAATTAATTGCATTTGCACGCAACACTTTAACCAGAATTTCTATATTATAAGTCATACAAGGGCGGTAATTTGCATTATATAATGCAAATGCTTGATTACTGTGAAGTCTTGTGTGAAGATTAAGCCAATACATGCGATGGTAACTGATATAGTTTATTGCACTGTCTCAGAATATAAGCACGCACAATCATGTCAAGTTCCATCCATACAACTTCACACTTATGTACAATTATGAGACAATAAATGTGACATTTTTGCACTCAAATACGACATTGACCTAGAATTTTGTGGCCTGATATGTTACATACTAGGGTCCTCCATGGCTGAGTGATCTAAGGCACCGTCTAAAGATCACTTCCCTCTCATCGCTAGGGTCGTAGGTTCAAGTCCTACTCACACCAAAACTTTATTTGAGAAATATTGCCAGTTACTTGCGGAAGGACGGTGGTTCTACTCAGTCTGAGGTCTTCTTCCACCAGTAAAACTAGAAATGCCATATATAACATGAAATGTGTTGAAAAATGGCGTTAAAACCCATTCAAAAATATACTGCCTCAGAGCATAAGCATGCACAGTTATGCCAAGTTATATGCAAAGAACTTCAAGCCCTACACATAAATGAACAATTTTAAAAACTTTTTAAAACGAAGATTGGAAGCTGACATCAGAGCCGATGCCGGGTGCATACAGAAATTCATCTTTTTCTAGAATGTTCAAGCCGAAAGTAAGAAAAAATCACACCAATGATAACTATAAATGTAACCACTGCATATATCTCCAGTAGCATATACATTGAATGGATATGATTTTTAATCTCAAAATTATATCATCAAGACTGCCTCAATATAAATTGTGTGTACTGGTACTTCTGCCCATATGTACAAATACATATTCCAATATATTGCGATATCAAATGATTACTTACCTGCAAACAAGCTTTCCTTCGATGATTTGATTTCTACCATTAAATGTGTCTCTGAAAACTAGCTTCAACATTTTCAAACATCCTTGGGCAAGTAAATGTTATTTCTGGCGCCATTCCAAAACACTATCTACAGTTAACGCTTCAGGAATACATCGTAACAACACTTTTCTTGAAGACACTTTCCAATTTTTTCAACATCAAGTGCAACATCTTTTCAGGAAACTGAAATTAAAATGTGTGATCGAATATCTACAGTATTTCATTGACGTTTTCAAATTTGAAGTGTACATTGACTCCTGTTAAAGATATCTTAACAATATACAATAAAGTTATATCAAGATTGCATTAAAATATTTAAAATAATTTATCATATCATGAGTTCATGTATTTAATAGGTAAACAAATATACATGTTTATATAGTTTCTTTAAAAAAGGGTTACGCTAGTAAAGTTCGTTGTTTGAAAAATCATTGTGGAATGTTTTGAATCAACTTAACCATTGTGAGCATTTAGTCTGCATAATATATAGAGTTTAAATTTAAAGAACATACGTTTAAGAAATAATTTTCGCAGTTTTTTTTGTTTTTTTTAACATTTAGATTTTCAAGAGTAAATAAAATGTTAATTGAATATGTAGAAATTGATAACTCGATACATACCATTTAAACGTTTGTTTCCTGGTGAACTCTCTTTGTGTATATATTCCTGGCTCTGAGTTATTTGTCTCATCACTACTCATTGAAAATGAACTTGTCTCCAAAACATATGTATATTTTTTTATCAAAATAGCATCACTAATTATTTCATTATCAAAAGTGTTAACACATGTAAATGACAACTATTCCATTCAATAGATTTTATACCAATTAACAGTATACTTCATATTGCAGTTTACAAACATGAACTACACAACCCGTTCATTAAGCAGTAATGTTGTCTGAAGAGGGTCAGTACTCTCTGCTCCAGAGAGATACACTACACTACACTACACTACACTACACTACACTACACACGTATCATTGCTGATAAATTGTTGCTAATACACAAATTGCTGGTTCTTATTGCTTTAAGTTCGTATATTTGTGGAATCGTTTCCATCAACATAATTATAAAATGATATTGATACAAATTGTTCAAATATATTAATTTATATTAACTTAGAAATTGAAAATACATTGTTAAGGTTCATAGTAGAAAAGATATTAAAGATAAAGCACTAAGCGATGTTTGAAATCGAAATAATGAATAAATTATTAAGTGCAAAATTTTTCAATTTGTGTTTTGTCATGTTAAACGTAATTTATTTAGTGGAAGACCAAATTACACAAAACATAATTCAATATTAGTTACATCAGACTGCATGTATTGTCCTTAATAAATTGACAGTGTTGAAGTACTTACATGTACTTAAATCATATCTATGTAAAATGCATTTTAATTGTACTAAAGCGTCTTCTTTAAATCTGGGACACATAAGACCAATGGTTTCAAGCGTTACCAAATACCTAGGGTTATTTCAATGGTGATCCCAGATGAGGATTTAAGAAAATACTTTGTACCACTAAGTTGAGGATCGCACTATCCAATTGCTTGTTCGTTAACTTTAAGTACCACGAGATGGTAAAATTTCGTCATTTGTAATACTTTTTTTAAAAACTAATACACACAGAACTTTCAAGTGTCTAAGATTTTGAATATTTTCAATTGAATACAACATTTGATGTACGTGAAATATCTGCTATTAGAAAAAGTAACAATCATATGAAAAGTGCAAATTTAAACAATCTAGAAGTTTAAAAGACTCCGAGCAATATAATAAAAAAATGGTGGTTTTTCTTTCATAACGTATTCGTAGGACATTGTTTGCATTTGACAGATTGTTTTTATTATTTTCAAAAGTGTTCTTTATGCATTCCTAAAGAACAATAATATATATACATATATTCGGTTTTATTTTTGAAAGTTTTGAATATAAACTTACCAATGTCACACTCTGGTATTTTTAAACCAAAGTTCTTATAGTTGATATAAATTGTAAATACGATATCAAAATTCTAATCCAATGTATAATGAATGACAATTTAGATTGTGGCGGATTATAATTTGCATATTATTATATAAAGTCCGCCTCATCAATTAAGTAAGTCACTTCACAAGCCCATCCTCTACATAAATTTTTCTATTGAATTTATAACATATAAACTAATACCAAATTACTTTCTCTTAATATGCCATTGCGACAAAAAAGCCATATCAGTAACAGCAGTCTGCATAATAATTAAGGAGAAGCCTTGTACAGTGCAATATCACATAAATATCCATAACAACTATTTAAAAAAAAATTGGTTTGTCATATTGTGTATTGCGTTACATATTTTTTCTGTTTGTACTACATGTATGTACATCAGCATAAACTTACAATAACATTATATATCTCTATGTATACTTATTAATAATTCCTAATTTTGCTAGTCAGGTGAATTTCAATTAACGGTACAAAGACACATCTTTTAACCATGGTCTGGTTTATTCTTGCATAACTAACATTATTCCCTCTAGCTATATAATTGACAGTTAATACAAATAACAGGAATGTTTTCAGTCTATAAATTTCTCCATCTGACGCTAATGGCTATTGCAATGATTATAATAGCTGTTCTCTGCCATGGCAGTTGATTTCAGGAATCCCTACTGACCCATATATTAGCCGATGCTGATAGTACTTTTGCAGATGTTTCAGTTATTTGCACAATACCAAACACATAGATTAGCTAGCAGGTATTCAAACAGTAAAATTGTCAGAAGATTAGGTTCAGGCACTTATTGTACTGGGATTGAGTGCGAATCTGGGTAAACATCTACCTTATATGTTAAATAAAAGAATGGTAGGTAAATGTTAGTTTTTCTTGATAAAATGTAGTGAAACTAACTTATAGTTTAACAAATAATAACAGATATCCTAACCCTCCTGAATTGGCAATATACACTCAAACACAGAGTAAAGTGAATATATATTAATCCCGAGAGAAAAATAGAATTAACAGTCAATTGAAGAACCATATGAAAATGTGTTTTTAGTAAAGAAAGTGAGTTTCGAGTAAGGAAAGTGAATTTCGAGTAAGAAAAATGAGTTTTGGGTAAGAATATAAAATGAATAACAAAAATATGATATTTAACACCATATCTGTCCAAGTTAACAACATATATGTTAAGTTGGAACAAGAAAAAAGAGTTATACAATATAATGACATGACATAGTGAAATGTAGATAGCGCATTGAAAACAAACATAAAATTAGCAAATTAGACCAAATCTCATCAAGGTTTAAAAAATGCCAGCTATTTTATTGACTTAAAATCTAATTCTAAAAATGGAACTGTTCAGAAATGTTTTTTAAAACAATGTCATGATACATATAATAGATATAAAAGGATATATCACGGATAAACCTGTATGGGGGCAGTAATGTAAAATAAAAGCAAACACACTGCTAAATTAAACTTGGTTGTTTTAACATTTATTTTATTGAGTCACGACGACCAAATCAAGGTCATTAAATTCTAACTCTTATTTTGAGAAAAGCTAGGGCTTTATCTTTGTTGGTATGTCGTATGTAACATGTAACATAAGGAAATACAATTGAATTTAAGAAGTAAAAAAATACTGTTCAGGGACTAATCATATATTGGCTGCAATATTTTCACCTGCATCCCTTTTATTACAAAATACATAAGGTTACTTTTTTCAAATAAATTACATTATTTGTTGCAGTGTCTTATTAAAGTGAAAACAACCAAGCTTCACAATCCAAAATATGAAACTTGGATAACGGAGTTTGTGAAAGGGATGAACATAACATATTATAATATTATATAATAGCTATAACATGTCACTCGCCCTTATTTTCTTGTTACTACCTAAAGTTGAATGGATATGTTTGTCATAATAGTAAATATAATCAAGCACTGCTAATATAAACCTTGGTAAATATAATGCTTACAAGAAACTATCTCTAGTAGATTATTAGCAAAGTTTGTAATTAAAGTGAAAATAAACAACAATATTAAACTTTGGATTACAAAGTGGTAAACAATAATATCTTTATTATTTACACTCGCCACTCTTTTCTATAATAATATTGTGTAATTATCTCAAGTAGACTATTTTGTTTGTTGAAGCATAGTTTGTCATTATAATGGAAATAGCCAAGCTATATTTTGAAAATATAGGGATGAAAATAAACTGGCTATAGAAACCCCCACCCCCTTTGTTGTTTTTTTCATTAAACTGGTTTGATCATCTATACAAGTGTTATCATAGCATCTATCTACATCATAATACTTTGGTCTATTCATAATTAAACAAAAATCTGTGGAGTAGTATATTGTGGTAGAAAGAGATGTGTGAAAAGATACCAAAGATGAAATTGGTTAAATTATTTGATTTAATACAAAACAAACTTTAAACAAGTGACCTATTGGTCTCAACGGTCACCTGAAAATCTTTAATGGCATAAAGCTATATGAATCTATAATCCACCCTAAGACCTCATAGGGGTGGAGACCATGAAATTGACATAAATATCAATCGTCATGTATGCAATAACAAATCACACCAAAAAACATTTACATAAGTCTATTCAGTCACAAGAAATATCGTTTTTTATTTGCATTTCTCTTATATAGATTTAGTAAAAAAGGCCCACCCCTAGGGTCAAGCTAAAATAAGGCAGAGTATTTCTTTTAACACAGAAAAAAACTCTAGAAAACAATACAAGAGCTGTCGGACGGACAGCACACTCGATACTGTTCTAAAACAACAACTTTTTCAAGAAATAAGTACCAAATGTACGGCAATTAATATAAAACTCAGGGGTGGTAAAATTAAGCTATAATTATTACATAATGCACAAAAGTGAACGGATAGCTCACATTGCCTTAACATTATTTAATTGAGCATTTAGTTACATATGTCTTTCAAACCTTAAAATTGCTTTATTAATTTATTAACCATTGCAGTAAAATGATATATGTGCGAATACTTGAAGGCACACCATGTACATATAATTACCCTAAATACTACAATTGCAATACTAGAATAATATATAAGAACAATATAAGTTGGTCAAGCATATCAGGAAATACTTATTTAACATTATCTGAAATTATCTAGCAAGAATTAAGATAAGCGAATTTATTTATTGAGGGTGACATATTTAGTTTAAAACTAATCTTCCATGCGGCCCTCTATTATTTACAAAATATACAAAAATGAGATACACATAAAATTATACATGAAATATTCAGTGAAAAAAAATGCTAAAACATTTCTCTTCCCACATGATATTCACACACACATACACACATTCACTTCAGGAAAACAATACATGTCAACATTAAAAGTGGTTTGTTAAATTTATATTAGGCAGTGGCAGTATGTTACTATTTACATGACTTTGAACACACTTGTACAGAAAACAAATTGAATTATACAATTTTCATCCATCTGATTAGATTGCTTTGGTATCATGGTATGCTATTATAAAAGTTTTACTTTGATATTTTCTAGAAGATTATTCCATTTTATTGGACCAAATATATATATACTTTGTTTAAATAACTCTTTGTTCAGTTTAGCTAGTTTAATGTTGTTTGAAGAATTTGACCGTGTTACAGATGTATTTTTATTTGTTTGTCTGAAGTAAAACATTTCATTGATTTCGGCTGAGGTTATTGGACTTCGCTATTTTGTACATAAATTTTGTTTTCCGGAAATAAATCCTATCAAAAACTGTTAGTTGTTTTAACTCCTGCAAGCTTTCTAGTGTGTTTTAATCATTGTTAATCAAGATGATTTTGCAAGCACGTTTTTGGAGCCTTAAAATTCTAGGTTCATTTGACAGGTGCCAACCTATACAAAATTACAGTAATCTACATGAGGTTGAATATAAGCTTTATAAAACTGAACTCTATGGTCAAGGCTAAGATATTGTTTAATTCTTGACGGAAGCCAAACGTTTCATGGATTTATTTTACATATGATCTACATGATTTTTCCAAATTATGTTGTCATTAATAAATATGCCAAGTACTTTATCTTTAGATATTATACTGAGATTTTCTCTATTAAGATCCAAATTTATCTCTTTGATATCTAAACAAGTACGTTTTTGATGTGTTGTTTTAAATATAGTGTAAGCCATAGATGATCTTCTGTTTCAGGAATGTTTATCAATGTTTTACATATGCGATATAAGCACTACCTACAAAATTTTATCATATGGTAATAAACCATTTCTTGTAAATAGATCTATAGTTTTGTATCAACACATACAGTTTATACACTATGTATTTAAACTTCACGGGGCAATATATTGGTACATGTTCATGAGAACTAATCTGTACCAACTATATTCATCTAATGTCCTTGATCAAGGCAAGTAATAAGGGAATCTATCACAGTATACCAAATTCACCTAATGTCCTTGATCAATGCAAGTTATAAGGGAATCTATCACATTCACCTAATGTCCTTGATCAAGGAAAGTTATAAGGGAATCTGTCACATTCTACCGCATTCACCTTATGTTCTTGAGCTACGAAAGTTATAAGGGAATCTACCACATTCTACCACATTCATCTAATGTCTTTAAGAAAGGCAAATTATATGGGAATCTACCACATTCTACCTCATTCATCTAATGTCTTTGATCAAGGCAAGTTATAAGGGAATCTATCACATTCTACCACATTCAACTAATGCCCTAGATGAAGGCAAATTATAAGGGAATCTATCACATTCTACCCCATCCATCTAATGTCCTTGATCAAGGTAAGTTATAAGGGAATCTATCACATTCTACCACATTCTCCTACTGTCTTTTATCAAGGCAAGTTATAAGGGAATCTTCCACATTCTACCCCATTTATCTAATGTCCTTGATCAAGGCAAGTTTTAAGGGAATCTATCACATTCTACCACATTCACATAATGTCCTTGATCAAAGCAAATTATAAGGGAATCTATCACATTCTACCACATTCACCTAATGTACTTGAGCAGGACCAGCTGTAAGGGAATCTACAACATTCTACCCCATTCATCTTATGTCCTTGATCAAGGCAAGTTATCACCGAATCTATCACATTCTACCACTCTCACCTAATGTCCTTGATCAAGGCAAGTTATAAGGGAATCTATAACATTCTATCACATTCACCTTATGTCCTTAAACTCGGCAAGTTATAATGGAATCAACCACATTCTACTTCATTCGCCTTATGTCCTTGAGTAAGGCAAGTTATAAGGTAATCTTTCACATTATACGTTCACGCTATGTCCTTGAGCTAGGCAAGTTATAAGTGAATCTACCACATTATACACCATTCACCTCATGACCTTGAGCAAAGCAAGTTATATGGGAATCTACCACATTCTACAACATTCACCTAATGTCGTTAATTTAGGCAAGTTATAAGGGGATCTACCACATTCTACCACATTCACCTAATGTCCTTGATCAAAACAATTTATAACGGAATCTACCACATTCTACCACATTCACCTTCTGTCCTTAATTAAGGCAAGTTATAAGGGAATCTATCACATTCTACTACATTCACCTTATGTCCTTGAGTTAGGCAAGTTATAACGGAATATTCACATTCTACCACATTCACCTTATGTCCTTGAGCAGAACAAGTTATAAGGGAATCTACCACATATTACCACATTCATATAATGTCCTTGAGCTAGGCAAGTTATAACGAAATCTGTCACATTCTACAACATTCACCTAATGTCGTTGAGCTAGGCAAGTTACAAGGGAATTTATCACATTATACCCCATTCATCTAATGTCCTTGAGCTAGGGAAGTTATAAAGGAATCTATCACATTCTACCACATTCACCTAATGTCCTTGATTAAGGCAAGTTATAAGGGAATCGATCACATTCACCTAATGTCCTTGAGCTAGGCAAGTTATAAGGGAATCTATCACATTCTACCACATTCACCTAAAGTCTTTGATCAAGGCACCTTATAAGGTAATGAATCACATTCTACCACATTCACCTTATGTCTTTGAGCTAGGCAAGTTATAAGGGAATCTAAAAACATTCTACCACATTCACCTAATGTCCCTGAGTCAGGCGAATTATATGGAAATCTACCACATTCTACCACATTCATCTAATGTCCTTGATCAACGCTAGTTATAAGAGAATCTATCACATTCTACCACATTCACCTAATGTACTTGAGCAAGACGAGTTATAACGGAATCTACCACATTCTACCCCATTCATCTAATGTATTTGAGCAAGACACGTTATGAGGGAATTTACCACATTCTACCACATTTATCTAACGTCCATGATCAAGGCAAGTTTTAAGGGAATCTATCACATTGTAACCCATTCACCTAATGTCCTTAATCAAGGCAAGTTATAAGGGAATCTACCACATTCTACCCCATTTATCTAATGTCCTTGATCAAGTCAAGTTTTAAGGAAATCTATCACATTTTACCACATTCACCTAATGTCCTTGATCAAGGCAAATTATTAGGGAATCTATCACATTCTACCACAATGACGTAATGTACTTGAGCAGGACGAGCTATAAGGGAATCTACCACATTCTACCCAATTTATCTAATGTCATTGATCAAGACAAGTTTTAAGGGAATCTATCACATTCTACCAAATTCACCAAATGTCCATGATCAAAGCAAATTATAAGGGAATCTATCCAATTATACCACATTCACCTTATGTCTTTGATCAAGGTAAGATATAAGGGAATGCATCACACTATACCACATTCACCTTATGTCCTTGTGTAAGGCGAGTTATATGAAAACACACTACATTATACTCCATTCACCTAATGTCTTTGAGCAAGACGAGTTATATGGGAATCAACCACATTCTACTACATTCATCTAATGTCCATGATCAAGGCGAGTTATAACGGAATCTATCACATTCTACACCATTCACCTAATGTACTTGATTAAGGCAAGTTATAAGGGAATCTACCACATTCTACCACATTCACCCAATGTTCTTGAGGTAGGCAAGTTATAAGGGAATCTACCAAATTCTACACCATTCACCTCTTGTCTTTGAGCAAGGCGAGTTATATGGGAATAAACCACATTCTACCACATTCACCTAATGTCTTTGATTAAGGCAAGTTATAAGGGAATCTACTACATTCTACCACATTCACCCAATGTTCTTGAGTATGGTGAATTATATGGGATTCTACCACGTTCTACAACATTCATCTAATGCCCTTTATCAAGGCAAGTTATAAGGGAATATATATCACATTCTACCACATTCACCTAATGATCAAGGCACCTTATAAGGTAATCAATCACATTCTACCACATTAACCTCATGTCCTTGAGTTCGGCAAGGTATAAGGGAATCTACCACATTCTATCACATTCACCTAATGTCCTTGCGTAAGTAGAATTATATGGGAATCTACAACATTCTATCACATTCATAGAATGTCCTTGATCAAGGTAAGTAACAAGGGAATCTATCACATTCTTCTTCATTCATCGAATGTCCTTGAGCAAGACGAGTTATAAGGGAATCTACCACATTCTACCACATTCACCTAATGTCCTTGATCAAGGAAAGTTAAAAGGGAAAATATCACATTTTACCACATTCACCTTATGTCCTTGATCAAGGCAAGTTATAAGGGAATTTATCAAATTCTACCACATTCATCTAATGTACTTGAGCAAGGCCAATTATAAGGGAATTTATCAAATTCTACTACATTCATCTAATGTATTTGAGCAAGGCCAGTTATAAAGGAATCTATCACATTCTACCACATTTATCTGATGTAATTGAGCTAGGCAAGTTATAGGGGAATCAATCACATTCTACCACATTCATCTAATACCCTTGAGAAAGGCAAGTTATAAGAGATCTATCACATTCTACCACATTCATGTAATGTCTATGAGCAAGACGAGTTTTAACGGAATCTACCACATTCTACCACATTCATATAATGTTCTTGAGCAGGACGAGTTATAAGAGAATCTACCACATTCTACCACATTCACCTAATATCCTTAATCAAGGCAAGTTATAAGGGAATATATCACATTTTACCACATTCACCTTATGTCCTTGAGGAAGGCAAGTTATAAAGAAATCTATCACATTCTACCACATTTATCTAATGTACTTGAGCTAGGCAAGTTATAAGGGAATCAACCACATTCTACCACATTCGTCTAATGCCCTTCAGCAAGGCAAGTTATAAGGAAATCTATCACAATTTACCACATTCATCTAATGTCTTTGAGCAAGACGAGTTTTAACGGAATCTACCACATTCTACCACATTCACCTAATGTCCTTGATCAAGGCAATTTATAAGGGAATCTACCACATACTAGTACATTCACCTGATGTCCATGATACAGGCAAGTTATAAGAGAATCTATCACATACTAGTACATTCACCTGATGTCCATGAGCTAGGCAAGTTATAAGAGAATATATCACATTCTACCACACTCATCTAATGTACTTGATCAAGGCCAGTTATAAGGGAATCTATCACATTCTACAACATTTACCTTATGTCTTTGAGCTAGGCAAGTTATAAGGGAAACTATCACATTCTACCACATTTATCTAATGTACTTGATCTAGGCAAGTTATAAGGGAATCTACCACATTCTACCACTTTCATCTAATGTCTTTGAGCAAGGCAAGTTATAAGGGAATCTATCACATTATACCACATTCACCTTATGTCCTTGTGCAAGGCCAGTTATATGAAAATACACCACATTATTATCCATTCACCGAATATCCTTGAGCAAGATGAGTTATATGGGAATCTATCACATTCTAACATGTTCACCTAATGTACTTGAGGCAAGTTAAAAAGGGAATCTACCACATCATACAACATTTACCTAATTTCCTTGATCAGGACAAGTTATAAGGGAATATATCACATTATACAACACTCACCTGATGTCCTTGAGTAAGGCGAGTTATATGAAAATACACCACATTATACCTAGTTCACCTAATGTGAGTTATAATAGAATCTACCACATTCTACTTCATTCTCCCAATGTCCTTAAGCAAGCAAGAACTTGTTTCAAAATCGAATTTAAAAAAAAAATACTAATGCTAACAAATCAGATATATTTTGACATCAATTGCAATATTGCTTATACAATTTAGAGTGAACTAATCTGTGAGATTGTGTCATACTGTGACTGTATGTACATGTATCAACTATTTTTGCACGTTTAAAGGCAGTATGTAAAAATAAATGAGTGAAACATCCTAGTTAAATATTGATTGATTGATTGAACATTTAGCGTCATTTTATGCCATCGAGGGCTAACCATCAGTTAACCTAACCACTGTTTCCTGGGATTAACAAGTACTCGAGCACATCCCATCTCCACAAGTAATTGATAACTTTCCCACTTTAATCAGTGGTGATATACGAATGATAATGAGACACAATGTCGTATAGCAATAATCACGGAGACTGTTGCCGGGCGGGGGATTCGAACTGACGACCCCTGGATTAAGTCAGACGCGTAACCGACTGAGCTAATCGGGCCCGGCTCCTAATAAAATAAATGTATTAATTAAAGTGTAATATTTTATTGTAATAATATAAACTGATTTAAATAATGCTCTCTGAATGGAGATATTTAATATATTAAATAGTCTGAACTAGATTTAACTGTAATTTAATTCTAAGATGTTCACAGAATGATGGAAAGGTACTTATAGACCAGCATTATACAACCAATATATTAACTGCTAAAATGTTATTTAATACCCGTGTATAATTGTGCAGTGTCACTGCCTGGGAATTTCCTGGTGTTTTATTTGGGGAATATATCTGAATTTTTAATATAAAGAGAGGAAATAATTTTAGACATTGTTCGGTCGAAATCAGTTTCTAACTGCCCTGCACTCAGATTTACCAGCATAGCATGTATCAACAATAGCAACCCTTATCACAGCATGATGTCAACGCTTTCTCTCCCTGGATACTGTCCAGAACTGACCAACTGACTCCACAGAGCATTAGCATTGTACAAAGATAACAAAACCTGATTAACTGACACCTCTTTAACATACATACAAGTGCCATAGTACAAAAATAACATGTTTTGTCAATATACAACATCCCCTACAAAATAAACACACACACACACACACACACACACACACACACACACACACACACATTTTTCTTTCACTGTTAGAATAATATTATACACTAAAATGAAACACTCATACGTTATGTTCATACATAAAATGCAGAAAACAACAAAATTAAATCAAATGAAATATTTTCTTGTTCTAGTACAAAGATAATCGTTTTTTGTTTTTTTTTAAAATGACCAATAATAGAATTGAATACACATTTTTGTCTCATGGTCACATTGACAAACATGAAAAATTAATAAAGAAACAATTTGAAATGTATTTATTTTCGTTACATAAACAAATGTAAATTGTAAAATTGTGTAAAACCTTTAAATTATACGTAATTTGAAAATTGTATTTGATTCTTTACAAAATTTCACCCTGTTCTACAACTTAATATCAGAATAAATCATATTGAAATTCCGTAAACAAAGTCTATAGAAACAATTTGTACTAAAAATTATAACTATTGATATGTTCACAGTAGATTTAATGTAAAAAAAAACATTGGAAAACTTTTCTAAGAAATCAAGTAATATAAGCAAATTAAAACACCTTCATGTGCATAGTTATAAATGAAATAACATATACGGTACTTAACGTTTAATTTACTAACGTGTTTCATCATAAATCACAGCACATTAACATCACATCATCTGGGCTGATAGGAGTTCTGGTGAGTTCAAAGATGTATTACACATTTATCAATACAATCGGTTTAATAAGTATGAGTGAAAGTTGGGTATAGTTTGTTCTGCCAGATTTCAATGTGTTTGAACTTAATAAATAATGAGGTGAGTTCCCAGAAAACGTTTTCGGCTGGTTTCCAACAAAACTGTACATAAAGTACTTATACTATTTTCAGTACGTTGTTATCCCAAAACATGCTTTGTTTTTGGGAATCCACCAACACGGTTAACCATCATACCCAATATGTCTGGTACATTACACTTCCTGGTTGGCTGTCTAAGTGCAGGATACATGATTTCTTACCTATTGTCGGCTACTACAGATTTTTACTAACATAATTGCAAAAAAAAAAATAATTTTACAAACGCATCAAACTGGCAAACGGTATGGATATGAACGTAATAAAGAGAGAAACAATCGCAACATTAACATGATATAGCTATGTAGATATATGGATATTTACTTATAAAGAGAGAGAAAACCTCAATATTAACATGATATATATATATATATATATATATAATACCTGGCTATATAAATACATGATTTAGGTCAAGCCAGAGGCTAAAACTATTAGGGCTTTTTCATTGTATTTTTCAAAAGTATTGTACTGCTTTAAAAAGTAAAATTAAATCTGATTGGTTAGTAAGGTATCCGCACCTCGCAATCAAGCACTAGCTAAAACTAAAAGTTGGTGAAGTAAAGATATATATATATATATATATATATATATAGTAAAGGTAAAGTTTAATATGATATATCATAGGTGAGAGAAAACAAAATGCCAGCTACCATACATTTTTAGCCATGTTATTGTATAATTATGCTTATTTATAGTTATATCATTCATTTCAGAAAATTGAAACTTATATCTTTACTGTCTGTGTTTTTGAAGAGAAGATTAAACAAAACAGAAACTATCACTTTTTTTGCATTATTCGCACAGTGTTGCAGAGTTAAATTTGACTTTATTAAGATTCTATCTTACTTAACCAAATAATTTCCCATTAAAACGTTAGACTTTATTACGCATGCCAATTTAAATCAAAATAATTATTTTTTACCCAATTCCTGTACTTTCTGCGAATAAATAAACATAATCACCAGGGTTGCATTTCACTAAAAAATTTTGATAAAAAACAGTCGTAAACGTAAAGTAAGAAATATTCATAATATTATATATATATATATATATATATATATATCTTAAATTCCTCCAAATCATACAGGAGAGCATAGTCATCCTCATGAATTTAATATTGTATTTTCAGAAAACATATCATTTTCTTAATTATTCAACCCGTAGATGGGTTTAATATCTAAAATTTTATGAACAATTTACTTTGCTTTTAAAACCTATTTTTATCGTAAGTTTATTCGTGAAATGCAACAAATGTGATTTGTTCAAATGGTGTTTGTTTGCATTTACACAGGCACTGTTGTGCTTTGAAAACTATTACTTTTGAATTCTGACCAAATTATGTTTCACTATGTTTATGAACATAATATATCATAATGTGTATGTTTAATGGAATTAATCAAAATTAGTGGACTTTTGTGAACTTAACATACACTTTGAATAAATAAAAACATGTGTGTTGAATAACTTGTGGTAGAATGCACGAACTGATTAGTAACACAAACGACAAATGCAATTATGTCCCTATAGCTGATATTACAGTATCAACAACGCCATTTTTCGTAATTATTTGATTGAACCCTGAAGCAACTGATAATGTATCCTGTTTTGCTAACGGAGCTGTTAATATATCAACCATTATCAATACATAGCTATACTTTCATTGTGTAATAGGTAATGACCCATACAAGTTTACTTGCTCACCCTGAAAGATGAGGTTGGGGTTCAATAGCCATTTATACATGTACTTGATTTTGAATTATGTCTAGTTTGTTAACACTTCTGATATTGTAGACATGGTCTAACCCAATCCGATTTTAACAATTGTATGGTGTTTAGCGTCGCTTTCAAAAAATGTTCAGTCATATCGCGACGGTGTCTACTTGAGACAGTATTCTAAGCGCTGTCACACTGGAGTATCATGCCGCAGACACATCGTATGATACCCCACCCAGTCACATTATACTCACACCGGGCCGACCAGACCTAGAACTCTCCTGTAAATGCTGAGCGTCAAGCCGATTTTAACAAATCTACTCTCTAAAAAAGGTTATACTCTTTTAACCTTTTTTAAATTAATATAAAATCATGGATGGCCCGTAATAATGAGTATAGTTATATGATGCTTATAATCACCATCTTATCAATGTATCTGGAAATATTTGCTGGTTCTGAGGTAGCAATTTGGTTCTGATACGCTTTAATAGAACAGAAATTCATCAACTAAAATGTAATGACTAACCCTTTATAAAACTCATCTTGCCTAATAATGAATTTTATTTTGAATAAAAGTCTTTTGTTTTGTCAATTCTGGTACACTTCCGTTTAACAGTGTTATGTTAAAAATGTAGTGTATTATGGTATATTTTTTGAAATAGGAGTGTAAATGAATAAAAGTGCAAATAGAATACTTTTTCACATATTTTTTATTTAATATGCAAAAGTTGATATTTTAATTCATGTGTGTGTGTGTGTGTGGATGAAAATCCTACAAACTAAATGTTTAATGCAGTACCAGCAGTATAGAATATTATAAATTTCTTTATGGATGAAAAATTGTTACACACTGAATGTTAAATATATACGTTGTTGTTAATCGGGTTAGTTGTTAGTTGTTGATTTCACTGTCATTGTTAAACAAGTTCTTACAACTTAGATAAATCACGCTCGAATTCGTCCGTAACAGAATCAGTTCTAAGCACATGTAAAGATAGTGTCTTCCTTAACGACACTACACATACATGTAGCCTGTGAGCTGGATCGAACCTATGATCCTCCGATCAGGTTTTGAAGTTCTTCCACTGCACCACACGCTCCACAAAAATATGGAATAAATATCATATTAATTTCAAAAGAATATATTGATAAATAAGTGTTGTGAATTTCAAATACAATAATGAAGTGCACAGTTTTACAAACCTACCATGGAAGTTTGAATTGACATATAACTGACTTCTTGAATATTGTTGTTTTACTTTAGACATGCAATAATGTAATGTGATTACCAGTAGGGGGGGGGGGGGGGGGGGGCTATTGATAATCCAACTGTATGATTCAGAAAAAGTTCAAAGGTTAGTACAATTAGTTTAGTATATAATGTTTTGTTTTAGCTCGATTACGATGAAAGCTCTGAGCTTATATGAACCGCTTTCCAGTCCGCTTCATGGGTAGCACCAGTACTGAGTGTTGTTTTATGAGAAGCTGGGGATTGAACCCACAACTTTTGGCGTGAGTGGCCAACACTTTATCAATTAGACTACCACCCCGCTGATGCAATTAATACACTTGCATCAGTCCAATTATTTGACTGATAAACAATATATATATATATATAAATAATGATTAATAATAAGTTGAAACATGTGTTGTATGGAATATACAATTCATAATGACTGTGGCAAGTGTCTTTCTTGAAACATAAAATATACCCGATTATTTATATTTTCTTTTGCCTTAAATATAAATAGGGTGTGTTATGCTGTGCATACAGAAATGTATATGATAGAGAAACCTTAATAGTATAACTGATGTAAAGATACTCAACCCAGCCAATTAAATGAACTATGCTGATAGCAAATAGGATGTTCAAGCATTCAGTGGCGGGAGGGAATAAATGTTAGGTAGCCAATGAGGCCTCCAAACATATTATATAATGAAACGGTGAAATGAAGGTCAGCATATTCAATGAGCCAGTGCATAAATAGTATCTGCAGAATAATAGAAAGTGAAACTACTTGAACAACAATATGGCAGATAATGTTATAGAATATTTGCTAATGGCAGCCTCTTCAAATGTATTAAACATTTTATATTGTAGGGGAAAATCATATTGATATTAATAGTTTTCAGGAGCCAAGTGGGGAATATATTTACGGTGAGAGTTTACGAAGAATGTTCTTGTAGTTGATGGAACCTATCTTCTTCAGGCTATAAGGTGAACAAAGGAAATAGCTTGAAGCTATGTTGTTAATAGTGTCCTTTGTCATATTTACACACAATTGACAAGAGACGAAGCTTTAATGCTTGGCGTAAACAACAATATGCACAATAAAAATATTAATGTCATGACTGAAGGTATGCCTTTTTAGATGGATATTGATTGAGCCTACCATCGAAAACCATCCTATTGCGATATCAAACAATGATCGGACACGGCTGTATACCACTTTTGGGGTAAAAACAGTAAGTAATAATATACATACATTATTTGAACATATTTATCCTAGATTTAATAAAACATAATACTTTTTCAACATCACTATAAGCATAGCCAGTATATTGTGCAAACTATTTTTTTTTTAATTTTTGAAAACTTTTACCAACTATATGAAATTAATAAAATTTAAATTTTATAAAATAGCTATACTCTTTGTTACATGTATTTTAATAGATAGTATTTTCACTATACATAATTTATTTATAGTTCCCCTTGAAAATTATGCAACAGTAGAAGTTACGCAACTCTGTGAAGAAACTAGTGAAGGTAAACATATTTCTTACTAATACGAAATTAATGAGAATAAAGAATAAATTTTATCGTGTAAACAGGAAAATACTTTGAAATAAAATATAACGTAATTCAACATAAATATAACTTTATATTCATACTATACATTTCCGACTAAATACAGCACCATGAGTATGATTACCCTCCCAGTTTGATATAATATCATTGCAAGAGGGTCACAATGGGTATAAATCGCCCACCTGTAGTGCAGTATACCATACTAAAGAAGGCTGATACTACTTCAGACATTAACAAGATTACATTATAGATATATAATTACTGTATTTCGCAAAATTCAAATAGTACAAATAAGGATGATTGAAGTGTCGTAACACGGCCATTGATCGTCCGATTTGAACAGTACAAAACTTTCTCCATAGTATCATGAAATAATGCTGCACACAAAGGCAAATAAAGCAAAATTTTATGATCAAGAGCCACAATACATACATAGCTCTCCGAATTGACTTGTTCAAACCTTGTCCGAGGTCTTATGGTATACAACTACAATGAAAATGAAACATGTTCAGGTGATGGGGAACGCATTTGATTTTATTGTGATTCGTAACCTAAACATTATTTATCATATTTGGCCTGTTAAAGTGTTGTTTTTTCTGAGATATTATATTTTTATATATTCACATACTTTTTAACAATTCAAGGTCTTTATATAACTCTGACATAAAATATTCGATTAAGTCAGTTCAATACGTTTCCTTGATACTGTAATTATAATTACTTTGCAAGTTTAAAATGCGAGGGCTAGAGTGCACATAACCAACTGTTAACAGACAGATCAATGCGATCTGAATAGCTCACTTGAGCTTTGTATAATACAGAAACAGTTATACGACACTAAACGTCCATATAGTGTTATGCATTTATGCCACTGTTAACCTAACATTCACATTACTTTTTTCAGAGTTTACTTTGAAAGAATATCCATCTTTTGTCGATATGGACGTGTGGATATAAGTGCGTCCCCCCAACAGACACAGACGGTGATAAGTGGATAGAGGAAGTAACTTAGACCAAAAAGAAGATGATTAATTTTAAATGGCTATTCAATAGAGAGGGGATATATGTTGACTGGTAGTGGTGTGATGACCAAAAAGTGGAAAGTGCAATGTACCAGATATAATGGCATCATTTAATTATTCTAATAAAAATGTTATGCCAAAAGAACTAACATTAAGATTAAATAAAATATGGCTTTATTAAATGATTTTACAAAGAGAATCGTTATTTTGAAGTATATACACGTTGTCTATCCCGTCTCTTCAATTGATTAAGGGGATTGGGCTAGCTAAATGCTAGTCATAAGCTCATTTTTCCAAAGAACCAAATGGATTTTACGATCGCTTTTCACGAGTCCATTTCAATATATATATATGACTTTTAATACTCTGAGACTCGTGTGATGTACCCAACGTAATGTTAAATCAGTGTTGGATAATATTATAGCAATTTCCTAATTGATGATGTAATATAAACAAGCACTTAACATAGTTCATAATGAATACTTATCCCTCTTCACATTTGCAGTTATTTTGTTCAAATGACCTCGCTATAAACGTTTGTAATTTTATTGATAGACAAGAAACTGTTTGAATATGATTTAAACTATGTTGTATTTTGTTATATCCAATAGTACAAATAATATATCTGAATGTAATGCATTACATGTCTTTTAACAATAGTATGAAATAAAATTGTTATATATTACATTGTTTATTTCGTAAATTATTCCTTGAAGAATTACATTCTTTCTTTAAATCTGCTATTCTATACATGTATAAATTTTGATTGCAAAGCAGACTGCACTTAAAAGTACCCAATCCTCCAATGTCTTTGTACCATTTTAAATTTGCACCAATATGGTGGTCCATTTATTCAACATGTTATAGGTGTATGAGGACCAGGATGTAATACAAAAGAAGTATATATGATTATGTTGTAATAGAGTAAAACATGTTTTCATTTCATTTTTCATTCAAATTAACTATTGTTTTTTCTTCTTCTCCCCCTTTTTTCTTATGTGTAGTGTTATCTAAAACAATATTACTGAAGTTATAATTTTTTAATCACATAATTTAGATATGTATTATACTAAAGCATAAGACAAAATAAATATTTTGTATCAGTTGTTTCCAGTTTACATTCTTTTCTTATACATATCTGGAGACACAAAGAGTTTTTTATTTATTTTATTTATACATGGTATCTATGTATCTTACATGTTTGCAACATTACACAAAGATTTTTGCAAAATGTATTTCATTGCAAGATGGATTAACATACAAGGAAAACTCGGCATTATTGTGATTTTGAAAAAATCTATTTGAGTTCCAATCAACTCTATATTTGTTGTTTTAAATATATTCTTTTTTTTTCATTTTTTCCCCTTCTTCAAAGTTTAATTAATTATTGTGTATGGTATATAAACTGAGAGTATGAGCATAAATCAAATATATTAAAATAATATTCTATTTGCACTTAACTCCATCGAACCAGTAACTCTGGTCATTATGGCATTAGTTGTAAATTTTAGCAGATAGATAGATATCAAAATAAATAGAAAGTATCAAAACAAAAACCTCCAAATCAATTTATATTATCTGTTGATATCATTTGTAACCAATATTGTTTCAATATGATCTATTCATTAGAAGCTACTTTATATTCATTCAAATCAAACAGCTTTATTTTATCCATGCATCGTGCATTTGGATTTTTTGCTTGGTTTATATTATCATATTACAGGGAAAGTATCCTACTAATTTTGTGCTAGGATAGTGTTTGTTCATATTTTCGTTTATATATTATTAAAAGGTCGTCGTACATTTTTGCTGCATTCCGTCCCTTGTTAACCTACTGAAACAGCTTGAGAAAAAAAATCAAATTAAAGAGCTCACAAAATTATCTTACAGAAAAATGTGATGCTACTGACTGAATTCAGTCAAGTACATTTTACAGAAGAACGATATGAAATGTATTAAATACTTTCCGTAGTTTTCATGATGTATTGTGAGATGCCCAATACTGACTGAATTCAGCCAGCAAGCAAAATGGTTTCCTTCAAAAGCAGAAGTTGCAAACTGACTTCTAAATATAAAGTTTGGCTGAATTCAGCCAGTGAAGAGCTGGAATGGCAAATATCGATTTTATACGCGAGAACAGAAGTTACAAATATCAATAGTTTTGACCTTTTCAGAAAAGGGTCAAATTGAATCAGAACGTGTTCAATGCAAACTTCAGAAATGTCTTCATTTCCATTAGGGGTAACTCTGTTTTAGGTAGAATTGTTGCCTTTATTATACTTAGAAATGTTAAGAAAACTCATCTCAGAAAATTATTAAAGTAAAAGCTCAAAGGGGATAAGTACCATTACCTTAACTAGAATATTGATTTTTTATAATATAAATGCCCCTATCCCACAATACAAACATTTTATATAACGTACATGCATCATGATGCACGATATAAACGAGTGATTATGTACATACATTACATGTCAAACAATAACAAAACAAACAGGCATAATGTTCTGGTTTATATTTAATACTATTAGGCCAGTTTGCTTACTTCTATTTTGATAAATTAAATTCCTTTTTATACGTAAAAATCATGTTACGTTTTTATAACATGCACTTTATAGATTTCAATTTCAGTCATCCAAAAGCTATTTTTTGAGACAAGTTTTTGAACAGTTAAACGCACTGTCCTCCAGCAGCTCTTGTATCTTATAGCTTACATGTATATTCATGACAATTAACTTTAAGAATAATTTTATTCTTAATTTTACAGACCAAGCATACCCCGCCAACTTTTCTTGGGACTTCATGTTTACAGATATCGATCCAGACAAAACGGTAATACAACTAGCATTTTGAAATATTGTTTTAGTAATAACAATTAAATGTAGTTTATATGTAAGATATATTTTTTTATTTTTGAGGATTTATGTTCTAATCTGGCTGGTATAGTTAACCAAAATATTATTCAGCTTCACCTTTAATATTATAGTGATTCCCGGGCGATGTGCGCTCGACCCAAATAATAACAGAATGCGGATAACCAGTCAATTTTCTCATTTCTGACCGGATACTCAAGGAAACTTGACGTGGCATTTTATTCGAGTCACCATTTTTAATTTATGTGGCAGCATTACTGTGTGGCAGGTTACTAAGGTTCATCTAAAACTCGATAATAAATTTCTCACTAAGGTCAACAGATATTGAGCAGAGGTTAATATATCATGTGATTCATGGCTACCTACAATTAATGGGAAGAAAACTTGCCTCCGAAAAGAAATCTACATGCTTGTTCGGCACCTGTCAAGTGCTATGTCAAGTCAGTGCTTCATGACTGAAAAGTCATTGTGTACATCATCTTTTGATTCATAGTGAAATCCCAAAACACTCACTAATTTTGCAATAATACTGTATTAATGTTTAAATATCTTAATTTGTTGTGCTCTGGCACTACCTTTTCTGAACTGTTCCCTTGTTTTTTGCATTGGTGTTCTATGCAAAGCAATTTTAATATTTATTTTGTAATATATTTAGTATAACCAAGTGCTGCTGTTTCACCAACAGATTTAAGTATATACGTAAATACTTTAAAACTACAAAAAAAATTAAATCTAATGAAAAACATACATGAAATCATGATTTTAGGACTGCTTTCAGTACAACTGCACATGGTTTAAATGACTTCAATAAATGAATGATAAGGTAACCAGTCTTAATCAATCTTGAGTAAAAGTGAAGGAAATTGATGAAATAGAAGCCTGGTGTTATTCTGGATGAATGGAATTGTGATTATTATAACTTCCATACAAATACATCCTAATAACTTGGATAAGAGTTTTGTCTGAATGCCATTCTCTATTTCAATAAGTTTGTTTTACATATCTTCTTAGTTTAGTTCATACTAATTTAATTTAGCTTGATTAGTACTGAAAGATAAAAGCGTATATGAACCACTCTCGAGTCTGCTTCCTGGGTAGAACCAGTACTGAGTGTTGTTTTATGAGAGGCATCGGGTCGAGCTGGGGATCGAACCCGCAACCTCTGGCGTGAGCAGCCAACACACTCCATAAGACTACTGCTCCACTTATCTTCGTAATGTTATAAAGCAACAAGTAAAGCATACATGTTGGGACTCAATTATTGAAACATATTGCACATTTGTTAGAAATCCTTAACATGAGTTTATAGCTAATTGATACTTCTGAGTAGGACAGGTAGGTTTTTTTATAATAATCATGTACATGTAAATGTTTTTTCTATTCTTCCAGTATGAAATCAAGAGGCCAAAGGTTGACCCAGTACCAAGAGATTATTATTTGTGTATGTACAATTTTAAATTGAATGATCAGACCCCAGTTTTTCAAGTGTTACCTTAATGCTGTATTAAGTTGAATTTTCAAATCATTACTTTCTGATATAGTAAAAATAGTAAAATCATTAAAAGTTACAATGACTGTTTGCTTCTATTTTTAAAATTAAGCTGACACTGGTTTGAACAGCTCATAGTCATTCGCTGTAGTAAGTGGCAAAATTTGTAATATATATTCGTGTATATGCATGTACAGTAAAAAATACCTGCCTTAAGCAGCCACATAAGGAAATAAGCAAAAATTATCCCTAAAGGCAGGTGGCTGCTTAATACAGGTTGATTAAAACTAAAATTATAAAAATGGTAAATAAAAAATGTGGCTGTTTTGTGTGTAAGGTCACTAACTAGAGTTGACCACTAACACAGGATTGACTATATATATTGTGTTTAATCGAATTAATTAATTTTTAAAGCTATCACATTTATTAAAGTAGTATATGGTGATGTAGAGGTTGGCCTCATTACAATATCATTTTTAACTTCCCTTATGTATATTTTAATAATTATTATGAACTTGGTAGAGTTAATTGTTTTTTTTTCATTTATTGTATCATATTTGCATAGAAGTGTTAAAATTTTCATGCATATATGGATTTTGTTATTACTTGCTACAAATGATCAACATAATATGATGATGTGTTACTTGTCATGCGTAAGACCCACATGCATACCACAATGGTCACAGTCACACTGAGTTTGTTTGACAACACTGAGTCTGTGTGAGATTTCGTGTCCGGCCTGTAACTTTGTCATGCATAGATGGATTTCATAAATACATGCTACAAATGATCAACATGACATGATGATGTGTAACACTTAAACCAAGACTGCCACTTCAAAGGACAAGGTCACAAGCCTGTTTGAGATTTTGTGTCCGATCTGTAACTTTGTCATGGATAAATTTCAAAAACTCTTGGCTCAGTTGATCAACATGACATAATTAAATGTCGCATGTAAGACCTAGAACATTTCCTCAAAGGTCAAGGTCACACTTTCAATTTGTTTGATATTTCGTGTCCCGGTCAAGATGGCATGTCGACGTGTCACACGTAAGACCTAGACCTGTACTTAGGTCAAGGTAACACTTTGAGTTTGTATGACAACACTTTGAGGCTGTTTGAGGTTTCAAGTCCATCCTGTAACTTTATTATACATGGATAGATTTATGAAACACTTGGCTCAATTCATCAACATGACATGACGCTTTTAATGTAAAGAAAAAACATGAAATTGCATGTTTTGTCTGAAACGTCAGTCCATTACTCTTGATATTAATGGATACATCCCTACCTATAACATTTATAACATATATTGTTACAATGTATTTTCACAGACCATTTGGTGGGCATGCAACACTTACCAGTGACATTTCTTGATTTTTGATATTTCCATTTAAATACATAATGAGTTAATTGATTTAACTTTTATAATCTATATATTTTTCATATGTTTTCAGAGGTCCTTCAGTCGGCAACTCTATGGAAAGGTTCGAAATGTTACATAGGAGTTAAAATAAAGGCCTTAGTTTCGACTACACGGCTCAACAATGGTCTACTGCAACTATTAAAGATCCTGTTAAATGGAATTTCATAAATATTATGTTAAATAATAAAAAAAGAATTGGATAGAAACATTATTATGTTGTTCATACTGTACATTGTACAATGTATCCTACTCAGTATAGAGCTATGGATGCATGGTGTACAACACAGTACTTTCCTCCACACTTTGAAATTTGGGGTCATTTGTCCCCATATAATAAGACTTTATAGGCAGACTTAATTTGGGAGATTTGATTTAATTGTGGCAAAAATGCAAAATATGATTGAGATGGAAAACCCTGCAATATATAGTGTGCATAAAATGTAAAAAGTATACTGTACGATATGTACTGTACAATATATACTGTACAATATATACTGTACAATGCATAGTGTACTAGATGTAAAGTGTACAATGTACATATGTTGTATGATGTATACTGTACATAATATAGTGTACAATGCATAATGGATTATATAGATTTCTTGATTGATGAAAGTTTATAATGTTAAATTTATTGTGTGAATTATACAATATATAAATACCATAATTTATTCATATGTACTGTTTAAATTGCACATATTGTATAATACAAAATAGTTCTCCATACACACTGAATATTACATATAGTTGTGCTATAGTGGGATGCTTTAATTGGTTCTGTTGTATATTGGAGTATAATCAGAGGCATTAAATGTAATTAAATCACAAGTTTGAGTTAAAAAATTGTTTATTGAAGTAAAGTGTACATAATTGTTATACAGTAGTACAATGTGCAGTCAAACCTGTTTTAAGCAGCCAGTCAAGGGAATGAGTAAAAGTGGCCTTTTAAGGCAGGTTGCATATTACAGGTTAATTTGTCTTGAAAGCATAGAAATGTGAAATCAGATGTGGCTGCTTAAGACAAGTGGCTGCTCAATAGAGGTGACCACTTACACAGGTTTGACTACTTTCAAATATATCACAGGCACACCTGGTCCAATGAACCTATAATGTCACCTGTGCAAGTAGGAACAATACTTTTAAATGTTAATTGAAGGTTATTTAGAAATATACAAATTAATTATGCCTGACCCAACTTTGTGGGAAGACATATTTTTTATTGTTTTTTGTCTGTCTATCAGACATTTAACTCGTACAAGTTACCATCCCAATGAGATGAAACATCAATCACTTCTGAAGGGGTCTATGTATTTAATTAATATTTCATGCGTACCTGTTTAATTATAAAATACTGATCAAGTTTGGTATATATTTGTCAACGTTGTGTGAAATTTTACAAAAGTAATGGCCTGTTTCGAATTGATTTTCGGTAAAAAATTATCTTGGTCTCATCTTGTTAGGATGGTTTGTTCATATTAAGGCCAGTTTATTGTTTCTGTTTAATATTGTAATAATATGCTTAATTGGACGTCATTTAGGCGACATCTGTTTCATATTATTGTGATTAATAGATATACTGCCTTCACCTACCACATATGTTCAATTTTGTGTATGTAGTATACGTATATAATACGACTGTTCTTTTATTTGGCGAACATACTGTTTATACATTTTTAACTATATATATAATACACTGTTGTTTTTGTTCAAGTATCTAAATATTTTTATTCTTTGTTAAAATAAAAAAAGCTATCAATTATGTTATTTTTTAATAAAAAATAAAGAAAAGCAAATGTGTCATTTTTATAGATATAACTACATTTCTGTTTTTCAATTTTAGTTCATGCCTCAGAATTGACACAAATATTTACTAAACGCATCAACTAATGTGTTTAACCAAGACCTAAAGTGTTGTCTGTATTTTAGTAAGACCATAATAAATTTATTGCTAGATTATCATTCAAGTCCGCCCCCTTATTTTCATGCCGCCAAACCCTTTTTATTTTCTTAAAAATAATAATAAAAAACACATAAAAAATTATAAAATAAATAAATAAAATCCTCCCCCCCCACCCACCTCCCATTTTTTAAAAAAAATTTGGATGATAGTCTAACAATTAATCTATAATGGCCTAATACGTCTAATGCATAAAAACCTTTTTTAATGGACAATTTATTTCTACCCAAGGGACAACCTGGTTTAACTGTGAGGCCAATATAATGAAACTGTACTATTATCTAACACAAATGTATTAAACACAAAGTCTTAGTGATTGTTCCTGATATCACAGAGTGAGAATCTTATTCAAACCTTAAAGTGAGATAGAGATTACTTGCATACAGGGTATCTACAAATTTACTGGTTCTATTTCACTGGAGGATCAAGATAAAATTCAAGTGCTCGTGTTATTTCAATTTCAAGATATTCTCAGATGACGGTGAATCATGGTACATGTATTATTTTTTTTAGCAAAAAAACATAATTAAACCCAAGTATACAATTGAGAAAACTCGTTTCCTATCGTCTGTGTCACTGTTTTGATGTAGGTATCACTGTTTCGATGTAGATATCTTGGCACTGTTTTGATGTAGGTATCACTGTTTTGATTTGATATCTGTATCACTGTTTTGATGTAGGTATCACTGTTTTGATTTGATGTCTGTATCTCTGTTTTTATGTCTATCACTGTTTTGATTTGATGTCTGTATCTCTGTTTTAATGTCTGTATCGCTGTTTTGATTCATGTATCATTGTTTTGATTTGATGTCTGTTTCACTGTTTTGATGTAGGTATCACTGTTTTGATTTGATGTCTGTATCACAGTTTTGATGCCTGTATCACTGTTTGATTTGATGTCTTTATCACTGTTTTGATGCTTGTATCACTGTTTTGATTTGATGTCTGTTTCACTGTTTTGATGTAGGTATAACTGTTTTGATTTGATGGGCCCGTGTGGTTTCGGCTAAGAATAGAATCACTGTCGATCTCTGCAGAGGGGTAGGAATCCTCTGAATAGGTGTCATGTTCATTTTATCTTTTTTTGTCATGTTCACTATTGTGGTTAAATTATCAACCCCTGTGTGGTTCCAGGGAGCCACGAGTGATGGCAAGAATAGGATCACTGTGGCTTATGCATGTCGTAAGAAGCGACAAATTAAGTATACGATAGAATTTGCTGAAACTCTGCAGTTCTGCAGGTATCAAGGTTCTAGGTTCATTCTGCATATTCATTTGTTGATGTTTTTTTTTTTCAATCTGTATGTTAATTTGTTGTTTTTGTACATGTAGAGTGAACCTGGAATCTTCCTTCCTGTTGGCGTCGAATAACCTATAATGTGTTGGTATGCCGTAAAACCCTATTCATTCATTCATTGATTTGATGTATGTACAGACCCTTAACCACTCAAGTACCCCAATTGCACGCAAAGGGAGTGCACTCGGAGCGTAAAGGTAGCGCAGATTGAGCGCTGGCGGAGCGGACCTGGACCGTTAGCGAACGCTGGATTTTGAATAATAAACGCACTCCAGAACGCATGAAATAGATCGAGACACGCTGAGTGCACACAGATGCGCAGTATATGCACTATGCACTAGACACAGTAAAATAACTGATAACAAAACTACTTGTGTGCTTCTGAGTGCACTCGTTCATTCAGATACACCCTTTCTTCATTATTGGAGCTTGAAGTCAATAATCAAAATCGAGATAAATAAGAAATTTTCTGTTCAAATAAATATAAACCATTTAGTACATATATTTTTTGGTATAACGCATGATTAAAACTAATTTTGGTCAACAATTTGTCACTTATATCAATATTTAGCTAGTCAATATAATAAAGTTTAAAAACCTATTATACAATAGACGACGCATAAATGGTTATCTACGGTTTCAAGGCCAGTTTAGTTGCACATTTAAACATGATTTGGTTTGCGCAACAAAAATATGAATAAATTTATATATATTGTTTATAACAATTCGAAAATATGTAATATGAAATCACTATTTGCCTTGCTATTTCGATATTAATTAGTTATAGAACATACAGAACATATATTTTAATTGGATTTAAGCGTATACAGCTCTAAACACAAAAAAAATCAATGCATTTGTGAATCAAACAAAACATAGATATGCGGCAAACTATATGATTATGATTCTATTTGTTTGAGTATTTTGGCAAAATTAAAATTACCCATTTTCAATTCAATTTGGAGTTTAGTTTTATATTTTCCCCAAACATAGTTACACCAAGTCTGTTCTTAGTTGTGATAATAATGTTTGTAAAACTGTTATATTGCAATTAAAGTGAAAACAGTATACTCGTGCACATCTCATTAAATTATGCAAATAATAGTACCAAATTAATATCATTCTAAAATATAAAGTGGGTCAGTAGTGCAGTGGATAGTGTGCTGGCTTCAGATGGCAGAGGTCGCGAGTTTGACCCGTGCTCTACCCTATGACCTCATCGAAACACAATTCAGTATCAGATCTCATAAAGGAATGCACTGGAGTGATATGCATAAGCTCCAAGCTTACGTCACAATCAAGCTAAATTAAATTAATGTAAAATAAATGTATGTATGTCCAAAACAACACGACAGGCCGAACAGATAGACACAGGAAATAAAAACTAGTCAACCCAAATTTCTAGGTGACCTTTTGTCATTTGTGATTTGAGGTGGTGATTTTATATTGACTTAAGAACATTAGAAAAGGAACAGCTTTTGTTCATGTGGATGGTTTAAATGAACAAAAAAGAATATGTAATTAACTGCCTATCAAATAGTAAATATATTGATTTCCTACAAAATCGATACGCCTATCCACGTGCATGTAAGCAAGTAACAATGTATCCAATATAAAGCTGTGACAAGGGGCAACACGTAAGAAATAACAATAATAATAATTATAATAGTAATAATAATAATGATAAAAGTAATAATTATAAAGAAGAAAATATACTAAGATAATTACAATTATAATAACAAAAAAATAACAAATATGATAATAATGATTATAATAATAAAAATAAAAAGTGTAAAAAGTAATAATAATAATAAAAGCAAATTTCTACGATAATATTAATAATTATAATGTTAAAAATAAAAAATAATAATAGTTGTAATGATAATCAATAATAATGATAATAATAATAATAAAATGCTACGATGATAATGAAGATAATATTAATAATAAAAAGTAATAATAATGATGATAACAATAATATTATGAAAAAAATCTGCATTTTTTTAGTATTGATTTTGACTATATATTTCTTATTCAATAACATGTTGTGGGTTAAATTAAGATTCATTGATCTGGCACAAATTATAATGAAAATACACGCACGCACATATCCAATATAAAAGTTGTGACAAATCAAAAAGTCATTATATATATATATATCTATATATATATATATATTTATAATAACAGATCGAATGATAATAATATTTTAAAAAAAATAAAACAAATAATAATAATACAAATACAATACTACATTTTCATTAGTTTTGAAATTGAAGGATATTTTTTATCTTGTGAAATAAACAATTCTGATTTTTAGTTTTATCTGGGTTTTTTTATCAAAAGATATGCTGACATTCTTCTCCTGCAGATTGGGAATGTAATTGTTTATTTTACCCACGGGAGTAATGACAGATAATTAATGGACAAAAACTGCAAACTGTCAAAACTGTCAAATATGTTCGTAATTTATAATAAATGCATTTGTTACGTAAAACAAAACAATTAAATCGTAAGTATAATGCCCATGCATGCACGTTGATTTATTTTTGTTTTAAATTGATTTATTTTACATCAAAAGTCAAGATCCAGAATGCCAGTTGTGGTAAATTGACAGCCCTAGATACACATCCCTTAATAAGTGTATGTCACACTTTCTACCATTCACTCAGTACTTGTAATATTTTATAACGTGGGGTTTTTGTTTTGTTAATTTAATGATATTAATATCATGGGTCTACATACTAAAGTATCGTTCTGAAACCTCGAATAACCAATATCTTAAATGAATTTGTTTGATTTGTTGTTAATTGGCTGGCAGTTTTTCTTATATCTTTTCTTTTCAATCACATACTGCGGGTTCAATTAAGATTAGTCTGTCTAGCACTATCTACAATCAAAATGAAAGCATCCGAAGGCTTCTTCCTTGGCGGCCTTGGTCAATAGACCGGTTAGTCACCGCTTTGGCATATACTTTAATTGACACGGCTCTCACTGGCATGTGACATAAAGTAATTAACACCATGGGTGTCTGTTTTGCTGCGTATTGTATAAGTAGCGGTATAGCACAGTGGATATATTTTCAAACAAGTTTAATATTATTTGTATTTTTAATAATATATTAACATGAATCAAACTATCAGTAAAAAAAAATAATTTAAGAAACACATAAAAAAAAAACAGTGATATATCCACATAATGTTAGGTCACTGCTTATACTGATCAAATGAGTGGATTACTGTTAATCCAAAGATGTATAAGCGGTATTGAATTATTAATAACAATTACAATATATTTAGTTTATGTAGATGATGTATCTGTAAATTTTGTGGAAAACTTTACGAAATACGGTATATCAAAGAAGTTACTGACGCAAACACATTTGATCTGGATAGGAGAAGTCGGTAGAACGTGCGATATTCTTTGATCACACAGACCACTGATCACATATCAAAATATAGACTCTTCTGTTAATCTTCCTTACTATCAGTAATTCCTTACTATCAGTAATGGTTTATCTGAAATTTACAACCTTTCGCCCAGCAGGTGACACAATATGTAGACAAACAATCGGATTATGAATCCAATTACATTGCCTAATCCCATGATACATTATAGCTCCATTTTTAACAGCTTAAATTAAAAAGTCAATATGGAATCATTTTAAGAGTTGAGATGTTGCGATTGGTTATGGGCCGGAAACTGAACTGAGCAGACTGAACGTTGAGTGAACGCTGAACGAACGAAGCGAACGCTGAGATGAGTATAAATAAAGATAGTATACATCGCTCATGAGCAAATACTTGCATTTGTGAGTGCATTAAATTAACCGGACTATCGAGTGCACACAAATGGAGCGTAAACTGAGCGCGAACAGAGCTCAGACTGAACGCCGAACAGAGCTCAAACTGAACGCCAACAGAGCTCAAACTGAACGCCAACAGAGTGCAGAATGGAGTGCAAACTGAGCTCAGAGTGCAATTATGGGTTACTTGAGCAGTTTAGGGTCTGTATCACTGTTTTGATGTAGGTATCACTTTTGATTTGATGTATATATCACTGTTTTGATGTAGGTACCACTGTTTTGCTTTGACGTCTGTATCACTGTTTTGATTGATTAGGTATCACTAGTTGATTGATGTCTGTATCACATGTTTTGATGTAGGTACCACTGTTTTGATTAGATAGTCTGTATCACAGTTTTGATATAGTTACAACTGTTTTGATTTGATGTCTGTATCAGTTTTGATGCCTGTATCACTGTTTTGTTGATGTCAGTATGATTGATAGGTATCACTGTTTTGATTTGATGTATATATCACTGTTTTGATGTAGGTACCACTGTTTTCTTGTCTGTATCACTGTTTTGATTTGATGTATGTATCACAGTTTTGATGTCTGTATCACTGTTTTGATGTAGGTACCACTGTTTTGTTTAGATATCTGTATCACAGTTTTGATGTAGTTACAACTGTTTTGATTTGATGTCTGTATCAGTTTTGAAGCCTGTATCACTGTTTTGATGTAGGTATAACTGTTTTGATTTGATGTATGTATCACTGTTGATGTAGGTACCACTGTTTTGTTTTGATGTCTGTATCAGTTTTGATGTAGGTACAACTGTTTTGATTTGATGTCTGTATCAGTTTTGATGCCTGTATCACTGTTTTGATGTAGGTATAACTGTTTTGATTTGATGTATGTATTACTGTGTTGATGTAGATATCACTGTTTTGATATGATGTCTGTATCGCCATTTTGATGTAGGTATCTCTATTTTGATTTCATGTCTGTATCACTGTTTTGATGTATGTTTGTATCTCTGCCCAAACTTGTATTTGGCAGGAGAAACTGTCAAGTGCTAAGGCTCCAATACAGGCAGTGCTTGATTGTTTTACCTAAGGGAGAAAACTCCAAGCAGAATGAATGAATGAAAACCACATAGTGGTTGGTAATTTAACCACTCTTATGAACACGAAAAAATAAAATCAACTTGACACCCATTTGCACAATTTCTACCCCGTCTGCAGAGATCGACAGTGATTCTATTCATACCCGGACCCACACAGGTTCAAAATGATGAAAGTAGTCTTTAGAAACACTTCCTGCTTGGATCATAAATAGCACTGAGATAAGAGCACACCGCTTGTTCAGTTGCTCAGTTGAATGATGTCACTGGTAAGTATTAGACTGCTATGAATTGTGGGACAGGCATGGAATTCCCAGCTTTTTTTTTCGTCAGGGTATAACAGACCTGAATCTGGAGATGCCAGGGACTGAGATAAACTTGATAAAAACACTCTTGCCAAAGGTAACTCCAAGTAGACTGGTTTAGGTGAGACACACACAGGACAGTCTGGTCTAGAACTTGGGACTCTCAACCATTTGTGGTACTTTTATAACCAATAACAACAAATTATGTACATTTATGATTTTTTATTCAAATCTGATATGCTTCGAGATAACTGTAACAAGCAAAGGCAAAGTTTATGTCAGCTTGATGTAAATGAACATTTAATAAGATGTATACCTTAAATACATGTATATGTATATATAAAATATGATGTATACCAACATAAATATGAGTGCCAGAATTGACATTGAAATGTACCCAGATATGCTACACTCTGGTTCCCTTCCCATTGCAATCAAGTTAGGTCAGTATATTGGTTTATCGAGAGACCAAAGATTTTGTAAGCAGTGTAATTTAAATATTGTTGAAGATGAAATATATTTTATATTTTGTTGTCCCAAATTTAATAATTTACGTTAACATTTGAATGCAAAAATTGATGAATGACGTGATATAAATCATTCTTATATGGGTAAAATTGACACACATTTACAAAATAAAAGTGCAATAAAATCTCGCGCAAAGTTTATCCCAATTATCATTAATTTATGATCGCATGTAATTATTGCAATTTTGAGTCTTCAAGCTCCAGGGGCAAACAAAGTCAACCAATTGTGAATCTTGCCACGATGTTAATTTCTATGGTTTTGGTAAGGGTATTACCCACAAGGATTCTTGCGTAAGGGTGTGTACAAGGAACATTTTTATTTATCAATTCCAAACCAAAAATTCAATATTTACAATGTTTTCTTAACAACACAATAAACATTAAAACTATATTCAATAAAATATGTATAAATGATAACACATCTAAAATGTAATGCGTAGAATATTTATAATATAAAAAAGTCTGTAACAAAAAACAAAATTGCAAATTGTATTAAAGAGAATACCAGTATATCAGGATTTTACCAAACTAATATACTGAAAAGGGATTTACTAACTTGGGCTTCTCGTCTAGGTCAGACTTATAACTAAATAGATTTCCCGCTTACAATTTCATACATATTATGTGATGTATAAAATGTGTCGCATGATTTCATTTTGATTTCAATTTACACTTAATAAAAATTGTTTCATCCTAGAAAGAGTCAGAATTACAACATGAAGGTTGCCAAGCTATATTCGAGTGCTGCTTACATGTATTTTTAGAATGGATATTTCATATCAAGTTTACCTATCCAATTTAGTTATCAGTTTTGTCAAGTGTTGGTGGATTTGACATACCAAACCATTCAAATTTTGTTTATTAATGATAATTAGATGCTTATTATCCTTTCAAAAATATTTTATTTTTTTATGACATTTATAGAATTTTTTCCCTGATATACTCCCTTTAATGCTAGTAATGAAAATCCAAAAATAATCAACACTTTGTTCTTCGTAGAACAAAATAGGAATATACTGGTTTGTGAGCTAGTGAAAAAAAAATACTTTCCCTTATTTATATAATACTATAATAATTTATTTTAGCTTCATTTTCCAAAGAAATGTGAACTGCTCTGGAGGCCTAGGTCAAACTAGTACATACTGGGTGTTGTTAGTGAGAAGCCATTGGCTCAAATCTTGGATTGAACATATAGCCTCCAACATGAGCGACCAACACCCTGTTCACTATATACACCACCCAATACTTTCACTGATGCTACATACAAGTTTGAACAATTCAAACTACTGCAAAATTATCTAGAATTCACACAAAACAAAAGTATCTATTTTCACAATCAGCACACCTAAAGTTGCAAACACACATGCAACAAACTAGCCAAACAAAAGTGATGGCAAAAATAAAATACCGCATTCCAATACATGTATTAGTAAATTAGACTTACAATCAAAACTTTTGACTGATGTAATTCAAATCTCTACAGAAATTGTCACTTTAGCAAATTACTGCAGCTCTGAGTATAGGCCTGAAAAAACTATATTTATGTTAGCCTGATTCCAGAGACTTGATTCAATGATTAAAGAACAAGATTAAATAATTATTTGTTATGTTCATCATTTACATTATAGTTAGTGTTGCTAACTAATAAACAAACAACAGAAGGTGTAATCTCTAGTTTACTGTCATGAGTATTTTGATGTAGATTATGAAATGGCAGGTACCTAATAGTTCAGGCACATACATGCACCAAATGAAACCTTTCGTTGATGGGACGACAAGAAATAAATGAATATATAGTAACATTATGTTGCCGGTAAAGAAAACTCACCCAAGGGTAAACATGTGGACTTGATGCCTCATATAGTTGTAGAATTTCAATCTTTTTGTTATGTATGGTTTGAATCCTGACGATGAGGTACAAGCCAGTATGGATTGCAACTTTCATGGGTATTTGGTTGAAGTTTTATCGTTTTTATAATTATGTCAATATATGATTTTAAGACATGACCAGGATATCCCTGTCTGGTTAGAATATAAATATATGTCCATAATCATGCTCACCATTTGTTTCTCAGTGCTTTCTAGAGTAAAAAGAAGTTTTTCAAAGTTAACCTTAAAATTGACTGTTTTTGCCACGTACCAATGCCACAGGGAAGTGGTGACTATGCAATTCACAATTTTGATTTCATCCTTAGGTACCAAAGCTGAATACAACATTTCATTACAATTGAGCTTACAGTTTTTGAGAAGAAGTCGAAAATGTCACTTTGTTTATAGATGCACGACTGACAATAGGTGATTGCAAATGGTCTCGGGTGACCTAAAAATCCATGTGCAATAAAAAATCTCACCCGAAGGGTTCAAAATATCATGCAGGGATGAGGCACTGCTGAGTCCCCTGCATGAAATTATAACCAAGACAGTGAGAATTTTTTTGTCATATATGAATGAACTCGTGATGGATTTTTTTCTCCCATTCATCTCAGTTACTGATAGACCCTTGATAATGCTGTCATCACAAACCTATCATTCTTTTTAAATGGGAGTTAAAGTCCAAAATTTCAGCAAATATATGAAGAAATCAACATTTTGAATAACACACTGAAAGTACGTCTCAGAAATAACACCTTTTAATCTCCCCACACATTGTTTAAATAATACTTATCAAATATAGTTTTTACTCTGCCCTGTCATAAAATGTACACCTGACATTATTATTCTGATGTAATATAAAAAACCCAATCAAGTTGTAAAGTATTGTAGAAGATGTTTAACTCTTGGGTTAGATTTCTGCAACTCAAAGTATTTCAAAACTCATTAAAAAATCAATATTATGCAATACTTGGAAACATGATATGTATTTCAATAATATAGGCCAGATACTTTTTAATTTGTTGACTTACAGAATCCATTGTTCCGATTTTTCCACTTGTAATTTTTATAAATTTCACCTTTTAATTTTTTTGTCTTCCTTTATACACTAATATTAATTGAGGTAAAATTATAAGAAACTATGTGTAGCAAAACAACACATGTTCACAATAAAATCAATGTTATGTTGATTTTAATCTTGACCTTTGCAAATGACAAAATTAGACATGTTCATTCTTAATAAACTCTTTCTCCTTTTTTACAAAATTTTCGTATTTTTATTTTTATTTCTTTCCAATAATTCTTGGTAAAAATCTGTAAACCAATTAATAAAAAGTCTGGCCTTGCAAGATAAACTACATGTAAAGCATTATCTCGCTCTACCCATTTTCCTGAGGAGCATTTTCAGATTGTCCTCTATACCAGCTTCAGCAGGATTTAGTTTCAAAGCATTTCTGTAGGCAGTTTCTGCTTTCTCGTTCTTTTGCCAGCGATGATAAAGTACTCCTGAAAGTTGTCAAAAGATATATTGTTTTTTATCACATAGTTTACAGTACACTAGTGTAATAAACCTGACATGTTTTTGATAATAACCTAGTGTAATATCACTTCCTACTCGGCTCTCGTACGTAAATAACAAAGTAATTTCGGACTTGACAGAATATAAATGACATTGATTCGTCTTTGTTAAATGATGTTATTTTGAGACATTATGTCATGTGATGGCTCAAGGAAACAAATATGCCCCATTTTTTCTTGTCCCTTATACATGTATACCGTAGAAGGTCTGTTTTAAATAGATGGTAAATGTAAACTTTTCCAAGTTATCTGATAAAACAAATCTCCCATTCGTGCTCATTTATTATTGAATCTATCAAACTCATTGGGAAAAATGATATAATGCTCGACAGAACCTCGCATAATATATGTTTCCAACTCTTTATATAAAGTCAGTAGTAAATAAGCACTCATGTAAGATATAATTTAACTATGTTTGTGAGACTTGCATTAAAATGTAATGCATGTACACTAAAAGTGATCCATTCAATACGACTCAGATATACTTGTAGTGATTCTGGCCCTAAATTAATCATCACTTTCAAGACTTTAGACTTTAAAACTTTTATATTTTATTAGAGTGTCACATACAAAAGTTACAATAATAGTCGTATATAAGATACAATCAAACTTTCATATCCGGCCGTAATTACGACCTATGAGACACTTAAAACAATTTTTATTCACAATGTAAAATGCATATACAATTACACATAAAAATTATATATGCTTACATATATACATATAAGTAAACACATAGATACATATACACATAGTACATACATATATATTGAATAAATTATATAATTAAGATAAATAAATGCAATGATTTCATGCGATTAAATAGTTATATTTTTTTAAATAGTATACATTCATTTACACACTTGTAATGTGATCAAACTAAAAAAGGGGTCATCCAGTTAAAAAGGTAATAATTTACTAAATGAAAGAGGTGCATAAATAACTGAGTCTGAGAATCATATACAAAATATCAATTAATTCAAGTAACATAAATCAAACAAACAAGTCACTTTAATTATTCAAGGAAACAAGCAATTTCAAGGAGTATTTCACAGATTGATGAATTACTACATCTAGTTCTACTTTTACTCAGCTCACAATGATCACAAAAACAAATGAAGGATGAATTAACCCTTTACTCCATAGATACGCATTTTCCCACACCAATCACAGAAGGCCTTTGAAAACATTGCAGGAAGAGTTCAGATTGCTCGTAACGAGTAACGAGCAATCTGAACACTTCCTGCACTGTTTTCCACTCTTGTCAGTAAATATAAACATAATTCAATCAATTATTCAAAAGGCATCTATATTAGAGGCGTCCAAAGGCGGCTATATTAGAGTTGTCCAAAGGCGTCTTTATTAGAGGTGTCCAAAGGCTTCTATATTAGAGGTGTCCAAAGGCGTCTATATTAGAGGTGTCCAAAGGCATCTATAATAGAGGTGTCCAAAGGTGTCTATATTAGAGGTGTCCAAAGGCTTCTATATTAGAGGTGTCCAAAGGCGTCTATATTAGAGGTGTCCAAAGGCATCTATAATAGAGGTGTCCAAAGGTGTCTATATTAGAGGTGTCCAAAGACGTCTATATTAGAAGTGTCCAAAGGCTTCTATATTAGGTGTCCAAAGGTGTCCATATTAGAGGTGTTTAAAGGCGTCTATATTAAAGGTGTCCAAAGGCGTCTATATAAGGGGTGTCCAAAGGCGTCTATATTAGAGGTGTCCAAAGGCGTCTATATGAAGTAAAGGGTTAAGACCCCTTTTTATTGTTATCCAGGTCCTCTGCAGCTGAGCAGTCTAAGGTGCCGTCTGAAGCTCACTAAGGTCGTAGATTCAAGTCCTGCTCCCTCCAAAAAGTTTATGTGAGAAAGTTTGCCAGTAACTTGCGGAGGGAAGGTGGTTCTACTCGATTCTTTCTGAGGACTTCCTCCAACATTAAAATTGGACATGCTATATAAAATCTGAAATGTGTTGAAAATGGCATTAAACCCCATTAACAAAAAATAATGACAACTTTCTAGAGTTTCATGAGGAAAAACAACAAAAAAACAGCAGCTTACCTAAATTCCCATAAAACTTTGCATTGTTTGGACTTAGTTTGATGGCTTGAAGGAAATATTTCTCACTCTCTTCAAACTTTGACTGTTTACCATATACATTTCCCAAAGTAAACACCAACTGAGATTCATTTGGAATGAACTTGAGAGCTCTGTTGGCTGCAGCTATGGCTTCTTCAAATCTATCTGCAAATAAATGTAAAGTTACAGGCTACTCAATTACAGCAAGTCTAATGTATTCAAACAGGTTGTGAGAAAATGAAGGACTGTACTTAGTTACAGAAAGTCTAATGTATTCAAACAGGTTGTGGGAAAATGAAGGCTGTACTCAATTACAACAAGTCTAATGTATTCAAACTGGTTGTGAGTAATTGAAGGTTGTACTCAGTTACAGAAAGTCTATTGTATTCAAACTGGTTGTGGGAAAATGAAGGCTGTACTCAGTTACAGCAAATGTCTAATGTATTAAAACTGGTTGTGGGAAAACGAAAGCTGTACTTAGTTACAGCAAGTCTAATGAATTCAAATGTGTCGGGTGAGCTTGAAGGCTGTACTCAGTTACAGTGAGAATAATGTATTCAAACAGGTTGTGGGAAAATGAAAGCTGTATTCAGTGACAGCAAGTCTAATGTATTCAAAATTGTTGCGAGGAAATGAAGGCTGTACTCAGTTATAGCAAGTCTTATGTATTCAAACAGGTTGTGAGAATTGAAGGCTGTACTCAGTTACAGCAAGTCTAATGTCTTCAAACAGGTTGTGGGAAAATGCAGGGTGTACTCAGTTACAACAAATGTCTAATGTATTCAAACAGGTTGCGAGAAAATGAAGGCTGTGCTCAGTTTAAACATTTCTTATGTATTCAAACAGGTTGTGGGAAAATGAATACTGTACTCAGTTACAGAAAGTCTAATGAATTCAAATGTGTTGGGAGAGTTTGAAAGCTGTACTCAGTTACAGTAAGAATAATGTATTCAAACAAGTTGTGGGAAAATGAAGGCTGTATTCAGTTACAGCAAGTCTAATGTATTCTAACTGGTTGTGGAAAAATGAAGATTGAACTCTGTTACAGCAAGTTTTATGTATTCAAACATGTTGTGGGAAAATGAAGGCTGTTCTCAGTAACAGCAAATGTCTAATGTATTCAAACATGTCGGAAAATGCAGAAGGCTGTACTCAGTTACAGCAAATGTCTAATGTATTCAAACATGTCGGAAAATGCAGAAGGCTGTACTCAGTTACAGCAAATGTCTAATGTATTCAAACATGTTGTGGGAAAATGAAGGCTGTACTCAGTTAAAGCAAATGTCTAATGTATTCAAACATGTTGTGTGAAAATGCAGAAGGCTGTACACAGTAACAGCAAATGTCTAATGTATTCAAACATGTCAGAAAATGCAGAAGGCTGTACTCAGTTACAGCAAATGTCTTATGTATTCAAACATGTTGTGGGAAAATGCAGAAGGCTGTACTCAGTTACAGCAAATGTCTAACGTATTCAAACATGTTGTGTGAAAATGCAGAAGGCTGTACACAGTTACAGCAAATGTCTAATGTATTCAAACATGTTGTGTGAAAATGCAGAAGGCTGTACACAGTTACAGCAAATGTCTAATGTATTCAAACATGTCGGAAAATGCAGAAGGCTGTACTCAGTTACAGCAAATGTCTAATGTATTCAAACATGTGGGAAAATGCAGAAGGCTGTACTCAGTTACAGCAAATGTCTAATGTATTCAAACATGTCGGAAAATGCAGAAGGCTGTACTCAGTTACAGCAAATGTCTAATGTATTCAAACATGTTGTGGGAAAATGAAGGTTGTACTCAGTTAAAGCAAATGTCTAATGTATTCAAACATGTTGTGTGAAAATGCAGAAGGCTGTACACAGTAACAGCAAATGTCTAATGTATTCAAACATGTCGGAAAATGCAGAAGGCTGTACTCAGTTACAGCAAATGTCTAATGTATTCAAACATGTTGTGGGAAAATGAAGGCTGTACTCAGTTAAAGCAAATGTCTAATGTATTCAAACATGTTGTGTGAAAATGCAGAAGGCTGTACACAGTTACAGCAAATGTCTAATGTATTCAAACATGTCGGAAAATGCAGAAGGCTGTACTCAGTTACAGCAAATGTCTAATGTATTCAAACATGTTGTGGGAAAATGAAGGCTGTACTCAGTTAAAGCAAATGTCTAATGTATTCAAACATGTTGTGTGAAAATGCAGAAGGCTGTACACAGTAACAGCAAATGTCTAATGTATTCAAACATGTCGGAAAATGCAGAAGGCTGTACTCAGTTACAGCAAATGTCTAATGTATTCAAACATGTTGTGGGAAAATGCAGAAGGCTGTACTCAGTTACAGCAAATGTCTAACGTATTCAAACATGTTTTGGGAAAATGAAGGCTGTACTCAGTTACAGCAAGTCTAATGTATTCAAACAGGTGGGAAAATAAAGAAGGCTGTACTCAGTTACAGCAAATGTCTAATGTATTCAAACATGTCGGAAAATGCAGAAGGCTGTAATCAGTTACAGCAAATGTCTAATGTATTCAAACATGTGGGAAAATAAAGAAGGCTGTACTCAATTACAGCAAATGTCTAATGTATTCAAACAGGTTGTGGGAGAATGAAGGCTGTACTCAATTACAGAAAATCTAATGTATTCAAACTGGTTGTGAGAAAATGAACGCTGTACTCAGTTACAGCAAGTCTAATGTATTCAAACAGGTTGTGAGAAAATGAAAGCTGTACTCAGTTACAGCAAGTATAATGTATCCAAATAGGTTGTGGGAAAATGAAGGCTGTACTCAGTTACAGCAGATGTCTAATGTATTCAAACTGGGTGAACTTGAAGGCTGTACTTAGTTACAGCAAATATCTAACATATTGGTACTACTTGAAAACTGGATTCCATACTATACTTATGAGCAAATTCAGTGAATTGATGTCCCCCGCTTTTTTTCAAAAAATTTGAATTCAGTCATTCTTAAGTCATGCACAGAAACCTAAAAAAATAGGACTTTTAACAAATTAAACTAAGAACCACAAATGCCATAACCCATAAAATCAAACTTAACCTGTGTTTAATCATTATAAACATTGTATTAAAATTTCAAAAGATTCGATTCAGGCCTTAAGTTATTGCACAGAAACCAAAAAAAGTGTAACAGACAAACGAAAATTACAATTTTTAACAAATTAAAGAAGCATAACTCTACAACGCCAGAAGTCACAATCCTGAAAATAAAACTAAACCTGTGTTTCGTCATTATTAACATTGTACAAAAATTTCAGTGACGGACGGACGAACAGACCCAAATTAGTGGGGGACAATAAGTGGCTTTAGTGTTGAAAACGGTGTTAAACAGAGGAACTTACTCAAATTGTCATACGCAACTGCCATGTTTATCCAGGACTGGGAATGTGTGGGCTCAAAATTAGTGGCATTGATCCATGCTTCCAAGGCTTTAGTATACATCTTATTCTCGAGATACTAAAATTGTACAAAATTCATAAAGGTTTTATAGCTGCAATAATTGTCTCTTTTTGTTTTTGTCATTCATAGTTTTAAATAAATGTATCAATTATGAATACATGTACCTGTATATCAAGTTAATAACTGACTAGACATACATGTACCTGTATATCAAGTTAATAACTGACTAGACATACATGTACCTGTATATCAAGTTAATAACTGACTAGACATACATGTACCTGTATATCAAGTTAATAACTGACTAGACATACATGTACCTGTATATCAAGTTAATAACTGACTAGACATACATGTACAAGATTAACCTACATTTCAAACAATTTTATATTTGATTGTACAGTATTGTAAATTGTAACATTTAGCTTCATTTTTACGCCATCGAAAGCTAACATACAATTAGTTAATCTAAACAGGCAGGGTCCTCTGTGGCCGAGTGGTCTAAGGTGCCGCCTCTAAATCACCTCTCTCCACTAAGGTTGTGGGTTCACCTCCTCCACTAAGGTTGTACTCAGTTACAGCAAGGTTCACCTCTCTCCACTTAATGTTGTAGGTTCACCTCTCTCCACTAAGGTTGTAGGTTCGAGCCTGCTTGCTCCCAAAACTTTATATGAGAAAGTTTGCCAGTTACTTGCGGAAGGACAGTGGTTCTACTCAGTCTGACTTAGTCTGAGGTCTTCCTCCACCAATAAACTGGATATGCCATATATAACCTGAAATGTGATGAAAATGGCGTAAAAACCCATTTAAAAAAATAAATAATCTAAACACTATTTCCTGGGATCCTGGAAGGTTAAACAGTAAGGTAGTACACCAATCTCCACCAGAAACTGATAACTTCTCACTAGAAGCAGCGGTGAGAGACAACTTCTCACTTGAATCAGCGGTGAGAGACAATGACAATTAGACGCAATGTTGTAAATATCAATTAAAATGGAGACAAATTTTGTGAATATTACATCATTTAAATAAATAGGAGGACCTTATATGAGTGCTTGTTTATTATTGAATTTATTAAAAGAATTGGCAAAATTATTTTATGCAAGGCTTTGCTGAGCATCATATAAATTTTTCCATTGTGTTTATAAATTAAACAATAGAGCACGAAAGTAAGATTTCTTTTATCACATAACTCATGAAATTGGTACATTAACAATATATATTTCAGATCACCTCTATAAGGAACAAGAAAAATATTTGGAACAAGAAAAATATTTCCATCAGTCACAGCTTCACCATGACAAATCAATGTCATTTATATGTTATATCTTAAAGGCAAGTCAGAAAGAAACTCAGCATTTTAAGTATGATAACCAAGTTATACAAAAAATTCTGAATCAGTAGTGATATTACACTAAGTTAATATCAAAATTATGTCATGAATATTACTTTTATATAAATTACTAAGTATGACATGCTGACATGCTTATTCATTAAAGATACCAGTTGGGTATAATATGTTTTGAAACAGATTGGTAGAATATTTATAGGAGTTTCCACATAGGGAATACACAAATAGTGTGTATATATAATATTCATCTTGACACCGAGATTATTTTCCAAATAATTAAGAACCTAGTAAACATAAGTGGGGTTGCCTTCCAAATGACAGATTTCCCGATTGGGCAACACTGTATGAAATATTCTCTACAGACTTCCCACGTTAGGAAACACTGTATGAAATATTCTCTACCAGACTTCCCAGGTTAGGCAACACTGTATGAAATATTCTCTACCAGACTTCCCAGGTTAGGCAACACTGTATAAAATCTTCTCTAACAGACTTCCCAGGTAAGGCAACACCGTATGAAATATTCTCTACCAGACTTCCCAGGTTAGGCAACACTGTATGAAATATTCCCTACCAGACTTCCCATGTTAGGCAACAAAGTATGAAATATTCTCTACCAGACTTCCCAGGTTAGGCAACACTGTATGAAATATTCTCTACCAGACTTCCCAGGTTGGGCAACACAGTATGAAATATTCTCTACCAGACTTCCCAGGTTGGGCAACACAGTATGAAATATTCTCTACCAGACTTCCCAGGTTAGGCAACACTGTATGAACAAGAGCACTAGGAATACAATATCGAACATGCTTTGCTCAAACTCCATGTATTCATCAACTTGGTTCTTTCATGAACTTTATTAAACTGTTATCACTGATGGCTTTAAAAGAACTTTAAAAGTACTGCACCGGACAAGGGAAATATATCAAAGGGCAATAACTCTGTAATTAGCAAGAATAGAGTTATGTTTCCTGTACACTGCACTTCCTCTTATTATATTCTACCATTGTATGAAGTTTGATGAAATTCCATCCAGTACTTTAAAAGTAATGCTCCAGACAAGGGAAATATATCAAAGGGCAATAACTCTGTAATTAGCAAGAATAGAGTTATGTTTCCTGTACACTGCACTTCCTGTCATTATATTCCACCACTGTATGAAGTTTGATGAAATTCCATCCAGTACTTTAAAAGTAATGCTCCGGACAAGGGAAATATATCAAAGGGCAATAACTCTGTAATTAGCAAGAATAGAGTTATGTTTCCTGTACACTGCACTTCCTCTCATTATATTCTACCATTGTATGAAGTTTGATGAAATTCCATCCAGTACTTTAAAAGTAATGCTCCGGACAAGGGAAATATATCAAAGGGCAATAACTCTGTAATTAGCAAGAATAGAGTTATGTTTCCTGTACACTGCACTTCCTCTCATTATATTCTACCATTGTATGAAGCTTGAGAAAAAATATCAAATGGAAATATATCAAAGGGCAATAACTCTGTAATTAGCAAGAATATAGTTATGTTTCCTGTACACTGCATTTCCTCTCATTATATTCTACAATTGTATGAAGCTTGATGAAATTCCATCCAATACTTTTCAAGTTATGCTCCGGACAAGAAAAAATATCAAAGGACAATAACTCTGTAATTAGCAAAAATAGAGTTATGTTTCCTGTACACTGCACTTCCTCTCATTATATTCTACCATTGTATGAAGCTTGATGAAATTCCATCTGGTACTTTTCAAGTTATGCTCCGGACAAGAAAAAATATCAAAGGGAAATATATTAAAGGGCAATAACTCTGTAATTAGCAAGAATAGAGTTATGTTTCCTGTACACTGCACTTCCTCTCATTATATTCTACCATTGTATGACGTTTGATGAAATTCCATCCAGTACTTTTCAAGCGATGCTCCGGACAAGGAAAATTGCAACGGACAGACCGACCGACAGACCGACAGACCGACCTCAGGGTGACTACAATATACCCCCTCAAAACTTCGTTTGTCGGGGGTATAAATATTCTCTACCAGACTTCCCAGGTTAGGCAACACTGTATGAAATATTCTCTACCAGACTTCCCAGGTTAGGCAACAGTGTATGAAATATTTCCTACCAGACTTCCCAGGTTAGGCAACACTGTATGAAATATTCCCTACAAGACTTCCCAGGTTAGGCAACACTGTATGAAATATTCCCTATCAGACATCCCAGGTTAGGCAACACTGTATGAAATATTCCCTACCAGACTTCCCAGGTTAGGCAACACTGTATGAAATATTCTCTACCAGATTTCCCAGGTTAGGCAACACTGTATGAAATATTCTCTACCAGACTTCCCAGGTTAGGCAACATTGTATGAAATATTCTCTACCAGACCTACCAGACTTCCCAGGTTAGGCAACACTTTATGAAACATTCTCTACCAGACTTCCCAAGTTTGGCAACACAAAATAAAATATTCCCTACCAGGTTTCCCAGGTTTGGCAACACTGAATGAAATATTCCCTACCAGACTTCCCAGATTTGGCAACACAAAATAAAATATTTCCTACCAGACTTCCCAGGTTTGGCAACACAAAATGAAATATTCCCTACCAGATTTCCCAGGTTAAGCAACACTGAATGAAATATTCTCTACCAGACTTCCCACGTTTGGCAACACAAAATGAAATATTCCCTACCAGACTTCCCAGGTTTGGCAACACAAAATAAAATATTCCCTACAAGATTTCCCAGGTTAGGCAACACTGAATGAAATATTCACTACCAGACTTCCCAGGTAAGGCAACACAAAATGATATATTCCCTACCAGATTTCCAAGGTTAGGCAACACTGAATGAAATATTTCCTACCACACTTCCAAGATTAGGCAACACTGAGTGAAATAATCATTACCAGATATCCAAGGTTAGGCAACACTGTATGCACTATTCCTACTAGATTTCCAAGGTGAAATTTTTTCCTACTAGATTTCCTGGTTAGGCAACACTAAATGAAATATTCCCTACTAAATGTCCCAGGTTAGGCAACATTGTATAAAATATTCCCTATTAGATCTCCCGGGTTAGTCAACATTGAATGAAATAAGACCTACCAGATTTCCCAGGTTAAGCAACACTGAATGAAATATTCCCTACCAGACTTCCCAGGTAAGGCAACACTGAATGAAATATTCCCTACCAGATTTCCAAGATTTGGCAATACTGGGTGAAATATTCGTTGCCAGATTTCCAAGGTAAGGCAACACCGTATGAACTATCTGGATTTCCAAGGTTAGGCAACACTGTAGGAAACTTTCCCTACCAGATTTCCCAGGTTAAGCAACACTTAATGAAATATTCCCTACCAGACTTCCCAGGTTAGGCGACACTAAATGAAATATTCCCTACTAGATTTCCCGCATTAGGCATCACTAAATAAAATATTACCTACCATATTTCCCAGGTTATAAAAGCAGTTAGGATATTTCTTTCTGTGTCTGATAGCTCTGAAATAACACTGTTCAGCCTCAGCGTACTTTTTCAACGATGCCTTCGTAATACCTAAATTCATCCAAGCTGCTGGAAATTCTTCTCTGAAATATAAAATTGAATTCTGTTTTATTTTTTAAATCAACTAAAATGTAAAACTGCCTCTTGTTTAGTCATACAAAGAGTAAAGCCTGTCATTGCCATTATAATTAACCTGTATATATTTATTATATTGGTTTAGTATATTGTTCAAAATTGGGACAACCGCCAGGCTATAGGTCACATGAAGAGTAAGGTGTTTAGCGTTGCTTTCAACAATATTTCAGTCATATCGCAAGTGTCTACAGATTTTAAGTTCACTTGTCACATGTGACAGAGTGCTGTTATATAGAGGGGTTGCGGTCAACCCCAGCATATGATATACCAATAATTATTTTTACAATACAGATTTCAGTAACACAAAGTTTTTAAGTATCTTGTACCTAATAAAGTTTACTTAAAGGTATACATGCATATAAACATAAATACTAAGTTTTTTAGTATCTACATAATTAATTGAACTAAACAGTATATAGAAGAAACAACAACACTTACATGTAGTTTTAAGGCCTAAACACATTAAACAATAGGTTTTAAGGACCTATAGAATCATTAACACTAAGTTTTAATGCCTTAATAAACATGTACATTGTACATTAAGTTTTAAAGCTACTAAGGCCTTAAATTACTTAGTGTTATGTTCTATAGGCCTTAATGTTAATGTGTATTAAGGCCTTAAAACTTAGTATTTATGTTTGTATATGCCTTAAAACATAGTGTTAGTGTTTCTAAAGGCCATAAAATAAAGCATTTACTTTAGGTTATCAATATAATCTCTTTACCTTATTGTTACAGCTCTCTCCAACAATGCTTCAGCTTCATCCAATTTCCCCAGATCTCTGAGCAGGTTCCCCAGGTTGTTCATGGCCTGGTCATCAACTGGATTTAACCTGAAAATAAAGTAATTACTTAATAAATACGGTAATAGGGATAATAATATCTAGCGAAAGGATCCCCTAGGCTTAGTCTGGCTTAGCCTTGAAAAATTGCTTGTTTGCCACTTCTGACTCATACCATTTAGGAGTGGGTAGGTAAATAGGTAAATTCTTTTGTTTTCCTTTTGTTTTGTTAATCAGTCACATAATCTTTTTAAGGACATGTGATGACCTAGAATATTTCAAATAAAAACCAAAAAAAAATGAATATTAAAAAAAAACAAATTTCATGACTTGCAGGGATTGTTTTGGGCCTGCTGGAAACTGGCAAATGAACAATATTTTAATTTAGGTCCTAGAATATAATCAAGAAATGGCAATAGTAAAACTGTTTACTGGACCTTTTTTCATGATAAGTAGTAGTATATGCAATGCCCTCACATCCCTTAGCATTGTTTTATTGAGTAATTAAATATGCAGCACCCATCACGCCGTCAGCTTGGCTTAAATAATGTTCTTTTTTCCAAGCAACACCTGGTCAGTTCAATAATTGCGAGAGTCTAGAAATAATAATAACAAGTTTAACATGAGACAAACGGCTGAACACTTAAACTAAAGTAAAGTTATTTATGATTTGTACTTGATCACCTCTATCTTAATAATCACAAAAAACAATCATGTGTTTATTTACGATACTAACGTCACATGACCGAATCAGGATCTACCGTATCTCAATACTGAGTCCATGACCTCAGTGATGCGGGGCAAGTGATCTAAAGACAATGTCCTTAGAGCTCACAGGACCCCTCTGCATCAATGTTTAGCTTGGTTGTAAAACAAAGATGATGACTCACGCAATAGCCTCTTTGTATTTTTTAACTGCAAACTCCACTTTGTCATCATTTATCTTGGCTATATTATAATGAACCTGCAAAATAAATAATGCCAGTATTCATCATAAAGTTACAGTAACTGCCATTCTACTGGATCAAATAGTTAAATATATGTTTGTTTGGAAGAGGTTTAAAACCAATATGTTCAACAAGTAACAGGTCACATTATTACATCCAGTTTTATTGGTGGAGGAATACCTCAGATGCATATGGTGTATTCAGTAATCTTAGGCCATTCTTAAAAAAGAGTTGTCAGAAGACAACAAAGCTCGCCCCTGGGTGTCTAAGTCCAAAAAGGGCCATAACTGTGCCAAGTGCAATCCAGAGTTATGGTTCTTATCTGTGTGTATTCCATTGATGATGGTGAACACACATACGAAGTTTCATTCACATCCAATGAGTGGTTTCATAGATATCTTAAACTTAAACGCAAAAGTTTAACCTGGGTGTCTACAGACAACGATGAAGCTGACGACGATGCCAGCGTCATGACAATAGCCCGGAGAGCTAAAAAAACAAGAAACTTCACTTGTGTCACATGTCGGTCTGTGATAAAAACAATCAATTTTATAAGTAGGGATTGAAAGACAAACAAGAAATGTCACTGGTAAGTGTCAAATACCCCCCAAATAGTCTATGAAAATAATGCTATATTTTTTAATAGGTAGCGATTTAAATGTATCCATGAATATCAAGAGTATTGCACTGACGTTTCAGACAAGACTAGACAACCAATTTCATGTTTTTTACATTAAAGTGTGACCTTGGCCTTTGTGTAACCTTGGCCTTGACATCTGATTTAAAGGTCTGGGTATTTCTACAGTTAAATGCAGTTGACACATCATCATGACATGTTGATCACTTGTATCAAGCTGTTTTAAAATCCCTCCATATAAGACAAAGTTACAGACTGGACATAAAAATCTATCAAACCAAATGAAAGTGTGACCCTGACCTTTAAGGTAAGGTTCTGAGTCTTATGTGACACATCGTCACTGTCATGTTGATCAACTGATAAATTAAGCCATGTAATTTTGAAATCCATCCAGGTATGATAAAGTTACAAACCGGACTTGAATCTCAAACAGACTCAAGTGTTGTCAAACAAACTCAAAGTGTGACCTTGACCTTTAAGGTATGGGTGTCTTATGTGCCACACATCGTCATATCACCTTGATCAATTGAGCCAAATTAAAGACAAAGTTACAGACCAGACATAAAATATCAAATTGAAAGTGTGACCTTAACCTTTATGGGAAGGTTCTAGGTATTACCCACGACACTACATCATGCCATGTTGATCAACTAAGCCAAGTGTTTCTGAAATACATTCATGTATGACAAAGTTAAGGACCAACACGAAATCTAACACTGACTCAAAGTGTTGTCAAACAAACTCAAAGTGTGACCTTGACCTTTAAAGTACAGGTGTGGGTCTTATGAGTGACACGTCATCATGTCATGCTGATGAATTGAGCCAAATGTTTTTGAAATTTATTCATATATGACAAAGTTACAGACCAGACACGAAATCTTAAACAAACTGAGTGTCGTCAAACAAAGTTAAAGTGTGACATTGACCTTTGAAGTGGGAGTCTGGGTGTTATGCGCAACACGTCGTCATGTTATGATGATCATTTGTAGTAGAAGTATTTACAAAGTAACAAGCCGGACACGAAATCTCACAGACTCAAAGTGTTGGCAAATGAAATCAATGTGTGACCTTGACCTTTGGAGTACAGGTGTGGTTCTTATGCATGATACATCGTCATGTCATGCTGCTGAATTGGGTCAAGTGTTTTTGAAATTCATTCATAGGTGACAAAGTTACAGAATGGACACTAAATCTCAAACAGACTGAAAGTGTTGTCAAACAAAGTTAAATTGTGACCTAGACCTTTTAAAGTGGGAGTCACAGTTTTATGTGCGACACATCATCATGTTATGTTGATTATTTGTAGCAAGTATTTACAAATCCATCTATGCATGACAAAGTTACAGACCAGGCACGAAATCTCACACAGACTCAAAGTATTGTCAAACAAACTCAAAGTGTGACATTGACCTTTGAGGTATGGGTGTGGGTCTTACAGGTGTGGGTCTATGCATGACAAAGTTATAGACTAGACACAAAATACCGGACGGACAGACACTGCGATTACTTTGTTTGGATGGTGGGGGGGGAGGGGGGGGAGGCATCAAAATATTACCTTCGCATTTAGAGGACACACACTGGGACCAGACTCAAACAGGTCTCTCTCATTCTTCCATTGGAGACTTCTCTAAAATAAAAAAATAATTGTTTTTCACTTCATAACACCAACATGAAAAATACACAATTCATGTAACTATATGCTATCAGAATAAACACTTTTGAATTTTTTCCTATACACAACAAATCCTTTAAAAAATTTGGAACTGGCATCAACCAGAAAAGCAATAATTACTTACTAGAAAATGGGAATGTAAGATCAAGCCTGTCTGAGCACTATCAGTTTGATTCCATTACTCAAACGCAACAATCACAAATGCAAAACCTAGGCAACATGGAACATTTTCTTATAGTGGTTAGTTTAGTTTATACTAATTTATTTAGCTTGATTGCGAAGTAAAACTCAGAGTTTATATGAAATCAACTTTCATGGTAAAACCAGTACTGAGTGTTGATTATTTAGAGGCATCAGATTAAGCTTGGGATTGAACTAGCAACCTCTGGCATGAGCAACCAATACTATATCCTACTACACTACTGCCAAACTTACTTAGTGGTTATATAAAGGCTACTGCTTATTGCAATATTTCAATTGTACCAGTGAACTCCTGTGAATGGTGTACAGGCCATGGTCCAGTGGTAGAGAATCTGACCGAGGACCTTGGATTTGTCATCCAGGAACCACACACAAGTTTATAATTTAACCACATTAATAAACATGACAAAAAATGATTCAGTTGACACGACACTCATTATCATGTATGGTGTATGGTCTATGCCAACAGTTTGCTTATTCCAGGACATCCTGCCCACAGGAAAAGATTTTCTGGATCATACCCCGAAATTATTTGCTCGCCCCCACCCCCTCCAAATAAGGTCATGTTGCTTATCAACACGGCAACACAACCTACTATAATTATCATTTAATATGTTCCTATAGGTGTGAGCCCATCATTGATTTTTGTTCTTTATTCTGTAGTAAATAAAAAAATTATCATGTTTGTCATTCATAGGGACCCAAATGAAAGAAGTGAAACTTATATTTTATTGTTTGCCAACCTCTCTGTACTGCCAAGATATGATGAGAAAAGTAGGGGTCATGTGTCATATAAGATATTTTTTCTGCTCAGTGTGTATTCTGTTGACAAAGCGAAAGTAGACTTCCGAATTCATGTATTGAATCCATATCCCAATTTCCAAGCATCAATTATTTTCTTCTCAATTTACAATCCAAACACAACAGTGATTTCAAAATACATCAATATTGCCATTCAAATAAAAAAAAGCGAGGAAAATGCATTTTTAAAAAAAGAATTATTCATTTATCAAATTATTAATTCTCTACTGTAGATAGATAAAGAATTAAGTGCTTGTGTACTGACTTACCGTCACACAACGGAGAGAGAATAGACACAATAGAAATAAAATTCCAAACTGCACAACCTGTAACAGAAAGGGAGATTTCAATACTAACTTTATCATTGCTATGTGACCAGTGAAGTAAAATGTTCTTTAAAATAAAAATGTTGCTTTTTAGGCCATCATAAATTAATTGCTAGATTATCATCCAATTTTTTCTTAAAAAGGGGGAGTGTGGGGGGTGAGGATTCTATTTTTTATTTTCATTAAAAAAAAAAAAAAAAATTCTGAAAATACAAAGGGTTGGGGCAGCATGAAAAATAGAGGGGATGATAATCTAGCAATTAATTTATTATGGCCTTATATATCAAAAGTCATTATTTAAAAGAGGCATAGAGCAGGAGAGGCTATTACCAAACATATAAGGCAAATATTGCAATTGGTTGGTAATACCCCCACACCAACAGTTTACACTGTTGTAGATGCTGAATATGGTCAGTTGTCTATTTTTACAGAAATGCTTTATTACAAAATTTGTTTGGTAATACCAGTATGGTTGGTAATAACTAAAAGATAAATGTACAATTTCTCAGGGTTGGGTCCCCCATGGCTGTGTGGTCTAAGGCACAGTCATTGTATGACCACTTGTCTCTCACTGAGGTCACAGGTTAGGGCCTAGCTCAGTCAAAAACTTCATTTGAAAAAGTTTGTCAGTTACTTGCAGAAGGACGGTGGCTCCACTCAGATTCATTCTGAGCAGTTCCTTCACCAATAAAACTGGATTTGTCATATATAACCTGTCATGTGTTGAGAATGGCGTTAAACCCAATCAAAAATTTAAACAAAGAAAATTACTCTCTCATCTTTAAGTGTATGAATAAACATTTGATTCAAGGTATAATTAGTCACAGCTTTCGATTTTTCAGGAATTAATCTGATCCATTCAAAGAATTATAAACAATAAAATTTAAATACAATGGCTTTTAAATACATTTTGTGATTTACAGATATATGAATAAAGTGAGCAACCTTCAATTCATCAAACACATGATAAAATTATCCAGTGATAGTTTGACCAATCTAGAATACACAATTCAATAACCATTAATTAACATTAATTCTCAGTCAAATTAAAAAAAATAAATTAATCTACGACTTTCAAACAATATTTTCTTTGACTTATCCATAACTTTCAAACAACATTTTTCTCTGAACTATCCATGACCTTTAAACAATATTTTCTTTGACTTATCCATAACTTTCAAACAATATTTTCTCTGAATTATCCATGACCTTTAAACAATATTTTCTTTGACTTATCCATAACTTTCAAACAATATTTTCTCTGAATTATCCATGATCTTTAAACAATATTTTCTTTGACTTACCCATAACTTTCAAACAATATTTTCTCTGAATTATCCATGACCTTTAAACAATATTTTCTTTGACTTATCCATGACTTTTAAACAACATTTTCTCTGAATTATCCATGACTTTTAAACAATATTTTCTCTCACTTTATCTATGACTTTTAAACAATATATGACTCAATCTCATAAACAATATTTTTCTCACATTTACTCAGGACTTCAAACAAACAAAACTACCTTGAACATTCTTTTTCAAATCCTTTGACAATCCAAAATAAAATTAAATTTCTAAGACTTAATCTCCGACATGTCAACTTCAAAAACATGTTACCTTTGCATATTTTGGGCATGTGACACACAGCTGCCGGATCCCCAGCACAGTAACCATGCAGAACCCAATACTGGAGAGATACAGGTTCCTCTCAGCTATAACAAACCCCACACGGAAGAACAGGTTACTGGCCTGGCAGGAAGGGCACTATAATCAGGGCCAGAGACATAGTCAGGGCTCTGCAAAATAATTGAAATGAATATGTGTACAATCTAACCTGAGTAAGCTGCCACCTCTATTGAGCAGTCTCTTGTCTTAACAGCCACATTAACCTATATTAAGCAACAACCTGTCTTAAAGTGCCACTTATGTTCCTTCCCTTGACTGGCTACTTAAGACAGGTTTGACTGTATACGATATGAACATAAACTCAAGAACATAATATGACTAGTAAACTAAAATTAAACAGTTTTTCACTCTGAATATAACCAAAGGCAGTCAAATGTACATCCAAACTTATTCGATCCCATCTGACATACATGTAATAAAAGATTGATTGATTGAATATTTAACATAACGTTTTAGCCATCGAGGACTTACAGTTGATCAGTTAACCTAACCACTGTTTCCTGGGATCCTGGAAGGTTAAACAATACTCGAGCACAACCAATCTCCACAAGTAACTGATAACTTTCCCACTTGAATCAGTGGTGAGAGATGAAAGTTAACAAGATGCAATATCATATATCAATCATCGCGGAGACTGTGGCCGGCGGGGATTCAAACTAACAACCCCTGGATTGAAAGTCAGACGTGCTTACGACTGAGCTAATCCAACCCTGCATGTAATGAAAGAGTTACCAAATTATTCAGCAGGTAGTAAAATAAACTGTCATTCAGAATTATAAGAATCTTACATGGTTTGAGGTTCAGACAGAAAATTCCATCTGGAGGCATAAATGTTTTGGCAGGAAGGAAGCCGAGTTCCTGTGAAAACAGTAATCCCAAGGGACAGAATTTTCTATCTGAACTGAAAAAAAACCATGAATGATTCTTTTTCTTGCATACCAAGCACAATGAATAATTATTTTAACTTAATTCATCATAACAGATTTTACAACAGTTGCTTTTAAGACGTTTAATTATATAATTTACATCATATATTTTAAACGTTACGTCATCTGGATTGTTTTAACCTCAGAGCGCGAGAATTTTATCTCGGCCCTAAGGTGAGATAGAAATATCTAGATCCGGTAATGTAATGTAAAAGTATGTCTTGTGCCATCTCTTTTTTCAGCTTATCGAAGTAATAACATTGAAAAAATGTTCATAAAAGTTTATACTTTTCACCACATGCAGTGAATGGAGTGGAATATGGCAACACTTTATTGACCTTTCAACTGTAAAGATTTTCATGCCAGTTGTTTATTTATTTAGCTACAAAATGAAATGACCTTACCTGATGCACGTGACTTAGTTTTTAAAACATTATTGCTATTTACTGATGAAGGCGCAAGCCGAAAATTTGAAAAAAGAGTTTAATATAGACATTGATATATTTTCTACCCTTCGGAGCATCCATAGTAAAATTCACGTAAATTTATAATTTAAATACTGCCATTACCTCTGATCCTGAGTTATGGGCTCCTTAAAACATGTCCACAAGAGGGCGCCGGCGACAATCCAGAATGCTACCACTGCAAGTAACCGAGCATCAGTAAATGTCTCTATGACAGGTATGCAGCCCATGGACCAATCAAAACAAAGCCACAATGGATGTACCAGCAACCAGGCATTGATGGAATATAAGTAGTTGTAGTTCAGGCCCTGTGTACATGTAGCAATAAATGGTATGTTATGTAAATACAAGTAGTTGTAGTTCAGGCCCTGTGTACATGTAGCAATAAATGGTATGTTGTGTAAATACAAGTACATGTAGTTGTAGTTTAGGTCCTGTGTACATGTAGCAATAAATGGTATGTTGTGTAAATACAAGTAGTTGTAGTTCAGGCCCCTGTGTACATGAAGCAATAAATGGTATGTTGTGTAAATACAAGTAGTTGTAGTTCAGGCCATAAGTACATGAAGCAATAAATGGTACATGTATGTTATGTAAATACAAGTAGTTGTAGTTCAGGCCCTGTGTACATGTATTAATAAATGGTATGTTATGTAAATACAAGTAGTTGTAGTTCAGGCCCTGTGTACATGTAGCAATAAATGGTATGTTATGTAAATACAAGTAGTTGTAGTTCAGGCCCTGTGTACATGTAGCAAGAAATGGTACATGTATGTTGTGTAAATACAAGTAGTTGTAGTTCAGGCCCTGAGTACATGTAGCAATAAATGGTATGTTATGTAAATACAAGTAGTTGTACATGTAGTTCAGGCCCTGTGTACATGTAGCAATAAATGGTACATGTATGTTGTGTAAATACAAGTAGTTGTAGTTCAGGCCCTGTGTACATGTAGCAATAAATGGTATGTTGTGTAAATACAAGTACATGTAGTTGTAGTTTAGGTCCTGTGTACATGTAGCAATAAATGGTATGTTGTGTAAATACAAGTAGTTGTAGTTCAGGCCCTGTGTACATGAAGCAATAAATGGTATGTTGTGTAAATACAAGTAGTTGTAGTTCAGGCCCTAAGTACATGAAGCAATAAATGGTACATGTATGTTATGTAAATACAAGTAGTTGTAGTTCAGGCCCTGTGTACATGTATTAATAAATGGTATGTTATGTAAATACAAGTAGTTGTAGTTCAGGCCCTGTGTACATGTATTAATAAATGGTATGTTATGTAAATACAAGTAGTTGTAGTTCAGGCCCTGTGTACATGTAGCAAGAAATGGTACATGTATGTTGTGTAAATACAAGTAGTTGTAGTTCAGGCCCTGAGTACATGTAGCAATAAATGGTATGTTATGTAAATACAAGTAGTTGTACATGTAGTTCAGGCCCTGTGTACATGTAGCAATAAATGGTACATGTATGTTGTGTAAATACAAGTAGTTGTAGTTCAGGCCCTGTGTACATGAAGCAATAAATGGTATGATGTGTAAATACAAGTACATGTAGTTGTAGTTTATGTCCTGTGTACATGTAGCAATAAATGGTATGTTGTGTAAATACAAGTAGTTGTAGTTTAGGCCCTGTGAACATGAAGCAATAAATGGTATGTTGTGTAAATACAAGTAGTTGTAGTTCAGGCCCTGTGAACATGAAGCAATAAATGGTATGTTGTGTAAATACAAGTAGTTGTAGTTTAGGTCCTGTGTACATGTAGCAATAAATGGTATGTTGTGTAAATACAAGTAGTTGTAGTTCAGGCCCTGTGTACATGAAGCAATAAATGGTATGTTGTGTAAATACAAGTAGTTGTAGTTCAGGCCCTAAGTACATGAAGCAATAAATGGTACATGTATGTTATGTAAATACAAGTAGTTGTAGTTCAGGCCCTGTGTACATGTAGCAATAAATGGTATGTTGTGTAAATACAAGTACATGTAGTTGTAGTTTAGGTCCTGTGTACATGTAGCAATAAATGGTATGTTGTGTAAATACAAGTAGTTGTAGTTCAGGCCCTGTGTACATGAAGCAATAAATGGTATGTTGTGTAAATACAAGTAGTTGTAGTTCAGGCCCTAAGTACATGAAGCAATAAATGGTACATGTATGTTATGTAAATACAAGTAGTTGTAGTTCAGGCCCTGTGTACATGTATTAATAAATGGTATGTTATGTAAATACAAGTAGTTGTAGTTCAGGCCCTGTGTACATGTATTAATAAATGGTATGTTATGTAAATACAAGTAGTTGTAGTTCAGGCCCTTTGTACATGTAGCAATAAATGGTACATGTATGTTGTGTAAATACAAGTAGTTGTAGTTCAGGCCCTGTGTACATGTAGCAATAAATGGTTTGTTATGTAAATACAAGTAGTTGTAGTTCAGGCCCTGTGTACATGTAGCAATAAATGGTACATGTATGTTGTGTAAATACAAGTAGTTGTAGTTCAGGCCCTGTGTACATGTAGCAATAAATGGTATGTTATGTAAATACTAGTACATGTAGTTGTAGTTCAGGCCCTGTGTACATGTAGCAATAAATGGTATGTTATACAAGCTACGTAAAAACTATGAAAGTATATCAACAATATCAGAACTTGTAGTCACATTCTGTGAAATCATTAATTTTCGTTGGGATTATTTTTCATTGTTTTTGGTTCAAGGGCATATTCGTGGGTCCTTAATTTCGCTGAAAACTAATTTTAGAAAAAGAATCGCTTTAGTGTGATCTTCTGTTTCATTGGAATTCAAATATTTCTGTTACATAACACGTTTTAATTACTGACCTGTACCAGTATTAAAGCAGTCTTGCCTGTGCCTACACACACAGTTATAAATGTCTTCACAATATGGGGTTATCGTGAGAAGAGATGTAAATTAGTCTGCACTTTGGTGTTACAAGTTTTGATCAAATTGTTTCGAAAACAACTATTGGAGAAGACGTGCCACTAGTTGAAGGTGTAAATAGGTGTAAGAAGAGCGCAAATTTATTTGACATAAATATTTATTCCTCATAGACAGAAAGAAATAAAAACACAACAATAGGCTACTTTTTAATTAAATACTAAAAATATGTATCATAGATTTACTCCCAGCCATTTCGTTGGGATTTAATTTGAGTGTTGAGGCTCCCCATAAAATCAACGAATATTAGTCCTTCATGAAAAATAATGTTTTTACAGTAGTTTTAGTTAAATCCATTATTTTTTTAACAAGCCCAGATTGTTGTAGAGATTTAAGTGAAAAACCTTATCAATTATTAGAGGCAGACTAGTGATTCCTTCTCTAATAATATAAATGGGTTCTTTTTCAATGTGATGAATTTTGAATTTTAATATTAAGGGTCATTTTAATCCCATCAAGGGCTAACATATGATCAGTCAACCTATCCACTCTCATCTGGGATCCTGGAATGTAAGCCAGTACTCAAACACACCCATCTCCGAAAGTAGCTTCAACTCTTGAGCCATCAGTGGTGAGAGATGGATGACAATGAAAAGCAATATCATATATCAATTATCACAGAGACTGACATGAATTGAAACTCACATCCCCGGGATTGGTAGTCAGACATGCTACCGACTGTGCTAACCGAGCCTGGCTGTGTGTTGAAAATGGCATTGAATCTCATTCCATGAAAACTCAACAGTGAGGTGAGATGAGAAAATATTGGTTTCTGTTCTTTACATGAATTTAAATAAATAATTCTTATCTCACATTATCAACACATGACATTTCTCTTGCACTATTGCAGTTATTCCATCTCTCACTCTAACTAGACCCAGTCAGCTGAGATGGTCACATGTTTGACTGTCAATACAGGTGTCTTTAGTCTGATCCCCCGCCCCGCCACAATCTCTGTAACTAGACCCAGTCAGCTGAGATGGTCACATGTTTGACTGTCAATACAGGTGTCTTTAGTCTGATCCCCCGCCCCGCCACAATCTCTGTAACTAGACCCAGTCAGCTGAGATGGTCACATGTTTGACTGTCAATACAGGAGTCTTTAGTCTGATCCCCCGCCCAGCCACAATCTCTGTAACTAGACCCAGTCAGCTGAGACGGTCACATGTTTGACTGTCAATACAGGTGTCTTTAGTCTGATCCCCCGCCCGGCCACAATCTCTGTAACTAGACCCAGTCAGCTGAGATGGTCACATGTTTGACTGTCAATACAGGTGTCTTTAGTCTGATCCCCCGCCCGGCCACAATCTCTGTAACTAGACCCAGTCAGCTGAGATGGTCACATGTTTGACTGTCAATACAGGTGTCTTTAGTCTGATCCCCCGCCCAGCCACAATCTCTGTAACTAGACCCAGTCAGCTGAGACGGTCAAATGTTTGACTGTCAATACAGGTGTCTTTAGTCTGATCCCCCGCCCGGCCACAATCTCTGTAACTAGACCCAGTCAGCCGAGATGGTCACATGTTTGACTGTCAATACAGGTGTCTTTAGTCTGATCCCCCACCCAGCCACAATCTCTGTAACTAGACCCAGTCAGCTGAGATGGTCACATGTTTGACTGTCAATACAGGTGTCTTTAGTCTGATCCCCCACCCAGCCACAATCTCTGTAACTAGACCCAGTCAGCTGAGATGGTCACATGTTTGACTGTCAATACAGGAGTCTTTAGTCTGATCCCCCGCCCAGCCACAATCTCTGTAACTAGACCCAGTCAGCTGAGACGGTCACATGTTTGACTGTCAATACAGGTGTCTTTAGTCTGATCCCCCGCCCGGCCACAACCTCTGTAACTAGACCCAGTCAGCTGAGACGGTCACATGTTTGACTGTCAATACAGGTGTCTTTAGTCTGATCCCCCGCCCGACCACAACCTCTGTAACTAGACCCAGTCAGCTGAGATGGTCACATGTTTGACTGTCAATACAGGTGTCTTTAGTCTGATCCCCCGCCCGACCACAATCTCTGTAATGATTGGTCATGAACATTGTTCATCTGTTAGTCTGTGATTGCAGAGATCAAGAATGTCTACTACTTATTAGTTGTCTAGCAGATTCCAGGGACTATGATTAGTATACTGACCACCATTAGATAACGGAAAGAATGTTGAAAAAAATCTTAAACCCGAAACAAACAAAATCTATCTCACCCTAATAATTGTGCTATTAGCGAATGAGTGTGGATTATCCACCACTTGAAATGTGGGCGTGGTGGATCCCATGATCCTGAAACGGAACAGCAGAACCAGTATACTGGCAGCAAAGAGGATCGCATGACGCTTGATCAGAGATAACACCCAGGCCGGTGGTGAGGAATTCTACAATAAATAAGATTAGAAGAAATCTATATTGTATGTACATATGAACATTTTTGATACTATATTGCATTAAATAACTGTTAGTAAATTGTAAGTTATTTAGTATCAATACAGAAATTTACATGGTATCACAGTCACATTTATAGATTTGTTATTTGAAGTTAAGGGATCATATTACTGTAAGTTCGATGAAAAGACTTCTGTTTTACCAAGTTTTTACTCAAATATTTATGTTATTATTTGTAATAAACAAGCTATGTAATATATTTAAATCCAAAATAAACTATTCTGTATTTAAAACTTAACTCCAGTTTGACTGGTTATGTAAACATTCTTTTATTAATATCATTAAATCCAATTGCAGTTTTTAAGGAGCCAATCTAAAATCATGATCACCTGGATGCTTTTTTATAAATTTTAGTTTTTTAATTTTCTAAGTATTTACTTAAATATTCTGGTGAAACAGGAGCCAGTTTATAAGTGAATTAAGAGACTTAGAATTACGACTCCAATCTTCAATGTAAACTGTTTATGACATACAAAACTGATTGTAAATCTTTCTCGTGTCCATTTTCTGTGAACCAATACTAGATTTTGTAACTTGCAGGCCACCAGGCCAAGTCAGGGATTGAAACTGTATTGCAAGAGGCCAACACCACATTCTAAGTATGTAATATAGACAGTTCAGCAAAAAGTTTTACAAAAAAAGAGAAAGTATATATTATGTAGCTCTAGACATTTCAGCAAAGAGTCTCAAGGAAACTGGGTGTATTAGTGTGGCAAAATGTCTGAAGAAACAGGATGTTTCAGTGTGGCAAAAAGTCTGAAGAAACAGGTTTTAGGGTGGCAAAAAGTCTGAAGAAACAGGGTGTTTTAGTGTGGCAAAAAGTCTAAAGAAACAGGTTTAAGTGTGTGTGACAAAAAAGACTCAAAGAAACAGGATGTTATAGTGTGGCAAAAAGTCTAAAGAAACAGGGCTTTTTAGTGTGGCAAAAAAGACTAAAAGAAACAGAGTGTTTTACGAGGGCAAAAAGTCTAAAACAGGGTGTTTTAGTGTGGCAAAAAGTCTCAAAGAAACAGGGCTTTTTAGTATGGCAAAAAGTCTAATGAAACAGGGTGTTTAAGTGTGGCAGAAAGTCTCAAAGAAACAGGGTGTTTTAGTGTGGCAAAAAAACCTCAAAGAAACAGGATGTTTTAGTGTGGCAAAAAAGACTAAAAGAAACAGGATGTTTTAGTGTGGCAAAAAGTCTAAAGAAACAGAATGTTATAGTGTGGCAAAAAAGACTAAAAAAAACAGGATGTTTTATTGTGGCAAAAAGTCTAAAGAAACAGAATGTTATAGTGTGGCAAAAAAGACTCAAAGAAACAGAATGTTTTACGCTGGCAAAAAGTCTCAAACAAGGTGTTTTAGTGTGGCAAAAAGTTTCAAAGAATCAGGGCTTTTTAGTGTGGCAAAAAAGTCTCAAGAAACAGGGTGGTTTAGTGTGGCAAAAAGCCACAAAGAAACAGAATGTTGTAGTGTGGCTGAAAGTCTAAAGAAACAGAGCATAGACAGTTCAACAAAATGCATGTTCTTAAATCACACATGTTCAGTCTTTATTCAGAAGCATAATTGTAAAAACAGACAAAGTATATATTATGCAGAGACATTTCAGCAAAGAGTCACAAGGAAACTGGGTGTTTTAGTGTTGCAAAAAGTCTAAAGAAACAGGATGTTTTAGCATGGCAATAAGTCTAAAGAAACAGGATGTTTAAGTTTGGCAAAAAGTCTCAAAGAAACAGGGTGTTTTAGTGTGGCAAAAAGACTCAAAGAAACAGAATGTTGTAGTGTGGCAGAAAGTCTAAAGAAACAGAGCATAGACAGTTCAACAAAATGCATGTTCTTAAATCACACATGTCCAGTCTTTATTCAGAAGCATAATTGTAAAAACAGACAAAGTATATATTATGCAGAGACATTTCAGCAAAGAGTCACAAGGAAACTGGGTGTTTTAGTGTTGCAAAAAGTCTAAAGAAACAGGGCTATTTATTGTGGCAAAAAGACTCAAAGAAACAGGGTGTTTTAGTGTGGCAAAAAGTCTCAAAGAAACAGACCATAGACAGCCGAACAAAATGAATGTTCTTAAATCACACATGTCCAGTCTTTTTTCAGAGGCATAATTGTAAAAACTTACTTTTGATTTACCATTTTCATTACCATTCTTGCGAGGTTTGACTCGCAGGCCGACCACCTCCAGCAGGTCTACACCACATACTACTATGATGTCATAGGCACTACAAATTCCCTGGAAAATCAGTCAAAACTTTCACCAGATTGTTATAGATATAGACATGTAATGTATTATCTTAGGATCAATTAAAAACTGACAGATGAAAACCTGTTAAATAGACAATAATCTATATTCTTCAATACTGGATAAGGATATCTGCATTTTTACCGGGGCTAGGGCCAAAATGAAATTCTATTGCTGTGACATTAGAATCATTCACGACAAAACATATAAAATATATATGACATAAATCATATACTTTAATGTCCCTAAAGCGACCTTTGTAAGAAAATATGATGTTGAATTAAGTTAAAATAATTATTCAATATGTTTGGTATGCAAGAAAAAGAATCATTCATGTTTTTTTCTGATCAGAGAGAAAATTTCATCCCTTGGGATAACTATTTTCGCCTTGTCCCTGCCAAAACAGTTATCCCTCAGGATGGAATTTTTTATCCAAAAGTTCATGGTAGCTTTTATAATGATGGATTTTATTGTGCAATTTGGAAGTTCTCAAATAAAAGCAACTAATAAATATATCTTTGAAACAAAAAAAACGTAAATACGATCAATGTAGTTCATTATGACTATCAGTAAATATTATATTATTATTATACATGTATATTTATTTTCAGAGTGACCTATGAGTGACCTATGACCCCAATATACATGTAGATTGTCAACTCATAAGTAACTTATGACTCAATTATATAATGTAGATGGTCAACTAATGACTGTCCTAGATGGTCAACTCACAAATGGCCTAGATATGAGCCCAATACAGGGATAAGGGGTCAGGGTTAACTTACAATGACAGTGATGCCCTGTTCTTTACAAAATACTGACAGTGCGCAGAAGACCATGCTGGGCAGTAAATACTGTATGGAGAATGACTCTGGACGATATATGATCAGGTTATCTTCCTTCTTATGAAGATCTGAAATTGACAGAAAAAAACAAGTCTCGAGACATACAGAAGATATTAGGTACAACTAATCTAACCCGAGAGCAACTATCACTCCACCCACTTGCCACAGTGCGTTGTTTGTTCACGTAAATACAATGTATTACAATGTAGTGTTTATTTAGAGACCGTTCACTTATCTAAGGAAAATGGCAGCCCTGCCACAAGGCGTTGTTTGTTCACGTAAATACAATGTATTACAATGTAGTGTTTATTTAGAGACCGTTCACTTATCTAAGGAAAACGGAAGCCCTGGAAACAATATGGCTCACTTGTTTGACAGCCCACTTCAGGTCATTTCTTCTGGAGTCTTCAATTTAAAATATAAATTGAACAAAGGTTGCTTTTAAAAGAATATTTGATTGCCAAGCTCCTACTTACCCACTCAAATTGCTATCCAAACTTTTTTATTGACTTTTCAAAGCTTTGATTTTTCTTTCATGATTTCTGACCATTCTTTGTTCCAAATGAATATAATACATTAAAATCTGGCAAAATAAATTAAATCTTATAACCCTCATCTGAGCATAGCAAACAAACATTTTTTAAAGGATGACTTAATGGAAGTTAAGGATTGTCTTCTTCTCCTCAGTGAGTATGCACATTGGACTGGCATAATGTTCAACTACTGTAACCGCCACAATTTATTACCAGACAACAGATATATAAAGGAAAATTGCATGTATATGTATACCAATTGGTTGAATAGCTTTATCGCTAATTCTAAGACATATATATTATGGAGTCCACTCTTTCTCGGGATTCTTGAAGCTGAACCAGTACTAAAGCACACCCATCTTCGCAAGTAACTGATAATTTTCTGACTTAAAACAGTAGTGAGAGATGAATGACAGCGAGACGCAGTATCATTTATCAATCATCATGAATACTGTTGCCGGGGTCATGACCCCTTAATTGATAGTTAGGCGTGCTACCGGCTAAGCTAACCGGCCCCATAAAAAATACAACACTAAATAATAACTTACCAGCAGCACAGGACTTAACATACAACAGGAATGATGAGATGAATAATATTGTACACAGTAAATCTGCTCGGCCAACAACACCCGACACCTGCAATACAACATTGTTACAGGTCTGTAAGGCTGTAGGAAATATCAACACATTTTCATATATACATGACAATTAAATTTAAAGTGATGTTATGCCCATTTTTCACTGTAAAATTAAGCAAAAAATAGCATATGTTTAAATGTTGTTGTACATAATGGCTAACAATCCATTATTCCCAACTCTACTTACCACAAGTCGAAATAATAATCTTCCAAAATATCATTTTTATTATTTGACTAACCCAGTTCCGTTAACTGTCGATATGCACTGTAGACATCTATTGCCAATTTACGTGAATCATGCTATCATGGCGTAAAACGATGAATACTTACTTAATTCATAAAACAGTTTTAACTGAACATCGACCGACCAGAGCAAAATTACTTCTTGTTATGGCATTCACCACTAAACACATAGCAGGCTGTAAGATGGGCATAACGTCACTTTAAGTTCACAAAACACCTAAAACTACCCAACTTCTGTTTCACCAACATTTTACTTATATACTTAAAAACTTATTTAAGTTTTGACTGGTTGTTTACCTGTTATAATATCAACATCAATAGAACCATATGCAGTTTAACTGGAACCAGTCTAAAATCATGATATCACCAGGCTGCTATTCTTAGATTTAAGTATCAAGTAATGTTAGTGAGTCTGATGTATCACATGACAGAGATATGAAAACGTGAAATATCAAGCATGAGTGAATATATCCATATTCTTCAGTAATTATTGTCTGTTGATGCTATTTGTTGTTTACATGAGGTGTTACTGAATAATTTAGTTACTTCTGCATCCGTGTCACTTTTTTTCATTTTCAAATAAGCCCTCTCTAAAGCCTGTGTTGTATTGTCATATCTCTTGTAGAGTGTAGAGAATTAGTCCTTGATGACTGGCTGGTTCAAGGCAACTACATGCATTTTATCCTACTTCATTTCTGTAAGCCTAGTTTTATTGGAATATATAAGATTTCATCACTTCTTGACAGTAGATATAGCTGCACCAATAAAAATGCTTCCATTTTATTTATTTGAGGAATGGCCAAGTCCTTCGTGACCCATCTGAAGATCATTTACTTCTCACCACGGAGGGCTTGGGTTCAAGTCTCGCTCAGTGTAAAAATTTAAAGCGAGAAAGTTTTCAGGTACTAGTACTTGCGGAAAGACTACTAGTTTTTCTACTCAGATTTGTTCTTAGATTTTCCTTCACCAATGAAACTAGATATGCCATATAAAATCTATTATGTGTTGAAAGTTATATCAAACTGCATTAAAAAAATTTTTTTTTAAAAACTTACACTTTCTGTATGTATAGGATGCACAGCAAACAGGAGAGCACAAAGTAATGATGATTTTGCTGCCTTGAACTGCGTGACACCCGTTTCCATGTCAACCATATAGCCTCCAAATAAAATGGAGAAGACATTGAGCAGAAGCACAGAGATAATCCCATGCATTATTATATTTGGAATGTGGAACCAGACAGGAACCAGGCCACCGCCTAGATAGGTGCTTAATCTGGAATAAAAAAAGAATGACATAATAAAAAACAAAAAATGGTCGAAGATAATTTCTTGTATATGTATCATTGAAATTTGACTTCTCTTACTTTAAAGCAGGGCCTGGTTAGTTCAGTGGGTAGCATGCCTGACTATCAATCTACCCTGGGGTCATGAGTTTGAATCCCCACTCACCCACAGTGATGATTGATATACAACATTATATCTCTCACTGCTTACTCAAGTGAGAATGTTATTAGTTACTTGTGTAGATGGGTGTGCTTAAATACTGGTTAACTACCAGGATCCCATGTAAGAGTGGTTAGGTTAACTGATCGTCTGTTATTAGTTACTTGTGGAGATGGGTGTGCTTAAATACTGGTTAACTACCAGGATCCCATGTAAGAGTGGTTAGGTTAACTGATCATCTGTTAGCCCTCAATGATAAAATGGAGCTTAATATTCAAACAAACAAAACAAAACTTACTTCAAAACATGATGATAGTTCATACTGACTCTGTTTTCAAACGTATTAAATTAAAATAAACATTAAAATTTAATATGAATTTCATATATGTAATAATTATAATGTTATTTCTCGCTAGAAAATTAATTAAACACCCAATGAATTATTGTCTATATGTGTTTAATATGAGACTTGAATAATAGGACAGATTGCATTATTTTAGTTTTCTGTTTTCTGTTTCCTTCCAAAATAAAAACACTAATAACTTCATTTGCAACACTGAGAAAGATAAGACAAAATAATATTTCATAATTGATATCAAATTATAAAGAGTAAAACGTAATATCAAACAAAGTGAGACAGTAGTGTATTGGATTCTGATTGAGTTGGTTGGTCATACGAGTGGTTATTAACCCTTTACTCCATAGATATGCGTTTTTCCCACACCAATCACAGAAGGCCTTTGAAAACAGTGCAGGAAGAGCACTTCCTGCACGGTTTTCCACTCTGTCTGTTAATATAAACATAATTCACCCATTGCTGATACATGGTGAATTAATGCTTTCAATTTGGAAGAGTCCAAGAAAATGATTATGGATCAAAGGTTATTAATCAACCAGATGAACTCTCAAAAACAACATCCAGTACTCAGGTTCTTCTCAGGAAACAGACTTGAGAGCAATTTATAGAAACTCTGGCAATACTTTACAAGCAAGCTAAAATAAATTAGTATAAATCAATGAATATACATGATTATAATTATATGGCCCTGGTGCATTCACTGCTTATGTGAAAGGTAGTGGATTTGATCCCCAGCAACGTCATACCAAAGACTTGAAAAATGGTACTAGAAGCTTCCTCGTTTACTGCTAAGCATTTAAGTACAAGGCTCTCGTTTGCACATTTTTGAGTCCATTATTCTGCCACATTCTCAACTGCAAATAGTATCTTTTTTTCCCAATCCAAAGTAACAAAGTTCCCAATTTCAAAATTCAAATAAACCAAAAGAAATATTTGTGGGAAAAGTTTGGAGATTTTTTAATATTATCATGATTATGATTATAATGGAGTTTGCTACAAGGACATCATATTTTTTTATACATTTAATATACATTACACATAAATTGGTACATGAACGTATATTGAACAACCTGTGCTATGTAATTTTCCCAATTTCTTTAAAAATAATGCTTATTTTCCCAAAGTCAGAGGCCCTACCCCATTTCCAAAAGTGTGGGGAAAAGCCCTGAGGTAATAATTCTAGGTCTGACAGGTTCAGTGTCGGTATAAGGTGACTGGGTGTGGCAAATGTCTGCGGCACGATACTCCAGTGTGGCAGCGCTTACAATACTGTTTCAGTAGACACCATCACCATATGACGGAAAAACTGTTGAACAAGACATTTAACACAATACAACAACACATATTAAACAACATACATGTAATTGATATAATATTATACATGTTCAATAAAACATCTTACCTAAAAGTGAGCACTGTAAGGGGTCTGTAAGACTTGTGACTAGTTTTAGAGTCCAGCTTTTTTCCCCAAAAGTCATTTATAAATACGTTAGAAATTGGTGTCTCTGGCAACAAGTCGTCGTTTCCTAGGATCGCCTCACTGTCATCAAATACAAAATCCCCGTCATAGCTCACCGCAAAACAGACAACAGAGACGATGAACACTACAACTGCAGCCACAGAGAATTTCAATCTCGGAATGGGTAAAAAGTTTTCTGGATTTGGACGACGGGGAATTTGTGGTTCCGGGGGCTCTTGCCCTTCCGGGACCCTGTTGGCTGTTGACCAATTCATGTAGCCGTTCCTATGACGATGACCAAACCTCTTGTGGAGCATTCATCCTGGAATAATAAGGAAAGTTTCATTGAAATCAAGAGATCCATCCATCCATCCATCCATCCCTTCCAACTCATCAGGCCATGAAGAAATGCATACACAACTTCCATCCATCCATTCATCAATCACCATGGATTCATTCATTCATTCATTCATTCATTCATTCATTCATTCATTCATTCATTCATTCATTCTTTCATTCATTCATTCATTCATATTCAGACTGTTAACAAAGACCATACTTATGACTGATGATTAAATTGAAGCACACCAAGCTGCAGCTGGGTATATGTTAACATTGTGACAGTGTGACATAGTTCATAAGATGACAGAATCAAGGGTAGATATATGAATATGAACTCCACCAGTAGCACTGACTTCAAAGTATAGAGAATACAATCTAGATTGATAATTAACATAAATCTCCAATAAAAAGTATATTAGGTAATAATCCAGCTGAACTGTTCATTTTACCCAAATATGATGCAGTACAAACTGCAAATCATTTTGTTTCTCTCATAGAGACATAGAGAGAGAGAGAGAGAGAGAGAGAGGGAGAGAGATAAACAGAGACCGAGAGCAGACAGACAGACAGACAATTATACCAATTTATAATGAATTTCACATCGACTCAAATAACTAGCTATAATTATAGTTAAAAAGATTCATTGATCCAGTTTTATATGATTCTATGATTAAAAAGGACTAATTGCAGTAAGTATAACAGTTCATTTGAATACTTTATGCAAACGAAGACTAACAGACTCTTTCTTGGGATCCTGAAAGATGTACTCGAGAACACAAATCTCCGCAAGTAACTGATAACTTTGCCACTTTAATCAGCGGAGAGAGACAAATGACAGTGAGAATCAATCTTCAGGGAGATAGGGCTTGAACTTTCTGATATAAGCTACTTATCCTCCCTTGCCAACATACTTAATTGAATGCTTAAAATCAAAGAAATATTAAGGTCAGTTTCTTAAATCTTGCTCGTCCTGACCAAATGGTCACTCATCATGGCAAGCAGAATAGTGGAATTTTCCAGCCCTGGGAGACTGTGGCCAGAAGGTGAATCAAACTCCCAACTCCTGGATTGACAGTCACTACTGACTGAGCTCACCGGATCTAGTTCAAGTATAGATATATACATGTATATCTCAAATACCGACGCCTAACAGTGATGATGGCTGGGTAACTGGGAAGTTTGGCCGTCCTTAAAAAAGATTTGTTTGACATGCTCCTACCTACTCACTCAAAATTACAGCTACCCGAACTTTTTTTATTCCCTTTCAAAGCGTTAAATTTTTTTTTTTCTCATAATTTCTGTACATTTTTCTTTATAACGAGTCTTTTTTGACCATATAAAATCAAAATCTGGCCAAAAATCTGTTTAGCTACCTACCTACCCACACGAAAACTGCTGGCTCTGAGCACAGCGAACAAACATTTTTTAAAGATTGGCTTATAACATTCAATCATCATGCAGAACTTCCCTATTCACTATAACTAATAAGTCCAAACAGATTTATATTTTATTACATCAACTAAATGAATGAGACAGCCTTAGGCCATTAAAAATTAATTGCTAGGTTATCATCCAAATTTTTCTTAAACATGAGGAGGGCGGGAGGATTTTATTTTTTATTTTCATTTTTTAAATCTTTGATGTTTTATAAATTTTTTTTTTTTATGAAAATAAAAAGAGTCAGGGTGGCATGAAAATTAGGGGCAGGGCGGGGATGATAATCTAACAATTAATTTGTTATGGCCTTAGTAGAGCATATATTTAAATTGTCTTGCATTTCACTTTTGGTTTGATTTATAAAAATAAGATTATACAAATGGACTACACTTTCTTTTAACAATATTTCAATCATTTAATTGCAGTCAGCGTACCTAATGATGCTCCTGGGATGGAATCCACTAGGTGGTTAACCAGTACTTTCAGGGATAGCAAATATGTGACTCCTTCCCCACATATTCAGGTGGGATTCATGGTCATAGAACAAATATCATGACCATTCATGACAGAGACACAGGGATTCAAACTCACATCTGGACTGACAGAGATAACCTGACCCGGCAGGTAGAGATTTGACTTGATAAGACTGTAGTGAGACCTACATTAAAAGTCATGAAAAACTGCCTTCGGCTATTGGGGGTACAATGAATCCTCATCATTTCAGAAGACAGGTAACTGATAATTAAGAATAGAGATTTTGTGACTGGTTTGTTTCCAACTTGATGTCTGCATGATCATATAAACTGTATATATCTTGTTACTACTAATAGAATATTCAGGCATTTAAGGCGTAAATTAAAATAATGTTTGTTTGCCGCTTCCTGGCTGATTTTGTTTGTTAATTGACAAATATTTCATGAAAGTATTGACATCTCAGGGCTATACATTAACGCTCGCTGGACTGTCCGGGACAAAACTAAATCGTGGGTACAGACAGGTATAACATAAAGCTGGACAAGTGAAATTTCAGATATTAAATAAGGCATCTCTATATTGTATATCTGTTTTTGAACTTTAATAAAAAAGTTTATTTAGTAATTTTTAATATGTCATATCCATTCTAAGGACTAATACCATACTTCTAGACTGTAATCGGTTGTTTTTTATCAACAGCTTGAAGTGCCTCATGTAAGGACAAGCTGTTTTTGGTCAGGACAAGCAGATTTCAATTATTTTATAAAATGAGTGTTCTCTGTGGCCGAATGGTTTAGCGCCATCTCAATATCACTTACTTCTCACTGCTAAGGTTAAAGGTTCGAGTCCTGCTCGCTCCTAAAACTTTATTTAAGAAAGTTTACCAGTTACTTGCGTAAGGACCATGGTTCTACTCAGATTCATTCCGAGATATTCTCCCACCAATAAAACTGGATATGTCATATATAACATGACATGTGTTGAAAATGGTGTTAAACCTCATTTAAAAAAAAATGATTATAAAATGAATTTAAATTCATTAGCATATATTTTCTGCGTATGACTCATAGACACGTTATGTTAATGTAATTCTAAACTGTATTAAAGTTTAAACTTCAATTTAACTTGTAAATAATGTAAGCAAACTTTAATAAGAAAATCTTTTTAGCAAAACATCAAACAGGAGATCAAACCGTTGCATAAACTCAACATTTAAATATAACAATAAGGTCAGACTTTTTTTATTTGTTGGTTCACAGATTTTGCCCAAAGATGACTGAATCGTGGTGTTTAAAAAAAATCTGAAAATTATGTGGTTAAATACTTTAGAACAAATCATTTTAATGCACCAGTGAGCATCAAGGTTCAGCTCTGTGGACCTGTGGTCAATTTAGGCACTGTTATCTAATGACCACTACGCAACTTCTTGCTGCCTATCGAGTAGTTATGGTAAGCAGAGGTGTGGTTTTTAATTCAATAATCAGACGTTTTAGTTTAAACTTATTTATTTTACTTCGATTGTGACATCTTAGACAAATCACGCTCAGTCCTGGGTAGAACCTGTACTAAGCAAATGCAGAAAAAGTGTCTTGCTCAAGGTCACCACACATAGCCCTGGCGGAGGATCAAACCGACAAACCTCCAACCACGGGTTCAATGCTATACCACTTGACCAATTGCACTCCACCAGCATTTAAGATGAACAATCAGTGATTAAAATCACAATTAATAATATAAGTTTTCTATATCATAATAACTCAAAATAGGTGCTTAGTCTAAGAAGACCTTGACCTTTGAAGTTGGAGTCTGGGTGTTATGCGTGACATGTCTCCATGTTATGTTGATCATTTGTAACAAGTAAAAATTAATCAAATCCATCTATGCATGACAAAGTAAGAGCTCCAACATGAAAGCTCACACAGACTTAACGTGTTGTCAAACAAACTCAAAGTGTGAACTTGACCTTTGAGGTACGAATGTGGGGCTTATGCAAGACACATCGTCATGTCATGCTGATGAATTGAGCCAAGTGTTTTGAAATTTATCTGTAGGTGACATTATGTTACAGACACAAAATTTCAAACAGACTGAAAGTGTCGTCAAACAAACTCAAAGTGTGACCTTGAACTTTGAGGTATGGGTGTAGGGCTTATGCATGACACGTTGTCATGTTATGTTGATCATTTGTAGCAAGTATTAACAAAATCCATCTATGCATTCATGACAAAGTTACAGGCCGGACATGAAATACCAGTCAGAAGGATGGACAGATGGACGCTGCGATTACTATAAAGGCACCCCAAATATTTGGAGGTGGGGAGGGGCATAAAAAGGTGAACCAACATATAAATAAAGTCCAGCCTAATGATAGATTAATATATGCAATTATTTCCTAACATTGCTTTTATTAGCTTGTCAATTTCTATACGAAATTATTATGTGAGATGAAATGTTGTTTATAGTTGATTTACATTTATTGATTCTTGATCAGAATGGCAAATAAATATGTTATTGTCAATAGGGCCATTATAAATTAATTGCTAGCTTATCATCGAAATTCTTCTTTAAATTTTATTTTTTATCAATTTTTTTTCATTTTTTTGTTTTCTTTTGTTAAAATAAAAAGGGTTGGGGCTGTATGAAAATTAGAAGGCGGGAGAAGATGATTATCTAGCAATTAAGTTTTTATGGCCAAAGTTATTGAATGGATACAGAATTCCTTCAACCCAAATTAAATGAAAACATAATATGGTCAATTCAGGGTGTCCCTGCACCCTCTTTAAAAAATTCTATGTGGAATTCTTTTTTTACCCATGAAATCCTAGACCTTATTTTATATAGAACAAAGAACAAAATTCAACTGTGTAGTGAGACCTATAGTGACTCTAAGATTGATTATATAATTATCTGGACTGGAGAGAAAGATTTAGTCTAAACATAAACTGTAATCCATTTTCTTAAGCTAAAAATGTAAATAAGATAATTGGCAGTGTAAATAAATGATCACATTAAATGTAATCGCATGTGCTGGCAAAAACACACAAATTTAACAAAAGCATAGATTGGTGTTAAAATAATGTGTTGATAATGAATAACAAGAACATCAAATGTTGTAACAGACATTTCTGCACGAGACATTTAGCGGATGTAATCACATAAATAATAAATGAATCACCTGTAGGTTATTGAACAGGTAAAGTAATTGTTATGTATTTAAATAAGAACAAGTAATTTATATGTCCTAGGAACAAAAAATTGGATACCCTACTTTTTGCCCAGATTTTAAAAACTAGATGCCCAGTCTTGTTCTTCAATGTGGAGCTCACCATGAGTGCAGACGTTTGATCAAACCTTGTCATATTATGGTGAACATTTTTGCCATGTTATTTCAAAATATGTAAATAAGTTTGTTAGATATGGAGAGGACACAAGATTTGTATAATTTCTGACCTTTAACCTCTGTGACCTTGACCATTAAGCTATAAACCTCAGTCTTCCGCATGAAACATCGTCTGATTATTGTGAATATTTGTGCCATGTTATTTCAAAATTTGTCCAGTGTTTTACAACATATGGAGCGGACAAGAAATTTTGTACTTATTTCTGACCTTGACATTTGAGCTACGGACCTGGGTCTTGCACACAACACAGCGTCTGATTTGAGTGAACATTTGTGTCATGTTATTTAAAAACCTGTCAAGTGGTTTACAAGATATGGAGCAGACACAGAATGTTAGTATCTATTTCTGACCTTTAAACTCTTAGTATGACCTTAACTTTTAACCTATGTGCAACACTTATTCCCATTATGGTGAACATGTGTACCATGTAATTAAAAACTCTTCTATGCATGAGAAAATTATAGCCCAGACAGGATTGAATAGACACATGCACACACTGCCATTGTGACAACTATGTAGGGTTTTGAGTCCTTCATATTTTATAATCAACCTTCATATTTTATTATCAACCTTCATCAACCTTCATATTTTATTATCAACCTTCATATCTTATTATCTATAAAACATGAGTGCAAGCTGTTCTATAATTTTTATTGCATTCACCCAAAAATAATTATTTTTATTGCATGTCGTTGCCAAAATGCTGGATAATATCCGAAGTTTCAATAATAAATATCTGCGGATTGTCCCTTGATCTGAGTTCAAATACCGTGACATGAATTATACTTTAATGTTCATTTCCCTGGCATTTCCTGCAGTAATCCATTAATGGTTTCTCACAATTCCATAAAATAAGGTTCCAACAATTTTCATCTTTTAAATCAATGTCCATTATATATCTTTGCACATAATCTAGTAACCATTCTAATATTGATGGATGAATGAATAATAGCCGAGTATATTTAATCGAAAATTTTAAAATTTAGCATAGCAGGTAATATATCAACAGTGTAGATGGGTTTTTTATCTGAGCATTCGAAGCCGATCATAATCAAAGTAGAAATCTACTATGTCATCTCACTGACCCTTCCCATTCAAAGTAGATTAAGATGTACCTCCACAGTCTTATACTCTACTATGTCATCTCACTGACCCTCCCCATTCAAAGTAGATAAAGATGTACCTCCACAGTCTTCTTAACTACTATGTCATCTCACTGACCCTCCCTATTCAAAGTAGATTAAGATGTACCTCCACAGTCTTATACTCTACTATGTCATCTCACTGACCCTTCCCATTCAAAGTAGATAAAGATGTACCTCCACAGTCTTATACTCTACTATGTCATCTCACTGACCCTTCCCATTCAAAGTAGATAAAGATGTACCTCCACAGTCTTCTTAACTACTATGTCATCTCACTGACCCTTCCCATTCAAAGTAGATAAAGATGTACCTCCACAGTCTTATACTCTACTATGTCATCTCACTGACCCTTCCCATTCAAAGTAGATTAAGATGTACCTCCACAGTCTTATACTCTACTATGTCATCTCACTGACCCTTCCCATTCAAAGTAGATAAAGATGTACCTCCACAGTCTTATACTCTACTATGTCATCTCACTGACCCTCCCCATTCAAAGAAGATAAAGATGTACCTCCACAGTCTTATTATCTACTATGTCATCTCACTGACCCTCCCCGTTCAAAGTAGATGAAGATGTACCTCCACAGTCTTATACTCTACTATGTCATCTCACTGACCCTCCCCATTCAAAGTACATAAAGATGTACCTCCACAGTCTTATACTCTACTATGTCATCTCACTGACCCTTCCCATTCAAAGTAGATAAAGATGTACCTCCACAGTCTTATACTCTACTTTGTCATCTCACTGACCCTCCCCATTCAAAGTACATAAAGATGTACCTCCACAGTCTTATACTCTACTATGTCATCTCACTGACCCTTCCCATTCAAAGTAGATAAAGATGTACCTCCACAGTCTTATACTCTACTATGTCATCTCACTGACCCTTCCCATTCAAAGTACATAAAGATGTACCTCCACAGTCTTCTTAACTACTATGTCATCTCACTGACCCTTCCCATTCAAAGTACATAAAGATGTACCTCCACAGTCTTATACTCTACTATGTCATCTCACTGACCCTTCCCATTCAAAGTAGATAAAGATGTACCTCCACAGTCTTATACTCTACTATGTCATCTCACTGACCCTTCCCATTCAAAGTAGATAAAGATGTACCTCCACAGTCTTCTTAACTACTATGTCATCTCACTGACCCTCCCATTCAAAGTAGATAAAGATGTACCTCCACAGTCTTATACTCTACTATGTCATCTCACTGACCCTTCCCATTCAAAGTAGATAAAGATGTACCTCCACAGTCTTATACTCTACTATGTCATCTCACTGACCCTTCCCATTCAAAGTAGATAAAGATGTACCTCCACAGTCTTATACTCTACTATGTCATCTCACTGACCCTTCCCATTCAAAGTAGATAAAGATGTACCTCCACAGTCTTATACTCTACTATGTCATCTCACTGACCCTCCCCATTCAAAGAAGATAAAGATGTACCTCCACAGTCTTATAATCTGATATGCATCTAATGCAGCCATGCACACTGTGGGACACCAAAAATCCAACCAAAATTAAAATCAGAAAATGACAAGATCATCATTACAAACACCCAGCATGTGTGACACGAGTGTAGCCAAAGATCAAAAGTGTACATATCAAGGATGAGAGATGATTTATGGTTAATCAGTTTTCTTTCAGAGCTTGTCATGATCCTGAAGACTATTGTCAATACCCAGATTAAAATATATAATTGATTAAAGATGGTGATGGTGATTGATAATGGTACTGATGAAAATATTAAAACGGTAATGATATTGATGACAATGATTTTCCACCCATTTATTTACCCCCAATAGGTTTAAGATGATTGGTGTAATGGAAAAGTAACAGAAAATGATTCTCTATATTTTACATCTAGTTTAATCATATGGGTGTCACAACACTATTATTTCCCTTGAATACTCTAGACCTACAGAATAAGGAAAGTCTTGGGTAGTAATAAAAATTCATACATACATTCAATTTCATTCATTCATCCATTCATTCATTCACCAATACATCCATACATTCATTAATAAATCCATTCGATAATGTTAATGTAATAGCTAGTTCCCATAGCACATGATTATTGCTTTCTGTCTGATTAAACATGGGCAGATCCAGGAATTTATATATTGGGGGTGCCCCAGCTAAGTGTGCCCCCCTACAACACCACCGGGTGACCCTTACCTCAACTTGAATCCACCCTTGATAAAACTGGGCAGCCATTATGCTAGTTATCTGTAAATCTCTATACTCCTTTATTACACTCCTGATTGCCAGACAAAATATCCATTACATAGGGTGCTTTCCACTGGCACCAAAAATTACAGTACCATAAATAAATATTATGATAGAATTAATTAAGGAAAGAGCTCTCCATATGTGGAGTTGCAGATAGAAGGCAAGGTAGTATAGACTACAGAGAAGCCAATCTGCATTAATGAAAACAATATATCCCCAGTCAATTGTCTGGTATCAATATTTGATTGAAGTGAATTTTGACAGTGATATTTCTCAAACTTTAGGCAGGGATGTTTTTTTTTTGAAGACCATGAGACCTCTCACTAACCTGCAGAATAATTCTCTCCATATACCCAAACATCTCTTAGACCTATAGGAAACTGAATTTTCTAAGTATAAGATGGGCCATAAAGTTTTGCCTAAAAAAAAAAGAAGTTGGTCCCCAATGAGTCCCCTTATTGGTAGTGAACACACATGTGAAATCTAATCGATGCATGAACATGCGTAAAAAACAATATCAGGGTAAGAACAATTTACTCCTCTTTTCTATGAAAGTGACAAGCTAAAAACTGCAAATAATTAAAGAAACCAAACATACACATAAATTAAAGAAACCAAACACGCACATTGTAAAATCAGTCGTTATGCATATTATTTATCATAATAAATTATAGTTTGCCTTATATAGTTTGTGCATGCTTTTATTTTCAATTTTTATGAGCAGTATAGAAAACACAGGTAACTTGAAGGTGCATTTGGAAAGTTGGGAACATGAGATTGTTTGCATAGGTGCTAAATTAAAAGGTTGGGAAAGTGAGATACAACCGTTACAACACGTAATACTCATGATCACCGTCTTAAATATCTACTTACCAATTTTTACGGTGCAAACCCAATTGCACCCTTTGAAGAGAAATAATTAATCAATAATCCAAATAAATCCAATCAGATTGGCCGATCAGGAGCTATTGATCTCATACTCACTTGGCATTTCTATTCCATCTTAATTAAATTAATTAAACATTTCAACTCGAGACCAGCTACATGAAACTGGTTTATCTTCTAAGCACGTAATATCAGTAGTTCACTGTTCACTATAGTTTTCCATAAAATTCTATATCACAAATTATTACAATGTTCTTTAATTATGATTCCACATATTTACCAGTAATAATTATTGTCATCAATTTTGAATTTAACAAGAGCTATTGGAGGAACAGCACGCTCAACTATTCAAACTTTTGGCACAGAAGTACAAATTTGATTGAGACTGATGGCAAATCCAAGCAAATAAGAGTTATCTAACTTACAAAATTGACAAAATTTAGTAGATCTTATAACTGCAACATCTTTTAACCCTTTACTCCATAGATACCAATCACAGAAGGCCTTTGAAAACAGTGCAGGAAGAGTTCAGATTGCTCGTAACGAGCAATCTGAACACTTCCTGCACTGTTTTCCACTCTGTCAGTTAATATAAACATAATTCACCAAATAATTCTAAAGCCTTCTATATTAGAGGTGTCAAAAGGCATCTATATGAAGTAAAGGGTTAAGATTCGTTTCAATCAAATACATGATGTGACTCAGTGTTTTTTTTCAGCCATTTTTTTTAGCCGTTATTGGGTCATATTCCCAATGGCAAATAGTATCTTTTTTTCCCAACTGAGTGGTAAAAATTCCCAAATGAAAGCTTCAATAACTGTAAATTGAAACTTGCCATAATTCCTTGATAAAACAAAGAAGTTTTCCCCATTCTGAATTAAGTATGACATTGATTCCTCAAAGAAATGGCCAGAGAAGCAAACTTGTGTAAACATTTTTATGAAGTTGAACAAATATATTTAATGCAAAAGTTTTCCCAATGTTAATGAAAACGCCGCTAAAATTCCCAATCCCAAGGGTATGGGTCATCTTCCCAAAATTGTGAAAATAAACACTGTGACTGCTGACTTATAAAATTTCTAAGTAAAACAAAGGCCCTAATTTGCAGAAAAATCTGGCAAGAGTTATCCGACTTGATTAATTTAGTTAGTTTCACCAGACTACAAAGCCATATGTAAAATTTCAATCAAATACATTGAGTAATATGTCTTTACGGTACTTGCATGCAAAACTTTAACCAAAATTTCTATGTCAAAGAAGGGCAATAATTTGCATTATATTCATGCAAGAGTTATCTAACTTAGTTATTGTAGTAGAGTTGATGACTGGGAAGGTTTATGTAAAGTTTCAATCAAATACATTGAGTGGTTGGTGAGATATGGACTTGATGGTACTTGCACGCAAAACTTTAACCAGAACTTCTAAATCAAACAAGGGCAATAATTTGCATTAAATTCATGCAAGAGTTATCTAACTTAGTTACTGCAGTAGGGTTGATGACTAGGAAGGATTGTGTAAAGTTTCAAGTCAATACATGCAATGGTTACTGAGATATGGACTTAATGGTACTTGCACGCAAAACTTTAACCAGAATTTCTAAGTCAAATAACTTATAAGGGCAATAATTTGCATGACATTCATGCAAGAGTTATCTAATTTAGTTATTGTAGTGGAGTTGATGACTAAGAAGGCTTATGAAAATTTTCAAGTCAATACATGCAATGGTTACTGAGATAGGGACAAGGTGTGACGCTTATGCCATTTACCACCACCGCCGACGCCTGGGTGAGTAGAATAGCTCTCTTTATTCACCGAATAGTTGAGCTAAAAATCACATGTTAATTAGTATCCATTTAATTGATTAAAATCAATTTGCTAGCATAAGTCACAGTGTCCTGTCAATATAATTACCTTTATCAATTATTTATTATATTTTTTTAATAATACACTTTCTGTGAATTGTTTGCTTTTAGATAATTTATAAACCTCCATTTAGCATCGCCAGAAGATAAAAGTTCCTTGCCAGAGGCCTTTTTTGCATGTAATAGAAAATGTATTAAACCATCAACATTTGCACAAATTCTAGCATTACTCGCTGTTCCTTTGTTATAATCCGTAAATTTATCCATTAATTTACCACTTCATTTATATTATGTGAAGTCAGATTTTGGTCACTATAAAATAACCTGTCATTTGTATTACCATACATCACAGAAAGTCACGCAACCTCAAGGGTTTTCTTAAAAATGTATTATCCAAAAGCCACAACCATTGAAAAACCAATAGCTGCGAACTGTCAACTCTCCAATGCCTCAACACATCCTCGATAAACCATTTATAATCAAGACTCTGCTTGACAAAGATCTTATTGAATCCTGATCGAGCACACTTGGAGTATCACTGCACCATGAAAACATGAACGGTTGAATATGAATGGTGGACCTGTACATCAAGTCATGAGTCATTAGAAAACAGAAATTTGAAATCCATTTCAGAATAGGGACAGGGGGTGCAATTTTATTTTTCAGATATCAAAAAGTGCCCTATTATAGGTATGAAATTAAAGGTTTAAAGGTTTCAAATGCAGTGGTGTTCTAGCAAATAAATAAGTTTCTATTATAAAAAAAAACACAAGAGGCCCATGGGCCTTAACGGTCACCTGACTATTAATTTTTTAGGCCCCACCCCACAGGGCCTGCAAACCGTGAGGCCAAGGGACAGCAATTCACAATTTTTATAAAGGAGCCATATACGTCCATAATCATGCTCACCATTTGTTTCTCAGTGCTTCTGCTATATTAAGAAGATTTTCAAGGTTTACCTTGAATTGGACTGCTTTGGCCCTGCCCCCAAGGCCCCAGGTGGGGGGGGGGGGACCATGCAATTTACAATTTTGATTTACCCTTATGTACCAAAGCTGCACACAAAAGTCTTAAGTGACCTAAAAAACCTTATCTTGAATTTTCAACATGAGATGCTTTATAAATAATGTGCCCTAGTTTGTGTCTATATCAATTGTCACAGAGACTCACAGCGGCTGGGCGCTTGATGAGAAAAGACCTTAGAATGAATCTGAGAAGAACCATTTTTAAACAGAATTTGTTTTCCTTGCTCCTACAAACTCACTATAAATTACAGCTACCAAAACTTTTTCATTGACTTTCAAAGCGTTGATTTTTTTTTCATGATTTCTGTCCAATTTTGTTCAAAGGACCAATATACAAAATCAAAATCAGCAAAAAAAATACCTACACATACTTAACTGCATGTACCTACCCACATGAAAAAACAATACTGGTCTTAGACCACTTAGCAACAGAGTACCCCTAAAAAAAGTGTAACTATACTATCAAAATGTTCATTATAAAAATGCACTTTTATTTCAGTTAATATTAAAACATGTGAAACATGTGCACAAATTTTTAACTTGACACGTAAAATGCTGATATCTTATATTATTATAACAATATCACAAACAAAATTAAAGGTAGTCCCAGTATATATATTTATATTTAACGAAAAAAACCTACAGATTGCTTAAAAGAAATTAAATTATTTTAAAATGGATACTAAGCCTCCCATTATCAAAAATAAATGATATCAGAATAGTTTGGTATAGGGGTATGTCAAGTTGACCAAAACGTGACAAAAACAACAGTATAATCATAGTGGTTACAAACTTGAAATGTGATCCCCATTCTTAAAATAGACAGCTCATAAATACTGCTTGACAACCTTCACATCCTCATTCACATTCTTTCTAAGATAAAACAAATGCTAGAATATGTTATCCTGTATGACGGATCAAATAAAAAACAAAGTGGATTCACGCGACTCATTCGATCTGTCACAAAAAAATTAGGGAAATCTGTTTTAGTCTAATCTGGCCATTAAGTCCATGGTGTGTAGGCCATTAAGTCAGGAAATCCCTTTTCATATTATCGGCATGTTTAAATAGATATCTTCATGACAATACAAGATAAGTACCTGGTATATAATTATTGTCATGATAAATTGGGGGAAAAAAATATATTTTGAAAAAAGAAATTAATTATTGAAATGGTTATTTTTGTCTCTAAAATCATTGAATATTTCTGTGTGTAAAATACCAAGGTTTTATCCATGTCCCTCAAAATGTACCTTAAAATTCTCCAATCTGCCTATACTTAAGTCTCATTATATGGGGACAAATGTCGCCCAACTTTTTTTTAACGGAATTTAAGGCCATTATCCAGTTTTATTATTGGAGGAAGACCTCAGAATGAATCTGAGTATAACCATTGTCCTTCCACAAGTAACTGGTAAACTTTCTCACATAAAGGTCTTGGAGAGCGGCACTCAAACCTACAACCTTAGCTGTGAGAGGTAAGTGATCCTGAGACAGCTCCTTAGTAGACCACTCGGCAACGGAAGACCCCTTCCCCCTGTTTCAAAATATGATGGAAAAATCACTGCCATCCCAAAAAAAACAAGTAACTTTCTTAACCCTCCATCCTTACCGGTAACTACCAAAAAATCAATAACAACTGCACAGCACAAATATCGATGCCATAAATTTAATTGTTTCACTGTTCACTGTTTGCGCTGCCTGGCATATAAATTATTCATAAATTAAGGTGGTTCTCTCTCTCTCTAACAAATGTTATGCATTATCTATGACAGTTGCAAGACATTAAATGTCAAATAATACTGATTAAAAGATATTGTGTTAATTATTTTAGTATTTAATTATCAAGCAATCTTGACATGAATGTATATATTATGTCAAGGCGTAGTACCACCATTGGAAACAGGAAATGCTTCTGTGGGGTAGTTGCATAATGGCAGTTATAAATAATCCTTGTCTCTTCTTATTAAAAATTCACTTTCCTTATTTTAATGCTCACTTTTTATTTGAATGGCACTATTGATGTATTTTGAAACATTTTGAAAGCAATGTCATGTTTGGAAGACTACTTTCACCTTGTCGACATATTTTTGTAATGCAGAGGTTGACAAACAATAAAATATAAGTTTCACTTCTTTGATTTGGGTCTCTCTATGAATGACAAGCATGCAAACTTAAAGAACAAAAATAAATGGTGGGCTTACACCTCAGTACTTGAAGGTTAATTATATCATCTTTACCCGTTCTATTAAATGTGAATATTATAACATGTCTCGTTAATCTGTATATATGTAACTCTTGTCCGAACTTTAACATATATGTCACTCTCACCCAGACTTTATATTTTGGAAGGTGTCACAGCTGCCTCTCTCACCCAAATGTCACACCTAAACTTTAATAACTTTGTCCAATCTCGTCATGTTAATCTATCTAGACTTTGTCATTATGTCCCATCTAGACTGTGTCAAGTTAATCCATCAAGACTGTGTCACTTTGTCCCATCTAGACTGTGTCACGTTAATCTATGTAGACTGTGTCACTTTGTCTAGGTTGGATACTTTTTGGGAAATCCTTCCGAATGAGTATGCCAGACAGACAAACAGAGGGTTAACCATAGTTCCCTCCGCTGAAACCAGCAGGGGATGAATAATTATTCAATGTGTCTGCTAGAAAAAGAATCAGTCAGGACTGGTTTTTTTATGGTTTGCCAGTTTGGATAACAAATTCTGACCCTTGAGATTTGTTCCTACAAAAACAGTTATCCACTGGGACCAAATAATTTATCCAGACCTCAAACCCATGTCAGAATATAAAAATCTTACATGGGTTCAAGGTTCTCATAGAAAATTCCGTCCCGAGGGATAAATGTTTTGCCGGGAATGAGGATCCCTATGAATATTATTGCTAGAACTATAAAATTTACAATACATATTTACTTATGCTTGGCCACGACAAAACTAAACATTTTTTAAATAGGGCAGACATTATACCCTGTATTTATATAGGGCAGACATTATATCCTGTATTTATATAGGGTAGACATTATACCCTGTATTTATTATGTTCTTTCTCTAATAAACACCCTGCACCCATTTATGAAAAATAAAAAAACCTTACAACTTAAGAAATTTTATATTTTTCATTTTAAAGTTCAATAAAATAGCCAATTACCATTATCAGCAGCAAGCAGCCTAAGCATGCTTAATTCATAGCATTTTCCACACACACTTTATACTGAATTTAAATTTTCATTTTCTGAACCCAAATAAATGCCCCACTTTACAAAATGACTCGCCTCCAGGGTTGTTTATTTGGGGTTATCTGGTAAGCCTATTCTAAAATTTCTGAATAATAACATATCTTGAGTGGTTTTAAGTTCAAAATTACTCCATTGTGAATAATTTTATTACAGGAGAAACAGTGACACTATTGTTTAATCTGCGGCTGTAAACTCACAAATACCCATATAAATTGTCAAACTTTCTTAAACTTTATTACCCTACTATTCGGTCTTGCATTGAAATGAAGATAAATATACTTTAGTACAATATACAACTTAAATTTTTTCCAAAAAAATACTGCCTTAAAAATTAAAATATTGCTAGTATCCAGTTCATATTTCATCACAAATTTACATTTTGACAGGTGGGATATATTGGTAATTTCAAACTCAGCCTCTCTTTCTATTTACCCTTTTTTTAATTAAGTTATATACAACGGTATTAAGCAGCAACCTTCCTTAAATTGTCATCCCTTGAGTTGCAGCTTAAAATAGGTTTTACTAGAATTTCTAAATCTAAAGTGAAACATCAAGAATAATTTGCTTTCACTAATTTTGGGAGTTCATAAAACAGGACATTTTCAGGTATTTTGGGATAATCAAGGCCCCACTTATAACCCAAATTTGGGGGAAATAGTGACATTGTGAACCGTGCACATGACTGGTGCATAGTGTGTTTAATTTGTATCTGAACTATGCGCTCACACAGTGCCTCAAGTCCAGCATAAACAACACTTATAGATCCTTTTTTGCTTACTGACCAAACATCAAGAGATGTGAAATAAATTTTTATAGTTACATGTAATGTATCTAGAAGCATGGCCAGGTCAAATCTGGTTTCTGTTTCAACAACATTTTACTTTCATACTTAAAAATTTAACTTAATTTTGACTGTAATGGTTCTTTATCTATCATATAATCAGTATCAATGCAACCATATGCAATTTTACTGGAACCAGTCTAAAATCATGGTCACCTGGCTGATTTTCTAAGATATTTAAGTACATGTTGGTGAAAGAGTCCTGGAGTCTAGTTTGATGGCGCTTCATATTAATGAAAGTGATGACAATGGTGTTTATATAACTATATTTGTAAAACAGTCATCTACTATCTAAAAAAAAAGGCGTATACCCCTGACCCATTTACCCCTTACCGGTAACTCCAATATGTTATTAAAATTGACTATATTTCTACTGAAAAACATGTGTAACTGCTCAGAATTTGTGTTACGCCACTTTTAAGCAGGAATTATATATAGGTCTAACCTAGGCGCATAGCCCAAATTAGGAACCCCCTTTTTAATATATTATTTTAGCATGTTTAAATATAAATCCTTTTGGCAATACATGGTCAGTGAGCATACTTAGGCATAATATATTTGAAAAAATGTTTTAGCCAATTTTAAAAGTTTGAAAAATCCTGAGACATACTTGCTTAAAATTTTCAAACAATAAAGCTCTGGTGACGAGAAGAGTGAAATACAATATAATAACCGATACTTCAAATTTAAACAGTCAAGCATTTCTAGTGATGGTATAGCTTTTTAAGTATGTAATTATATTTTTAAACACACTAGCAACATCCATCTTTATTCACATATCAGTCAAATCCACACTCGGTCTTTTAGTTTGGTCACCCGTCATTGGACGCACTTGTGACAACGCGTGTCTAATATTATTTGTACTATGTAGTTGGAGTAAACATTTCACTTTATTATATATTCGAAATACTTATTGACCCTAACTCTCATTCTTACTGTAAAAGAAAACCAATCACAACTTCAAGATTTTACACAAAAAAAAAAATCAAAGTAACTCCATGTTTTATAATATTTACAATGAAATGTGGATCCAGGATTATATGGTCACATGCAGATTCAATAAAATTGGGAAAATTCTCAATATACCTGGGGGTGTTTGGGTGGGGGAAAACCTCATTTCATGGATGCCCTCAAAATCTCCACAAGACGAGAATTAAGGGTCCATTTTCAATGAAATAAGAATCTTTTTTTTTGATATTGTGTAAATGTCGGCACTACCAGTATTTAAGGAAAGTCAAAGTTGTGTCACTACAACATGTTACCTCTTTTTCACGATATTTTGGAAATATTAGGAGGGGTGGTCATCAGGTCCAGACCCATGTCCATATTTTCAATGAGAGCTTTCTTTAGCACATTAAAGACCACAGTCCATATAATTGTCCCACAACACCCATTTCTGACAAGAAGCAGCGACTATTTGCAGATCTATATTTTTTCGTGAGAGCATAAAAACATTGAATTCATTAAGGCCATTATAAATTTATAGCTGGATTATCATCCAAATTTTTCTTAAAAATGGGGAGTGGGGGTGGGGGGGGGAGATTATATTTTTTATCTATAATTTTTTTTATGTAAATATAAAGGGTCGGGTCAGCGGGGATGATAATCTAACAATTAACTTATTAAGGCCTAACTAACATGTAGATAGGTTCAATGCTTTTTTTCTGCACACATGTCATGACTACACAATGCATATTAATAACTGCAACAAAATAAACTTGACCAAACTGCTGGTTTATAGCTTCTTCATCGTTAAACAGTTACGCTATAATCAATAATAACTGTCACGCCAGAGTGGACTTGTTTTATGGTATTATAATTTCAGCATTTATGAGCTGCTGTTACCTTTATTTTCAAATTATTTACATAAAACTGACATCAATTTATGGTAAAATAGCATGAAAGTATTAAAACTACTCTCACGTCTGAAAAAAGAATATATATAATATATCAATATGACCTATCACAGTAAAGATCAATCCATTCCTCCGCCTTGTATTTTTATAATGAGGTAGTGGGCCTTTCTCATTATGACAACAATTATTTGGGCTACTTAAGTGAAATCACTGGAGTTACCATTGGAGAAATTAACATCATGTTTGTGAATTTAAGCTAATAAGATTATTATTGTTTTCGTTTTACTGGGAACTCCTTTTTTTAGCACTATAAAATTCAACAACATTTTTATTCTGATATTAATGGAATGAAATTAAATGCTAGCACACAATGGGCCAATGGCGACAGTTATTTGTTTGCCATGCTCCTACCTACACGCTAAAATTTCTGTTACTCAAATTATTTTATTGACTTTCAAAGCGTTTCTTTTTAAACTTTCAGGCCATTTTTTGTTTGAAATGACACTCAAAAATCAAAATTGGCAACAAACAATAATAAGCTACCTGCCTAGCAACATGAAAATATACTGGGTCGGAACACAGCAAACAAACACTTTTTTAAGGATGGCCAAAGTTGATTGTAAACTTTATGAATCCGCAATGGTCCTCTGTGGCCGAGTTGTCTACAAAGACTAAGTTTGCCAGTTAGTTACAGAGAGATAATGATTCTGCTCAAATTCATTCTGCACCAATAAAACTTGATATGCCATATGTAACCAGACATATGATGAAAATGGTGTTGAATCTAGTCTATCCCAACCTCCAGATTCAGGTCTGTTATACCCCATTGAAAAGCAGGAAATTTCTATGCCAGTCCAATAATTCTGAGTTCTAAAGCTAAACCAAATTGCGACGATTCAAGCAACTGACCAAAAAGCTACTGCTATGTAATAGTTTATGATGATGTTCAAAAACCATTTTGACCATCTACATAAAACCCCATTAAAAAAAGGGAGGGGGAGTCCATTTGTTGTTTACTTTCCTTGAAATATGTTGACATACCAGACTTCAATTATGTTGAACCAATTTAGTCTTGTAATAATCAGTTAAAATGTGCCACTTTATTTATGACTAATCCTTTTAACACCTAAATGGACAATTTGGCAGTGTCTCATTCAGGAACGGTTGACTCAATATTTTTGTTGTTTTTTCTATAATAACTCCCCCAGCTGGTTGTGCATACTATATAAGATTATACATCAAAGTTTTTGCACAGAGAGTGTCTGAAGACAGTTCGGGCTATGTTGACTGTTCTTTGAAGTAAAAGACCTTTACTCAACTTTATGTGTCACTTTTTTTTGTTAAATATGATGGATTGTTCATAGATTTGAAAAAAAAAATATTCAAAAAAAAAATCAGATGGGGCAGGGGACTAACAAGGTCCGTTACTCCTGTCTGTGATGTTGTCCTGTGAAATTTTAATTATAAATTAGCCATATTAATTGGTTATTCGCATGATGTTTTATCAACATTAGGGATGCAAGTTTCATATCCTTCTTTATATGTCCTTGGTGACACTAAAAGTAAATGTTTACGAGAGATGAAACTGTAGGAAAACTCCCACGAATACCCATGACAGCGTGGCAGTACAGCCGTTACACAAATGTTCAACATCAAAATGTAGCTATTATTTGAAAATTCCATTATTCTTTGTCAATAGGCACTTGTCCAATTATGCAATTCGTGGTATATATAATAAATTTCTTACTTGAAATTGGGAAAGAACTTTCATGAGGTCAGCTACCACCATTGAGACGAGCTCTCTGATTGGCTGAAAAAAGTATAGGGATGTTCAGGGCATATATTTTTATAGTAAGCTTAATTGTGGTTGGATGAAAATGTGAAACTGGCAAATGATCACAATAAAATATAAGTTTATTATGTTTGTGTCAATAAAAAATTAGAATTATGTTTCTGTGACTGTCCTAATTCATTTTATCAAGGAAACTGCATGGAAAGTAAAATTGGTGAAATTTACTTTTTTTCATGCTGAAAGTGGGGGTACCCAACTTCAGGGGGCAAAAAGTGGTAAAAAGTGGTACTTTTGACCCCATTTTGGGGACATTTTTATTTGATTCTAGGACAGTACTTTAATATGATATAGGACTTTTTGGTCCGCCAATGTTAGAAAATGTGAAAATTTGGTCAAACGTTATAATGTAAGTCTATGGAAAACGCAATGGTGGTAGCTGACCATGAATTCACTTGTTTTTGTTTCATGCCGCTTGAGTCATTTACAAAATCGTATTAGTGTAAAAGAAGGCGGTGTGCTAAGTGGAGAAAGTACGGATACCATAGCATTAGTCGACACCGACGGTTTCCTAATATGAAATAGGTAAAACCTAAATGGCGAGCGAATCTAGGTAGATGTCAAACACAGTTTTCCATCAGTTGTTGGTTAGTAAAAAAAAAGAGAGAATAAAAATAAGGAGAAAAGATATTGCAATTACTAGGGTAATAATTTAGAATAATACTTACATTGCTGACAGTTCTTGGTTTACAAATGAGAGTCAAAACATCATGCTGTTACAGTAGGTATATTGTTCATGAGTGTTTGTGTTGGCGTATCATAAAAAGTATTGAATGTAATTAAAACAGTTAGATAATGCATAGTTATGAAAGTATATGTTTATATAAATATTAGCCTTATTAATAATAAGAATGAGCAGTTTGACATTAGGATTCGTGCACATAACAGGAGTTGTCGGATCTAAAAAGCAAAAATCCTCTGTATTTGTGCATACGGTTATACTAAGGCGTACATTTAAGTAACTTATACTATGGTTTAAAACATATATCATACTGTTAGTTGAAAGGTTAGCGATTGCCATATCACCCCCTAAATTAACAATATAAGTTTGCTTTTGACATATGCACGCACTTCACAAAGTTATTGATACCGGTAAACAAAGTTATCACGTCCTTTTAAAGTTCCATGTGTCAACAGACATATCATCATTGTCTTCATGGTCCGAGTCTGTAAGCGTAATTTCACAATCTTCAATTTTTGAAACAATTGTGCAACATATAATGTTATACCACTTTGTATTCAACTCTTGTTTTGCATGTACTCCATCATACATGTTGGAGTAGCAAAATTTGGTTGTTGTTTTTTTATTTTGACCATGTTTTCCTCTTTTTTTAACGGATGTTCTCATCATGTCCCTATGGAGTCTGACAGTCTTAACACAATGCTCTATATTAATTTACACATTTCTTGATTTATAGTCATAATGTCGTTTTCTAAAATTATCTGTTGTTGTATTTCTACAGTTGTTAAGTCTATTTCTGTAAGTCTGTGTTTAAGAATTTGAAAAGATGTATATTTTTGAATCGAGGCACTTGGAATTGTTGCAAGAAAAAGTGTTGTTGTGTCATGTCTCAGTTTCCTGGAGATTACATGTAATTCTGTTATAAATGTTTGGACTTTATTTGTTGAATACTATGTAATGTATGTTCCATTTCTGCAGGTCACTTTTTCTGTCAAATTACAAAGGCCAGCTGCTATCAAAATGACTTTTGCTCATCGGGATTAGAAGCCATTTTATTTTGAACAGCATGATAGACCTGTGATATTTTACCACCATAAATGACAATCAAAGATACATGAAAGTGATCAGGAAATGGATGAAATTTGTTTATGTGTTGATACAGATACCTCCCTCTCGAATCTGTTCCAATAATTATATGGTGATGCATGCTGTAAATGAATCAAAAAAGAAAAGAAATTACGAATATGCTTTTGATACAACTGACATGGTACCTGGTAATTAAAATATTTGTGTGCGTGTTTATTGATTCCAAGTGAATGTTAGATGCATTAACATTTTGCGCTTGAGGCCGATTGTTCTTGTTCAGTTAAGCTTTTGGTTGATATGTTTACCTCGTTTACTATGGGCATTGGTAACAACATTTGAAAATGACCATTGTCAAGCAACAGATTAATTGGCAATATTTCTTCATTTTCAATTTGTGGTGGTTCATATGTACAAAGTGTAAAAGTTTCTCTTGCACCTTTCAGCCAAACTTTAATTTTGCAGTTGTACAGAAGTGGTGCCGCCTAAATTTCACAAGCTGTGGCCCATTCATTCAGTTTCAACATTGAGGTCCAATAGGATCTTTTGGTTATTGACAGACCATTAAAAGTCTTGATTTTTCTCTCACTGTTCCAGTTAAGGTATATATTGCTGCCGTTTTCATGTCTGTGCTGCCTTGCATCCCCACTGTAGACTCTATATGTAACTGAGACAGTGAAAAAACACAATTTCCATCACCAGGTACATTTTTACAACGAATTTATTGTTGCAAATATTCATGCATTGAACGAGATTCAAATTATTCATTTTTTTAACTGAAATTGATTTAACAGACACATCTACATAAATAGATATCTCATTATTTTTGTTTTGAAAGCTAAAAGAAAGAAAGAAGAAAAGAAAGAAGAATAAGAATTTTGCAACTTGTAGTTTTACTTAAATTTATTGTTTTAGATTTAGATCTACATTATGTTCAATTTTATGGGAAATAGTGGTGACTAAAGCATTTATAACCTGCAGTTTATGGAGTGAAATACCCTCTTAACAGTTGTGTTGTTCTTTTACTGTTAAAGGGTACCGCATGTCAGAATATAAATGGCCATTTATCGTTAAATAGACATGTAACTAACACAAAAATCAACAAATTTTAATTGAACGAAATTTATCAAGTGAGAAAAACGACATTAAATATCATGATTTCAAGCGTTTCCAATATATCATGGGCGCCGCCATTTTAAAGCTCTTTTATGTTGGAGGTTTTCAGTGACGTCATAGCTGCACTTCCGTTCTAGTTCTCGCGAAAAATTTATTGTGTCGTTAGTGACTGCTCTCTACTGATACTCTTTTGTATATACACTAATTCACGTAATCAATTGATAGATAGATATACAGTACATTAGTGAACATCGAAGGAAGACAATTTAACGCGAAAACTATTCTGAATTGAAGGACTTAACCATAAACATTGTTTTCTTCAGCGGAATAAGTGAGTGGAGTAATGCGATATGTTTTGTGGGCAGCGTTGTTTTTAGTTTTCCTAATATGTGATTTCACATTGCCTCAATGTCAAACTTCTGGTGACATCACGCGCAAAACGCCTTTATACTTTTGGGTAGGACTTAAGATTGCAGAATGAAGCGTACCAATGCCTTGGCGTACTACTACCCCAGGATACAAATTTCTGATGATTTCAGTACGAAGATGACCATATGCGACATACATATAAACTTAGTGTATATTATCCAGTGGGAAGCTCTTAAAAATGTGCTAATAACATATAGCTCAGCTGATTTCTGAAATTTAATTTGTAATTTTATACTCTTCCAAAATATTGCGAAATTGATATAGCAAACTTTCACAATCTTATAATTGCAGGCTGTTTAAACAGGTGTGATAATCCAATTAACAATAAAAACAAGAGGTTAATGCCAAAACATATGGTGTGAAAACAACATGGTATCTAAAAGTTATTATTAAAATACAAATTAAGGCCAATTAATTGTGACAGGCCCGATTAGCTCAGTCAGTTACGTTTCTAACTATCAATACAAGTGTCTCGAGTTCGAGTCTCTGTGATGAATGACATACAACATTGTGTCTCAATATCATTTGTCTCTCACTGCTGATTCGAGTGGAAAAAATTTCAGTTACTTGTGGTTGTTGGGTGTGCTCGAGTACTGGTTAACTTTTGCAGGAAACAGTGGTTAGGCTTACTGAACATCTGTACAGTTAACCCTTTAGTTTATTGATATATGGCTTTTTCACAGTCAACTAGGTCATTATTCTTGAATAGACATTTGAACTACCTCTACTTCATAATGAAAAAAGATAAAGTAAAACCTTGTTCCTTTATTTATTCATTAATACATGAAAAGTTGTTTTTTTACTGTTAAAATAGTGTTCTGGTATACAATTTATGAAAAATATTTATAAAATCATATAACATAATTTTTTTACTTGTAAGTTTGCATTGATATTGAAACCCTAATTAACTGAAAATGTTTAAATTAGTAATAAGGCATAATACTATGTGATATAACATCCTGTCATTAAACCTGGGGTGATTACGCTTATTAGGGTACAATATGCACAATGTGGCAGGGTATTTCTCATTACCACATGGTGTGAATGTGATGTTGGTGAATTATGAAAGCTCAGCAGGGTGCCAGTAGCTGGACAGTAACATACACTTTGTGCAATATGCCTGTAGACATTATATTCCATATGACACTCCCTATAAGGAGACACATTCATATATGTTCAGAGAACTGGTAGAATAGATAATTATCATATATCAAATTGGGTAGTAACACCATTTGAATAACCAAAAGACAGTGCCAGTTATGTAAAATAACACAAAAAAAAACCCAACTCATTCATGCTTCATCTAAATTTACTAAAAAGGATATGAAATCAAAATTTTATCAGCCATTTCTCAGTACGCAACAATGGCCGCACCAGCTAAACACGATAAGAAAAGAGATATAATATTATTTCTTTTTCTCTCTTAGACAGGTAAATATATGTAACAAAACATTTTCCCTTAAATTCCATTCCTTGTCTTATTAGTGTTTTTTTATTATAATGTATTGACTGAGTAGCAAACAGTATATACCCTGATAGTACAGCATGAACACTGACGGCAAAAAATTACTTTTTTTATCAAGCTAAGGGTAATTTTACTATTTTGAAAAATCAATCATCAATGTCAGGCTACAAGATAAGATGTCAGAGTCGTGATTGATGGGTTTCGGGTTTGATCTCTGGTTCATGATCGGTGTGACTATTTAACAGTTATCATCTTTTTGGGTGAAAACTTCATAAGACATTGCTGTGACATCTCTGTATTATTTCTGTGATACATTCTAAATCTCTAAATTTCCAATAGTGTGGTCATTGCATCTGCAGCACGTATTTTCGTCAGACGAAAGCATCATTACACAGTTTTCGCAGCTGCAAAAATCTTTCAGATGTGTGAACAACTGTGCCGTCTCACTATTTCTCTAGTCTTCTAATTCATTTAACTCTGCTTCTGAAAATTCTGGTTCAAAGTTGTAGGTCACAAGTCCTTCTCCGTTACTAAAATCCATTTTATTATTCTTGCGAGTACTTTTGCCGGTGACTATAATTGCACGTTTCTATATCTGCTGTAGCGTATAAATCAATTATGTATTAAACCGGAAGTGCAGTTATGACGTCACGCAGGTATCCAATATGGCGACTTCCACCACAAAGTCGATGTGCGAAAATGACCGTTACAAAACGAGCTGATATATCTTTATGGACTCGAATTTATGCATAATAATACTATTAATAGAAAGCTGAACTCATAGCTATTCATATTATCCTGTTTTATACACAGGGTTGCGTTCCCCTTTAACAAACAGACCAGACGGCGTTTGTGTACTAATTATGCATTGTCAAGTTCTGCTTCGTTTCGATTGGCTCACTTCTGGTCATACTCATTTGCATACGTTCTATTTTGCCTGGTTTTCGACTATTTATTTTGTAGGTCAGGGAACCAGACTAACATTCTATTTAACGACGTCATCTGGTAAATTTCCCTATAGCAGAAATTTATTTGTGAAATAAATAAATGATTATAATGTACGTTTTGTGTATATTTTAGTGTTTTTTTAAATATATTATATTTTGTACGTAATTATAAGGAGAGATTTGAAATAACTATACATGATTCAAGATAAAAAAAGTGGCTTTGTAATCTCGGATTTTCGTATATAATTCCTATATTTATGTTATCAAATTAAAAACAACCTACGTAACCCAGTGCTCCAAATTACGCATGAAAAAAACAGAGGGTCATTTCCGGTTTCCAACGTTAGTATATGTTTGTAAATATATCTTTATCTTTAATCTTACGTGATACCATAAGAGCTCGCATACTCGCGAATGCACGTCTTCGCCGCGCATTCGCTCGTATTCGCTCGCTATTATTTTACCGTGTCGTTGAAGTGGTTTTAATTCATGGAAACAACTGACATAGTACCCAAAAAAGAAAAAAATCATTTTCATACTCATCAGTTTATGGATATATTTATATAATTATTTCATTCATTTTACATTAAAGCGTGACCTTGACCTTTGTGTAACCTTGACCTTGACATCTGATGTAAAGGCCTGGATATTTCTAGAGACATAATAATGACATGCTGATAACTTGTGTTAATCTATTTTAAAATCCCTTCATGTAAGACAAAGTTACAGACCAGACATGAAATATAACAAACTGAAAGTGTGACCTCGAAGTCAGGTTCTGGGTCTTAACGTGAAACGTCGTCATGTTATAATAATCAATTGATAAATTGAGCCAAGTATTTTTGAAATCCATCCATGTATGATAAAGTAACAGGAGGGACTTGAATTCTAAAACAGACTCAAAGTGTTGTCATTCAAACTCAAAGTGTGACCTTGACCTTTGAGATACAGGTCTAAGTCTTACGTGTGACACGTCGTCATGTCATCTTGATCAATTGAGCCAAGTTAAAGACAAAGTTACAGACCAGACACGCAATATCAAACAAATTGAAAGTGTGACCTTGACCTTTGAGGAAAGGTTCTGGGTCTAACATGCGACACTTAATTATGTCATGTTGATCAATTGAGCCATGTGTTTTTGAAATGTATTCATAGGTGATAAAGATACAGACCCGAAACTCAATCTCAAACAGACTGAAAGTGTTGTCAAACAAAGTTAAATTCGGACCTTGACCATTGAAGTGGGAGTCTAGGTGTTAAGTGTGACACATCGTCATATTATGTTGATCATTTGTAGCAAGAATTTATAAATTCCATCTATGCATAGCAAAGTTACAGGCCTGACACAAAATTTAGCACAGACTCAAAGTGTTGTCAAACAAACTCAAAGCGTGGCCTTGACCGTTGAGATACGCATGTGGTTCTTACGCATGACACATCGTCATATCATGCTGATGAATGGAGCCAAGTGTTTTTGAAATTTATCCATAGGTGACAAAGTTACAGACCTGACACAAAATCTCAATCAGACTGAAAGTGCCATCAAACAAAGTTTAATTGTGACCTAGACCTTTGAAGTGGGAATCTGAGTGTAACGCGTGACACGCCGTCATGTTATGTTGATCATTTGTAGCATTTATAAAATCCATCTATGCATGACAAAGTGACAGGTTGGACACGGAATCTCACACATACTCAGAGTGTTGCCAAACAAACTCAAAGTGTGACCATGACCTTTAAGGTACGGGTGTAGGGTCTTACTCGTGACACGTCGTCATGTTATGTTGATCATTTGTAGCAAGTATTTATAAAATCCTCTATGCATGACAAAGTTACAGGCCGGACAAGAAATCTCACAAGGACTCGAAGTGTTGTCAAACAAACTCAAAGTGTGACCTTGACCTTTGAGGTATGGTGCTGGGTTTTACTCACGACACATCGTCTTGTTATGTTGATCATTTGTAGCAAGCATATGTCTGAGAAAGTCTTGCATTAAATAATGCCACATGCACTTCATTTCGAGATCAAATTGATTTTGTACACGGTGTTATGTTTCGGAAATGTATGTGATGGTTCTGTGAGGCATGTTATGGTTTGGCTGCATTGAAACCCGCTCGTTTTTTTAAACATTCTTATGTTTTACTATTACGTGTACAGCCACACCCTCTCCCCCATGAAAATATAGCCCCTGAAACCCAATGGCGTATGGCGTGTAAAGAAATCTATAGTCCCTTTAAAAATACGTTTTAAAGATCGTTGTTAGCTGCAACATGTATTTTGTATACAAAAATACACTAAATAAAATGTAATGTATATATTCGGGTCGAACTGGAACACTTTTATTTTTGTGACACGTACATTGGTTTGAATTTCAATAACAAAATGATAAACTGTATCCCAACACTCAGTGAAATTTAAGGACATGAACAATGTGTAGATAAATTAATGTTAGTCGTATTTGTATTCGTATTCGTATTAAACTTAGTGGTTATAAAAGAATTACCGTGATTAGCATATTTAGCATCGTTTTATGCCGTCGAGGGATAACAGAAGATCAGATAATCTGGAAGGTTAATCAGTACTCGTGCACACCCATTTCCGCAAATAGATGATAATTTTTCGACTTAATACTGATGTGAAACAAAAGATAATGAGACACAATGTCATACGTATATTAAACATCACGGAGAATGTGGCCGAGTGCGGATTCGAACTCACGACCTATGAAATGATAGTCAAACGCGCTACCGACTGAGCTAACCGATCACGACAAGCAGTGAATAAAAAGTAATTGTTTATATATCTTTTTCTTCATTGGGACACAAACAAATAATTCAAGTATTTGCTATCCGAATACTTATTATTTTAAAACATATGACCCCCATAATCATAGTGTGAAGAGGTTTTAGAAGATGCCGAACATTACTTTTTTAAATGTCTTAGATATATCAACCAAAGACTCGTATTGTTTCAAACGACACGATCATTACATCCATTAAATATTAATCTACTACTGCATGGAAGTGAAACGCTATCTATAGAAGACAAAATAAATATAACTAATGTTGATGCTGAAGACACGCATATATATTGGTATAACTATGAAAAAACACATGAAAGAAAAAACACAAAACAACTAGTTACGGTTTGAATAGTTGAGTTGAACAAACCATGCATAGGTATTATACATATGAGTGCTTTGTTCAACTTAATATAGCCAAGTAATTATATAGCCAAATTATTATAATATCATATATTTTATATGCCTTCTCAGATAGATATGTATATACCACCGAAACAATTGCTGTATATGGACGTATTGCCTTTAAATATATCAAAATTATATTATATTGAAGATGTGCTATCATCTGTGTGCTAGTGTGTCCTGTCTAAAATATAAAGTATACGATCTGAGATATGCCTGTCATAGAGAGAAGACACTCATATACTTTTTTCTGAGCTTATATAATCTCTCTCTCTCTCTCTCTCTCTCTCTCTCTCTCATTCACACTATCTCTCTCTCTTTCTTTCTTTCTTTCTCTCAACCTACTATATATTTATAACTGTTTGTATAATCATAACACATGTAATTTGTTCTTTTATACACTGTAAATGTGTTTCTTGTAGCGGAAGGGCCGAATCTAAGCTGGAGAAACTTGTGGCCCAATCCCATTTAAACATATTTAAAATAAAATATGTTTAAACTACACAGTGTATAAACATTATCTTACTGTTTATAAAAAGGTCCACGAAAGATTTAAAAAAAACAGTAATATCAACAGGCGCGTAGCCAAATCCCTTTTGTAATACGCAAAGCCAAATGACAATTTTTAACTTCCATGTTTGTAAATTATATGTTGCAACTGGATAATTAAGAATTACATTTACTCAAATGCCAATGTTTTATTTCCATGTGTGTAATGTTTATATTGCAACTTGTAATTTACAAATTGTATTCATTTAAATGTCACATTTGTTCGTAAGTGTGTATAAAATATGCAAGTTACTCATTTTATTATCTTATTTTCATTAAATAATGTAAAATTTAGAGACAGTCATAGTTTGAAACTTAAAATTTGTAAGTTGGAATTCAGGAATTTAAAACTTAGAATTAACAAGTTAGTAATATTGACTCTTCTCAATTAAGCCGCTAGGTGGCTAAAACGACGATGCTTTGAATAAAAACGACTGCTCCCTACGGCAAAGAGAAAAGGACGATAGCTGAGTAAGCCGATTGATGTTATCAAAATCCACACTCGGAGCACCTTGGCTATTACTACGTAATAACCTCGGAAATAATACGGGGGCCGCCATATTGCTGTGACCCGGCCTTTCTGCCGCGTACCAGACTAACACATGGCGTATCAATTAAACTGAAGATATTCTTCAACGCTTCAAGCTGCTCTTTTTTAAAAGAATGTTTAATTTCCATTATGTCCAAAGAATACTGAATGCACGTCGAAAAGTCAGCCATTTCAATAGCTGTTTTTATTTTTCCGTGACGGGTGGGGGTAATTTTTATAGTGTGTTTGGAGGGGAGGAGAGTAATGAGGTGTGCGTATATATATATAGCATATTTAGAATATGATATTTATTTCATATTGATATTATGTAAAACTCACCATATTTTTTTTTCTTTGAAAGGAGGCTATATCCATAAGGGCAATTGTTTTGTCTTTGGTATGGGTGGTATAGAAATCAATCTTATTACTTTTACGTCTCTAAGAGCTGTCGATATCGTTACTAAATGTGGGTGCTGGAACACTTTGATATTTGAGACGCCACATGCTGAATTACAGTGAACCATTAGGATATCATAATATATTGTAGTTATTTACTGTTTTTTTTTGTACATTCTGACTTTTAAACGTTTGCAGACCTAGTTAAGGAGAACTGCACTACACAAACGATATTGGTAAATGCATCACATGGATTTATTTGATAAGGCTGTGTACAAGGCAGGCCTAAATAAATATAACAAAACAAATAATAATCACAGCGGCTCCTTGTTGTTACAAAAAGGTACAGTATGTGCAATATATACAGGCCTGGATTCAGGAATCATGTTAAAAATCACACAGGGACATGCTTTTTGTAAATTATTTTGGTAAAATAAATTATGTTATTCTTTTTGTTGAGGTCAGTCTCCCTCAGAGCTGGAAATAGCTCCGCTTCCTCTCCTACGCTTATGTCAATGGTTATGTAAGCATCTGCGGCGCATTCATGATATCATAGTTCAGCGCGTGTGCGCATCTGGCGGACGGATAAGTCGTGGCTTATCTGGGAGAGAATATTCAATTGAAATGGGCGTGCTATGTACAAGCACCAAATTTCCAATTAATTTAACTATACTTGCTATATTTTAGGGACCCTGCGCCGAATATTCTGTTCGTCCTGAATCCGCTATTGAGCCGCTCTGTAGTCGTTCTATATTGTGACCTGTGGTTTTATGGAGAGACATACCTATCAGCAGCATATATTTAGTTTATGCATATATATGTCCAATCTTTACAATATAACAACATTTTTGTGAAACAATAAGAATAGGATCAGAACGAAAGATGAAGTTCTTATCCAAGAATACAATTGTCATGATAAATTGGCGATAAAACATAGTATGAATATGCTAAATAATTAGTACATTTCTAACATTATAAATGATAGAGTTTGGATTATATTTAAAAGAAGATATGGAGAAGCATTTAAGTTTTCGTATGGAAAGAATACAACTCGAATTTCCTTTCCTAAGTCAACTGCCTGACAAAAGGAGTTATACGAGTAAGTGAGTTGATTAATGGTGAAGTCGCCGGGGATAAAACCTGACTGGAATGCAGTAAAGAAGTTAATATCACGTAAATAGTTAAATATGCATTTAAAAATAAGTCTTTCAAATACTTTGTCAATGGCACTCAAGTGTAAAATTGGCCTATAATTGTTAACTTTTGATGAATCACCTTTTTTGAAGACGGCACAAACAAATGCATCTTTCCAAGTATCCGGAACAATACCTAATGTAAGTGATTTATTAAAAAGATCGCATAAAGGTGCAGAAAGCTCAGTGGCAAGTTCACGCAATACACGGTTATTTATTTCATCTGGGCCAGTTGCCTTTCCAAGAGGCAGTGAACGTAATAATGGAAGAACCTCAATCGGCGACAGGGTAAATAATTCAAGAGAGGAATTTGTAATGCTTTGTGGAATATTTGGAGGGTTCATATTTGTTTGGTTTAATACGGTCTGACTGTGGAAAAAATCATTTAATACATTTGCTTTTTCGAGATCGTCTGTTATCATAGAATCATTATTGTTCAGAGGAGGTATTGGTGGTTTCTCATGAGGTTTGATCAATGTTTTAAGAGTTTTCCACCAGTCCTTTGAAGAGATAGTTGTTGAAGTTAATTTATTTGTAATTTTATCGAAATATGATTATTTAGACGCACAAATGTCAGACACAATTCTATTTCTTAGCATTTTGAATTTATTCCAATTGTATTCAGATTTAATTTGTTTAAATTTTTTGTAAGCACGTTTTCTTGCCCTAATTTGACGTTTAATGTTTAATGCATATATATTGATATCAGGGTGCATTAAACCATCCAAATTAGTTTCTGAAGCAAGTCCCCTCATACGATCATAATCGGCATGCTCATATAACCATATCCGCCTAGCATATGTTTTCGATGGAAGTTTCTTAAATTTAAATATACCGTAGATAGGACAATGATATCTTATGTCTTGTTCAAGAAAGGGTTAGGCCACTCCGCTTGAAGCTAAGTTGTTTATATCTGATACAAGAAGACGGTCAATAAGAGAAGACGAATTCTCATTATAATAAGTTGGATCATTTATTGCCTGTTCAAGGCCAAACTATTGACAAAGGGAATCTACTTTCCGCGCTGTTTGTCGCAAATACATGTTTAGATTGAAAGCTCCCATAATTATAATATCTTTAATGTTTATATCAATCGCAAGGCTAACAGAATCTTCGATCATATTATTATATATATATGGAATCTGAGTTTGGTGGTCTGTAAAAAGTACCTATAAGTATTCGTTTCTTATTTAAAATACCATCCAACCAGATACATTCAAGTTGATTTATTTCTAGATTTTTCCTTCGAGAAAAATTGAGAGAATCTTTGACAAATACCATGACAACGCCATGACTGTCACCCAGACGGTTGTTGCGTTCTGGTTTATGAAAGTCGAAAATATAAGGTCTTCGGTATCCACTGAATCGTTTAACCAGGTTTCAGAGAAAGTCAATATGTCAAAATAATTCAAATCGGTTTACAAAATATCTATCTTGGGCATAAAACGTTGGACGTTGTAATGGATTATAGAACAATTTTGCGAAAAATCCAATGAGTCCGATAGAAAATGGGACGAGCTGTCTTGGGTTTGACTTGAGCAAGATGTATCATTTGTCGTGTCAGGACCGGGATTTGAGTGAACGTCGCCTGATCGAAGAGGATCGATAATAGCAAAGTTATAAACGTTATGAAACAAAGAGCAATAACGACGCCTTTGAAAAAGGAAGTATTGTTTAAAACTGTTTTGCCATTATTTACGCGTTTGTACGGACCCTTTATTAACCGACATATATTTTCAGTTGAATACAGGTTAAGCAAAGATGATACCAAGCACAAGGGAGAGCTATATATTTGGAACGGAACAAGAAAATGCAAACAAGCACAGAACGATTGTAATTTACATCGGTATGTCGATTTGATGATGTGTCTCATTTCGTAATACATGTACCTCTGGAAAAACGTGATCAAAACCTGCAGATTTACGTAATTTGGCTTTTTATATAGAGTTTCTGACCTCTTCTCTAATAATACGCATATTTAAAAACAAACAACCAGGATTCAGAGAATCAGAGGTACTTTCAATGTTCAGACAATTTCTTATGTAATCTAAATGAGCATCATCAAAGTTAGAACCTTTAGGAATATTATTGAACAAATTATCATAATCTGATCTCCATTTATTTAGTACACTTTGTTTATCCATTTTTATGTCATCATGTTCATCTTTTATTTCCTATGGGCTATTCATTTTTCGGTCATTCGCAATACCGAGTTTTCCTATTTTAGTCCAGAAATTTCTAGTGCCTTCAATATTTTTCAAATCGTCGTCAAGTGTTTTTTGCCGAAAATGTAACAGACATGCAGAGAATGCTAGATAAACTTAATGAATGGTGCAATAAATGGCGAATATGTATCAACGAATAAAAACTAAGGTATTACATGTTAGGTCAAAACGTATAAATAGGTCGGACATTGCATTTAAATGCGGAACAAAACATATAGATTTTTAATGTTTGCGCCGGTGGAATGACTTTTACCGTTTTTACCTGGTTGCATCTGTTATTGAACCTGTATTATTTTATTGTTCTGGCATTTGGGGTCACACTAAATACAGTGAAATAGAAACTGTTTTGAATAAAGCAAGGCGATATTTTCTAGGTGTTACAAAATACTGCTCAAATATATCTTCTAGAGGCGATCTTGGGTGGGAGTCTTAAATAAAACAATTGAAACAGTCCGTCTATGGTGTAGAATTAAAAACATGCCAGTCGATAGAATAATACGTAAATTGCATGAATGGTCTATGAATATTTCAAAGACATGGGAGAGTAACATGGTTAAATTTAAGAGACAGATGCTAATGAATATTTGATGTGTACAAAGCTAAAAGTTAATATATGCATACGTAAAATACGAGAGTACTTAAATGCAAAAGAAAAAAAAGTGTGGTTTGATAACTTAATGAATGACAAAAAATGGTCAAAATAGTAATAAATTGCGAAGATACCGCCTGAATTAAAGACTGAATACTATGTTAACTGTAACATGAGCAGGGACCATCGTCGCGTTCTAGCAAAATTTTGAAGCTGCAATCTTCCTCTAGCGGTAGAAACTAGGAGATACTCGACCGAAAACACCTATCAACGAAAGACTCTGCAAATTTTGTTCTACGTCAGAAGTTGAAGATGAAACTCATTTTCTAATTGATTGTGCCTTTTATTCTGACCTCAGATATTCATTATTTAAGAAAGCTCGTGATATGAACAATAGCTTTTTGCTTTAACATCAACCGAATAATTGATGTTTTTAATAAAATGTGATTTATTACAATTCAATTTGGTAAAAATGCACTTTTTAAAATGTATAAAAGAAGATTTTGAGCTATTTAATTGTACATTTATTCCTTTTTCGTTTTTTAATGAATTATTCTTTTAAAACGACTCTTGTACAGAAGAATTTATCTCGTTGCTTTAAATCTAATCAAAATAGAAGTGTTTATTAGTGTTTTATTGGTGTTTTAGCAAATTATATAGGACTTATTTAAGATAGAATTTAATACTAAATACTAAGTTTTTGATGTACCTCTTCCTTTTAGTAAATTATTACCTTTTAACCTGAGTTTTTGTAACAAAGTAGACAACCCCTTTTTTAGTTTTATCACATTACATGTGTGTAAATTAATGTATACTATTTAGAAAAATATAACTATTTAATCGCATGAAATCATTGCATTTATTTATCTTAATTATATAATTTATTCAATATATATATATGTGTGTACTATGTGTATGTGTATATGTATCTATATGTATCTTATATGTATATATGTTAGCATATATAGGTATAAGTGCATATGTGTTTTACATTGTGAATAAAAGTTGTTTTAAGTGTCTCACAAGTTGTAATTACGGCCGGATATGAAAGTTTGATTGTATTTTATTTATGACTATTGTTGTAACGTTTATATGTGACACTCTAATAAAATATAAAGGTCTTAAAAGTGATATAGTCGAATATTTTCCTTCACTTTTTAGTTTATGTTTCAAACAGAATACTGTTATAAATCAAAACAAAATCTTTCTTTTTGTTTATAGATACCTTGTCAAAAGTTTTGTGAATTATAACATCTAATTTATCTTTGCCATTTTCATTTTAAGGAAAAAAGAGAGTAATTATTTTCAGTGCAATTTCTGTTAAATATTGTGGAAATAAATTAAAATGCTGAACACAACTTAAATCATAGCCTGTATTCAAACTTTAAAGACGGTCCTGCGTAGCCGAGTGGTCTAAGGCGCCGTCTCAAGATCACTTATCTCTCACCGCTAAGGTCGGAGGTACGAGCCCCGCTAGCTCCAAAAACTTTATGTGAGAAAGATTTCCAGTGACTTGCTGAAGGTCGATGGTTTTACTCAGATTCATTCTGTGGTCTCCTTCTATCAATTAATCTGGATATGCCATATATACACCATTCGACAAAGAATTATAAGATACTTTATAAAATATAACATTAATATAACATTACATGTTTTAAACACATTTATCACATATTTATACAATGTAGAACATTGCTGTTTATATATTGTATCGCAATCATGGTTTACTCCTACACATGACTATTTTGAACATCGAGATACGGATATGTGCAAAAGCGTACTAAATATTTATGCATGCGGTAAATAGAAACAATTACATATAAAATCTCAAGATTGTTTTATAGATTGAGAAGTAAACAAAAAGTAAACATACAACATACGCTTATACATCGAACCAGATCAATTCATGTACAAGTGTTTAACTCTTTACTTCATATGCATTTTAACTGGACTCTTCCTAAACTGAAAAGCCACACATAGTCAATTTCAATGAATAGATACATTTACCTAAATATTCTGATAGAGCAAAAAACATTGCAGAACCTGCTCGTTACGAGCAATCAGAACTGGTTCTACACTATTTTCAAAAGCCTTCTATATTAAAGGTGTTCAAAGGTGTCCATATTACGTAAAGGGTTAAATTACATTAATGCATGATTTAAAACTTAATCAGGGCTGCGTTCAGCACGGCTAACTCTGTTCGTAAACGCAAACGAAAACCAAAAAAACTAAAAGTAAATGGAAATCGGACTATAACGGCACTGTCCCTCCATTTTTCTTTAAATCACATGATTAAACACACACACGCTAACAGGTCACAAAACGTATTTGCTCGGTTAGCAAACGTTTAAAGCGAACATGTCGTTTAGTTGACTTCTGTTAACAAATGTTTGCAAACAAAATAACTGTTTAAGCGATCTGAACGCAACCCAGATTAACGTATGTGACATTTTATAAATTAACATATACATGCACTTACATTTTGACTACGAACAATTTGTGTTTATCTGACGACACTTTGGAAAAAAATATTTATAAGTTAGCACGATATGCATACATTAGAATCAAATAACACTCATTGTACATAGTTTTACATAATTGTGTAATCATTTGTAATAAATGAATATTTATTTTTATTATTTCTTTAGTCTTCTGAATAGTTGTAATTATAATTATTAGTTTATTGATTCATTATTAGCTTTGCTCAAACTCTCGATAATCGTTTGTTATTTGTCCATCTATCTGATTTTATTTGATTTATATTGTAAACAATCTAAATTATGATTAATTCAGGTTTGCTTGGTGTTTTATGGCACTGGGAGTATAGTATATTCATATATTTGAATTTAGTAGCCATACACAGCACATACAAACTATTAATGAATCCAACATAAATAAACATTGTATGTTAAATATTTGTGGGTAAACAAATAATAATCATAGACCGTGATATTAAGTATATCCCCGTTCACATCCAGTATAGCATGACATCTATTGTAAATACGTCTCACTACACAGTTGTGCCCCTTTTTTGCCACGGTAACATGATTCTTATGCTAAGCCTTAACAAAGTATTTTCAAAATGGTTCATAGAGGTTGTGTTTTTTTGCTGCAGATGAGTAGAGCAAAAGCTTGCATATCATATACTGCAATACGATATCACTGATGTCAAAACGGTGACTTTAATAGGATTTTAACATGTACATGTATTTATGAGCATTTGTGGACTTAAAATCGGGCTTGGGGTGTCACTGTACAGTTTTTAAAAACAAACAAGCTAGTCAGCCAACCAGTTACTTGTGACTTTTAAGTTGGGGATAGATTTCTGCTATGAAAAAAATACTTTAAAATAATCTATGTGGAATCTATATTACCGTGGAAACCCTAGACCTTATTTTATGTAGAACAAAGAACAAAATTCAACAGTGTAGTGAGACCTTAAATATTGCGTATCAGGCGCCTCGGATATCTGATACGCACTATTCGACGTTGATGACGACATCAGGGGATGTGGATAGGTATAAAATACGCATTGACATACATCAGGTTTTCTTTTTTCTCTCTCAAAATGATCTTAAATTAACGTTGATATTCACTGATGTATAATGGTTTAAATATATTTGAGTAATTTATCTGACCACCACCATATTGACAAAACATTATTCATTTTTGAAATTTTATATCATATCAACATTACAGATTTTTAACTATTTAAAGATGCGTTTTATTGCGTCAATATTAAAAGACCTTTACTTTAAAACGAGTTATACTCAGTTCCTTGTTCCGATTCCTAACACTGGTTAAAGTGTTCGTCTTAAAACACGTGTCCTACATAATCTATGTCTTTATTTAACAACAACCTTCATATTTTTTTCTTTATGAAACAATATATGACTAAACATAATCGTATCGGGATACAAGTCGAACAAAAGCCTTTTCATTCTACGTGACGTCAGAAAGCGACGTTATTTCCTTTTTTTCTACGTATATGTTTCTGTATATAACTATTTTTACGATTTGACACTTATGTACATGTATAGCAATTTGTATTATCTTTTTATTGTATACCATATCGAACGAGACGCCGAACGAGATTTTCACCAAAATAAGTACGAGAACAATATAATATGTTATTTACTTAGGTACCGTTAATTTGTTTAAGGAAAATGGAAGACAGCAACCAATATTAGCAAACTTCCATGTGTTTTTAATAAAACAAAACAGCATAACGAACACACGTAAACATATCAGTATTTCAAGATATTATTTGATAAAAAAAAGTTCAAATTCTGTCGTCCATAAACACACTCTTGTACACGCTTGAACAAAAAAAGTAATAAAAACCTCTCAAAATCAGTTCATGTAAGACTGTAAGATCTGAAATAATCGTTACATATATTTGAATCAATATGTAGCCCCCGCACGGACTCGCGCTTACTCGCTCATCCTCATGGATGTACCCATAAAGCTATGATAGCTTCTCATACCTCCTCAATAATACAATATATACATGTTAAAATATGTGTTGCAAGAAAGCTATAATACAGTATATAATTTCAATTTCTATATAAAGTAACGCTTGGTATTTTTACGTAATATGTCATATATTGTATAATGTAAACGTAATATAAGCAGATGCATACATATACACCATGAATCCAGATATCACCGATCCCCTCGCCAGAAGTACCCTAAGGTTCTTTATCGAAGTTATCTTTTGCAAAATTCAAATAGTAAAACATAATACCCATATTGCATCTCTCTCTCTCTCTCTACCTCTCTCTCTCTCTCTCTCTCTCTCTCTCTCTCTTAATTTGATTTATTTACAAATGTGTTCAGTTACAATAAAGCTTTGTGTTATTGCATCTCTAAATGTACCACTATGTTACATGTACACTGTACATATTTAGCTATTTTTGGAGAAGAATTCTATACGAATGGTATTCTTTCATTCTGCTCCTTTATATTTTGAATACTGTACTTATTTTTCTGCAAATACTAGAAATAAAACAATTTATATCAGTTGAACGCTTATTAAACTATGACGCCATTAAAACTTTCTCTAGAGTATTTGACCAATCAACGTGCTCAAATGTGTTGCTACTTAACGGACCCAATTGGTAGAGCTGGATCCGTTCTACAAACTAATAAAATAGTGTAAGATTGTCCCACTTTTGACCAGGTGACACGGGATGACAACGGTGATATGCCAGTGTGACTTATTAACTGCGGTATCGCTAACCCCACGGTACTCATTGACCGATTGGTTTAAGACTCTCAATATATTTTACTTTTCACCGCTTGGGTCGTGTGTTCGAACAAGCCCATTTTGGTACATATACTTTGGCTAAAATATGAAATTTACAAACTCGTGTTGCCGAAAAAGGAGCAGCGTATGTTTGTCATGTCGCGCGTATGGAATTGGAGAAGGTTGATATGACAAATATTCAATAATTGATCTAATAGTTTTATAAATAAATAAAACGTCAACAGTATTAAGACAAATTAAAAAATCTTAAAAACGTAAAAGGCAAGGCATTTAGCTGTATAGATGCATATAACAAAATATACAAGAAATAAAAGCTCGACTATCATTTGAATTGGCTCTTGCCCAGCAAATAAATATCAACACCTCGAAATGCTTTGGATACACCATAAATTATCTCCATATATATTATCTATTTGTTGAATGGGAACATGAATGTTAGTTTATAAAATAGTACACACAGCTTCTTAATCATCTGAATTTACTGCCATAATCCACACTGTTATACTTATGATCAACAAGAGCTCGAACATAGGTAGATTTAACTAAGACGCATAAGTTGTGCATACTCATTATCCGTCGGAGCAATTAGTTTTACTGACTCTGACTCTGACTCTAGGTCATACTCTGAAGCAGTATCAACCCTCTTATCAAAGGTGCGAAGAGCGTAAGTGTTGTCAAAGTCAGGTTTTATTGTTATGATATCACGAGTTCCACCTCCTGCGGCCTTTTCCCCGTTAAATGTTGTTTCTTTATTAGACTGAATGACATGTCCATCTAAATGACTATACGTGTTTACAAAGATATCTTTTTCACCTCCGCTGTTAGCATTATTGGCAGTATGTGATTGCTTCGTATAAAAAAAGTGCCACCGGTTCTATTTCTAATGTTGTGTAGTGTAGATTTTGTCATTGACGTCATTAAATGTAGTATACATATTTCCAGTATCTTCACTCATATGTACTTTAACTTATACTCGATTTATTCGTATATGTAGTATCGTATACGACATCAGTATCATTGTTCGGCGTATTGTTTTCTACGATAATATCATTACTTAGTAGTTGGTTGTACATTTGTATAAATAGCTTCGGCGTGTTCGAGTTTTGTATAAACAGAAGGACCAGCAATCAGAATCTCATATTGGTTAGTTTCATTATCAGTTGTTTTCCCTGACCTTCTCCTATTATATCTAAAAGTAAAAATATTTTTTTTAAAGAATCAATAAAAACAAGTTCGTTATTTTCTTTTTTTAAATGGAAACAGTCAAAATACAGTTGTATTCCCTAACTTTATCCTATAATAATTAGAAGTAAAACTATAGATATCTTATAGAATCAATAAAACCAAGTTTTCGAGTGTTATATTTCAAGTATTTTTACCTCAAAGCTTTGCAAGTGACTTGCGGATACCATATTAATTATGAGCTCTCCCTCTTAAATAAAACTGGATGTGCCATGTGTAACATGTTATATGTTGAAAAACTAAACAAGCCTTGAAAATGCCAATGTTCATGATCCATTTAATTGCTTTTTCACTAAAATGAACTCTTTCTTTTTTAAATTTTATTTTATGAATGAAAACAGTGAGAAAAAAAATAACAATGAAATTGTTGAAAATACTTGCTTAGAAATGTCTATAATTCATAAAAAAAAGCACCAAATTCAAATGTTTTACCTAGTAGTTGGTGGTATATTGGTATATACAACTTCGGCTTGTTTGAGGTCTGTATAGACACCATCAGAAGGACCAGCAAGCGGAATCTCATATTGGTTAGTTTCATTATCAAATGTATTCCTTGGCAATCGCCTAAGATATTTAAAAGTAAAAATATTTTTTTAAAGAATCAATAAAACAAAGTTTGTTATTTTTCATTTGGTCCTCCGTGGCCGAGTGGTTTAAATCACTGTTTTCTGATAATTACTTAACTTTCACCTCAGAGCTTTGCAAGTGACTTGTGCGAGGATGCTGGTTCTATCAAGATTCAATGTAAGGTCTTCCTCCAAAACAAAACTGTATTTGCCATATATAACATGTTCTTGTTTAAAGACTAAACATGCCTTGAAAATGTCAATATCCAGGAGTCAATTTTAATGGCTTTTTCACTAAAATAAACTCTTTTTTTTGAAAAAAATAATTTTATGAATGAAAACAGTAAAAACAGCATTTAGCTAAATCAGTTTTTAAACAATGAACTTATTGAAAATACTCGCTTGACTGTGAAGTTTTTATATGCATAATTATTGTAGAACTGTGTATATGATTATGCAACCGTGTGAAGCGCAACAGAGTATTGTGCTAATACAAATGTATTTATATTAGTATTTGCTTACAAATGTCTTTATTAAATAATATATTGAATATAAAAATTCATAATATTAAAATGTTTTACCTATTTCTTACTATAACCACCACTATGATGATACTAACTATCAACAACAGCCCACCAACTGCAACAACTATGTAAATATAATCTGAAAAAAAGAAAGGAAAAAATCAATCAGAGGAAACCATCTTTAACTGTAACATTCACTGACGTTTTATAAAACATAATGCCATATATCATTTATTGGTCTAACATTGAGTTGAACATTCAATACACAGACACAACGTCAAGGATGCAGTTCTTTGCAGTTAAAGCATAATTGCGTAACATACGTTTTGCATTGTCATCATTTGGTTGGTTACCTTCAGTAGATTCTGGGCCAGTCCTTGATGTTTGTCCAGAAACTCTGAATGTTGTTTGTTCAACTCTGGTTGCAGCTGCTGTTGTCAGCGGTGGTGTTAGTGGTATTGTTTCTATGTGTGAAGTACAATAATAAAAACATAGGATAATCTATATTCAAAGTTATTATTACCAACATAGACGGACTACAACAAACAAATAAACAAACAAACAAATAAACAAACTAAAATGAAAATGAAAATGTACGATACATATCGATACATGAAGTATTTAGTTTAACCAATGTAATGTGAAAATACTTGTAGTTATAATATTGTATACGTGTAGTTGCATACTAAACACAATTAAGGGAGTGAGTGAATGAATATGTTATTATAGTTACAAGTGACATGATATGCAGATATAGAATTTTATACAACACATCCGGTCCAATTGACCTATAAGTCACCTATATTATTAAATAGTTGTATTATTTACATGATATTATGCTTGCAATTAAACATCATCAAAATTAATAATATATACAAGGTAGTTACATAACAACATATTATTCACGAAAGTTAGGAAAGGCATTGGTTATATATTGTACTTCTTCTTCTCATATAAGTATTTACAATGTATTTAGTTACTTTTCTGGGAACGGTTTTGACAATATATACACATTTATCAACATCACCCATACCGTTAAGCTCAGTCGGTAACGCGTCTGACTATCAATCCAGGTGTCATGAGTTCGAATCCCCGCCCGGCAACAGTATCCGTGATTATTGATATACGATATTATATCTAATTATCATTCGTCTTTCACCGCTGATTCAAGTGGGAATGTTATCAGTTACTTGCGGAGATGAGGTGAGCTCGTGTACTGGTTACATATCGGTTCATATAAGCTAACATAAAGTAGTGTAAAGAAAGAAATATTATAGCATGGGGGACGTGTTACATATGGAGACAACTTTGATGTATTTTCTGACGGAAATGTAACCTTTCAGGATCCCAGGAAACAGTGGTTAAGTTAACTGATCGTCTGTTAGCTCTCGATGGCATAAAATGACGCTAAATATTCACTCAATCAATCAACCATACCATAAAACTGCATATTAGAAAATTGCTCATTGAGAATGTCTGTTCTAATATCATTGTAAAATGTATACTGGTTAAGTCAGTGGTTTGCAAACAATACACACATGCTGTAAATAAGGAAATTAATATATTCAATGGCACTTTGTCTAAATGCTACCCACGCTAATAAGAGGCCTAAGAGGCTACCTGAATATCCTTTACCATTCACAGCCAATGTCACCGTAAAAATGTTACTTGAGGAAGGGCCATTGTCTATTCATATTCATTTTGAGGTCATCCCCGCCAATTAAAAACTTGATACCATTTATATTCTGTAGTGTGTTAAAATAGCATTAAAACCGTTGTAGTACTATATTACAAATCGTGTTTGTTAGATTGAAAATCCGGACAATATCATAAAGATTTGCGCAGTTATCCATGATTCGAATGTCCGGCAAAGTGTACATATTACATAGTTTATCTTTAATAGTCAAATAAATGATGTATTAGAAAGAAGAAAAAAAGGTAGACTATAGGTGGTTAAAAAGGAGTAAACTGAGGTTATATAATTAGGTAAACTTTAGAGGGATTGAAAAAAAGGTCAAACGGAGAAGATATAAGATTTAGTCACTAGGTACGAATCGTCATTTAAATAGAATTACAACCTTATGCCGGAGAAGAACTATAAAAGAGATTCATTCAGAGAAATTGCCACTCTAGTTCTATACAGCATAGCTATAACATTAGAGGTTCATCCCAATTTAGAAGAAATAACTCAATAAATCCATCTAAAAGTTGGCATACATGTTCTTTAGTAGTTGTAGATATCTAGTTACATCGAAGCCTTGATTTGTGATTCGATTGAAGATATTGACGAGATATTGCTTAATTTGTTTATTTAAGATAGAGTATGTGTGGTTATACAGTTTTGGTTTTGACTTATTTCTTAGAGTTGTCAAAGTCTCGAGCTACTTTACCTACATATGAGTGACCAATGAGCGAAGTGCTTTCGTTTTATAAATATACCCAGAATAATATGTAATGTACTATACTATTTGTTGGCCAAACATTGGGTTGAAGAATCATAGAAGGGATTCATTCAGAGAAATTGCCATTCTAGTATTATACAGTATAGCTATAACATCAGAGGTTCATCACAATTTAGAAGAAATAATTCAATAAATCCGTCTAAAAGTTGACATACATGTTCTTTAGTAGTTTTAGAGATCTAGTTACATCGTAGCCTTGACTACACATCTAACTTGGTGTTTGGCGGAATATGATCACATCTTTCAATGCTGAACTGTTGTTACTTGTATATTATGGTGAACGTTTTACAATTAATGTTATCATTTTGTATTTAACTTTCCGCCCCAATATTAAGTTGTTTTTACTACCAATGAATAAGTAATATTTGGAATAATTTTATCCATTAAATGTGTCATCTTCAAAGAAGACAGAGAAAAAAAGTCAAAAGAATAATAAGACAATAGTCTCTTTCCCCAGAACTGTGCACTTTTTAAGTGCTTTCTCATAGTTCGTATTCATGTAGATATACTGTATATGTTATACTGGTGTTCATTTAGTAAAAAAAAATACAAATTACGAAACCCAAAGGGAGCGACCGCTGGGATAGTCATTTGACTAACAGTTTGACGTCATTTGACTGCCAACGGGCGGAGCTACGGTGAAAGCTGCGATGATTGACGTTTTAAAATTGATGTTTGCTGAGGCCGTTTCTAAGCATAGCTCGCGCGGTTTTTTAGTTTGTACATGACTCGTTCAGAATTGAACCAAGGACGGAGTCTGTGCAATGTCATTGACGCGTGCGCAGTGCTGACGAACTTCTTAATAATTAAGAACAAAACTTAATAATGAAATTATGTTGTCAGCCGTTTTAACAAATAAGAGCGACACAATTTTGAAAATTGAAGCGATTCCATTGGTTGTCAAATGAGGTTGAACACTAAACAATGATATTAACCAGCTTTCTGTTTCTTGTGTTCATTCAAAATCGACCTGTGTTGTTTTACATTGTATTACGCAAAATTGACCTGGGGTCTTCCTCTCTATATACTGAATTTTGCTTGCCGGTCGGTATGTCACTGGTAAAAGGCCTGTGTATTTAAGGCGGTGCTAGGGTGTGTTAGGGGTGTTACATACACATATTCTACTAACCTTCATGGACAGGCTTCATCAAACAGTCTTCCTCTATTTGCTAGTTTAATTTCGTGAATGCGGTCTTAGCTTCCAAGATATTATTTTATCAGATATGAATGGCTATAGATAGGATTTGAGGAGGTAACGTTTAGTGTGGGTAGTAAGCTGTAATGAAAGCATAGAGAGTTTTACAGTGGACATATCACTAATGAGAAAACAATGGGAAAACTGTATTTATGTTTAAAAGCTGTTTTACCATTCTGGCAAACCGATTTGTACAGTGGAATAGATGTTGTTACTCTGATAAACGTTACAACTTCTGCGTTATTCTTTATATCCAGGAAACCAACTTGCTGAATTTGTTTTCGCTCTTGACCTGTGTCGTCAATCATTATGAAATAAATGAATGTTGTATATAATCAATATCATTTAGTAATGTGAATATACTTCTTCCTATTTTTTCTCTCACACAATTACAGTTGTATAAATGTTAGACGTATTTAAAGTGGCACAACCAGTATTTTGGTTTTTGTCAAATCAATAAAGGACCTGCTATACTTGTAATATTGGCTATCTGGATCATACCTAGTGCAAAATACAATTGTTTATCGCAAAAAACATATATTTAAACTCGCTCTAATCGCTCATATTTGAATTCCGTTACAAAAAAAGAGTGTTCATTTCCATATCTGTACTGTTTTCCCCCTCTATAATACTCCATAAACGGCTTCTAATATAACCCCTTAGATTCCAACAAAATGAAGAATATATTTGTCTATATATGCATTTATATCTAGTGACCGTTCTAATACTGAAGGATGCCGGAATTGGCCGAGTTTATACGATTAAATCGGACATTGTACGATAATTCTCGCCAGCGAAGCAGCTAATTTGCATACCAAAATTACTGATCAGTAAATTTATATTTAAAACACAATTTATTCACGATTAAACAGGTATCAGCTGTTATAAATACCTCGAAGGTCATGAGGTTTCACGAAAATGTTTGTCATTCATAAGTTGTTTCTTTGTTCATAAAAAATATCTTCATATACTAGTTATGCTGCTTTAAACAACACTAGTACCAAAAGTGCTGGTCAAGAAACAAATATACATTGTAGTTCAAGTTTAAAACAAATTATAAGGAAGCCATGATAATTCTCTAAATTCCTCACGTGATCTTTACTCATTTGTTCAAAATTGTAAACTATTGAATCTGGTTTGTAAACAATAGGAAGACCACAAAAAAATAATGACCTCTTTAGTTTAATGAAGTATAAATTTAAGAAAAATATAACATTTCTAGACTTGAAGATTCCTTCCATATCTTTTGTTTAAAGATGAGCTAAATCGTTTGCAAATACTGCGTTACTATCTCTGTAAGTAGTATGTTTATGTTCTGTAAAACATATAATTATAAAAACAGAAAAAAAAGATTAACATTTCATAAAACAGGCATTTAACACATTTTAAATTCGTAATATAAAAGTTTGCATTGAAATCACGGCAAACATCATAGTTTTGTGGTATGCACAATAGAATTAAATCGACATTGAAAAAGGAAGTGTCTTTCTTTACTTTAAGGTGACTGCTACATGAACTTATGTTTACTTTCATTTAATAGTACTAATAACATAAACAGCATTGATATTGGTCGGACCAAGTGTCCTGTTTAACAATAAATATCCTTTATTTCAAATTCCATAAGACTGTCAAGTGTAAATATATTTATACGTGACACGATAGAAACATACATTGTAAAGAGCGGAAACACGCAATAGTTCTGCGGCTCGTGGTGTTCACACAAGTTTTTAACGAAAGTTATTGCAGATGACTAATTCTGAATATAATTCGATGGCCTAAACGGTATTACATAACGCGTGTCTGATATGACCATAACAATGCTCGTGCTAAAAAGATTTACTAAATTAATATCGATCCTCCACAGATCAATAAAGTTTATGTATCGCTTATGATTTATAATCGTAACCTTTTGAGATTTCTGGATGTATTTAAACAGAGAGGAACGTTTCTATTTTAGTTCATTACATGTGGTTATTCGTGTCTCGTGAATACTACTTCTCATCTTGGACATCTACCGATATATTTTACGTCTCACTACACAGTTACGCCCTTTTTTCCCACGGTAACATGATTCTTACGCTTAAAAAAGGCCCATGTAATTTCGTTTTGAAATATTTTCAAAATAGTTCATAGTGGTTGTGATTTCTTGCTGCAGATGAGTACATCAAATGTTGGCATAGCATATACTACAATGAGACATCACTGGTGTTAAATGTGACTTTTATAGGATTTCAGCATAAGCATATATTATGAGCATTTGAGGACTTATTTTTTAAAAAAGTCTCAGGATGTCAATTCACCCTCTTAAAAAAACAACAAGCTGGTCAACCTACAATATATTGTGCATTTTATGTGGGTATACATTCCTGCTATGACAAAAAATACTTTCAATGTATTCTATGTAGAATTCTTATTTTACTATGGAAATCCTATATCTTATTTTATAAAGAACAAAGAGCAAAATTTAACTGTGTAGTCAGACCTAAAGTCTCTTCTCCAAAAACAGGTATGTGTCTCGTTATGACGATATGTCATTTCAACATTTGATCCATCCATAGCTGACTTACCAGTATATTTATTGATAACCAAATATCTAAACATTGAAGTCCACAGCATGCTACTATACTTGGCTGTGTTCTTTAGGTATCGACGAAATATAGTGGTGTCTGGCAAGGAAACTATTAGTCTCGAAGCATCTCTTAACCGCCTCTTTCCAGTTTGCAACAAGAAGAGAATCAACAATAAGTGTTCCGTTATCCGTTTGACACAATGGACTAAAACTCTCCTTATGATAGATGTCGCATGTAAACCACCGGAAGACATCAGTTGATGTGTCATAGACAATACAATCGCCATCGTATAAACCTTTCACCGGAACTAACGCTATCAAGCAGATTACATCTGGAACTAGAAAAAAAGAATGTTGTTGTATGTTATAAAACTCCCATCAATTAATACATGTACATGTATATGAATAACGGACCAATTAGAAGCATGAGACGCAACTTATGAAAGATAAAATATTCCCCATATTAACTTATATGAGTAAATATACTGAACGGAATAGCTAACCCGCCAATTAGAATATTCCAAACTCTTAGTCAGAATATTGACAGGCATAACCTTTTCAATCAAACTGCAATTATTACAATGACTGTCAGATTTTATGATAATAAAAACTTGGTCATTGTTATTCTTAATGTTGTTTCTCATTCAAGTTCATATTTCACGGATATTGTTTTGATACTTTTTGGGAAAATACGTAAAATATCAGGTGACGGATTCACTGTTCCGTTCAGTTAGGAAATATATAAAATGTCAAGTGGCGGGTTAGCTGTTGTGGCGGGTTAGCTGTTCCGTTCAGTTAGGAAATATATAAAATGTCAAGTGGCGGGTTAGCTGTTGTGGTGGGTTAGCTGTTCCGTTCAGTTAGAAAATATATAAAATGTCAAATGGCGGGTTAGCTGTTCCGTTTAGTTAGGAAATATATAAAATGTCAAGTGGCGGGTTAGCTGTTCCATTCAGTTAGAAAATATATAAAATGCCAAGTGGCGGGTTAGCTGTTCCGTTTAGTTAGGAAATATATAAAATGTCAAGTGGCGGGTTAGCTGTTCCATTCAGTTAGAAAATATATAAAATGCCAAGTGGCGGGTTAGCTGTTCCGTTTAGTTAGGAAATATATAAAATGTCAAGTGGCGGGTTAGCTGTTCCATTCAGTTAGAAAATATATAAAATGCCAAGTGGCGGGTTAGCTGTTCCGTTTAGTTAGGAAATATATAAAATGTCAAGTGGCGGGTTAGCTGTTCCATTCAGTTAGAAAATATATAAAATGTCAAGTGGCGGGTTAGCTGTTTCGTTTAGTTAGGAAATATATAAAATGTCAAGTGGCGGGTAAGCTGTTCCGAAGTGGCGGGTTAGCTGTTATGTTCAGTTTGGAAATATATAAAATGTCAAGTGGCGGGTTAGCTGTTCCATTCAGTTAGAAAAATAAATATAATGTCAAGTGGCGGGTTAGCTGTTCCGTTTAGTTAGGAAATATATAAAATGCCAAGTGGCGGGTTAGCTGTTATGTTCAGTTAGGAAATATATAAAATGTCAAGTGGCGGGTTAGCTGTTCCATTCAGTTAGAAAAATATATAAAATGCCAAGTGGCGGGTTAGCTGTTCCGTTCAGTATACTTTAAAACGTAAAACATACAGGAATGTGTACTGATATATTAAAACTTAAATGCCTTTATAGGCATTAACTCTTTATGTTTTTAAGTATCTGATAAGTTAAGTAAGTGTTGATGTAACACGACAAAGGGCTAGAATCAATTACATTACAGCAGTACTAAACAATGTATTGAACTGATTATAAAAAAGTTTTAAATGGGTTTGTTATAAATACAATTTCAATGGCAAATAAATATATAAATCAGATAATAGATATCATAGTGAATAAAAAGGTTTTTACTTTTAGAATCTTTGGAATATTCATATAACATATTTTACAGCAAATACTGGTTTGATTGGAAAAAATAAATTTCAATTTAGTTTTGCACAGACGCAAAACGTTGAAACTTCTGTTAGGCGTAACATGTTGTGATATAATTTCAGGAATTGATAAAACAGTAATTTCCAGTATATTGTAGTTTTAAATGTAGTTTCTGTGCAAAATAATGCAAACTTTTCATGAACCGTTTAACCACTAAAAGAGGTAGAGGTATTATATATGTTTGCATTAAAAGTTCAAAAGTCGCGGGCATGATTTTAAAAGCGAGACACCACTTCCATTTAAGTACTCTTGAGTGGCATATATACTGGCAATTACACAAGTATAGCAATAAAAAAAGTACATATTAAGTTAGCTAAATTAGCAAATCTATAAATAAGCGATGATATAACATTATCCGCGAAACCAAAGTTATACAAGATATAAAAGATACACAATATATAAAAAGTAGAGTACGCAATAAACAGTGATACACATTTGGGATTACCTGTCTCATATAATGACACAAAATTGTCACCTCCACATATAATACCAGAACGAAATTTGCATTGCTGTTTACATTCTGTTTCCCGGGTTTCTGTTATTTTTAGTAGACTGTTTACACAATAACATACGTATTTTCCCTTTGAAAATTAAAATAATTTTGATTGTAATTTAACCATTGAACAAATGTGTCAATTATATAATTAAATTTGCGACTAAATTTGAACACAACATAAGTTAAAAGTATATTATCATACAATGAAACGAAAAAGATAAATCAAATACTCAATTTCGTTACAAAAGAAACATTCATTATTATTTAAATCGATTTGTGTCCATGTTCATTTATCAAATATATATTTTCAACGCCATTAAAATGTTTTTGAATGTTAAATATAATTTTGTCGTTTTCAGTCATATCCTCCGATACTTTAAGCTACTTAAATAGTGACAAGTCATAAGAAACATTCATCTCAACGTTACCTCGGTCTTTCCTAGCCCAATGTATTCCGTGTTTCCACATTTCCAGGAACATATTCCCATATCTAACAATGGGGTGTTGTCTTCAGCAATGCTGTTTATATAATTTGACTTTGCACAACCTAAATGCACAGGGAAATACAAATAGTAAAATTATATAATATTAGTGTATAAGCGACAGTAAAACATACATAAAGAGTGCAAACAAATTAAAATCCATAACTACATAACTTAATTCAGGTGTTTATTTTTATCAAAATTACCTTAAATAAAAATTATTTGATTTATATATAAAAACATAATTTAATAAGGTAGAGGTGAATAAAAAAGTCAAACACCGATTTTTTTTCCAATTGGATAGACAACCTAAAAATCTCATATATGGCCTCAGCTCAACGTTCATTTCTAAGATGACATTATCGTTTCTGAAAAGCTCCAAACAAACTGAACAGTAGTGCTATGCTATGCACAGTCTTGGTCTTTAGAACAGTTTATATATAAATACTATAATACATTAATTTTTGAATGAAGCAGTTTTGAAGTTTTAGTTTGTTTGGTGGCATGCTTAGGTTGAGATGTGGATACTGGACCGGCTGCTTCCACATACCTATATACTGAAATATCTTGTACGTCAAGATATACCCCAGCCAAAATTTGTCTCGTACTGTTAGATCTAGTCCCGGCACTTCAATATCAACTAAGAGACGCTCTCGTGAGATTTTAATGTCAGGAGTTGCCAGCGTACAGCTAGATTTTGCAGTATCCCATGCCGCTTTCGTAGAGTTAACAAAGTAGTCTGGTTGGCCTAAAATGTATTTTTTTAAAGTTTAAATACAGGCAAAATTTCAAATAAAACAAAACAGAAAAAACATATACTGTTTTATAAAACGAACAGGGATAAAAGACTCATGAAAGGCAAATAAAGATTATGTTTTACTTTTTTATTTACATGACAAAAACAATCACATATGAACAAATGTACAAATGAGACTAAAAGCTGTTCTGGAAATATACCGTATTTAATACTTGAATCTCACTATTAAATTATTGTTTCAGTGTATGTATGTGCCCTAGTACTTTCTCTACAGCTGACTTATGAACTTACAAATGGTGTCTATCACTCTATCTCATTGAAAATATTCATATCACAGAAAATATACATCCAAAATGATAGAACTTATATGACCTCTCTGGTCTCAGAAGAACTACGTTGTTACGTTGTTAACATACACATCGGATACAAAATCAATATACAATCGTACATAATCAGCCAATTTCGTCATCCTTCGGTATTAGCTTAGGATAATCGGCGAAATGGTCCGAATGAAAATATATACTTAGTCATACAATATGATCATCAATCTGCTTTATTATATTATCCCTTACCAAATTATTGCTAGTACCACTATGATTGAAGATACTTGTAACCAATATAATAATAATAATAATAATAATAATAATAATAATAATAATAATAATAATAATAATAATAAAAATAATAATAGTAAGAGTAATAATGATGATGATGATGATGATGATGATGATGATGATGATGATGATGATAATGATGATGATGATGATGATGACAATAATAATAATAATAATAATGATAATAATGATAATAATAATAATAATAATAATAATAATAATAATAAACAATAATAAAAATGATAATAATAATAATAATAATAATAATAATAATAATAATAATAATAATAATAATTATAATAATAATTTCTCCTTTACAGATTTTAGAATTTAACAATACACAAGAGAACTAAGAGTTGCTATGGATACAAATTCCCCTACCGCTTGACAACTCTAATTAGAGTAGGTTCAAACGTTTACCGACTGTCGGGAAAGTTAACATGCAGAAAAAAAAAATCTTCAAAATGTGCCAAGGGAAATGCGAACAGGTAACTTGGCTAGACATTACTCTATATGTATAATTCATTGTCATGGATTGCTGGAAATACACAGCTGCCGTATGCGTAATTCCTATACGCGATCCTCGACACGCGACCTTGGCCTTTGACGTCGGCCAATATTTATGGGGGTTAGACATATATATTTTTCATTGTGTGTCTGTCCGTACGTATATATGTCCGTACGTCACACTTTCATGTTAACTCTACTCATCCTAAAACATTAAACCGATTTTCATAAAAACTTGCTAGACGTCTAATTGCGCGTTCCGGTCCTTTGACTTTGTTATTTGATTATCGTATTACAATACATAATTAGTGAATTGTGTACTATATTTGAATACAGATTTAATTTTCGCGTTTTCACCATCGTGGTTTCGACTTTCACCATCGTAGTTTCGACTTTCGACTTTCACCATCGTGGTTTCGACTTTCACCATCGTAGTTTCGACTTTTGGACTTTCGACTTTCGACTTTCACCATCGTAGTTTCGATTTTCATCATCGTGGTTTCGACTTTCACCATCGTAGTTTCGATTTTCGACTTTCATACTTTCATCATCGTAGTTTCGACTTTCACCATCGTGGTTTCGACTTTCACCATCGTAGTTTCGACTTTCGACTTTTATCATCGTACTTTCGACTTTCACCATCGTAGTATCGACTTTCACCATCGTAGTTTCGGCTTTCATCATCGTAGTTTCGACTCTCACCATCGTACTTTCGACTTTCGACTTTCATCATCGTACTTTCGACTTTCATCATCGTGGTTTCGGCTTTCACCATCGTAGTTTCGACATTCGACCTTCGACTTCCTGTTGCACATATGCAATGCGATCTCAATACAACAATTACAATGGATGGCTGTATCTGAAGATATTTTGAAAGGGGATTACAACAACTGTCACAGTCACGGGAAGAGACAGTATTCATTAAGGCACTTTGAATCAATATTTATAAAAACATACCTTCATCAGACGACATGACTTGTTGATAAAACATGTGCGTGTGAATGGCATGCGCAACTGGAAGTCGAAGGTCGAAGGTCATAACTACGATGGTGAAAGTCGAAACTACGATGATGAAAGTCGAAACTACGATGGTGAAAGTCGAAACTACGATGGTGAAAGTCGAAAGTACGATGATAAAAGTCGAAAGTCGAAACCACGATGATGAAAACGCGAAATTCCATCGCGTTTTCACAATCGTAGTTTCGTGATTTCGTGTTTTCATCGTTGTAGTTTCGTATTTTCACCATCGTGATTTCGGCTTTCACCATCGTGGTTTCGACTTTCGACTTTCGCAATCGTAGTTTCGCGTTTTGATCATCGTAGTTTTGACTTTCATCATCGTGGTTTCGATCATCGTGGTTTGGGGGAAAAATCAAAATACGATGGTCCAAAGGGAACACCGTACAAAATACCATTTTAATCTGGTAAAATTTCTCACAAATGTGGCTAGAAATCGATGCATGAGTTTCGTCGTATTCATGGACGGCAACTGGGATTAAAGTGTTAACAACTACATGTGCAGATAACCTTTAAAAACGATCGGTTGCAAAAAAACATTTGACTTTTTGACTGAGTTATTATTCAAGGTGGTGATAAATGTATTGAGCACATATGAGAATGTCATAGTAACCTTTATGTTTACGTAGAGTAAAGGTAACTTTATAGTATATCAATCGCAATAAAACTTCGCCAAACAAGCAGTGTGTAATATGTGTGTAATTGGTAAAGAACACCATGTACATTTATTAACCCTTTACTTCATATAGACGCCTTTGAACACCTATAATGTAGACGCCTTTGGACACCTCTAATATAGAAGGCTTTTGAATTCTTAGGGTGAATTATGTTTATATTAACTGACAGAGTGAAAAACAGTGCAGGAAGTGTTCAGATTGCTGTTACTCTTCCTGCACTGTTTTCAAAAGCCTTCTGTGATTGGTGCGGGAAAACGCGTATCTATGGAGTAAAGCGTTAAAGCAAACATAGTGAATCTCGAAGAATTATTGATTTACCACATTTCTTACATCAAGAACTGTTTTCTGTTCTTCATGCTCCGACCTAAAGGTCTGGTACGGCTTATGATTTCTCTAAAACGTTATCTTGGACTTAATCTAGATTTAAGAGTAATTAACAGCTAGGTGATGACCAGGAGCTTGTTTGAGACAAAGGTAGACCAAAAAGGATCCATAACCGTTGAAATCGTGTGGATATGTTTACTGTCGTTATAACACGGCACCAGAAATCAAAATAGTATAACCAGCTTTTCCATCTAATATGGTTCATTTGCCTTCAAATTGGAAACAATTCATTGATCTTACTAAAAAAATATGTAAAACACGTTTTGTCTAATAGCTTGATGACTAAATTGGAACATGAATGCAGAAACAGGAGAATTCGCTGTGATGGACAGGTTGTGAACTTTTTGAGAGCAAACCACGGTGGAACAGATACATAATGTACATTAGTGTATCTTAATTCTGTTATTTACACACATTCAAGTGAACATTCAGTGAATCGCTGATTCAAGTGGGAAAGTTATCAGTTACTTGCGGAAATGGGATGTGCTCGAGGACAGGTTAACATTGGTTAGGTTAACTGATCGCCTGTTAGCCCTCGATTGCACAAAAATAACGTTAAATATTCAGTCAAGACACATTGAGGAAGCGCTAACAAGGAGTTACTTCCTTTGTGACGCTCAGCCTCTTGACAACATAAGACTTGTGAAAGTAAGTTTATAAAGTGGATAAGTTTCGAAATGTACATAAAATTTCCCATGTCAAGTGCTCGGTTTTGATTTTTACGCAAATTAAATTTTTAAGAAAGAATTGCGTATACAATTTATCTCGTCTTTCACTTGATTACAACAAAGAAACGGATCAAACTGACGATTTCTGCTGGTGCTATTTTACCTATTCACCGCTCCAGTCACAAAACAGTTATTTACATGTGTTACTGGTAAGTAATGTTTGAACATGAGCGTGTTTCAATGCAGTCTAACCATAACATGCCTCACAGAACCATCACGTTTGAACATAGCGCGTTTCAATGCAGTTTAACCATAACATGCCTCACAGAACCATTACACGCATTTCAGAACCATAACAAGATATTCATTTTGTGTTATTTAATACAATACCTTCTCGGAAATGCACAATAAAAAACTTGAAGCCAATTTAAGTTACACTCCTTTGGACAACTGGCTAGAAACATCACTTGGTAATCACCCGCCAAGCCGAAAATTGACAAAATTTTCCACGGCCGTTTCCTTTCCAGAAGTGATTACAGGCAAACAAAGGGTCGTGTCTGAAAAGAACATGCATGCATGATCAGAGTATTCATGCATATATCGTAGAACATTCCCCGATCTTTGTCTTAAACACAAGAAAAATACGGAACAATTGAAGACAACTCACTTATAGGGGATTAGGATATACCCCCTCCCCCTCCATCCCCCCCCCCCCCCCCAAAAAAAAAAAAGAATATAAAAAAAATTTGTCAATTATCATCACAATGTGTTCCACTTGATTTCAACATTACACTAGATTACACTTTGCAGCATGATATTTAAAATATTAAACGTTTAAACATTTTAGAACTGTTATAAATTCCAGTTCCTTATTCGGATTAACCGTTTACTCCATAGATATGCGTTTTCCCGCACCAATCACAGAAGGCCTTTGAAAACAGTGCAGGAATAGTTCAGATTGCTCGTAACTGAACACTTCCTGCACTATTTGCCTCTCTGTCAGTTAATAGAAACATAATTCACCCAATAATTCAAAAGCCTTCAGTATTAGAGGTGTCCAAAGGCGTCTATATTAGAGGTGTCCAAAGGCGTCTATATTAGAGGTGTCCAAAGGCGTCTTTATGAAGTAAAAGGTTAAATAATGAATATGGAACTCACCCTTTTTTTTTTAAATTTGCATCTTCCTGAAATTGTATCAGCATACACCTCAGGTCGGTGGAATTAATGTTACAAAATTAAAACGTATATGCTGGATGTTTAACCAAGTTATTGAATAAAAACAGTAGTTGCATTTTCGACTTTTGGAATCCCGGCGGAATGAAGGTACGAGATCAAAGAGCCTACTGAATACGGTTAATTACATTTAAAAAACGCTCTTAACGCTTTCCAACCCGCATTTGTAATATAAATAGAATTTTGAAAAAAATCTAAACAATACGTATATCCATGTAAGGGGGGAGGGGGGGGGGGGGGGGGGGGGGGGGAGAGAGACTTTTTTTCAAATTGTTAATTATCATTACAGATGATAAAATGATTTTAACATTGCTCTACATCACATTTTGCAGCAATTTAATTTAATTGCTTAAATGTTAGACGTTTAAAACGTTTAGAATCGTTATGAATTTCCAGTTCCTTGTTCGGACTAGGTCAAGTCCCTTTTTGGCTTTAGAAGCCGCGCAAAAGGAAGGGACACGATGAAAGAGCCTAATAATTTTTTTCATTGTCATAAAAAAAATACTATGAAATACATTTCAACGCGTTTCTTAGTGAAAAGAAAAAAAGCGAAAAAATCGGGGAAAAAAATAGGTATACGGAGGTAGGATATATTGTTTTTTTCCAGATTGTCAATTATCATCACATGTTATAAATGATTCAAACATTGCTCTTCATCTCAATTTGCAGTATTTAAGCAGGAATGACTTTTAAGTTAATTACAGAAATAGAGTTCTGCAATCTTTATAAATCTAAACTGAAATATTAATAATTATGCAGATTTTCCATTTTCATACACTTTGATATATTTTACTACCTTTAGGTTATTCATTACCTTAAATACTATTTATAGATATACCTTTCTATTGTTGTGCTGGCATAAACTGTCCACTTGACATCTTGGACATTAATAGGTCAAATAATCTATAACGAATTAAGTATTGTTCTTATAATATACAGATTCCAATGTTCTCTTTCTGTTATATTATTAATATGTTTAAGTGTATAATAGTATTAATTATTATTTGTGTTTCTTAAAAAGTACTATATAGATGTCAGGCAGCTACAATGAATTGGTTTCACTATACTTTCTCAATTAAATTTCATGTTGCATGCTTTTTCTGTGATACTTTGTCATGGTTGGTTAAATGTTTATTCTGCACTTAGTTTCACAGAAATTAAAAATAACTTACACCTTACTTGTCACCGAGCTAAGTCTCTATCTCTTTTCTCTCTTTATGCTCTTTCTCTTTCTTATTTTTAAAAACAGTAACTTAATAAATTCATTTAAATACATTTAATTATTCCACTAAAAAAGAAATAAATATTTCATATTGCCCCTACTTTTCGTTTGTTACTTCCGTTATTTCCAATGTCAATGTAAGGACGACGAAACTGAGAAGACGGTCCAGAGTCTGTTACATTTCAATAATCTTCGTTATTTTTATTTACAAAGTATCGCAGTTTTAAAAGAACAACTGTGCGATCCCAAAAAAGGTAACCAAATGCATTATAAGTTGCCGATTTATAACAATTTTAATCTAAAGACACCAAAATTACATGCTTTTCCCATTGGAAAATTGTTTTATCCAAGCTGGAACTTTAACTTTCCAATTGGAAGATCGAATTTTCAATCGGTAGTTTGACAACGAAATTGTATTGTTAGAACCCTTAACTCTTTGCGCGGATCGTGTGCTAAAAGTCGATATTTTTGTCTGCTGCAGGTAATCGCTGTCGGAAATGTCCGGAAACTAACGAGCGATATGCGCCGAGACTTTTGCAACATATCGACAGTTTCCGGTATTTTATTTCGCTTTATTGCACACATTACCTGCGTAGTTTCGATGTGTGTTTTTGTAATTTTATAGCATGTTTTTGAAGAATTGTTTTTATTGTGTTTGTGACTATTTATAAACCGAATTAGTGGTAACAGGTTTGAACTGCCAACCCAAATGTCGCGAGTTCGAGTCCGTATCTGTGTTGATTTTTTTTGCAATTTAATTTGTCAATGTAAGTATTAGAGTGTACTGTTTTAATTTGTCTTCTTAATTCAATCTGTAAGTTTTTGAAGCAACCTCTTCACTATATAAATTACATGTATACAGCGTCTTACTACACCCAAGTCAAAATCATCTAAAACAATTCTGTCTAATCAGGGCTTCCAAGGAGCCTCCGGTGCCGGTGTCGACTTGTTGCTGCGGATTACAGCTGACATAATATATACGTGAACATATGAATAAAATATTGTAAGTAAATTTCGTCCCCGAATGTTGATTTTTACAAAAAAATCTTTGCATTTTATTAATTATGTGGTTGTTTTAACGGACAATAGTAAATATTATATCAAGACCCTCTGATACTATTATGACAAATTGAATTTAAAAAACAACAACAACAACATAGATAAGGCTCAAAGTCCTTCCATTTGGGGTGGCAGTTCCAATCGTAATATTGATATCTAGTTTATTGTATAGTTTAAGTAACAGATATAGCTGCTATTCTACTACAAACACCCCTAATACGGAAGGTTCCATCTAAAAGTAGAATGACGTAGTTTCAAAATATCTGATTTGGTTTATACCCAGTTAATTTATTGTTTATGTATCTCTGGTTTGTCATTGAAATTGATACTTTGTCATTGTTTTAGTTTTTATTTTACTAATTATCAATTGCATTTCTTTTACTGATACTTTTCCTAAATAGATAGTGACAGACTTAATATCAGGGTCAATTTAGATGCCAAGTCATGTGCTTCGTTTTATACTATGTAATTTTGAAATTATTTGTATAATCTCGTAAAGTCTCGCAAAACTGAAATCTAGTCTTTTCAGTCGTGTAAACCTTGAATGGGACGCTTGCATTGTGTTTCGGTTCCTCTTATTTTATAGTTCCTTGATGATGATAATTTTTCTTCGATATTTGTTTCTCACATGGGCGACGCCTCCAGAAGAGTATTAGTATTTTAGAATTTTGAGGGATAGTGCAGAGATACAGACTACCTTTTTGTAGCATCCCTGGTTCTTTTTTCATGCCCGGTTCTTAGCACCGATACATGGGATCCTTGACTTTTGCTAAATTATTTTTAGTTGGAGGAGTGAGGGATCGAACCTGCGAACCTTTGGTTCTCAGCCCAATGCCTTAACCGATGGACCACTAATCCACTCCATTATAGTTCCAAAATCAGTGACTTAATTGACCATTTTCGCAAAGCGACTGCACATGTGTGCATTAGTTAGAAATTATGCAATAATAAACGAGATTATACAATAAGATTGAAAATTGTGAAAACTTGAAGAAAAAACAAAAAACTGAAATATGTTATTGTTTAAGTTTGGAAAGGTGACATGTATAATCGTGTCAACTGATGAACTATTATGCATACTGCAAATAGTTAAAACTTAAGTCCGGATATTTTGTGTATGTAAACAAGAACTTATTTAGAGTATAATATATAAGTCACGGATGTGAAGAAAATCAAGGACATTGAGAAAATGAATAAAAATGCAGACACACATAATATAGGTATATCCAATTATTTCCTTCTCTATACAAGTACCTTGGTATATCTTATAACATTTACACGAGATTTGCAGTTTTAATCACTGGTCAAAATAAGTCATCTAATATACATGTAATTAAAAAATGACGTTCTATTTTATTTTCAAAATTAGCGCGACCTAATTTGTTTTATTATGCAAATATTTTCTGAAATAGATCTACATAATTTTCAGATAATGATACTTGGAGATGGTTATGTATTCACAACAGTTAATGAATAATTCGATGCATGAACATAAAACCCGATTCCGTGTGCCAACATATCCATGTCTTCTGCTTCACCAACACATTAAACTAATACTTAAAAAACTTAACTAAGTTTTGACTTGTCTATTAAATTATCGATATAATTGAAACAATTTGCAGTTTTACTGGAACCAGTCAAAATCATGATCATCTATCTTGCGTTTCATAGATTTAAGTTAATAATTAAGTATATGTTGTTGAAACAGTAGTCAGATGGTATTTCTAATGGCGTTTATCGCCGTTTTTAAAACGTGACAGGTTGTATATTGAATAGTTTATTGGCCCTAAAATATATCTTAGCAGAACCAAAGGCTTTTAACGAGTAACTGATACACCTTCTCACATGAAGTTTTTATTAAGACTGGGCTTGAACCCGCGACCTAGGCAATCAGAGGTATATGTTCAACTTCATCAAAAAAAAATATTGTAGTTTCTGGTATGATCTTTTCTTTTACGATTTAAATACTTTTTGCATTAACAGTTAATTTGTGATTATTGTGTTAGTTTTAAAATCATCCAAGAATCCATAAATAACATCTTTTTTTTACAATGGATGTGTGACAGGTTAAGCATTTTTATTCATTTTAATTAATTAACAGTTCCAGTGAAAATAGTTGTTTTATATAAACATATAATATGTTTGTAATCAAGCCACTGTTATAAACGGTCAATTGTTCTATTAATCCAACGACCTCCCTGCTACGAAAACCGTGTTTGTTAACAATAAAATATAGCCCCAGGATATAGTTCATAGCATGTGTTATGTCATATCACCATAGGTCACCCAATTAGACATATTTTAATACCTGTTGTATGTATATTTTTTAGTAATTTTAAAACTGCCTACTAGTAATTGATTGAATTTGATTCAAATTATTTGTATTTATGTGAGGGTTTCATTAGCGAGGTAAAATAAAATATTTTCCTAACTACATAATTATATACTCGGAGGATAAATGTTGTTGTAAAAGCGTCACTTTTAACAATTGTTTTATTCATATTGCGATGGTGTCTAATTTAGATTACTCAATACTCACACATAGCATGAAACACATCTAGTCACATTATACTGACACCGGGCCGACCATACCTAGAACTATCCTTTAATTGCTGAACACCAAGCGAGAAAGCTTCTAGTACCATTATTAAAGTCTTAAGTATTACGCGGTCCAGGATCGAACCCACGACTTTTCGCATGCGAAGCGGACTACTATTACCACCACCAACCAACAACCACCACCACAACCACTACCATCATCATCATCATCAGCATCATAATCATCGAAAATATGTCTACTATAAAAGCAGGCTTGCTAAAGTGAAACAATTTTCAGTGCTTAGTAATGGTCACACCATACAAGCACAAACATCAGTCAAATATCTCGGTGCAATGTTAGATAATGATTTGTCTGTTACATCTATTGTGAACAATATTGTTAAAAAGGTTAATTCTAGAATAAAATTTGTGTATAGACACAAACACTACTCAAATGTATCCCTTAGAAAGACTCTTTGTAATTCTTTGATACAGTGTCATTTTGATTATGCATGTTCTTCATGGTATAGTTGTCTTACAAAAACGTTAAAGAAAAAGCTACAAGTTGCTAAAAATACAATGATTAGATTTATTCTCAGCTACGATAGTAAAGCTACTTTGTCTGCGTCAAAATTTAAAGATCTTGGAATACTTGACAATGAAAATAGAAATAGACAATTAAGATTGAATCAAGTTCATATTAAGATTTTTAACAATTCTTGTCCATCTTATCTTAAGAAAATTTTACAACGGTGTCTAATTCACACCTTCATGCAACTAGAAGAAGTACTTTTAATTTTATTGTGTCATGTGTTAATAGTTTTACAACATCAACTGTCTTTTATAATGGCATTTTGGATTGGAATCAATTACCCCATACTAAGGAAATTAGAAAAAAAGCATTAATCTAAAAAAGAAGTGAAGAATTATCTATTCATGCAAATGGAACATGTAGAGAAATGTGAATTCACTTTTTATTAAATTATCTATTTTTTTAAAAAAACTTTTTATTGTTATTAATGTGGATTTATAGCTGTGACACATATTTTAAATATATTTGATGAATCACAAAGTATAATTTCATAAGTTTTGAAATAAATGCCAATATATTTATCCATTACATTATTTTTAAAAAGGACCCTATTGGAAATCAGTTTTAAAACTTTATGGGTTATCCTGTGAAATATATGTTTTGTGTAGCAAGATAAAATATTAATCTGTGATATCTGATATATATTATATAAGATAATCAACTAGTTTAATATATTATTTAAAATACATGTTATTGCTTCTGTATTATTGTATGTTAATGTGTTTGATGTATCTTTGTATTTATGACATATATATTATCACAAATAAATGAATAAAAAAAAAAAAAAAAAAAAAAAAAGGAGAACAATATTTTAGTTTGATATATATACGTTAATAACAATTCCAAATATCAAATTTCGTTTATATGACCCACACGCAGAGAGCACAGGGGCATTGATACCATTGTTGTTCATGAAGTTGTAAATGATTATAAAAAAATTATGTAAATAGAACTGCTTAAAACTGATGAAAAATCACTTCAATTAGTTATCATCGTATATGTAATATAATTGTCATGTATTTAATGAACTTATATGTAATTAGGAATTTAAAAAGTGGTTATTGTGGTGTTGCTACGATCGTTTATGAAGAAATAAGTTAAATTAAAAAAATATCATTGAAAGCAATAATACTAAGCAGTATCAAGGTATCCTTGGCAGTATATTGCACCGTTTTTATACTGGAGCAGTGTATTTTCTCATTTTCTGTTCCTGCTTTAGGTATTAGCGTTTTTATATGAGAAGATGTGTGCTATTATGAACAATGCACTTCATATGTTTATATGTTGACATCAAAAATCTATATAGGTTCCTTGGTTGATATACCTATCAGTATTATGCTCATGTATATACTTTTTTTTATAAAGATTATATTAATACCTTTTGTCATCTATTGTTCATCTACTATTTACAAGGAATAACATAGAGATAAAATTCCTTGTATATAATTGCGTAGCAAAGACATACAATTCGCAAATTGAAACGAACTACAACTTATCTTTATTTTCTGAGTATATGAAATAGGTTTAAACATTTTGGTCCTTTTTACAGTTTTCCACAAGCTGTATCAGATTTTTAGTGCATGTTTGTAAGTGATAATTTAATTATGACTATATGTGTATTCTTGTTATTAGTATACATCAATGCCTCGGGGTCATAACAATTTAAAGGGATATACGACAATGCCGAAAGTCTACTTTATCCGTTCCCGTATAAAAGCAATCTTTACAGCTGTGGAAATATATAAGTAAAATAGTATACCTAGATTATAAAATGTATTTTATCGTTATACTTTAATTAACTGTACTTTAACCGATATCCTATACATAATTTGTACAATTTGTTTCACGTTCGTTTTAAAGTTTCATAGAAAAGTTATACATAGCACATATTCTGATTATATGCTTTGATTCGCTACTTATTATAGACGGACGATTTTGAAATATTTTTTATGTTTTATTATCCGTTCTCAAGTGTTTAATTTGCCCATCAGTTTATTAAAAAGTGGATGCTCTTAAAGAACATATTTGACAACGATACTACATGTACCATCTTTTATCCCACATTGTCCCACAGCCTGTGACGAGAGTAATACAATAACATACTGTCACTGATTAGCTCACGCTGTGTGACGCAATAGTGTCCGAAGATTTTTTGAGACATACTGTTTCGGCATGTAATCCTATCAAAACATGAATGGCTTATAAACATTTTCGTCATTATTTTATTTTTAAAAGGTAGGTTTTTATAATATATTATGGCAACGAAAGTCAACATATTTTAATTGCGATGTTTACTTTGAGTCAAAATATTTAAAGGACTTTAGACTTTACTACAATTATTGCTATTTCTGTTACTACACCGACTACTTCTAAGTACACTAACAACACTTACTACTACTACTACTACTTCCACTAAAACCACCAACACCATTACGACGACGACCACCACTACCGCTACCACAACAACGACTATTGCCACGACCACCACAACCACCACCGCCGCCACTACTACTACGACTATTACTACAACTAGTACCACCACAACCACCACCATTACAACGACGACGACGACTACTACGGTCACTACCATCACAACCACTATACCACCGCCGCCACTACTACTACAAATACTTATACTACCACCAACATTATCACCACCACCACAACTACTACTACTACTACTGTTACTGCTATAGCTACCGCTGTAGCTACTGCTACTACTACTACTACTACTAATATAATTACTACTACTACTATCACCTCTTATACTACTACTACTTACTACTACTACTACTACTACTACTACTACTACTATTACTACCACAACCACCAAAACCATTACGACGACGACCATCACTACCGCTACCACAACAAATACTACTACTACTGCTACTGCTATAGTTACCGCTGTAGCTACTGCTACTACTACTACTACTACTACTACTACTACTACTACTACTACTTACTACTACTACTACTACTACTACTACTACTACTACTACTACTACTACTACTACTACTACTACTACTACTACTACTACTACCACCAAAACCATCAACACCATTACGACGACGACCACCACCACCGCTACCACAACAACGACTATTGCCACGACCACCACAACCACCAATAATACTACCACCAACATAATCACCACCACAACAACTACTACTACTACTACTACTGCTACTGCTATAGCTACCGCTGTAGCTACTGCTACTACTTCTACCACTACTACTACTATTATTACTACTACTACTATCACTTCTTATACTACTACTACTACTACTACTACTACTACTACTACTACTACTACTACCAACCACAACCATTACGACGACCACCACCACCACCGCTACCACAACAAATACTACTGCCGTTACCAGCACCCTACACCACCGCCGCCTCTACTGCAACTACTAGTACTACTACTAACACTATTACTACTGCTACTTCTATTACTACAACCACCACCATAACCACCACTACTACAACTACTATTGCTACTACTACAACTACTTTTACTACTTCTACTATAACTACTACTACTATTACTACTGCTACTACTACTACTACTACTACTACTACTACTACTAATACTACAAACAAGTACTTACTTCCTTCACAAACTCCACCACAAATACTATTACTACTTCTACTACCACTACCACTACCACTTACCACTACAAATACTAATACTTCTAACATCTGCACCAACACCATCATTACTTCTACTACTACAAGTACTACTACTATTATTAATTCCAACACCACAACTACTACATCTGCTATTACTCACGCGTCTAATCTAATACTTTTGCTACTACTACTACTACCACCACCACAATCAGCACCACTACCACTACTACTACTTATTCTTCTACCACCACCACCACCACCGATACCACCTATTACTACTACTACAACAAGTACTACTACTATTATTACTTCCAACGCCACAACTACTACTTCTGCTATTACAAACGCTTCTACTACTCACCAACACCACCACAAATACCTCATACTACTACTTTAACTACCACCACCATCACCACCACCACCACAACTACTAATAAATTTAAAACCACCACCACCACCACCGACACAACCATTATTACTACTATTACTACTATTACTTCTTCTACTACTACTACTACTACTACTTACTACTACTAATACTACTAGTACTACTACTATTACTACTACTACTACTACTACTACTACTACTACTACTACTACTACTTCTACTACTACTACTACTTCTGCTACTACTACCAATACTACTACTTCTACTGTTACAATCGTCTCAACCACCACCACAACTACTACTACCACTACTACTACCACCACATTACTAATACTACTACTATATCAACTTATACCACCATTACTACCTCTACTACTACTAATTACACTACCACAACCAACACTACTGCTACTACTGGTACTACTACTACTACTACTACTTCTACTACTACTACTATTCTATTACAACTACTTCCAGCACAACCACCTTTACTGCTACTACTACCACCACCACCACTACTACCACCACAACAACTACTATTACTATTAGTACTACTACTACTACTACAACTACCACCACCACCACCACTACTTCTTGTACTATTACTGGTACAACTACTACTAGCATCACCACTACTACTACTTCTTATTACTACTACCACTAGTACCACTTTTACTACAACTGCTACTACTTTTGCTGCTGCTGCTGCTACTGCTGCTGTTGTTATTTCTGCCACTGAGTACACTACACGCACGCACAGATATAAATGCTTCGTTTGTGTTTGCTACTCTCACTACTACTTCTAGTTTTAATGAACATGTATGCAGACAATTGCTTTCACGCGCATTCTGCAAACAATCAAACACACGTACGATTCATTCTCACACAGACGGACACACAAACGCACTCACATAAGCACCTGCACTGCACTCACATACAAACGCATGCCCACATTCACTCAAACACATACACACGCACTTACTATACACGTACACAAACTATTTTATCTAAAAATAGAATCTTCCTAATTGTACCTTTTCTCTGTCAATTGTGTTTCAAATTGGAATTGGCCGTTTGGAAATCGTAATTCCCAATTGGAAACTAATGCCAAATTGGAATATAAGAAATCCAATTGAACAGGGTGTTTTTTTAACTACTTTAATTCCATTTATCTCAGTATTTTACAACTTTTTTTGCGCTGAAATTTTGAATTTAACTTCATAATAGTTATAATGATCTAACAATATTAAGTTTATAACATTAAATTTCATAATGAAAAAAAAGTTTTTCAGTTTTTCCAGAAATTCACTGCAAGAGTGTATCCGTAAAACTCTGTTTTTTGTACCGAATCAAACTGGACAAAACAAATATATCTGTTTTTGTTTTTTATTAAAATTCAAAAAAGAAAGATAATATTAATAAATATAACATTTTGATTTGAAATGAGAAAAGATTGAGTTTTCTTTTTTAAAACTCACTTACAAAACATTTACTAATACAATAACTTTGTCTGAAAATAATAACCTCAGAGAGTAAACAGGTGGTCAAACTATATTGTGACATCTCGCCTGAGCTGAATTTATATACGTTTAGTTCAGCGTGTTTTTTTAATAATTGGTATTCGAACATTTTATGCAGTAAATATATTTCGTTGAGTATATATCATAGTGTAGGCACGTACCTGATACGACTGTGGATGAGAGAAATACACACACACAAATAAAAGGCGCACCGTTTAATACTCGTTGATAATCCATTTGCGGTCTTGAACTAGCAATTATTTAAATGTTAAGTAAATAGGTTACTCTCCAATAGTCGAGGCAAATGTAACAAAGCTGGCGTATAATACGACTCATATTGTCCAAATCCTTTAATATCATTGCAATTGTATGCAATCACTTTTAAACACTTGACTCGAATTGAGATAACTTACGTTCTAAGAATGTACTATAGTAGTTAGATTGTTATATATTCTTCCTTATTAAGAATCTCGCAGTTTCCATATTCTTGATCTGAATGCAGTATTTCTTAGTAGTTTCAATCCCATGCATTTCGTTAACGTCTTATAATTTAAATTGAACCTTGATAATTGAAGCACTATCATAAATTGATTGATTGATTATTGATTGATTGATTGATTGATTGATTGATTGATTAAATATTTAGCGTCAATTTTAGGCCTTCGATGGCTAACAACCGATCAGTTAACCTAATCACTGTTTTCCGGGATCCTGAAAGGTTAACCAGTACCAGAGTAAACCCCATTTCCGCAAGTAACTAATGACATTCCCATTTGAATAAGCGATGAGAGACGGATGATAATGAGACACAATTTCGTATATCAATCATCACTTAAACTGCTGCCTGGCAAGGATTCGAACTCATGATCTTTGGATTGATAGTCAGACGCATGATCAACTGAGCCAATTGGTCCCGACTATTACGATTTGAAGTGCATTTTGTGTCAGAAAGTCTCGTTTGTGTTGTGTATTAAAAATGTCCGGTTTGTGTTTTGTGTTTGAAAAGTCAGGTTTGTGTTTCGTGTTATGTGTCTGAAAGTCAGTTTTGTGTTGTGTGCTGTGTGTCAGAAAGCCAGGTTTGTGTTTTATGTTATGTGTCTGTAAGTATGGTTTGTGTTGTGTGTAACGTGTTAGAAAGTCGGGTTTGTGTTTTATGTTATGTGTCTCTAAGTCAGGTTTGTGTTGTATGCAACGTGTTAGAAGGTCGGGTTTGTGTTTTGTGTTATGTGTCTGAAAGTCAGGGTTGTGTTGTGTGCTATGTGTCAGAAAATCAGGATTGTGTTTTGTGTTATGTGTCTGAAAGTCAGGTTTGTGTTGTGTGTAACGTGTTAATCTGGAAGTCAGGTTTGTGTTGTGTGTCATATGTTAGAGAGTCAGGTTTGTGTTTTGTGTTATGTGTCTGAAAGTCAGGTTTGTGTTGTGTATTATATGTTAGAAAGTCATGTTTGTGTTTTGTGCTATGTGTCAAAAAGTCAGGTTTGTGTTGTGTGCTATGTATCAGAAAGTCATGTTTGTGTTGTGTGGAATGGCTTAGAAAGTAAGGTTTGTGTTTTGTACTATATGTCAGAAAGTCAGGTATGTATTTTGTGTTATGTGTTAGAAAATCAGGTTTGTGATGTTTGCTATGTGTCAGAAAATCAGGTGCGTGTCATAGGTTATGTGATAGAAATTCAAGTTGTATGTTTAATACACATCTGATGTGTAATCTGTGTGGGGAAGTCGTACTTGTGTGTGTTTTATGTGTTTTATATCAGGTATCTGTGACGTATTGGAAGGTTAAAATTGTGTGGTTTGTTATGTGTCCAGAATCCAGACTTGCTTCATGAGTTAGAATTTCATCTCTTTGTTGTGTGGTACGTGCTGGGAAGTCATATTTTAAGTGTGAGTTAAATAATTTATCTCATGTTTATGTGATGTGGTACTTGTTGGGGAGTCATATTTATTTCGTGAGTTATATGTTTTAAGTCATATTTATGTTGTGTAGTACGTGTTGGGAAGTTATATTTATAGTGTGAGTTATATGTTTTAAGTCATATTGATGTTGTGTGGTACTTGTTGAGAAGTCATTTTTATAGTGTGAGTTATGTTTTAAATCAAAATATGTTGTGTGGTACGTGTTGGGAAATCATATTTATAGTGTGAGTTATATGTTTTAAGTCATATTTATGTTGTGTGGTATTAGTTGGGAAGACATATTTATGTTGTGTGGTACGTGTTGGGAAGTCATATTTATAGTGTGGTTTATATGTTTTAAGTCATATTGATGTTGTGTGGTACTTGTTTGGAAGTCATATTTATAGTGTGTGTTATGTTTTAAATCATATTTATGTTGTGTGGTACGTGTTGGGAATCCTTATTTATCATATTTATAGTGTGAGTTATATGTTTTAAGTCATATTATTGTTGTGTGGTACTTGTTGGGAAGTTATGTTTATAGTGTGTGTTAAGTTTTAAATCATATTTATGTTGTGTGATACGTGTTTGTAATCTATACTTATAGTGTGAGTTATATGTTTTAAGTAATGTTTATGTTGTATGGTACGTGTTGGGAAGTCATATTTATAGTGTGAGTTATATGTTTAAAGTCATATTTATGTTGTGTGGTACGTGTTGGGAAGTCATATTTAGAGTGTGAGTTATATGTTTTAAGTCATGTTTATGTTGTGTGGTGCGTGTTGGGAAGTCATATTTATAGTGTGAGTTATATGTTTTAAGACATAATTATGTTGTGTGGTACTTGTTACGAAGTCATATTTATAGTGTGAGTTATATGTTTAAAGTCATATTTATGTTGTGTGGTGCGTGTTGTTATATGTTTTAAGACATAATTATGTTGTGTGGTACTTGTTACGATGTCATATTTATAGTGTGAGTTATATGTTTAAAGTCATATTTATGTTGTGTGGTGCGTGTTGGGAAGTCATATTTATAGTGTGAGTTATATGTTTTAAGACATAATTATGTTGTGTGGTACTTGTTACGAAGTCATATTTATAGTGTGAGTTATATGTTTTAAGACATATTTATGTTGTATGGTACGTGTGGGGAAGTCATATTTATAGTGTGAGTTATATGTTTTAAGTCATGTTTATGTTGTTTTGTGCGTATTAGGAAGTCATATTGATAGTGTGAGTTACATGTTTTAAAGACATATTTATGTTGTGTGGTACGTGTTGGGAAGTCATATTGATAGTGTGAGTTATATGTTTTAAGACATATTTATGTTGTGTGGTACTTGTTACGAAGTCATATTTATAGTGTGAGTTATATGTTTTAAGACATAATTATGTTGTGTGGTACTTGTTACGAAGTCATATTTATAGTGTGAGTTATATGTTTTAAGACATATTTATGTTGTGTGGTACGTGTTGGGAAGTCATATTTATAGTGTGATTTATAAGTTTTAAGTCATATTTATAGTGTGTGGTGCGTGTTAGGAAGTCATATTTATAGTGTGATTTATGTTTTAAGTCATAATTATGTTGTGTGGTACGTGTTAGGAAGTCGTATTTATAGTTTGAGCTATATGTTTTGCGTCATGTTTATGTTGTGTGGTACGTGTTAGGATGTCATATTTATAGTGTGATTTATATGTTTTAAGTAATAATTATGTTGTGTGGTACGTGTTGGGAAGTCATATTTATAGTGTGAGCTATATGTTTTGCGTCATGTTTATGTTGTGTAGTACGTGTTAGGAAGTCATATTTATAGTGTGATTTATATGTTTTAAGTCATAATTATGTTGTGTGGTACATGTTGGGAAGTCATATTTATAGTGTGAGTTATATGTTTTGCGTCATGTTTATGTTGTGTGGTACGTGTTAGGAAGTCATATTTATAGCGTGATTTATGTCTTAAGTCATGATTATGTTGTGTGGTGCGTGTTGAGAAGTCATATTTATAGTCTGAGTTATATGTTTTAGTCATAAATCAGTTGTATGTATCTTGCATATGTGATGTGTATTTTATGTATACATGGACGTTCTAGAAAACAACACGATTTTATAGATATATTATTTGTTTAATGTACTTTTATGTTTTATTTACAAAGAAAACTAACAAATAATTCAATTATTTCAGTTTTATCCTCCTTTAAAACAATGTTGAACGAATAAAATCACCAAAAAACTCGAAATAATTGTATGTATGAATTTAAGATCTTAAATATTTGTATCATCAATTGGGATCAATATCCATTTAATACATTTATTAACGCACCCACGTGAATGCTTGTTAATACCATATGTTAGAAAACTATTAAAACTTTAATCATTCCTCATACTTTTTGAACAATACATTGCCATTGTCACAGTGTACATGTTATGAAAAGTAAATGTTTATAGCAAGAAAGATAAGATAACAAACGTATGTAACATTTTCTATATGGTTAAACGATGTATTTATATTTATGTGATATATCAAATAAGATAAACGTCATATAAGTAAATCCATATCAACAAATGTGACATGACGTTATCCAATACAACAATGTTATATTTTCTTACCTTTGATCTGGTTACGCTTGATGATTACGGTGATAAGCCATTGATCAGAAGACATAGAGATTGCTCACCCAAATGTTTTCATTAACCGACTGTTTTAGGACTCCGAGGTCACTTATATTTCACGTTTGTTATCATTTGCTCAAGTCTATTTCGGTACATGTAATTTATGTGAGAAACATTACCAATACATTGCAGAAGAATGACGGTTCAACTTGGAATTAATCTGACGCCTTTCTTAACTAATATAACTAAATGTCAGAAATGCCTTGTAAATTACATTACAACCATTTCAAAAATCGAACTGAACATGATTTTCTTAATTAAATACAAGTGTATCAAAGCGGTAAGATCCCTACACCATTAAATACATAATTTAGATATTCATTATAATAGTTACAGTTGTTTGAATTGATTGAATGAATCATGTTTAAACCACATCTACAAATATATTCACAATATCGTCATATCATCTTCGTCATGAGGACGATGATTACGACGAAATATTATTAAATATATATTCAATAATTGATCAAATAGTTTTTACAAATAGATAAAAATAAATAAATCGCCAACACTATTAAGATAAAATTAAATTTTCTTAAAACCGAAAAAGGCAAGACATTCAGTTATATAGATGCATAAAACACAATATAAAATATAACAGCATGAATATAACAAGAATTGACTCTTGCCCTGATAGTAATCGTCAAGATTTTGGAAAGCTTTGGCTTAGTAATATGCATAAACAGTACTTATTTGTTGAATGGGAACATGAATGTTAGTTATAAAAACGGTACACACACAGGGCCCCGTTTCGCTAAACATTTCAAACATATTTTCCTCAGCTCAAAAGTTTCATTTTACATATGCTTATTTGAACTCAATCTATTAAATACCATAATCTAACACACTTAGTTAAAATCAGAACAAAATGATCTACATAAATGAAGATAAAGCATTTAAACATATGAGTTGAGGAACATCTCAAGTTGAAATGTTTAGTGGAACTAGCCACAACTTCTCGAAGATTTGGATTTAGAATTTATCCACACTGTTATAGTTATGATCAACAAGAGCTCGAGCAAAGGTAGATTTAACTAAGACGCACAACCTGTGCATATTCGTTATCTGTCGGGGCAATTAGCTTTTCTGACACTGTTGTGTCATACTCTGAAGCAGTATCAATTCTCTTATCAAAAGTGGCATGAGCGGAAGTGTTGTCATTGTCAGATTGTGTTGTTATGATATCACGAGTTCCACCTGCGGCATTTTCCCCATTAAATGTTATTGCTTTATTGGACTGAATAGCATGTACATCCAAATGACTATACATGTTTTCACAAATATCATGTTCTCCTCCGCTGACAGCATTATTGCCAGTATGTGATTGCTTCGTAGGAAGAGTGCAACCGGTTCTATTTCTAACGTTGCTAGAATCTGTGCAGTTGTAGATGTTGTCACTGACGTCATTAAACGTATTATATAGATTGTCAGTTTTTTCACTCATATGTATTTTACCTTGAATACTTCCTTTATTCATATTAGCAGTGTCGTATACGTCGTCATTAGCATTGTTAGACGTACTGGTTTCTACGGCAATGGCATTACCTTTAGTAGTTGGTGGTATGTCGGTATAATCTGCTTCGGCGTATTCGGCTTCTGCATAAACACCATCAGAAGGACCAGCAAGCGGAATATCATTTTGGTTAGTTTCATTATTATTTTTTCTCACTGACTTTCTCCTGAAATATTAAAAAGTAAAAAAAAATTAATTTTATATGGAATCAATAAAAGTTTGTTATTTTCTTCTTTTATTTTGTCCTTTGTGGTCGAGTGAATTAAGTCATTATACTCTTTTGCTCACTTTACTATCACCGCTGAGCTTTGCAAGTGACTTGCGGGAGGATGCTGGTTCTACCAAGATTTATTAAGAGGTCTTCCTCCAAAACAAAACAATGCGCAATATATAACATGTTTTATGTTAAATGACAAGACTAATATGCCTTGAATTAAACTATGTTTTTAATTTTTATTGGTGGGTCGCGTTCGCAACTCACCAGAGCTGACATGCGAAAACTGAAGCAGCGTCAAAAAGTGTTAATACCTCATAACTCAGTGTACCAACATACCAAAATTATAGTGCAAAAAAATCCAAAACGTACATATTATTCAATATATAAAAACAAATTAATAACTTAATTTAGATACATGAATAAATCATTTGTTTGCTTCAAATGTGTAAATAACATCTGTTAAGTGTTAATAACGTAGTTATGTTGAATGTATATGAAATTACTACGCCAATGAAATCATAGATTGTGTATATTTTATGAATGAAAGACACGACGATGTAACGTATATAGTGTCTATAAATTGAACTGTTGCAGACGATAACATACCTTTTACTTGTATATTTTTATCTAGCAAATCGTGTATAAGCAATAGTGTTAGTGGAAGATCCTTTCCCATTATTTTATTAGTAAATCAAAAAAGGATATATTAATGTCTATAAATGTTATAGTCTATAAAAACTATGCTACAGCTAACAATAAAATTTTCTGTGTTACATAGTGCAATAGCGCAAACACGTTTTCTTCCTCCGCCCTGCTGTGTGTATTTCTGATAATACAAATGTATACTGTACAGTAAAGTGAGCCTGTTATCGCCTGATAACCACTTATACAGTGTTCCAAATTTAAATGAAACTTTTCATTGTAAGGTACTAAATTATGCATGGAATGCAACCTCTGCTTTTATGATAGATTAATGTGTAGATGCCTCTAGATAAACCAAGTATTTGCAATATGAGGAAGATTTAAGAAACTAGGTTGGTTTGTCATCGATGACTAAAGACGAACAGTTTACCTAATCACTCTTTCCTGGGATCCTAAAAGTTTAACAAGCACATCTATGAGGCTAAAACTTTTTACTAGAAACTTGATATTATGATGGTCATACGTGCATCTCTGTATTGTCATTATAAAACAACTTCAATTGTTTTCGTTTCAAGGGTCCTTAAATAGGATATAACACGGAAGATCTAAACAAAGGATCTTAAGTATGCTCCACCTTTGTTCTTCGCAGTCCCCACTTCATTCTGAAGAGGTTGTTGCTATTTATTTTTCCAGATGGTGCTTGAAGCCAAACTATCATGAGTCAGATGTGTTCATGGACTTTTGTCATATATTTTTTTAAAAAAAAACAAAACCAGGAGCAGTCGGAGGGACACCACGTTCGCCTATTTCGATGCTATTCTAAAACAACATTTTTCAGAAAATACGTACAAAATGGAAGACAATTAAAACTCAGGGGTGGTAAAATTAAACTATAATTATTGCTTATCTGTTAAAAATAAATTAGCAAATTAATTCACCAACATTATTTTCATTATCAACAGTTGTGTTTTTTAAAAAACAACAAAGTGAATGGATGGCTCGTATTAGCTTTATATTAATTAATTCAGCATGACATATTGGCCTATGCACTCACTTCACCTCAGAGGGCAATATATCGGTACCAGCTCATCAAAATGGATCTATAGTTGAAATAATATTATACCAGCATGCACAGTTTACCACAGCTGATTACCCTTTCATGAAAATGAAAAAAATAAATTAAAATAAAAGGATTGAACTTTACAAAAAAGAAAAACAAAACTAAACTTTAATAAATACAAACAACTTAAGGCGTGCCAATTTTGCCCGTAGTGTCATGGTTTTGAACAAATTTGAAAAAAGACCACAAACTGGCCCCTTTTTGTCGAAAATCTTAGATCAAGACTTTATACTACAAACTTTAACTTGCTAAAAACATAATTCCTAAGTCTAAAAGGTAGATGATTCTGCCAAAATGCAATCTAGAGTGCAGTTATGATTATTGTCTCTAGTTTCCTAGAGAATGTTGAACACACAAGTGAAGTTTCATTCCTGTCTAATGTTAGGATGAAATAATAAGTACCAAATCAAAAACTTTAACCTCTCAAAATCTCTAACTTAATTTTCTAAGTCCAAAAAGGCCATACCTCTGTGAAAATACAACCCAGAATTATAGTTCTTATCTCTGTGCGTTCCATTGATAATACTGAGCACACATGTGAAGTTTCAATTATATCGTATGAGTGGTGGCATATATATATATTATCGATAAAAAACATCTATCCTGAAAAATTAGGTCCAAAAAGAGCCATAACTCTGCCAAAATGCATTCCAGAGTTATCGTTCTTATATATGTGAGTTCCATTGATGATGATGAACACACATGTGACGTTCCATTCATATTAAATGAGTGGTTACGTAGATCTCTTACCTGATGTAAACAACTTTAACCTGAAAAACCAACGCCGACGCCGGGGCGAGTAGAATAGCACCTCCTCCCTATTCTACGAACAGTCGAGCTAAACACATCATAAACCATGTATATTTATTAAATATTGTCTTAAATATCAATTCCATATTTAACTGATTCTTTCATTGCCAGTTGGTTGTCGTCCCTGTGAAATAAGCTTCAGTGCAAGACGTGGTCACGAACTACACTTATGGAAGACCGCCATAATGGTAAAGCAATGATGTTTGTTCACGGACCGAACATTGAAATCAATCGCCTTGAAAATCTTAAGTCATGGCACTCTTCTGGTCACAGTAGAATTTCCTTAGCTTTTGATTAATATTAAAACAGTAGATATTAACGCAATATGTTATAGACATGTATGTGCAATGTGACAATGGAACCTTGTAAATGATGATCTATTCATGACATACTGCTACTATATAAGATACGTTTAACAACGCTTTGTTTTATGCTCTGTGTGAACCAAGTGGTACCTCATTGGCTATAGAACATGATTTACTGCCTGAACTCTTGCATCATAGTTAAGAGCAGGTACGTATATTAAGCTATGATAGCTTTCTTCTGAACCTCTTCCGCTTGTTGCTTAATATGTTTATTGAATGTATGACTACCATGTATATTGTGAATAAATCATTGTTTAAACTAAAGTTTAAAAACTTGGAATGAACTGCATCTCTTTGAAGATAAATGTTATGGTGCCATATCTCTTGGTTTTTATCTCGATGTGAATGAGATGTGAAACCATAATGTTCAGTCCTATTTGGCGCCGTATAGTGTAAGAGGGTGTGTCGTAAAACCAAATTCAATTCACTTATTGTTCATATTGTTTTTAGGAACATAATTTATTGCATTTCTTTTTAATCATGATTCATTTGGGAAAAGTACTGACCATGACTGTATGAACTGTTGCTGTGTGTGTATGCCTACGATAACATCAACAGGCTTATAATCGACAAATAATTAGCAAATTGTCACAATTTGTAATCAGATAGACGTTGGTGAATGCGCAATCTGATACTAATTAAATGTAATGAATTTCAGTCTCAAAGAATTGATTTTAAGACTTATATTATACCATATAGTATACTAATGTCTATATAACACAGTTTAATGTATGTGGATCTACATGCATGAACGCACATTGTATGACAATAAATCTAATAAAAATGATGCCTTTGTGAATTTTGTGATTTGTTGTCATTTGGTGATTATTTATAAAACAAATGTTTAGTCTTGCGATTAAAAAATATATCCAAAATAAATGCCTCCAAATGGGCAAAATAGGACCGAAATGCAGGAAATGGCACCCTCGCCAAAAATAACTTTGTTGGAGCATTTCCCAACATACCTTTAGAATCGACCTCCCTGTTTTTAAGTTCTAGCTACGGGCCTGCCATCTCTACATACGGGTATTTTACTCAAAAAGAAACTAAGTCACCAATGGAACATTAAACTTTAAGGTGACGATAATCATAACATTATCCCTATCATCAATATCATCATCATAACAACCACGACGACCACCACCATCATAATAATCATCATTAATATCCTTATCATCATCATTATCATCATCAACAACAACAACAAACTCCAATAGCTACAACAACCATATTGATTATTCCTATCCAATACGGATTAGTTTTATGAATCAGATATGAAATAGGTTTAGTCCATGTTAAAAAATGATGCCGGAAGGAATTGAAATTACTTGGAGAAGAAATTAAATCATAGCAGGAGAGCGAACATATTGATGAAACAATTGTACATTATAAATTAGATAAATTATGCTACCTTTGTATCAAAACCTGTTGATGTTCTTTACACAGGCCAGTGTTGGTGATAGAACCTTTGTGTGGTTATATATGTGCACCTTTTTAATACTTGTTATTAAACTTAATAGATCATACTCGATAATATCAAATAAGATGTTATTCTTAGACCTGTATTATTGTCAATAATTACTACCAATCTACCATTTGAATTATTTTCAAATTGTATTTTCAAAAACACTGTGTAGCGTGTTTACAGAGGAAGAGCCCATCGGACAATACCTCCCTTTACTAGAGAAATATGTATACGTTATTGAAACATGATGTGGACATTAGATATAAATATAGTTTAGACATCATTTAATTATGAGTTGATGGGCATTATAATTCGACAACACAAACTTCTTAAATGGTCTCCAGCATTGATTTGATATTTGAAGTCAGTGTCAGTATACTGTGACGTGTAGGGTACCATACCACGTGATATGATACTCCAATGTGACAGCGCATAGAAAACTGTCTCAAACAAATACTATGGCGATATATCTGAAAAAATGTTGAGTTGAAAGCGATGCTTTACACTATACAACAACAACTTATAACGTCTAATAGCAATCCCACCATCAGTATTTGAGTACTTTGATTTTATGAATGAAAACAGTGAAAATAGTGAAAAATAACCTGCTTACAAATGTCTATATTTCATAAAAAGGCATAGTAAATTGATTTACCTTTTTCTTACTATAACCACTACTGTGATTATGCTTACTATTACCAACAGCCCGCCAACTGCAACAACTATGTAAATATAATCTGAAAAAAAAAAGAATCAAGTCCAACTGTAACATTCACTTACGTTTTACAAAACATAATGCCATCTACTATTTGTTGGTGTGCGAGCTCAGGTTAGACTTAGATAGATTTCAAACGTATGTTGTGACGTTTGATGTGACGTATGATGTGACGTATGTTGTGACGTAGGTTGTGACATATGTTTAATCTGATATAGTGATAACATATTGATTGATTTGGGTTATATTAGAAAAAGTGTTACACCATGTCATCTGATGAAGTGATTATCTTTTCACAAGGCAAATTAATTTTCTACATTTAAATATTGTTCTACAAATGTGTGATCGTATAGTGGTCATTTAAACCCAGCCCTTAAGTCTGCATACTTACACAATTCCTAACTTTCCCAGAACCCCACTCTAAAATTACGCTCTCTCTCTATCTCTCTCCCTCACTCTCTCTCTCTCTCTCTCTCGCAATGCCTCTCTGACAGAGTAACGTGTACTTTTATATCTCGTCTCAGAGTTACAGGACAAATCATGGCAGCGCTACAGTGATATAAACTTTACTATCCAATTTTGTAATTCACCAGGCGGTTTAAAAGGATTATATTGGCAAGTAACACAAACACGTTGTTAATCCGGACTTTTCCTGTATGCAGTGTGCACAAAATAATGCTTATGTATTGACGTATAACCTTTATTTACTTGTAAGTTATCAAATTAACAGTCATTGAATATTGGCCAAAACTTTAATACGTCCCGCGATAAAGTATTGCACAATGTTTACATTGAACTCCGTAAATTTCTCGAACAAAGCCTCGAAAACCTGATCGGGAACGAGTCTTCACGATGTTATCCGATGAATGATCAGAAACCCGAAAGCGGTTCGTTGAAAATGACAAATATAAACAAAAACAAAAAACGTCGCTTCAGAAACCCGATGTTTGTTATAAAGAGGTTATGCAATTAGAGACTTTAGACGCGTATATCTTTAAGTTATAAGTGTATTTTCATGCTGGGCGTGTGTATTTAGGACAGGGAATTGACGGTAATATGCCATATAATCCCTTTAACATATGACTGGCAGTTCGCTTTTAACAGAATAATATGTGTTTTGCTTTCTCCATAGAGTTACGCTGGATCAGCTGTTCGATGATAATATGAAGTATAACACCTGGTCAAAATGGCTGGGTGGATGTCGTCAAGCAGTATGTACGTGATGTTTATTTTAAGAATAGAGAGTTCATGTCAATTTTCAACTGTAATAAAAATATCGTATTTTGTCATGGTTTTGCGAATTCCAAATTCCAGATCATTAACATTTTCAATATAAAATATATTTATATACTTTTTATTAATTTTAATTGATGTTTAGACACTGGCAGCGATTTTCAGTAACATGCTGCCTTTGCTTAAAGGGGAACGCAACCCTGTGTATAAAACAGGATAATATGAATAGCTATGAGTTCAGCTTTCTATTAAAAGTATTATTATGCATAAATTCGAGTTCATAAAGATATATCAGCTCCTTTTGTAACGGTCATTTTCGCACATCGACTTTATGGTGGAAGTCGCCATATTGGATACCTGTGTAACGTCATAACTGCACTTCCGGTTTAAAACATAATTGATTTATACGCTACAGCAGATGTAGAAACGTGCAATTATAGTCACCGGCAAAAGTACTCGCAAGAATAATAAAATGGATTTAAGTAACGGAGAAGGACTTGTGGCCTACAACTTTGAACCAGAATTTTCAGAACCAGAGTTAAATGAATTAGAAGACGAGAGAAATAGTGAGACGGCACAGTTGTTCACACACGTGAAAGATTTTTGCAGCTGCGAAAACTGTAATGATGCTTTCGTCTGACGAAAATACGTGCTGCAGATGCAATTTCACACTATTGGAAATTTAGAAGATTTAGAATGTATCACAGAAATAATACAGAGATGTCACAGCAATGTCTTATGAAGTTTTCACCCAAAAAGATGATAACTGTTAAACAGTCACACCGATCATGAACCAGAGATCAAACCCGAAACCCATCAATCACAACTCTGACATCTTATCATGTAGCCTGACATTGATGATTGAATTTTTCAAAATAGTAAAATTACCCTTAGCTTGATAAAAAAGTAATTATTGCCGTCAGTGTTGATGTAGATCCAGGCGAGCCTGCACATTCATGCTGTACTATCAGGGTATATACTGTTTGCTACTCAGTCAATACATTATCAAAAAAAAACACTAATTAGACCAAGAATGGAATTTAAGGGAAAATGTTTTGTTACATATATTTACCTGTCTAAGAGAGAATAAGAAATAATATTATATCTCTTTTCTTATCGTGTTTAGCTGGTGCGGCCATTGTTGCGTACTGAGAAATGGCTGATAAAATTTTGATTTCATATCCTTTTTAGTAAATTTAGATGAAGCATGAATGAGTTGGGGTTTTTTTTTTTTGTGTTGTTTTACATAACTGGCACTGTCTTTTGGTTATTCAAATGGTGTTACTACCCAATTTGATATATGATGATTATCTATTCTACCAGTTCTCTGAACATATATGAATGTGTCTCCTTATAGGGAGTGTCATATGAAATATAATGTCTACAGGCATATTGCACAAAGTGTATGTTACTGTCCAGCTACTGGCACCCTGCTGAGCTTTCATAATTCACCAACACCACATTCACACCATGTGGTAATGAGAAATACCCTGCCACATTGTGCATATTGTACCCTAATAAGTGTGATCACCCCAGGTTTAATGACCCCAGGGTTTATGACAGGATGTTATATCACATAGTATTATGTCTTATTACTAATTTAAACATTTTCAGTTAATTAGGGTTTCAATATCAATGCAAACTTACAAGTAAAAAAATTATGTTATATGATTTTATGAATATTTTTCATAAATTGTATACCAGAACACTATTTTAACAGTAAAAAAAACTTTTCATGTATTAATGAATAAATAAAGGAACAAAGGTTTTACTTTATCTTTTTTCATTGCGAAGTAGAGGTAGTTCAAATGTCTATTCAAGAATAATGACCTAGTTGACTGTGAAAAAGCCATATATCAATAAACTAAATTGCCTATTGATTATAAAATTAATAAAATGAGTTTATGAACAATTAATGGTTGACTGAATATTTAGCATCAATTTTTGTCATCGAGGGTTTACTGTTCAGATGTTCAGTTAACCTAACCACTGTTTCCTGCAAAAGTTAACCAGTACTTGAGCACACCCAACAACCGCAAGTAACTGATAATTTTTCCACTCGAATCAGCAGTGAGAGACAAATGATATTGAGACACAATGTTGTATGTCAGGCATCACAGAGACTGTCGCCGGGTTGGGATTCGAACTCGAGACACCAGGATTGATAGTTAGACACGTAACTGACTGAGCTAATCGGGCCTGTCACAATTAATTGGCCTTAATTTGTATTTTAATAACAACTTTTAGATACCATGTCGTTTTCACACCTTATGTTTTGGCATTAACCTCTTGTTTTTATTGTTAATTGGATTATCACACCTGTTCAAACAGCCTGCAATTATAATATTGTGAAAGTTTGATATATCAATTTCACAATATTTTGGAAGAGTATATAAAATTACAAATTAAATTTCAGAAATCAGCTGAGCTATATGTTATAAGCACATTTTTAAGAGCTTCCCACTGGATAATATACACTAAGTTTATATGTATGTCGCATATGGTCATCTTCGTACTGAAATCATCAGAAATTGTATCCTTGGATAGTAGTACGCCAAGGCATTGGTACGCTTCATTCTACAATCTTAAGTCCTACCCCAAAGTATAAAGGCGTTTTGCGCGTGATGTCACCAGAAGCTTGACACTGAGGCAATGTGAAATCACATATTAGGAAAACTAAAAACAACACTGCCCACAAAACATATCGCATTACTCCACCCACTTATTCCGCTGGAGAAAACAATGTTTAATGGGTTAAGTCCTTCAATTCAGAATCGTTTTCGCGTTTAATTGTCTACCTTCGATGTTCACTAATGCACTGTATATCTGTATATAAACTGATTACGTATACTAGTGTATATACATAAGAGTTTCAGTAGAGAGCAGTCACTAACGACACAATACAATTTGCGCGATAACTAGAACGGAAGTGCAGTTATGACGTCACCGAATACCTCCATCACAAAAGAGCTACAAAATGGCGGCGCCCATAGCATTTAGGAAACGCTTGAAATCATGATATTTAATGTCATTTTTCTCATTTGATAAATTTCGTACAATTAAAATTTGTTGATTTTTGTGTTATTTACATGTCTATTTAACGATAAATAGCCATTTATATTCTGACGTGCGGTACCCTTTAATAAACGTATTTGATATAATTGACATTCGTTGGTCGGACAATGTGTTAACACTCCGTCAAATGGTGTTTTCATTAAATATTAAAACTTCGCTTACTAAACACAAATCTTCAATGTCATATTTAACATTGACGAACAAATGACCATTCAACATACTGGACGTAATTACGTAGAAAGTTTACAGCAACAATAGTTACGTAACATACGTTTGGCATTATCATCAGCAAGTTGTTCTATAGATTCGGTCGTTGATCTTGTTGTTGGTTCAGTATATCTGGTGGCAATTTCTGTAGTCGTCGGTGATGTTGGTCGTATTGTTTCTGAATGTGAAGTACGATAATGAAAATATAGGATGATCTGGTTTCATGTTATTATTACCGACATTTAAGGACTACCAAATTAACAAACACAGAAAATAAATAAATAAAGAAAAAATAAACTTAAATGAAATGAAAATTAATAATGCATGTAAGATGTATATTAACACTTTCTATGTTGCCGTGAATTGTTTAATCTAACCACTGTAATGTGAAAATACTTGTTTAATACTTGTAATTATAAAATTTACGGAAAATAATATCAAGATTTGCGCATTTATCCTCGATTCGAATTTCCAGCATTTTGTACCGATTACTTAGTATATCGTTAATAGCAAAATGACTCAATAGAAAGAAGAACAAATAAAATAGACACTACAGGAGTGGGTAGGATAACAAGGAAACTGTGGATATATAGAAATATATATACTTTACCGGGATTAAAAAATGCTTAACGGAGAAGATATACATTCATAGAAATTGCCACTCTTGTTTTGTACAGTATAATTATAACATCAGAGGTTCAACACAATTTAGGAGAAATAATTTGATAAATCCATCTCCAATTTGGCATACATGTTCTTTAGTAGTTGTTGAGATCTAGTTACACCGTAGCTATTGTATGAATTAAGCCTTGACTACACATCTAACTTTGGGTTTGGCGGAAAATTATCACATGTTTATATGCTGACTGTAGTTACTTGTGTATTACTGTGATCGTTTTACGGTTAGTGTTATTATTTCGTATTAATCTAAAGCTTTCCAACCCAATATTTAGCTCATGTATTTACTATCATTTATGAATCAGTAGTTTTTGGAATACATTTTTTCGTCCTCAAAGATAACAGAGACAAGTCAAATGAATAATAGATAATGACCTCTTTCCAAAAACTGTGCACATTTGAAGTACTTTGCATTCATGTAGATAAACTGTATAATCATGGTTTCTGTATATTGATCATTAAAACCCAAGCTGTGTTGTTTTTCATGGTATAAGGCAACAGTGATCTGGAGTCGCAACTCCTGCCTATTTACCTTTGCTTGCCGGTCAATATATTACAATTAAAGTACCGTATATTTAAGGCGGTACTAGGGTGTGTTAGGGGTGTTACATGCACGTATTCCACTAAAATCATGGACAGACTCCATAATACACAGTCTTCTTCTATTTGCTAGTTTAATTTCGTGAATGCTTGCTTCCAAAGTATATTTTTATAAGATAGGATTTGAAGAGGTAACGGTTAGAGTGAGTAGTAAGCAGTCAAGGAAGCATTTATTGATTGATTGATTGACTGATTGATTGATTGAATATTAAGCGTAATTGTTATGCCACCGAGGGCTAACAGACGATCAGTTAACCTAACCACTGTTTTCTGGGATCCTGAAAGGTTAACCAGTACTCGAGCACACCCCCATCTCCGCAAGTAATTAATAACTTTCCCACTTGAATCAGCGGTGAGAGACGAATGATAATGAGACACAATGTCGTATATCAATCATCACGGAGACTGTTGCCGGGCGGGGAACTCACGATCTCTGGATTGATAGTCAGACGCGTAACCGACTGCGCTAATCGGGCCCGGCTAGAAAGTAAGAGAGTTTTACAGTGGATATATCGTTCACAATGGGAAAACTGCATTTATGATTTAAAAGCTGTATTACCATTCTGACAAACCGATTTGTAGAGTTCAGTAGAACTTTCTGTAAACATTACTCCTGTGTTGAACACTGTATCCAGGTAACAAAATTTCTGAATTTCCTTTTTCGCTTGACCTGTGTCGTCAATCAGAATGAAATAAATGGATGTTGTATAAAATCATTATTATTTAGTAATGTGAATATACTTCTTCCTATTTTTTCTCTCACACATTTACAGTAATATATATTTTAATCGTATTTAAAGCGGCATAACCAGTATTAAGGTCCTTTCAAATAATTGCAAACTTAGGCATAATTGTAATATTTAGCTTAACTCTGATCATATCTGATGCAAATTACCGTTGTTTATCGCAAGAAACGTGTATTTAAACTCGCTCTTATCACTGATATTTGAATTTAACATGTTCTGTGGTATAACATAAATGATTTGGTAGTAGTATCCGTAAACTTTCCGAAATTTCCGGGCATCACCGATTAAATCCGGGTAAGCGGTTAAGATTCAACCTTGATTTATACCGCCGATATTGATATATTCCTACATGGCATAGTGGTTATATTTGCGGATTGTCGCTTGGTCGATCCGAGTTCGAATCCCGTAAAAAGCATATTTGTTCATTTTCTACCAACATTGTTTCCGCTATAGTAATCAATAAACGGTTTCTATAATAAAAAGGACCCGTGGGCCTTAACAGTCACCTGATTATCCTTGATGGCATAAATCTATATGAATCTATGACCAACCCTAAGCAAAACACATTCACATAAGTTTATTCGGTCATAAAAAATAACGTTTTTTTTGTCATTTTCACTTATACAGATTAAGTAAAGTAAGCCCCACATCCAGCATACAACATTCCATTACGATTGAAAAGAAGTCGAAAATGTCAACTGTTTATCGACGCACGACGACAGACAAAAGGCGATCGCAAAAGGTCCCTTGAGACAAAGTTTCAGGTGATCTAAACAAACTAAAGTTTCAACAAAAAAAAACCAAACAAATGTCCATGATTATATGCATTTATATCTTTACACATATCTAGCGACCGTTCTAATACTGAAGGCTGGCAGAATTGGCAGAGTATATTTTACGATAGTTTTTGTCGCGATACAGTTAATTCGCATACTAGAATTACTGACAAGTAAATTAATTTTTTAAACCCGATTTTGTCACGTTTAAGAAAGGTATCGGCGGATATAAATGCATCGAAGAACATGATGATTCACGAACTTGTTTGTCATTTATAAACATGTTCTGTCTTTCTTCAATAAAGAAATACATGCAAATACTGGTAATGCCGCTTTAAACAACACTTATACCAAAGGCGCTGGTCAAGAAACAAAGATACATTGTAGTTCATGTTTTAAACAAATTATAAGGGAGGCAAATCTCGAAATTTCCTCACATGATCTTGAAATTTGAGTTTTATCACACTGACTCATTGGTTCAAAATAGCGATCTATTAAATATGTTTGGAAAACAATACAAAGACCACAAAAACATAAACATAATGGGCTCTTTGGTATTACTGGAGTATAAATTTAAAAAAAATATATAATTTTTAGACTTGAAGATTCCTTCTATGTATTTTGTTTAAAGATGAGCTAAATCGGTTGCAAATATTGCGTCACTATCTCTGTAAGTAGTATGTTTATGGACTGTAAAACATAAAATTATAATAACAGAAAAATATTAACATTTCATAAAAAAGGCATTTCTTACATCTTAAATTCGTAATACAAAAGTTTGCAATGAAATCACCGCAAAAGTCATAGTTCTTTGATATCCATAAAAGATTGCAATCAAATTTGAAAAAAATGAAGTGTCTTTCCTTCCTTGAAAAAGACTGTTCATCTGATATATAACCTTATGTTTACATTCAATAAAGTGTGCTCTTATCATAAAAAGCATTGCTTTTGGCCGTTATTAATGTTATTAACGATAATTATTGGCGATGACTAATTTTTAAATAATTAGATGGCCTAAACGTAACGTAACGAGTGTTTGGTATGTGCATTTTTTTTATTTTGACCTCTACCGACTTCATCACGGTATCACCGTGACAATTCTCCTGCTAGCAAGATTTAGTGAATAAATATCGAATATCCACAAAGTATCTAACTTTATGCTTCGAATATAATGTATAACCTTAACCATAAGGATTTCTGGATGTAATTAAACATTATAGAGGAAGTTAGTTTATTCGTGTCCCCTGAATACTACTTCTCATCTTGGACATCTACCAATATATTTAATTTTCTTCTCCCAAACAGGTTTATGTTCTCGCTATGACGATAGGTAATTTCAACATATGGCCCATCCTTAGCTGACTTACCGGTGTATTTATTGATAGCTAAACTTCTAAACATCGAAGTCCACATATTGTTACTATTCTTGAATTGTTCTTTGAATTTCATCGACGAAATGTAGTGGTATGTGGCAGGGAAATAATTAGTTCTGAAGCATCTCTTAACTGCATCTATCCAGTTTGCAACAAGAAGATGATCAATAATAATTGTTCCGTTATCCGTTTGGCACAACATACTAAAATTCTCCTCATAATAGGTGTCGCATGTAAACCACCTGAAGACACCAGTTGATGCGTCATAGACAATACAATCGTCATCGTATAAACCTTTACCGGAACTAATGTTATCAACAGATAAATCTGGAACTAGATAATAAAGAAAATGTTTTTGTATGGATAAAACTCCCATTAATAATACATGTACATGTATATGAACAAAGGACCCATTAGAAGCATGAGACGAAACTTAGGAAAGGATAAAATATTCCCCATATTAACTTAGATGAGTAAATACACTGAACGAAATAGCTAACCAGCCAATTAAAGTATTTCCAAAATATTGACTAGCATAACCTTTTCAATCAAACTGCAATTATTACAATGACTTTCAGATTTTATGATAATAAAGACTTAGCCATTGTTATTCTTAATGTTGTTTCTTATTCAAGTTCATATTTCACGGATAATGTTTTGATACTTTTTGCGAAAATACATAAAATGACAGGCGGCAGATTTGTTGTTCCGTTTAGTTAGGAAATATATAAAATATCAAGTGGCTGGTTAGCTGTTCCGTTCATTTAGAAAATATATAAAATGTCAAGTGGCGGGTTAGCTGTTCCGTTCAGTTAGGAAATATATAAAATGACAGGTGGCGGATTCGCTGTTCCGTTCAGTTAGGAAATATATAAAATGACAAGTGGCTGGTTAGCTGTTCCGTTTAGTTAGGAAATATATAAAATGACAAGTGGCGGATTCGCTGTTCCGTTCAGTTAGGAAATATATAAAATGACAAGTGGCGGATTCGCTGTTCCGTTCAGTTAGGAAATATATAAAATGCCAAGTGGCGGATTCGCTGTTCCGTTCAGTTAGGAAATATATAAAATGACAAGTGGCGGATTCGCTGTTCCGTTCAGTTAGGAAATATATAAAATGACAAGTGGCGTGTTAGCTGTTCCGTTCAGTTAGGAAATATATAAAATGACAAGTGGCGGATTCGCTGTTCCGTTCAGTTAGGAAATATATAAAATGACAAGTGGCGGATTCGCTGTTCCGTTCAGTTAGGAAATTTATAAAATGACAAGTGGCGGGTTAGCTGTTCCGTTCAGTTAGGAAATATATAAAATGACAAGTGGTGGATTCGCTGTTCCGTTCAGTTAGGAAATATATAAAATGACAAGTGGCGGGTTAGCTGTTCCGTTCAGTTAGGAAATATATAAAATGACAAGTGGCGGTTTCGCTGTTCCGTTCAGTTAGGAAATATATAAAATGACAAGTGGCGGATTCGCCAATCCGTTCAGTTAGGAAATATATAAAATGTCAAGTGGCTGGTTAGCTGTTCCGTTCAGTTAGGAAATATATAAAATGACAAGTGGCGGATTCGCTGTTCCGTTCAGTTAGGAAATATATAAAATGACAAGTGGCGGATTCGCTGTTCCGTTCAGTTAGGAAATATATAAAATGACAGGTGGCAGATTCGCTGTTCCGTTCAGTTAGGAAATATATAAAATGTCAAGTGGCGGGTTAGCTGTTCCGTTCAGTTAGGAAATATATAAAATGTCAAGTGGCGGGTTAGCTGTTCCGTTCAGTTAGGAAATATATAAAATGACAAGTGGCGGATTCGCTGTTCCGTTTAGTTAGGAAATATATAAAATGTCAAGTGGCGGGTTAGCTGTTCCGTTCAGTATACTTTAAAACGTAAAACATACAGGAATATGTACTGATATATATCAAAACTTTAATTTTATATCATAAACTCTTATATTATTGTGTATCTAATAAGCTAAGCAAGTGTTGGTAAATCTCGACCAAGAGCTAGTTATATCCTTATAGCGAAGTCTATCCTTTTTCAATAAGCAATTTATTGAACTGATTATAATAAAGTTTTCAAGGGGTTTGTTATAAATACAACGTGTATGGTGAATAGTAAAATAAATCAAATAATATCTATGGTGAATGAAAAGGTTTTAACATTTTAGAATCTTTGAAACATACATGTAACATATTTTACAGCAAATACTGATTTGATTGGGTAAATTAAATTTAAGTTTGCAAAGACACAAACAGTTTTTCAATAACTGATAAGCGTAAAATGTTGTGATAAAATTTTAGGAGCTGATAAAACAGGTAATTTCCAGTAGATTAACGTTTTAATTTAAGTTTGTATGAAAAAAATGCAAAATTGTCATGAACCATAATTTTGACTTTGCTCACCAAAATTATGTTTCAGATATTTCCAATATTATTCAACAGAATTTAAAAAAAAATATATAATGCTACTAACATTCACTAATAAAACGATTTTTCGACCAATGCTAAATGTTTTGTTTTACCTAAAATATAAGTATTAACGAATTGGAAAAGACACCATAGATAAAACATATTAAACGTTTTAATCACAATATTGTACACGGTTACTTCCCGAAAGCTAGTGTTGCCAGGCAGTTAGACATTCGGTACTGCTCAATTTAAGTAGGTGCTTGATGAGCAACCGCCCGCGCCAGCTAAACAATCTAAAATATGAACCTTCGACTTCCCGATTCCGAGGTAGGGAGGGGGAGTGGGAGGTGGGCGCCTAAACCGCAAGGTCACGGAAGACGGTATTATATACATATACATTAAACACTCAAAAGTCGTAAGATAGATTTTAAAAGCGAAACCCCTATTTTAGTACTCGTGTGTGGCATTTTTACTGGCAGTTATGCAGGTACATATATGCAGTTACGTAACTTAATTAGCAAATCTATATATATATAAATATATATATAAAGGGAGATAATTAAATTCACAACAACGGAATTTACGATTTTTGGGATCTTTTCAGATGCTCATTCACAATGCATGGTATATATATGGAGATAATTATTTGTGAATAAACAAGACATAAATGTACAGACCAGACTACGGCGAGAGCGCCTAGCTACAATGCAAACCATAGATACGATATCAAGGCCTCTGCCAAACCAATAAATTTGGTGTCGACCATGACTTATATACTATGGAATTACATGCAACACATCTGGACAGGGTGGACAAATTTACATACAGAAACAGATAGCTTTATATGAGTAGGATCCAGTTAAGGATTCATGACTACTCAAATTTACATACAGAAACTGATAGCTTTATATGAGTAGGATCCAGTTAAGGATTCCTTAACTGGATCCTACTAAGTTATATAAGATATAAAATTTTACAATATATGAAAATACACAATAAACAGGGATAAACACTCGGGATTACCTATCTCGTATAATGACACGAAATTGTCACCACCACATAGAATACCTCTAGTAAAGTTGCATTGTTGTTTACATTCTGTTTCCCGAGCTTCTGTTAAGTTTAGCAGACTGTTTACACAATAGCATACGTATTTTCCCTTTTGGAAATAAAATAATATTGATTTTAATTACTATTGTACAAATGTGTCTAATCATATAAATATGTTATCATGCATTTGAATGTAAAGCAATAAAATAGTATGGAGTGTATCAAAGACTCCTATTTATTCACAAAAGAAACATTCAGCAATATTGAAGTCGTAGTTGTTTTGTCTGTATTTATTTCATGTTCACTATAAACCAAATCAGCTATTTTGAAACTACGTCATTTTATTTTTTAGATAGAACCTACCGTATTAGGGGTGTTTGTAGTATGATAGTAGATTTATCTGTTACATAAACTATAAACTATAAAATAAACTAGATATCAATATTAAGTGTGTTGTATTACTGTCTGTTCTGATAGTGTAGTGGTAACGGTTTGAACTGTCAACTGAAATGTTGCGAGTTCGAACCGTTTCTATGTTGATTTTTTTTCAATTTAATTTGCCATACTAGTATCAGAGTGTCTTGATATATAATATCAACTGTGTAATACTATTGTCCGTTAAAACAACTACATAATTAATAAAATGCAACGATTTTTGTTAAAATCAACGTTCGGGGAGGAATTTTACTTACAATGTTTTATTCATATACATATTACGTCAGCTGTTCCAGCAGCAAGTCGGCACCGGCATCGGAGGCTCCTCGGAAGCCACGATCAGACAGAATTGTTTCAGATGATTTTGACTTGGACGTTGTGAGATGCTGTATATAGGCAATGTATATAGAGAAGAGGTTTCTACCAACACTTACAAAATAAAGAAAACAAATTAAAACAGTACACTCTGATACTATTATGGCAAATTAAATTGAAAAAAAATCATCATAGGTACGTCTCGAACTCGCGACATTTGGGTTGACAGTCAAAACCGTTACCACTACGCTATCGGAACAAACAGTGGTACAAACACTTAATATTGTTATCTAGTTTATTTTATAGTTTATGTAACAGATACATCTGCTTTCATACTACAAACACACCTTATACGGAAGGTTCCATCTAAAAAAGAATGACGTAGTTTCAAAATAGCTGATTCGGTTTATAATCAAATATAATTTAAAGATCCACAAACATATGTTTTAACAGTATAACACTCTTGATTAGTACGACGACTGGGTCAGACCATATCAAAAGTGGGTCAATAGATAAGATAAGCAGGTAGATAGTAGTTAGTTAGGTAATTTGACAAATCGGTAGTTTGGTAGATAGTTAGGTAGGAAGATAGGTAGTTCAGTAGTTCAATAGTTTGGTAGGCAGTTCGGTAGGCAGTTCGGTAATTATGTAGTTAAATAGTTCGGTAGATAGTTCGGTAAATCGACAGTTCGGTAAATAGATAGGTAGTTCGGTAGATAGTTCGGTAAGTAGATAGTTGGATAAATAGATAATTAGGTAGCTCGGTAGATAGTTCTGTAAGATGATAGTTCTGTAAATAGATAATAAGATAGTTCGGTAGATATTTATGTAAAAAGATAGTTAGGTAATTCGGTAGATAGTTCAGTAAGTAGATAGTTCGGTAAGTAGATAGTTCGGTAAAAAGATAGTAAGGTAGCTCGCTAGATAGTACAGTAAGTAGTTAGTTCGGTAAGTAGATAGTTGGGTAAATAGATAATTAGGTAGCTCGGTAGATAGTTCTGTAAGATGATAGTTCTGTAAATAGATAATAAGGTAGTTCGGTAGATAGTTCAGTAAGTAGATAGTTCGGTAAGTAGATAATTCGGTAAAAAGATAGTAAGGTAGATGATAGTTCTGTAAATAGATAATAAGTTAGTTCGGTAGATAGTTCTGTAAAAAGATAGTTAGGTAATTCGATAGATAGTACAGTAAGTAGTTAATTCGGTAAATAGATAGTTAGGTAGCTCGGTAGATAGTTCAGTAAGTAAATAGTTCGGTAAAAATATAGTTAGGTAGCTCGGTAGATAATTCAGTAAGTAGATAGTTCGGTAAATAGATAGTTAGGTAGCTCGGTAGATAGTTCGGTAAGTAGATAGTTCGGTAAAATATAATTAGATAACTCGGTAGATAGTTCGGTAAGTAGATAGTTCGGTGAAAAGATAATTAGGTAGCTCGGTAGATAGTTCAGTAAGTAGATAGTTCGGTAAGTAAATAGTTCGGTAAATAGATAGTTTGGTAACTCGGTAGCTAGTACGGTAAGTAAATAGTTCGGTAAATAGATAGTTAGGTAGCTCGGTAGCTCGGTAGTGGTTCAGTAAGCAGATAGTTCGGTAAGTAGTTCAGTAGCTCAGTATGTAGGTACGTATTTTGTCTTGAAGAATACGAATTTTCTTATGAAAAAAAATGGGTGAAAAAACATTAACAACTCATGTTTAAAAATAGAGGAAAGAAGGATAAAATTTGTTTTGGATAGAGACACTTTGCATAGTTTTGCTAAAGAGCAGGAAACAATCTAGTTTTCATTTAAGGGTTCATCAGAGGGTGTACGAGTTAAACGTATTGTGTCTTCTTCAATCATATCCGGTACTTTATGCTACCGAAATATTGACGTCATAAGAAACATGCATCTCAACGTTACCTCGGTCGTTCTTAGCCCAATGTATTCCGTGTTTTTACATGCAGAGAAACATAGTTCCAGATTTAACCACTTTGTGTAGATTTCTTCAGCAATGCTTTTGATATAATTTGACTTTGCACAACCTAAACACATAGATAAAGATCAAATAGAAAAAAAGAAATTAGTGTACAAATGACAGTGTAGTATACAAAAAATGTAAAAACAAATCGAAATCGATGAAAATGTCTAATCATGCTGGGTTTTTTTTCTGGCAAATTTTCTTTAATAAAAAATATTGCGAAGGTTTTGATTTATATATAGAAACATAATTAGATAAAGTAGAGGTAAATAAAAGATAGATCACCGATATTTTTTTCAACCGGATAGGCAAGACACTATATTCCAAAACCATTTCAATTATGGACTCAGTTCAAATTTCATTTCTAAATTAACATTATCGTTTCCATATTGACAATATTATTCTGAAAAGTTTCAAACAAACTAAACAGTTATGCTATGCTATCTACATGCTTTGTCTTTAGAACTCTTTATATCTAAATACTATTATACAAAAGATTTTGAATGAAGCAATTATATATTTTCAGTTTGATTAAGGGCATGTTTAAGTTGTTTTGTAAACACGGGACCAGATACTTCCACATACCTATGTATTGAAATATATTGTACGTCATGATGTACCCCAGCCAAAATTCGTCTGGTACGGTCACATTTAGTCCCGGCAATTCAATATCAACTGTGTTACGCTCTGGTGAGAATTTAATGGCAGGAGTTGCCAGAGTACAGCTAGTGACGGCAGTATCCCATGCCGCTTTCGTAGAGTTAACAAAGTAGTCTGGTTGACCTAAAATTTGTGCTGTTTATTAAGGTAGTTCGTGACGTTCCTATCGGATTATTTGACATCTGGCGTAATTTATCAAAATATGTACACATATACTATGAAGTATCAGCTTTCGTTTTAGCTTTGTTTTTGTTTTTAAATATAGTCCCGCAGAATCTTATTAACAGCGACCCCTAGCGGTACGTGTGTTTTTTTCGGATAATTTTCAGCGATTTTTCCTTATAAGATGGTAAATATTAATCAAAATTTGTTTTTTATAACATTATTAAATTACTTATTTTATTTCCTGTGATAAGAGTAACACTTTAATACAGATAAAACGCAATTAATGTTACCTTTACATCTAATCATAACGCCGGGGTTGATTTAAAAGCGGGTTTAAAAACAACACATTTTGAATAATTACGCTTGATTGCGCAAAAATGCTCCGGTACATGTACAAGTTCCTAAATTTTACATAAGTTAAACTTTATTCATTTCACTACAATATGACTAAATAAAAAGAGGTAGTGTTCACCTAGTTTTTTCATAAATTCGAATTCAAATTAAAAATGAAGCACTTAAAAACACATGACGTTTGCCTACTATTTCGAACGACGTCATAGTTTGCTTTAGTATTATATGGCGTTTTATACGTCGTCCGAAATCACAAGCAAACGTCGTAATTTTTTAAGTGTTTGATTTAAATTTAAATTCAAATTTATGAAAATGAAAAACTAGCGTTAACACCCTCTCTTTTTATTCATATTTTAGTGAAATTAATAAAGTTCAACATACATAAACAAAAAAATATCGGTGGAACCGATGGATGCTCCCCAAGTGAGTGTTTGACTCTGTACCATATGGTAATGATATTGAACGGGGGAAGTAACTGTGGGAGTTCTAATGAGAAGTCAATACATTATTTTTTATTTCGTGATATAATACATTGTACAACATACTTTGAAATAGGTCATTATGCACTTGACAGAACTCATTCGCAAATCATTGAATCGGAACAAAATGACAATATGCGCATATCCTAGCTAGTTTTACAAAATTAAAACCAGAGGTTGTAGAGAAATAGCGTCATGAAGACAATATGCACATCTCATAATATTCCAACCAGAGGTTGTAGAGAAATACAGCGGAGAAGAATGTGGTCAAAGACAGAATTAAAGGGCTATAACTCCATGAAAAATCATCGAACTTGAACACAAACATAGCAAGTTTCATAAAATTCCAACCTGAGGATGTAGAGAAATAACGCGGACAATAATTGGTCACAGACGGAATCAAAGGACCATAAATCAGTAAAAAAAATCATCAAACCGAAACACAAAGAAAATACAAATGTATGCGCATCTGCACGTGATAATGATGCATCCTAGCAAGTTTCATAAAATTCCAACCTGAGGTTGTATAGAAATAGCGCAGACAAGAATTTGGTCACAGACAGAAACAAAAGGCCATAACTCCGTAAAAAATCATCGAACCGGAACACAAAGACAATATGCACATCTGCACTTGGTAATGATGCGTCCTAGCAAGTTTCATAAAACTCCAACCAGACGTTGTAGAGCAATAGCCCGGTCAAGAACTTGGGGACGGACGGACGCACGCACGGACGAAGCGGCGACTATATGCTTCCCCCCTCTGGGGGAGCATAATTAAAGAACTTGTACCAGAGCGTTTTCACGCAATCAAGCGTTAAAGTTCAAAATGTGTTGTTTTTAAACCCGCTTTTTAATCAACCCCAGCGTAATGATTAGATGTAAAGGTGTAATATAAATTGCGCTGTATCTGTATTCAAGTTATAATATAATAACAGGAAATAAAATAAAGTAATGTAATAGTGTTATAGTAAACAATTTTGAATCAATATTGATTATTTTACAATATGGAAAAACGGCGAAAATTGTCCCAAATATACGTACCACCAGAGGGACGGTTTTAACGAGAAAATGCGGTACTATATTAAAAAACAAAGCTTAGACGAAAGCTGAGACTTCATATATTAATGGTACAGATTTTTGATAAATTACCCCAGATGTAAAAATATCTGATAGGAACGCCGCGAAATACATTAAAATGTCATATACAGAAATCATTTCAGACAAAATAAAACAAAACACATGTGGTAAATTAATTATATAATGATTTACTAAACGACCAGGAGCAGATGACTCATCAAGGACAAATAAAGATAATGGTTATAATTTTATTAACATGACAAAAAGAAATACATATGAATTAATAAATTAGACTAAAAGACTGAAGTTATTTGAAAATCGATCCATGCATTTCGAAGTTACAAGCTGGACACGACCAACAACGAATTTTATGGAAACACATAACACCAATAAGTCCTGTACTAGTCTTGATCCATTCTTCGTTATATTGGTAACAAAATAGAATGGTTTATATTATAATAAGTATATTATAAATTGACATAAACTTTATTTTGTATGTTGTTATAACTACAATGAGAATAATTTATTAAAATCTGGAAAATATATAGTTACAACTACTATATTGATGAAACACAAAATGTTTAATACTCATTTACAATTATACTTAATGTCGTCCAATATTGATGGGGGTTAGGCATATATAGTGTTCGTCTGTCCGTACGCACATATGTCAGTACGCCTTAATTTCATGTCAACTCTACTCATCCTAAAACATTAAACCGATTTTCATAAAACTTGCTAGGCTGTATAAGCATGACGTCCAGTTGCGCCTACCGATCCGTTGACTTTGGTGAAGTTTTGACCGTTTAGCTTTAATTGTAAATCTATGTCACAATTTCTTGTCAACCCTTCCTCAGAACTGTTTAACCGGTTTTGTCCAACGTTGCTAGGACGTATCGGTATTCTATCTAGTTGTTCATTCTGGTATATTGACGTTTGACTTAATTAAGGCCCTTTATTTCTATGGTAAATCTATGTACGTACATGCATCACATTTTCCTGTCAGCTCTAAACATATCTTGCCAAAGGTCTTACCCATTTTCGATCTAATTTGTTATAGAGTGTCAACATGATGTCTTCTTGTGCATAATGTTGTGTTCCGTCTTTTGCATTTGTCGCATTGTTATGACCCTATAATAGTTTCTAGTTGTAATACTATCTATAAAGTTACGATACACTTTACTGTTTAACTATGGATTTATATTGTACGAGTCAATGTTGTGGTGAAGGCATAGAGTCGCCATTTGAAACAGGATGCGTTTCCGTGGGGTAGTCGCATAATGGTGGTTATAAACAATCCTAAGCTTGCTTCTTCTTTAAAACTGCGTTTTCCTTATTTTAATGCTCATTATTTATTTGAATGGCACTATTAATGTATTTTGAGCATAATGAAAACAATGCCATGCTTGAATTGAGAATTTAGATAAAAACAAGAATTTCGCGGAATGATATGTCTCGCCGTGTCCGCTTTGACAGTTAATACACACATGGGAGAGAAAAATATATATATTATATTCATGTAAGAGTTATCTAACATGGTTATTGTAGTAGATTTAATGACTAAGAAATAATGTAGGAAGTATTGTGTGAAGTTTCGATCAAATACATTAAGTGATTTTTTAGATATGAACTCACAAAACTTTAACCAGTATTTCTAAGTAAATCATATTTAAAAAAAACAACTTTAACCAGTATTTCTAAGTAAAACATATTTATAAAAAAAAAAAATAAAAATAAAAAAAAAGTAAAAAAAAAAAAAAAAAAAGAAAGTACTCAGCATCTGCATCATATAATGCAGGGTGTTAGTTGTAACTATGATCCAAGTATAAGTGTCCTAGCACTTGTACTTGTTGAGAAAAAGTGTAAAAATGAAAACTTAACGTTGGAAGTAAATGCATCAAACAATGTCAATGGACCATGAAATGTAGGTCACACTCAGCATCTGCAGTATATAATCTCCTTCGTCGCGGCGAGACAAAAATTATGCTTGGAAATTGGGGTATGAATACATGATTTCGGAACTCTACGTTCACTTTGTCAACAGTGTACACATCATAGTGAACAGAAAAAAAATCTTTTATACATCACCTAGTTTTCTCAACACATTTTGGTAGTGCAGAGGTTGACAAACAATAAAATGTAAGTTTCACTTCTTTCTTTTGAGTTTCTCCATGAATGACAAGCCATCAAACTTTTATCATACACTATAGATTAAAGAACTGAATCAATGAGAGACTTCAGTGAGATGCCTCAAATAAAGCATATATATACGTCCATATTTACATTGAAATTTCATGAAAACCACAACATTTTGAAGAGTTTATATTTTGAATGATTCAAATGTGCAATTATTTAGCATTTACATAGTATTGAATAATGTATTTTGGTAAGATAATGTCTTCAATGTGACTAATATAATGACCATGCAGAACATGGTATTCTGACAAAAGTTTCAGTATTTAGTGCCTGAAACTTGGCAGTATTGATTCAAATTGCAGTTGTGCATATTGTTGTTTCGTTCTTGTCCTTCAATATTTGGCGGAGTTATGACCATTTTTTAATGCTAATAACTGATTTTTGCCAAACTTGCTTGAAATTATCAGTATGAACTTCGTTTGTGCTTGTGTCGCATTGTGTTCCATCAATTTTTGCGTATTTTTTGTCAACACTGCTACTCATGAATCTCTTAGATGAATATGGTCAAATTTGCTAGTGCGTATCGGCATGGAGATAAGTTACGCATATCGGTGTCTCTGTAGTGGTACCACTGCCACCAATCAAAACCCATTATTAAAATTGCATTGCTACAATAAGGCTTCAGGCGTAGTGTGGTCATTCGTGTATTTAGTTAGCGTAGTGTAACACAGAATTCATGAATTGTAATAAATGGCAGTGAAAATAAGATGAAACAAAAGGATGAGTTCAGCCCCCACTCCACCCCCTCCCACCAGAAGAACATGGTCTTATTTAGTATCAACTCTTCTTCAATTTTAGATATCGGTCTACATTTGACAAAAATAAAACCTGTTGTTGATGGTTAAATTATAAATTAAACAGCATCTAAAATTATATCAAAATTATTTATATATTTTAAATATATGTCACGGTTTATATGAATATGTATAGGTCACCAGAATCATAGACTCGAGGAGAGCTATCATGATTACCCTTAATACGTCTTTTAGGTAGAGTTGTTACACAACACTATGCATCTTAATAGTTGCATTGGTATACATGAATACTAAATGGTTTGGTTTCAGAATTATTACAACCTTTTCTACACCTGCAAACAATTATAGGTCGCCAGCGTTGTTACACTAGACTATGCCTCTTCATAGTTACATTAGGGACAATTGAATATTATATGGTATGGCCCCAGAATTATTACAACATCTACTTTGTTGGTAGTCTATCACTTGCAACTTTCAGTATCAAACTTACACAGTTATTATCTAACCATAATATCATTAACATATTTTTGAACTGATCTAATGTGATTGGTTATGTCTATAATATAGCCTAATGTGATTGGTTATGTCAAAATGGTGTTCTAATGTAATTGGTTATGTCTAAATGATGGCCTTATGTGATTGGTTATGTCTAAAGGATAACCTCATATGGTTGGTTATATCTGAAGTATGGTCTAATGTGATTGATTATGTCTAAATGATGGTTTAATGTGATTAATTATGTCTAAATTATGTCCTTATGTGACTTGTTATGTCTAAGTGATGGCCTAATGTGATTGGTTTTGTCTATGTGATTGGTTATGTCTAAATTATGACACTCAAATAATCAGACATTGCAACATGTGTCTGTGTGTGCTTCCTACGTCTCGAAAATCAAAATTGCACTTCTGGAACACTGAACACATTGTCAATTGTTTCAAAAGTGTTTTGTTTCCATATATAGTCTATGATGGTCCAAATATGCAGAAAAAGCATTTGGTTGAACAGACCGCTTTTTCCACAATTTCGATTCTTTAATGAAACCACGTCCTTTTTGACAACTCTGCCTATGTGTTGCTGTTTATCAATACGTATCCTTAAACTGTTATACCATCATTAACTAGTATGGTACCGTAACCTGTTTTCGATCACAACCTAAATTAGATCACTTGAAAAATTACGAATATTGCGGACACGTATTTTATCTTTCTACACAAATGTCAATACTTTCAAACAGTATCCACGTTGTCATTGAATACAATGAAACATATAACAAATAATGCTTCCAATACAAGTCCGAAGATCATTTATGATACAGGCCCTTAAAATGTGTTTTTCACTATGTCCATTTTTCAGTTTACATAAAACCTTGACAAAAGCTAAGTTTGTTTACAAAATATTTATTCCAACCACGTCTGCTAAAAACTGATGCATAACAGGTTCAGGTATGAATAAATCCATTGAGAAATATCAACCATGTAAACGGTAAGCGCAGTTTTATCTACTTTCATTTATTTGCACTTCTGCAGCCTCATGCCATCAACTCATGTGATCGTAATCTGGTGACGTCATTTGTTGGAAGCATATTTGGGTAATCGGGAACAAACATGAATGGTGAAGACAATGGAAATGTATAAATGTTATCATTTTAGTAGAAAATTATTATTTTATAGTTATTTAAACGTTGTATATAAGCATTCAATGTCAACATCCGTTTTGCATTGAACTATCTAAGTGATCGAAATATGGCCATTTAAAGCATTCTCAACAAAAATAATGCCCAACCGATTTACACAGTTTTAATTTCTTGGGCGCAATAATCTTGCTACCGTCACCAAGAGGAGGTAATCGGTAAATGCGTTCTCTAGCACCAGTTTTTATTGCATCTTATTAATTTTAAATGTATTTTAGTTTCTATTATGACAATAACAGATTAAATATTTAGCGTCGTTTTTATGCCATCGAGGGCAGACAGACCATTCGTTAACCTAACCACTCTTTCGAGGGAATCGGTACTCAAGTACACCCATCTCAGCAAGTAACTTATAGCTTTTCCACCTGAATCAGAGAGACGAATGACATGTCCTATATCAATCATCGCAGATTGATGCCGTCGGGGATTCGAGCTCGCGATCACTGGATTGATTGTCAGACGCACTACGGACTGAAACCGAATCCGACTTTATTATGACAAATGATCGATTTGTGACATGTTAAAAACTGATACAATCTACGAAGCAGGATGAGAATACAATTTTGATATACTGATAAAAATAAATGAATCTCTTTTTTTAAGCAGTGCTTTTTGTCATATTGCCGTCGTGCTTGAGGATGTGGATAAAACATTCGCAATATGTGATGACGGGCTCAATAACCTAAATACGTATACGTTATTTTAAGAAGTACATTGTCTGCCCAATGTCTAAATCTCACAGCGGTACATATGAAAAATTTACATGCGGAGTTTTAATTATATCGCGACAGCGTCTTCTTGAAATGATCAGGCAGGGGATTAAATTCACGACCTTCCGCAAACGAGGCGAACTCTCTACCACCAGACCACCGCTGCGGTTACGGGAGCATAGTAGAAAATTAATGTGTTTTTTATAAATAATAGAATGTATAATCTTCGTTTATATATCAGATCTTCGTCTAAATCACTTTCATATCTGAAATTGAATGTTTATTTCTTTTATATCTGAAATTGAATGTGTAATTCTTTTATATATGAAATTGAACGTGTATTTCTTTTAGGAAGCCATTATTATCTGTTGAAGTCTTATGGATATAGATATCTGGAAGAGGTTAAGCCACAAACATGTCCAGTGTTTGAATTTTGATATCTTTTTGTCAACTTTGGGCATCATTTCCTACGATAAATATGGTGTTTCGGTAAGCAAACTTTAGAAAAATAAACATTCCTATTCCCACCCCAGTTATTTGTTTTTCTCTTCCGACAGTTGTATATGATCATAATGTATATTGGGCTATTTTACCTAAAAATCTACAGTGATTACTTTCTGATTCAATTAAATATAGACAGTTTTAAAATAACGACAACATAGATAATAGTTAAGGCAACTTGGCAAATAGTTCATTTAAATGTACACAAACCTACGAGTTTCTTAATACTTTCTCAAAGTGCTTATATAGGTCCAAAGTATACTAAATACTATTATTATTATTATCATCATATAAAACGTATAAAAAGTGGGAAGGGTATGTCCAAAGAAATTTTCCTAAAGCAAGAAAATGTAAGAGAAAAAATTCAGATATATTAGATTAACATTTGTGTTATCCATTTTAATTATGATTTTCATTTTAAAGATCGGTATCACCACACACATAACAGAATGATATCTGAGTGACAATTTTTTTATCAAAATTCACAGAAGTATTATTGTTGTGTGAAGTTGGCTATGCGATCGTCAATCGTAGATCGACATTCAATGCAGTCTGAGATCGTAAATCAACATTCAAAATAAAGTCGGAATTTGAATAACGATCCAGGTCTGTAATCGTAGACAGACATTCAATGTAGACCCAGGTCTGAGATCGTAGATCAATATTCAAAATAAAGTCAGAATTTGAATAATAATCCAGGTCTGCAATCGTAGATCGACTTTCAATGTAAACCCAGGTCTGAGATCGTAGATCAACATTCAAAATAAAAGATAAAAGACGGACTGCACTGGAATAACGACCCAGGTCTGAGATCGTAGATCAACATTCAAAATAAAGTCGGAATATGAATAACAATCCAGGTCTGCATTTGTAGATCGACATTCAATGTACACCCAGGTCTGAGATCGTAGATCAACATTAAAAATAAAAGTTAAACGACGGACTGAACTTGAATAACGACCCAGGTCTGAGATCGTAGATCAACATTCAAAATAAAAGTTAAAAGACGGACTGAACTGGAATAACATCCCAGGTCTGAGATCGTAGATCAACATTCAAAATAAAAGATAAAAGACGAACTACACTGGAATAACGACCCAGGTCTGAGATCGTAGATCAACATTCAAAATAAAGTTGGAATTGAATAACAATCTAGGTCTGCATTTGTAGATCGACATTCAATGTAGACCCAGGTCTGAGATCGTAAATCAACATTTAAAATAAAAGTTAAACGACGGACTGAACTTAATATACCGACCCAGGTCTGAGATCGTAGATCAACATTCAAAATAAATGTCGGAATTTGAATATAGACCCAGGTCTGCAATCGTAGAATGGTATTGAAAATGAAAGTTAAAAGTCGGACTAAACTTGAAACCAAGGTCTGAGATCGTAGATCAACATTCAAAATAAAAGTCTGAATTTGAATAAGACCCAAGTCTGAGATCGTAGATCGACATTAACCCCCCGCCCGCCACACACACACACACACACACACACACACACACACACACATACATACACAAAAGTCGGAATTTGAAAAATAAGCCAGGTCTAAGATAATAGATCGATATCTAAAAATAATTAACATTAACATGTTAATGAAGTAGTTCGATATGTGATATTATGTATAAAGTTATACAATAGTACATCAGCATTCAGAGTAATTGTTAGAAGTTGGATTTAAACATAAGTCCATGTCTTCGATTTGTAGAACGTCATTAATAGACCATTCTTAATATTATCTCATGAATACGCATATCTACACCAGAACGAGGCTAGGAGCACGTCCTATCTTACAGCAACACTAGCGTCCATAGAGATGACATGGCTCTATTGCATAGTAATTGAGATATAAGTCTGATGTCTTGCAAAAATATCAATGTGATGATATGCACTTTTTAAAATCAAAATTTAACACGTAGCTCGACATATCAAATAACTGTTTTGCTACTTTGATGCCTTCACGTTTTATTTTGAATGTATATTAATAAGGATTTATATAAGTATATGCCTACACTCTAAAACCATTCTGGGTTACCATGAGTGGGTCTATGACCTTTGGTTTGTCTTGAACTCTCGTCAAAACTTCCGTATTCAATAATAATTGTATTTCCTTTCCAACAAAATTTGATTTTACAAAGATGATTTGTTATTTGTCAAGTGAATACTTGAAGTGGTGGTTTCAATAGATCGATTATTCGATACTTCTTTCGATTTTTGTAAACAGCGTTTTAAACTACCAACTTCAGCTAATACCTCTTTGTTCTGATCAAGTGTCATGCTTGAGTGAATTGTACTACAACAATTATTCGTTTCTGATCACATGACTTTATCTGACACATTACTTGTCTGGTGACCTGTATCATTTTTAAAATCTGATTTAGGTTGATTTGATATGAATAACTAATAATAGGTTCAATTCTTCATATTCTCACTATATTCAGCTTGTCATGTGTATAGACTATAAACATGTTATACATGGAGGTTTAATTGATGAATAAACATATTTGTATGTGTACTATACAACCTATAATATGATTTTTGAATGTCGATCTACGATCTAAGACCTGGGTCTATATTCAAATTCCGACTTTTATTTTGATCTAAGACCTGGGTCATTTTCAAGTTCTGTCCGTCTATTAACTTTTATTTTGAAAGCCGATCTGCGATTGCAGACTTGGATCATTATTCAAATTCCGAATTTTATTTTGAATGTCGATCTACTATCTCAGACCTGGGTCTACATTGAATGTCGATCTACGATTGCAGACCTGGGTCGTAATTCAAATTCCGACTTTATTTTGAATGTTTATCTACGATCTCAGACCTAGGTCTTCATTGAATGTCGATTTACGATTGCAGACGTGGGTCGTTATTCAAATTCCGACTTTTTTTTTGAATGTTGATTTACGATCTCAGACCTGTGTCTGCATTGAATATTTATCTACGACTGCCGTTCACATAGCCAACTTCACGCAACTGGTACTTTGCTGATATAACTTTGGGAGTCAAAAGTACACAAATACAGATAAACATGCATCATTCAATATCCATATACAAGCCTGTACTTTATAATCGATCATAATAACAATATAAACAATGCTGCACAAATTTTGAATTCCGACATCAACAAAATCACTGAATGGTCAAAACAATGGCTTGTAACTTTTAATCCATCGAAGACTGAATCGCTTCTTATATCTAGGAAACGTAATCAACCCGTCCATCCACCACTTTATATGCATAACCAACAAATATCAGAAGTACAATCACACAAACACTTAGGTATACTTTTATCAAACAACTGTACCTGGCACTCTCATATTCAATACATTATGGATAAGGCATGGTCAAGAATTAAAGTCATGAGAAAACTGAAATATCAGCTTGACAGAAGATCCCTGGAGACAATATATACATCTTTTATCCGACCACTGTTAGAATATGGTAACACAATCTGGGATAACTGCACTAATTATGAAAAACACGAGTTAGAAAAAAATTCAACACGAAGCAGCACGTATTGCAACTGGAACAACAAAACTTGTATCAATTAATAACTTAAACACAGAAGTTGGGTGGGAAAGTCTAGAAACTCGAAGGACGAAACACAAATTAATTATTTTCTATAAAATGGTAAACCATATGACTCCTCCCTACTTATCTACACTAGTACCATCCCAAATAGGTGAAAATTCCCCGTATAATCTCAGAAATAGTTATGACCTACAAATTCCAAGTTCGAGAACAGCGCTCTACTATAATTCTTTCATGCCATCTGTTGTCTGTGATTGGAACAATCTACCTATTGAAACAAGACAAGCCGTTTCTATCAATGCCTTTAAGCACCAGTTAAATAAAAATCTTACCAAAACATCAAAACACTTTTACACAGGCACAAGAAAATGTCAGGTCTTGCATACTCGTCTTCGTACAAATTGTAGCACGCTGAAACAACACTTATTCCAAAAAAATATTGAAAATTCTCCACTATGTACATGTGGAGCAATTGAAAGTACAAATCATTACCTCCTCGTCTGTCCTATTTATCATGTCGAACGCGCTACACTTCTTGCATCAATCTCTCATATATGCACTGTTACCCTCAACACACTTCTCTTTTCAGAACCTCATCTCCTCCACAATACAAACGTCGAAATTTTTAAAACTGTCCACAAATATATACTCATGAGTAAGCGTTTTAATAACGAAAACTAAAAACTTATCTAACAACGCTGTAAAGCTGTAGACTTGTAAATAACAATAATCATAATAATAATAATAACAATAATAATTATAATAATAATTATTATAATTATAATAATAATAATTTATATGTTGCTGTCTGTTTCCCTTGGCTCGCTCGCTTTAGTCCTGAACTCGTCCACCTTTTTTTCTGTTTATTTTGTTTTTAATTCTAATTTATATGATTAATTATAAAATTTTGTTTTCTTTCAAAACTTAACAAGACATACAACTATCGATGTAAAAATCATATATCTTTTATAGAACTCTATTTTGTTAATATATCAAAACTAATCTAATGAATCTTCGCCACCTTACACAAATGTTTGTATAAGTTACTGAGGAGAGAAACTATATAAGAAATATTTTCTTTCGTTTCAATCCTTTTACTAAATATGTTGTGGAATATGCTGTACATAATTTATGAATAAATATGTTTAAACCAATGGACTGTCTACCTTATTGTATGAATTATTAAAATTAAATATGTTAGAAGAAGGAGAAACTTCCGCTATGTTTAAGTACAGATATGACTTTTTGTTAACGACCCCCTACCACGTGTAATCAACAATCCCATTCTTTTCCCATAGCAGTAAAGTCATAACTTTTTCCGTACAAATGCACCTTAAAATACTCTTACGACACATATAAAAAAATAACTGAAACTTTGTTTTCATATTTCGGTATATCGGCACGTAGACAAAGCGGAAGTTTCTATTTTTGTTCAGTATATATTACAATGTCGGTACATACCTGACACGGCTATGGTCGACACAAGCGCATAAACACAAATAAATGATGCACCGTTCACTATAGAATCCATTAGTGGTCGTGTTGTATCAATCAGATGTTGAATACACAGGTTACTCTTCAATATACAGAGAAAAGCAGTGAGTTTCTCAACTTTAATATAACTTAGAACGCAAGTTAAAGTGTCGATTTCCGTTAATACAATTGTCAGTTTAAAACTATAGAAACGAAATGAGAAAACTTCCGTTATTACATGATTTTAACACATGCATGCAATGTACGTACATATAGCAGGGTGTTCATATATTAATAAGGCATGCAATATTTTCTCAAAACTTAAGATCCGCTTCAAATTCAGTGTTGTATTTCCCGAAACAAAGCTGTGAATTATTAAGAAACTCGATGCCATATCAGGGACTGTCGTTTGGAATTCCATAATTGATTTTATTTAACAATCAGTCAGTCTTTAACAGTTAAAAAGTAAATGTCTTCAACGGAGCAGGTCATTACATACCAGTCATATATATGTATACATAGTAGTAAGCTACATGTATATAGTCTTTGAAAAACAGTTTATTTGATGTTCATTTGATGTTCATTTGTTATATAATGGTTAACAATGTTCTTGTTGATATTTTTGTTGAGGACCGCATGGAAGATTAGATTCTAGCAGTTTCTTACGGTGTTCTGTTGGGGGCCATCGTGGCATATTTGTTATTTTAAGTAAAGTCGAACAACTAAACTATCGTGGTGAAAGTCGAAACTTCGATGGCGAAAAGTGAAAACTACAATGGTGAAAAATTATTTTTAGGTTTCGGCTTTTCACCATCTTAATTTCGTTATAATAATTTTTATTTTAATAAATTTATAAATATGCCGCGATGGCCCAAAAGGGACACCGTAGTTACTGTCCACTTGAACTGATAGTAGTGTGATACTTCAGTTACACACCCACGCATTCTATTATTAAGTTGTGATTTACTGCGTATCATGTGTTTATCACGTAAGTGATGAATGTTATATGTCAGGTTTGTGTTGTGTGTTATGTGTTAGAAAGTCAAGTTTGTGTTGTGTGTTGTGTGTCAGAAAGTCAGATTTGTGATGTGTGTTATGTGTTAGAAAGTCATGTTTGTAATGTATGTTATGTATTAGAAAGGCAGGTTTGTGTTGTGTGTTATGTGTCATAAAGTCAGGTTTGTGAAGTATGTTATGTGTTAGAAAGTAAGGTTTGTGATGTGTGTTTTGTGTTAGAAAGTCAGGTTTGTGTTGTGTGTTATGTGTTACAAAGTCAGGTTTGTGTTGTGTGTTATATGTTACAAAGTCAGGTTTGTGATGTGTGTTATATGTTAGAAAGTCAGGTTTGTGTTGTGTGTTATATGTTAGAAAGTCAGGTTTGTGTTGTGTGTTATATGTTACAAAGTCAGGTTTGTGATGTATGTTATATGTTACACAGTCAGGTTTGTGTTGTGTGTTATGTGTTTGAAAGTCAGGTTTGTGATGTGTTTTATATGTTAGAAAGTCAGGTTTGTGTTGTGTGTTATATGTTAGAAAGTCAGGTTTGTGGTGTGTGTTATGTGCTAGAAAGTCAGGTTTGTGTTGTGTGTTGTGTGTCAGAAAGTCAGATTTGTGATGTGTGTTATGTGTTAGAAAGTTATGTTTGTAATGTATGTTATGTATTAGAAAGGCAGGTTTGTGTTGTGTGTTATGTGTCATAAAGTCAGGTTTGTGAAGTATGTTATGTGTTAGAAAGTAAGGTTTGTGATGTGTGTTATGTGTTACAAAGTCAGGTTTGTGTTGTGTGTTATGTGTTACAAAGTCATGTTTGTGTTGTGTGTTATGTGTTACAAAGTCAGGTTTGTGATGTGTGTTATGTGTTAGAAAGTCAGGTTTGTGTTGTGTGTTATATGTTAGAAAGTCAGGTTTGTATTGTGTGTTATATGTTACAAAGTCAGGTTTGTGATGTGTGTTATATGTTACACAGTCAGGTTTGTGTTGTGTGTTATGTGTTAGAAAGTCAGGTTTGTGATGTGTGTTATATGTTAGAAAGTCAGGTTTGTGTTGTGTGTTATGTGTTAGAAAGTCAGGTTTGTGTTGTGTGTTATGTGTTAGAAAGTCAGGTTTGTGTTGTGTGTTATGTGTTAGAAAGTCAGGTTTGTGGTGTGTGTTATGTGTAAGAAAGTCAGGTTTGTGTTGTGTGTTATATGTTAGAAAGTCAGGTTTGTGTTGTGTGTTATATGTTACAAAGTCAGGTTTGTGATGTGTGTTATGTGTTACACAGTCAGGTTTGTGTTGTGTGTTATGTGTTAGAAAAGCAGGTTTGTGTTGTGAGTTATGTGTCAGAAAGTCAGGTTTGTTGTGTGTGTTATGTGTCAGAAAGTCAGGTTTGTGATGTGTGTTATGTGTTACAAAGTCAGGTTTGTGGTGTGTGTTATGTGTCAGAAAGACAGGTTTGTGATGTGTGTTATATGTTAGAAAGTCAGGTTTGTGTTGTGAGTTATGTGTTAGAAAGTCAGGTTTGTGATGTGTCTTATGTGTTACACAGTCAGGTTTGTGATGTATGTTATATGTTAGAAAGTCAGGTTTGTGTTGTGAGTTATGTGTTAGAAAGTCAGGTTTGTGTTGTGAGTTATGTGTTAGAAAGTCAGGTTTGTGATGTGTGTTATATGTTACAAGGTCAGATTTGTGATATGTGTTATGTGTTAGAAAAGCAGGTTTGTGTTGTGTGTTGTGTGTCAGAAAAGCAAATTTGTGTTGTGTGTTATGTGTTAGAAAGTCAGGTTTGTGATGTGTGTTATGTGCTACAAAGTCAGGTTTGTGATATGTGTTATGTGTTAGAAAGTCAGGTTTGTGGTGTGTGTTATGTGTTAGAAAAGCAGGTTTGTGTTGTGAGTTATGTGTTAGAAAGTCAGGTTTGTTGTGTGTGTTATGTGTTACAAAGTCAGGTTTGTGATGTGTGTTATGTGTCAGAAAGTCAAGTTTGTGATGTGTGTTATGTGTTACACAGTTAGGTTTGTGATGTGTGTTATATGTTAGAAAGTCAGGTTTGTGGTGTGTGCTATGTGTTAGAAAAGCAGGTTTGTGTTGTGAGTTATTTGTCAGAAAGTCAGGTTTGTTGTGTGTGTTATGTGTCAGAAAGTCAGGTTTGTGATGTGTGTTATGTGTTACAAAGTCAGGTTTGTTGTGTGTGTTATGTGTTAGAAAGTCAGGTTTGTGGTGTGTGTTATGTGCTAGAAAGTCAGGTTTGTGTTGTGTGTTATGTGTTAGAAAGTCAGGTTTGTGTTGTGTGTTATGTGTCAGAAAGTCAGGTTTGTGATGTGTGTTATGTGTTAGAAAGTCAGGTTTGTGGTGTTTGTTATATGTTAGAAAAACAGGTTTTTGTTGTGAGTTATGTGTTAAAAAGGCAGGTTTGTTGTGTGTGTTATGTGTCAGAAAGTCAGGTTTGTGTTGTGTGTTATATGTTAGAAAGTCAGGTTTGTGGTGTGTGTTATGTGTTAGAAAGTCAGGTTTGTGGTGTGTGTTATGTGTTAGAAAAGCAGGTTTGTGTTGTGAGTTATGTGTCAGAAAGTCATGTTTGTGATGTTTGTTATGTGTTACAAAGTCAGGTTTGTTGTGTGTGTTATGTGTCAGAAAGACAGGTTTGTGTTGTGTGTTATATGTTAGAAAAGCATGTTTGTGTTGTGTGTTATGTGTCATAAAGTCAGGTTTGTGATGTGTGTTATGTGTCAGAAAGTCAAGTTTGTGATGTGTGTTATGTGTTACACAGTCAGGTTTGTGATGTGTCTTATATGTTAGAAAGTCAGTTTTGTGGTGTCTGCTATGTGTTAGAAAAGCAGGTTTGTGTTGTGAGTTATGTGTCAGAAAGTCAGGTTTGTTGTGTGTGTTATGTGTCAGAAAGTCAGGTTTGTGATGTGTGTTATGTGTTAGAAAAGCAGGTTTGTTGTGTGTGTTATGTGTCAGAAAGACAGGTTTGTGTTGTGTGTTATATGTTAGAAAAGCATGTTTGTGTTGTGAGTTATGTGTTAGAAAGTCAGGTTTGTTGTGTGTGCTATGTGTCAGAAAGACAGGTTTGTATTGTTTGTTATATGTTACACAGTCAGGTTTGTGATGTGTAGTATGTGTTACAAAGTCAGGTTTGTGGTGTGTGTTATGTGTGAGAAAGACAGGTTTGTGTTGTGTGTTATATGTTAGAAAAGCATGTTTGTGTTGTGTGTTATGTGTCATAAAGTCAGGTTTGTGATGTGTGTTATGTGTTACAAAGTCAGGTTTGTGATGTGTGTTATGTGTTACAAAGTCAGGTTTGTGATGTGTGTTATGTGTTCCAAAGTCAGGTTTGTGATGTGTCTTATATGTTATAAAAGTCAGGTTTGTGATGTGTCTTATATGTTAGAAAGTCAGGTTTGTAATGTGTGCTATGTGTTAGAAAAGCATGTTTGTGTTGTGAGTTATGTGTCAGAAAGTCAGGTTTGTTGTGTGTGTTATGTGTCAGAAAGTCAGGCTTGTGATGTGTGTTATGTGTTACAAAGTCAGGTTTGTTGTGTGTGTTATGTGTCAGAAAGACAAGTTTGTGTTGTGTGTTATATGTTAGAAAAGCATGTTTGTGTTGTGTGTTATGTGTCATAAAGTCAGGTTTGTGATGTGTGTTATGTGTCAGAAAGTCAAGTTTGTGATGTGTGTTATGTGTTACACAGTCAGGTTTGTGATGTGTCTTATATGTTATAAAGTCAGGTTTGTGGTGTGTGCTATGTGTTGGAAAAGCAGGTTTGTGTTGTGAGTTATGTGTCAGAAAGTCAGGTTTACTGTGTGTGTTATGTGTCAGAAAGTCAGGTTTGTGATGTGTGTTATGTGTTACAAAGTCAGGTTTGTGTTGTGTGTTATATGTTAGAAAGTCAGGTTTGTGGTGTGTGCTATGTGTTAGACAAGAAGGTTTGTGTTGTGAGTTATGTGTCAGAAAGTCAGGTTTGTTGTGTGTGTTATGTGTTAGAAAGTCAGGTTTTGATGTGTGTTTTGTGTTAGAAAGTCAGGTTTGTGATGTGTGTTATGTGATACAAAGTCAGGTTTGTTGTGTGTGTGTTATGTGTCAGAAAGTCAGGTTTATGATGTTTGTTATATGTTCGAACAACTAAACTATCGTGGTGAAAGTCGAAACTTCGATGGCGAAAAGTGAAAACTACAATGGTGAAAAATTATTTTTAGGTTTCGGCTTTTCACCATCTTAATTTCGTTATAATAATTTTTATTTTAATAAATTTATAAATATGCCGCGATGGCCCAAAAGGGACACCGTAGTTACTGTCCACTTGAACTGATAGTAGTGTGATACTTCAGTTACACACCCACGCATTCTATTATTAAGTTGTGATTTACTGCGTATCATGTGTTTATCACGTAAGTGATGAATGCTATATGTCAGGTTTGTGTTGTGTGTTATGTGTTAGAAAGTCAAGTTTGTGTTGTGTGTTGTGTGTCAGAAAGTCAGATTTGTGATGTGTGTTATGTGTTAGAAAGTCATGTTTGTAATGTATGTTATGTATTAGAAAGGCAGGTTTGTGTTGTGTGTTATGTGTCATAAAGTCAGGTTTGTGATGTGTCTTATATGTTAACAAGTCAGGTTTGTGGTGTGTGCTATGTGTTAGAAAGTCAGGTTTGTGTTGTGAGTTATGTGTCAGAAAGTCAGGTTTGTTGCGTGTGTAATGTGTCAGAAATTCAGGTTTGTGATGTGTGTTATGTGTTACAAAGTCAGGTTTGTTGTGTGTGTTATGTGTCAGAAAGTCAGGTTTGTGGTGTGTGTTATGTGTCAGAAAGTCAGGTTTGTGATGTGTGTTATGTGTGAGGAAGTCAGGTTTGTGGTGTGTGTTATGTGTCAGAAAGTCAGGTTTGTGATGTGTGTTATGTGTCAAAAAGTCAGGTTTGTGACGTGTTTTATGTGTTAGAAAATTAGGATTGTGATGTGACATGAAGTATTTTCTTTGGAAAACAATAATACTATAATTTGCAACATGCAATTAACTCAAATTGACATATGTAAAAGCAAGCAGTTAGCATTAAAGTGAACGTAATTTGTAATTTTTCACCTGTAACATGTAATTTACGCACATAGAAGTTGCCACTTGAGTGGATGTAAATTGGCGAAAAGGAAGCTGAAATATATAATTAAGCAATCGGAATTATGGCGGATAATACCCTCCATTCTAAGACGCCGTCTCAAGAGCACTTACATCTCACCGCTAAGGTTATATGTTCGAATCCCGCTCGCTAAAAAAACTTTATGTGAGAAAGTTTCCAGTTACTTGCGGAAGGACGGTGGTTCTACTCAGTCTAAATCAGTCTTAGGTCTTCCTCCATCAGTAAAACTGGATATGCCATGTATAACCTGAAATATGTTTAAAATGGCGTTATGCTGCTGAAATATATGTTCTGAATAAGCCATGATTCTGTTGCCTGATAAATCCTGAGTGATCCTCCACAAATTCAACTGGAAACGCCATACGTAACCTGAAATGTGTTGAAAACGACGTTAACCCATTAAAATACGATTATTAAACGACAATTAACAAGTTTCATAACCTTGGGTGATCGCCATCTTGCCACCGTCATCTTGTTTTTTCTTTGTTACTATAGATATTTAATCAGATGGACAAGGCCGTTGTCATGGCTGGATCATATAAAATAAATACAACGAGTAAATTTTGAGTATCATGTCTTTAATCAAAAAAATAAAATATTTACATTTAAACATAACACATATTAAAATATTAGGTTAATCGTTGTATACTATATATAGAAACATATCTATAACGACTTCCTGTTTATGTCAAGACCACACACACATATATATATATACGTATACTGCAAAATTAGTAGGCATATTAATGGGAAATATATATGCAAATGAAGACGTCGTGTGATAAATGCTCATCGCCTTTTCTCAACCGTACATACTCGGCCAATATCGCCCAAACCAACGGTTTTATGGACTTCGTCGAAGTAGTCCAATTGCACAATGTCTATATCTATTACTATGGTGACACGAGTTACTCTCGTTAATTCTTTCAGCTTGTCTTGACAAAAATAGTTTTATATGCTAAAAACATAATGTTTTTTTTAAATATGTGTGAACTCAAAGAATTGGCTTTCTGGATATGATATATTGTGGGTTTTTTAATGACAAACATGCAAAATCTAAGGTCAAATATGACGTGAAAGTTATTGTTCAATAAGATATTCATGATAATTAGAAAAAAAGATGAACCAAATAAAATCAAATTTGCAGGCTTAACACATATCAGCACATGTGTCACCATGTAAAAGGTTTCTTAATTTGAAAAAAATATAAACAATTCAAAGAGAAATCAATATACATCTATTAGTAACAGTATAAGACTAAAAAACAACAACTTCTTGTTTTCCACATATCTAACCATATTTAAAAGAATTGAGTAGGTAAATCTATTTTTATTGTTAGCAGGTTTTGGCACACAAGCGGCCCTTTTTTACCCTAAAACTTAAGAAAAATAAAAAACAACAAACACCATGAATAAAAACTCACTAATACTATTGCTGCAATTGATGCAAAACAATGACAACTGATAAACAACTTTCCGCTGTTGCTGCTTCTGCTACTGTGACTGATACTGCTACTGCTGCTACTGTTACTTATGCTGCTGCTGCTACTGTTACTGATGCTGCTACTGCTGCTGCTGATACTGTTTCTGATGCTGCTGCTTTCGAATATTACTTAAAACGTCATTTTTACCATATCACGGTGACAACAATATCACGGTGACAGCCATATCACGGTGACAACACTATCATGGTGACAGCCATATCACGGTGAAAACACAATCACGGTGACAGCCATATCACGGTGACAACAATATCACGATGACAACAATATTACGGTGACAACACTATCACAGTTACAGCCATATAACGGTGACAACACTATCACGGCGACAACACTATCACGGTGACAGCCACTTCACGGTGACAGCCATATAACGGTGACAACACTATCACGGTGACAGCCACTTCACGGTGACAGCCATATAACGGTGACAACACTATCACGGTGACAACAATATGACGGTGACAGCCATATCACGGTGACAACACTATCACAGTGACAGCACTATCACGGTGAAACACTATCACGGAGACAACACTATCATGGTGACAGCCATACCATATCACGGTGACAGCCATATCACGGTGACAACGCTATCACGGTGACAACACTATCGCGGTGACAACACTATCACGGTGACAGCCATATCACGATGACAACAGTATCATGGTGACAACACTATCACGGTGACAGCCATATCACGGTGACAACAATATCACGGTGACATCACTATCACGGTGACAACATTATCACGGTGACAACACTATCACGGTGACAGCCATATCACGGTGACAACAATATCAAAGTGACAACACTATCACGGTGACAGCAATAGCACGGTTAGATGAACTTTATATGAGCATAATTGTTTTTTTATGAAATGCAATCACATTAATACATCTAGTTTTTAAAGAGATAGATTCACAAAAGTCTAAGCTTTCTTCTGAATCCCTTACATAGTTGTAAACGCATGTGTTAACTAAAACGTGATATTTTCAATGTAATTATAATATACTAGTGTGAATAAGATATGGTTAAACTAATACATCGTTTATTTCACACATAACTTAATAAATAATATAAATGATTCATGTCGCTCTGATAGACCAGGTCCACCAGACATATCACCGCACTCATATTGCTGATCATCCAATCAGATAAGAGTAAACACTAATTTAATCAATGTGATTGGCTGATGGATTGACCCACAAAACACTTAAACATGGCTGGTGCAAATACTTCCGGTTGGTGCATTTGTCATACCACTAGCCATTGTGTAGAAGCATATATATGAAAGCAATGTTTAGCAAGGCAAAATTATTTTCAACAGGGAAGTAATTTTCCTTTGTTTTAAAGCTTGCATTATGGCGCCGTATACACAATATGCTAACACATCGCTTAAAATGCATACAAATGAGTTCTCACACATATCTCAAGTTGAAAGATATATTATCTTTCGTGTACGTAATTAAATTACATGTAAATGTAAATCAATTGTTGTTTTTTTTATTTATTCACCGATTGCCTGAAACATGTTAATAATTCATTATAAAATCATTAGAATTGTTACAATACTATGTTAATTCAATAAGTAAAAATCCTCTTTTATCTCACTAAAATAAAGTGTCCGTCGTCATTATAAAACGTCAGTTGCTACCAAGATGTGTCGCTCTTCGCATATTTACATGTTGTTTCACAAAAACGAACTCTGAAAAACAACAACATAATTATAAATATAGAATTAAAAACATCCAAATCAAAGAAAGTGAAACGTTTACTGTTAAATTAAATGTGTTCAGGTAAGGTTATTTTTATTAGTATATCTCGCCTAAAACACTTCTGTTAAATCCTCACTGGCCAGAGGATAACAGTTGTTATTAATTCATCGAAAGATACTGTAACAGTTTGTATAGGTGACGTCACGATACTGTTAACTGCTCCAGCAGGTAACCGTTTGTATAAATGACGTCACGATACTGTTAACACCGTTTGTATAAATGACGTCACGATATTGTTAACCGCTCCAGCAGGTAACAGATTTTATAAATGACGTCACGATAATGTTATCCCCTCCAGCGGGTGTCAGTATTCAAACTGCACGAAATAAATTTAAATTTTATATATAATTAAACTATGTCATAACAGTAAATATTTTGTTCGGCATGATTAAACAACAATGTTACAATGTTACAATTGACCTTAAATTGCTCATCTGTGAGATAGCAGACCGGCAAAATAATTCAAGTGTAGCAACGTAGACACTGACCAAAATATTCTGTGGTATTAGGTAACTCCTGTGTTACATGTAGTTTGGTGAAAATCAATAATTAATATTGTTGAAGGAGTGTACACAGCGTCAAACAGACATGTTTTACGATTTAAGGACCATAACTTAGACAACAACAATCCGATAATCCGAGACATTATGGTTACACTGCATAAATGTTGTGAAAATTCAATGCAAATTATGGGTACTAAAGAGGTGCATACACGGTCAACTAATGAACATATCAACAATGCAAGGGCAATAACCCCGACATTAATTATCAGATGTGAACATTTCGAGACATTGTTCGATAAATTAGTGTTATATAATATGCTGGTACCATAACGATTAACTTATTATTGTCGATCAAGGGCCATAACTCCTATACTGATTATACAATGCATCCAATCAGATATACTATTATATAACTACTGTACATGTGCTAGTTTGAAGAGGATTAAATAAAAGATTGTGTGCTAGATTGTCCAATATGTTGTTGTTGTTGTTGTAACACTACGGAATCCACACAAAACTGCGGAAGCTAGTCACAGTCAAATAATGCAATGTTTTAACGAATAATGTAGTTATTGTCGATCAAGGGCCATAAATCCATAAATGCGGAAGCTAGTCACAGTCAAATAATGCAATGTTTAAATAAATAATGAAGTGTTTTTTTTCGATCAAGGGCGATAACTCCATAACTGCAGAAACTAATCACAGTCAAATAATGCAATGGTTTAACGAAAAGTGTAATTATTGTCGATCAAGGGCGATAACTTCATAACTGCGGAAGCTAGCCACAGTCAAATAATGCACTGTTTTAACAATCAATAACAATAGCAAATCCGACATAATTATCCAATTAAGCCAGTTCAAAAAGTTGTCCGAGATATTACGATTATATTTTCTACAGTATTTGGTATGGCCCGACCGGAACTTGACCCAAACCCCCTTATCCGTTTGGGATGTAGAGTTATGAAAAAGCTCATATAAAAAGAAAACATAAACATAACATAAAAGTAATTTGTACATACATCCATCGAGGTCCCTGGGTCTTGGATCAATCTTTGGTCTCTTGATTTCGTACTAGAATAATAGAAAATAAACACTGACAACAAGCGGAAAGGTGAAAGAAAAAAATCGTAAAAACCCTTTATCAAACATTTTGTTGATTTTGCTATCTCAAGAAGCGAATGAAGCAGAACTATATGTGCAGCTCTGGTTGTCATTTAATTGTAAGAATTTAATGCAACCCCAAATTTAATGACATATTTCCATGACCCTCCATGTTTTAAATTGTAGTGGAGTACGTAATGAACTGATCAGACAATGCTATCTACTGAAAATGCACCCATCCTTACCCCCAAGGTCTTTTATAGCTATCTCACCTAGCACGTATATTTTTTAATACGAACATTAGTACACGACTGTTCTTGTATCAAAACAGGCATGAAATGGAGAGTGAACAAATTTATAGTCATAGCAATTTCATCATGAATGTTTTTTAATAGATATTATCAATAAGCGTTATTATCGGCTATATATTGAAGGGAGGCACTTGAATCTCTTGTGTTGACCATGCACATGGTCCACAATATAAGCTGAATGTTTGAATCACCCGTTATCACCAACAGCACGTTGAATTTGACAAGGCTATAGCAGCACTTGACAATAATGTAATTGAAAATGAACCCACCAACTCATCAGAACTTTGTGTTCTGTTTTGGTTACACGATGGAATCTTTATAGCACTTAATATACTTGCATGAAGATGACCAAACAATCTAATCAGAATAAGTTTGCCTGTTTTTAAACACGGTACATATTCAAAGTTTAATTCTATATTTTGAATTGCAAGTTTTACTTAAACTACATGACATGAACTAATGAACGATTATGCAGACCAAGATTAAAACACAATTTGCTTACCAAGACCCGACCGGCCCTCTGTGGAAAAGAATTGATTAGTTGGTACGACAATAAAATGTACAATTTAATTTGCAATAAACATGACTGAACGAATGCAGATCAAAAATTAAAAAAACATAAAAGGGAATACTAAATGTATGTAACAATGACAGATTAATGAAAATATAAGATATATGTAATAATGATAGACTAATAAGAATACAATATATACGTTATTATGATAAATTAATGACAATACAAGATATATGTAATAATGACAGATTAATGAGAATACAAGATATATATTATAATGATATATTAATAAGAATACAATATTTTTGTAATACTTATAGATTAATGAAAATACAAGATATATGTAAAAATGACAGATTAATGAGAATACAAGATATATATAATAGTGATAAATTAAATAGAATACAATATTTATGTAATAATCATAGATTAATGAAAATACAAGATATATGTTATAATGATAGTTTAATGAGAATACAAAATAAATGTAATAATGACAGATTAATGAAAATATAAGATATATGTAATAATGACAAATTAATGAGAATATAAGATATGTTATAATGGCAGAGTAATGAAAATACAATATATATGTAATAATGATAGACTAATGAGAATACAAGATATACGTTATTATGATAAATTAATGATAATACAAGATATATGTAATAATGATAGATTAATGCAAATATATGATATATGTAATAATGACAGATTAATGAAAATACAAATATATGTTATACTGATAGATTAATGGAAATACAAGATATATGTTAAATTGATAGATTAATGGAAATACAAGATATATGTTATACTGATAGATTAATGAAAATACAAATATATGTTATACTGATAGATTAATGGAAATACAAGATATATGTTAAACTGATAGATTAATGGAAATACAAGATAAATGTAACAATGATAGATTAATGAAAATACAAGATATATGATCTAATGATAGATTAATAGAAATACAAGATATATGATATAATGATAGATTTATGAAAATACAAGATATATGTAATACTGATAGATAAATGAAAATACAAGATATATGTTATACTGATAGATTAATGAAAATACAAGATATATGTTATACTGATAGATTAATGAAAATACAAGATATATGTTATACTGATAGATTAATGGAAATACAATATATATGTAATAATGATAGATTAATGAAAAAAACAAGATATATGTAACAATGATAGATTAATAGAAATACTAGATATATGTAATAATCATCAATTTAATACCTTTTTATTAGGATCTATGCCACTGAACATGAAGTCCCAAGAAAAGTTGGACGGAGAGGCTTGGTCTGCAAAAGAAAAGCATTTGTTGACAAATTGACATACAATAAATAAATAGATAAATAACTTGTATATATATTTTTTCATAGATACATTACGGACATCCAGTGTGGGGAGGGGAAGCAAAGAGCCCACTCCGATCATGAAATTTCAAATATATGTCACACTGTGTTTGCTGTTTCTTCAAAGAGTGATGGTTTGCATACATACCTTGTGAGTAGTACGGAAGTTTCTTATCATACTGACGGTCCCTGGGATCCTGAAAACTTTCCGAATACTCTTCATCTAAATCTGGCCTTCTGTACACTCCACCCACGCCCCCGTAGGATGACGTATCGCCTCTCGTTGCCATTTGACTTGCCAAATACGGTTTGGGATATTGCATGTCTTTCCTAAAAGTTCAAATATTTTTATAGAAAAAAGTATGGGCATTCAATTATATTCAGATTTCTATGTGTTTTGTGTCTGTGTGTATTATTTATTTGTCAGAAAGAGATGACAGTTGCTCAGCAAAGTAAACTATACACGTACTAATAAAAAAGTTTCGCAATGAAACAACATGTGACATTCAGATTTCCATGGATACCTAGCAAGTCATGTACATAACGAAAGGCATCACTTAAAACTGAGTATGAGTTGGCAACAGAACTAATTTATTAAGAAATCAATAAGAAATATTTTGATTACGATAATTTGCGACTATGAATTGTAAACGGGGGTAATTTACGAACAAAACAAACTTCTGATACCAAATGTATGAATCTGAATTACGTGATCATTTTTTTTGTAAACGGAGGTAATTTACAGACAAAACAAACTTCTGATATCTAATGCATGAATCTGAATTACGAGATCATTTTTATGTAAACGTAAGTAATTTACGGACAAAAACAAACTTCTGATACCTAATGCATGAAGTTTGATACATTTTCGGAAACAATTTTGTATTTCAATGCAAACAATTTTTGCAGATTTGAAATTTATTATCTTAAATCTTTTTCAATCTTGAAACGTTCCCAAAGCACACGGATTATTTAAGTCGAAAAGTGATCATAATTCCTATAAAATTCGACCGACGTCGTCACATCGAACTTGACCTGTACTTTATAATAATACAACTGTTACGACATACCAAATACTAAAATACCTAATCCAAAGTTTTTGATTGAAAATTAGTTTATGTTACCAAAATTTAATTAAGGGGTCATGCACAGACAGACGAACAGGAGTAACACATAATGTCCTGTCACCATTCTTCGAATGACGGAGCATAAAACTATAGTAATAAAAAATGAAGTTGGCTAATTCAATAAAACGCAATAAAGCAATGGAACAAGTACATACACGTATTATTTTCGGATGAAATCATTCTTTTCACAGACAAGATCGTTACCAGTTCAAATTAACAATAATCCAACACAATTTAAAAAAGTTTTTCAAGTATGAATAATTGTCTGTGAATTATAGCTGATTGGTGTGTAAAACACGTATCCGCTCAGAGTGTCAACAATACATGTATCAGAATAGTTCAAGTTAGAAAATGTTGAAACTATAAAATGATGTAACCTTGAAGTATATTCTTTTTCTTCAAGCTCTGATCTTTTCCTTCTCTTGTGGAGGTAGATGACAACTATGGCGATCAATAAAGCTGTCAGCATTAACAGTGGTACTCCTATGCCGAGTCCAAGAATCAACGGCAAGTTATCTGTTAACAAAAATATGTGCTTAAGACCGACTAAAATTATGTTTTTCTGACAAAGGTAACAATATTATAAAAAATAATCAAAATTTGACGCAAATTGAACATGATATTTTGATGTTAATTATGTAATATGACCAGTAATAGTGTTTTGGCTCATAGTTCTCGTGAGATTCCATAACAAAAACTGAACATTCCATTCAATATAATGTTGAATTGCATTTCTAAAGTTATATCATAAATCTTACCCGATGTCTTTATGGGTCTGTAAAAGAAACAGATAAATGGCATTAGCTCACACCTGAATGAAATAAACTATTTATGCATTTAAAGTTAAATAATAATTCTGGGCTTAATAATTTTGTTATCTATCACTACAACTTTAATTGATTTGTCAATAGTACTCGTTTATAACGTAACCACTACATGATATTTGCATATTTCTGAAAGCAACAAAGATTAGACAAGAGCAGACTTGAGCAGTATTCCAATTTCGATCAACACTGAACAGGCTTCATGGTTGCAAGGAAAATATATAATAACAGCACTAAATAAAATTGCTATCTAGTTATATCATGTCGACTCTTACACTATCATTGTTGATTTTGGATAACACTGGTATTTATTTAATTTAGATAATAAGAAAATGGCTTCACTGCAGTTATAATAGTCACAATATTATATCTATAACATCATATAATTGTGTAATGCCGTGCTAACGAAGATATGAATATTGAATACATACTCGCACACTGGTTTCCCGTTAATGATGGAACATTGCTCTTCTGGGTCACAGGAACCAACCGTCAGTATAAATATTTGACAAAGCTTATTCGCTGTACTGTCTTCAATTGCCACTAAAGTAAATTTAAAAAATCGTTATTTTTTTAAGGGAAAATCGAATGTTTCATCAGTTTTATATTAAATGATACATTTATATTGTGGTTCATTCAATGTTACATTCGACAGAAGAAGACAAAACTAAAACAGGGTGTAAATATTAAACAAGAAGCCATTTAGAGGACTAAATAATTGTTTGTAACTTACACGTTTATAAAACTGTATTCTCTTATTACATTAAATATTTCAAAGTAAAAATGTGCATTAATACAACTTGTCAACCTGAAATAACATTATGAATTAAACAATATAGTTCTAACGCATCATTAATCGTTAACATACCTGCTTTGTCGCCTAGTTTCATAACCAGCACCTGTCCAATAACACCAAACACCTCAATGTTCTCTCCTGAAGCAATGTCAGCATTAGCCAGGACAAGGTCTTGTAATGCAGAATTTAGCGCGATGACCGAATATTCTGTCGCAATACTTCCTCTCCTGTGATAAAGTAAAAAAAAAGATTTAAATTACGTGATTAAGTGTTTATTACCGGCAAGTTTAAACTTAAAATAATGATATTGATACAACATTAACATCTTTATACATCATTAACAAATCTCGCTCGGAGGCATATATATAAAAGCCGAAGTACTTGAAAGAACTGATAGTCGATACATATTTATACGCCGTCCTAATTTGATTGATATTATTGTAGTATTTGGTTTATTTTAACCCTTTAATTCATATAAACGCCTTTGGACACCTCTTATATAGAAGGCTTTTGAACTATTGGGTGAATTATGTTTATATTAACTGACAGAGTGGAAAACAGTGCAGGAAGTGTTCAGATTGCTCGTTACGAGCAATCTGAACACTTCCTGCACTGTTTTCAAAGGCCTTCTATGATTGGTGCGGAAAACGCGTATCTATGGAGTAAAGGGTTAAGCAACATTATCTTTTAAAAATGATATAATTCAATGTCCACAATATACTATTATTGTTTAATGTGTTTCTGTTAGCATGTATTAAATACATGAAATGAAGTTAGAAATATTCTGGGTCTGAAGAAATAGCATTTTGACAAATTGTTAAATCCTCCTACCGTTGTACATGTAAGTAACATATAGTACTCGGACAAATAGCTATTCCAGTGGTGTCCACTGTCTCTTTTAGAGGGAACACAATTATACCTCATTAGTTGTTATTGTTAAATGTTCTGTGGATGACCTAGATGTTGAAATAGCAAAGATTATACACTCTGTGTTTGTCGGAGAACATCGGATCGAGAATGGGATTTAACTCTCGACCTCTGGCGTTAGCTGCAAACAGTCTATCAATTGTACCACAGATCCTCTTAGAATTCGAATTGTCGATTTGCGGATAAAGGAACTTTTGCGTAGAATCTTATTTATAATTTTAGCGGAAATTAAATCAGTTATTTTAAATTAATACATTTGTACTTGATACTGTGGCGTACACTTTGATTTTTTAAACAAGACACTGACCTTACGCTGTGAACAATAACCATCAACTTGATTCCAGGCATTTTCTTCTCATAAATCGCCAATAGCTGAAATGTATTTAGAAGCGATAAAGTAAAGCATGGTACTGGTAGTAAAATACAAAAATGAGAACATATATGCCTAATAGGGTTCTAAGGGCGCAGTCACCAAGACAATATAAACATAATCAATGTATAAAAAAGTACAATTTACAAAATCTATACATACAAAAAAGTAACAACAAACTCCATACATTGAACGGCAACTAAAACACATTGCTATGTAAACAAAAACCATCTGTAGTTAAGTTGTTTAATAATGTCTATTTTATATTCAGATTAATTATATAAATAGTTTACAAATATAAAATGGGTCCTCTGAAGGCGATGTCGTCGTATGACCAATTACATCTCACCGCGCAGTTTGTACAGCCAAACACTTTATAAAAGTCAATTTATAACGAGTGTTTCTGGGCGTCATAATGGTGTTACATGTTTACCAAATTCCAAAAAAATATATATTATCAAAACAGTATAACAATGCAGCAGTGCATTTGAAAGATTAAAACTGTGTTTGTGTCGCTGACGCTAGAAGTGACTTGTTTGATCCAGGAGCAGATGACCTCTAAAAAAGAACACTTATTACAGTTTCTGCATAATAAACTGACTCAAAAGTGGGTCATATACGCACTGAGCTTTCTTCATAATCGAACTAAAATAAATTAATACATGTACAATCTAACATGATTAAAACAATGTGTTACATTTTTATATCTATAAAATCACACGATAACAATATCTTACGTTTCTTTCTAGTTCCGCCTTGTACCTTTGTACTGTGATGGATACACTGAAGTTCACGCTAGGTGGCAGTGTAATGTTTACGACAATTTGGATCCTGATTGACGTGGAAGTCGCTGTAAACAAGATTACGATGACAAAACAATGATATTGATGAAAAATTAAGTATCTTGGATTTTCTAGATATTAAAACAAAAAACTTTTATCGTTGAATTGACCTAATGCATATATAAATATATATAGCTATCAGATCATGTATGTAAATTTGTCCCCCCTGTCCGGATGTATTGCATGTAATTCCATAGTATATATGTCATGGTCGACACAAAATTTATTGGTTTGACAGAGACCTTGATATTGTGTCTATGGTTTGCATTGTAGCTAGGCGCACTCGCCGTAGTCTGGTCTGTACATTTAAGTTTTGGTTATTCACCAATAATTATCTCCATACAAACATATATATAAACATATATATATATATAACTATCTAAATGATTTCACAAATACTTTATAAAACTTGGTTTAGAAGTTTTCCATTTTTAAGTAAATTAAATTAATAATTTCAAAACAGCAAAACAACGTCCAAAGGTTAAACAACCCTGTATTGTTGTAAAGATGCATCAAATGCGCATCAGTTTAAAATTTAAGAGCGAAGATTCATCATGTTTTTACACTCTTGCTACAAAGTTGTGTGCACTGCTAATTACAGTTAACGCTCTCTCTCTCTCTCTCTCTCTCTCTCTCTCTCTCTCTCTCTCTCTCTCTTTCTCTGTACATACCTGGTGTAGGAAATGCTGTAGTAGTTGTAAGATTACCTGAAATAAAGATAAAGATAAAACAATATGATGACATCATTTATCAACAAGACATGCTTGTATGAAACAATATTTTCTGCCGAAAATGAAAAAAAAAGCCGTAACTCAGTCAAAAACGCAAACCAAATATGGGCAATTAGAACTCACACTGATCCTTCTCAGCAAGTTTCAGTGAAATCGTACTCATTGTTCAAGTCTGTATTTCAAATATGAAGTTCGATAATAACTTACTAAGTACACAGTTGCGATCACTGGCTCTTTCATGTCCAACAACACAGGAACACTCATGTCCACCTTGTGTGTTATAGCAGCCCTCGTTATCATGGATACAATTGTGGAACCCTGTCGCACATTCGTCAACGTCATCCTCACACCTGGTGCCAGTCCATTTCCACGTGCAATCACAATCACCAGTAACGTGATGACAGGTCTGCTGTGTGCTGAACGTGTGATTACCGTCACAATCACAAGGAGCGTTACAGTCCAATCCGTACTTGTCATTAGAACAAGCTGTAATAAATGTACACATGCTAGTTTTAAAGTCTACATACATGTATAACATAACAATCAAGGTTTATACTATACTATATTAATAGATATATTAATATCATGTTACACATGTACGTCAAAAAATGAAGACTAAAACGTGGCTCATGTTTTCTTTATTTGTTTATTTGCTGTCAATACGAAGAGGCTACATATGCGTTTTTATTTAGAACATTCATTAAAAATCTCGTCACTTCCGTAATGAAATAAATCAGTGTAATACTAGTTAGGTATTCGTGAATTCCAGTTTAATAACACGCTATGGAGAGGATTCTGAATTTTCTATTGATTGGTTAAAAATCTCATCTCCTCAGCGTCTGTTACTGAATCATATATACTTTAACCAATACCTGAACTTTAAAGGCAGCATGTCAGAAAAATCGCTATAAATAACTGAAATGTTGTATGCATCTCATCATTATTTATAGATGAAACACAAACTACCTTGAAATTTCAAATCCGTTAAAACGTGACAAAAAAAATTGTTAAACGGACTCAGTGAATATAAACATAATTAAAATGTGAAGATCCTCATACACTTCATACACAAGTGCAGTAGATCTTCGTTACTCGAACACGGATGGCTCGAACACGAATGTCTCGAGCACCGCATATAATTCGAACCACTTATCTGATCCCGGCCGAATTCCTTTTTAGTTGTACATGCATGTACATGTATTGTATGGTGTTGAAGAATACCTGACTCGAGCAATCTTTTATTCGAACTGTTTTGTCTAGTTCCATCAGTTTCGAGCCATCGAAGTTCTATTGTATAATCAAACGGAGTTACAAACATCCAAACGTGAAGGGTTAAACGTTTTTTGATGCAAGAATTTAATATTGCATTTTGAGAACAGACGTTTTCAATTTTCCACACTTTCTGATGAAAAATATTTAGTACTTTATCAACAATGTTAAAACTAATTTATTGAAATAAAACTATTTGTCACTGTTGAGAAATTCATTAAAAAGGAGTAGAACAATACTTCCGGTGTATCTACAAGTATGTATGGCCACTGTAGCATAAAACATAAATATAAAACACACATATTGTGACCATGGTGTTATACGTATGGTATTTATGGTTGCTGTATAACAGGACACATTATAATGTTTGATTCATTTTCACTTAAAAATAACACCTTTCTGAAACAAAATTATAAAACTCAAAAGTATGAACATAAAATACCACATTACGCATTGTACCCTTTATTTTGTTTCGAATTGGAAAAGTTGTTAAATTCAAGCAAAGATTTTAAAGTAATCCTTTTGATTCATTTGTGGTCACCTACGACAGAAAGTGTAAATATATATTTCAATTGATCGATATAATTAAAACTATTTCATGCAAATACCAGTATGTGAATTTAATTGATGTAAATGGTATTAAATACCAATCGATTTCAACATTGTCACGTATCCTTGTCATGCTTGAGTCTTGTATCTTGTCTATGTAATTAATACAAAACAAGTTTTAACTCACCTTCACAAAACGGTTTACTTAAAAGACGCATCACATATCCTGTCCAGCAGGTGCATTCAAAGTCGCCCACTGTGTTTGTGCAGTTGGAATACTCCGGACAAGTGTTCGGGTTAGTTGTACATTCATCTATATCTTGTGAACAATCTGCACCTCCCCAACCTGAGGCACAAACACAGCCTGTGCTTGCCGAGCATTCAGATAAGTGTGCAGTGTCACAGGTACACGTGTTGGCACAGTTATCTCCCCATGTGTTGGTAGGACAAGCTGAAATTATTTGCAAACGTATTTTCATATCATTTAGTTTATATGTATATAACTGTTCCCAAAGAAGGGCTTACTCACTTTCAGGTGTACAATGCGCGCAACGCGAATCAACAACAATGAACAACTTGTGCGAGCACTAATTGAAGAGAGGAATGCCATATACCAATACTGAATACACTGCCTTATTCGCAGTATGAAGCAGCAGTGAACGCAAACGGTGGTCACACACGGTACTGATTTGTGACCTTTGACTTTTATCCTTTAACAGAATTCATCCTTCAACATTTAAGACAATGAAATTCCGCAAGAGTCTCACATTTCATTGTTTCTTCTTTTGGCCATTCATTAAAAACCTTTTTAACTTTGTTTTATATTCAATGTTGACAAAATATATAAAACAGTATCAAAATGTAATGAATATATTTCATGGTGTGTTTTTACTGATCGTCAATGTATACAAACGTTAACAAAAATTGTTTTATCTTTTGTTATATTCAAATAAACCCAGTTGTGCCTGTGCACCTTTGTTCCCTTCTAAATCGCAAGTAAAGTGATGCTATACAAACCTAATATACAAGTGCATTGACTTTCAGTTCTATGGTAACCAGTTTACACTCACAGTGGAATGAACCATCAATCTTTCGTCACATCACACAGGACGGTGTAACAACAAATATATTTTTCTTAAATAAATGTTAAATTGTCCACATATATATGGTTTACTCTGGTAAATGTGTATTACAAGAACCAATAGGTGCTACATAAATTGAACATACCGGTACATTCGCTGTCTGTGAGTTTAAAACCAGCTTTACATACACAAACAAACGATCCGTTGTTGTTCTTGCATTGTTCAGATTCCGCATCACAGGTGTGTGTACCTCGGGCACATTCATCAATATCTATCAATTAAAATTGCCATATGTCATACCGTTAGTAAATAATATCTATTACTGTAAACTCTTAATGCTAACGTTTTAATAATGTTTATAACTTAGAATCAACTCACATCAACCTACTTTCATATTTCACATTCCCTGATCATTACATATATATGAGCGAATCACGTCAGAGATTGCTCTGAAGCAATAACATTAATAACTACAAAAATATACTAGAACATGAAGCAAATGAATATAAAACTTTACCACACATAATTAATACAAATTAAAAATAGTTTTCTATAAACAACTATTGTCAAATTTAGAGTTCTTTTTGACTGCTAAATGGTGAACATTTCTCATGTTAAGTCGAAAGTCATGCTTATAAAAGACGCAAACCGGTTGAGTAGTATTGCTGGTACATATATATATTATGTACATGCACGTTACTGACTCAATAAAGATACGTATGTTGAACAGTTCAGTCGGAACCACCTCCCCTGTCATTTTGAAATGCACATTTTTAAACACAATGTCGATAGTATTATTGAAATGAAGGACAGTAAGAAGTTGTTGGCTGGTTCCCTCTACAAGAAGACTTTATTCACATATTCGTTTGCGATAACGACAGAAATGTGTACACATTTGTGACATATTTCATATTCATTGCAAAATGAATAAAGATGGATGTTAATATATACCTATGCATTCGTCTTTATCATTCAGCACATAGCCTGTGTCACAATTACATATATGTGACCCGTTTGTATTTACACAGACTGTACGTTGTGGTAATTGTGCACATGGTGTTGGTGACAGTTGACATTCATTGACATCATCAGTGCAATTATCCCCTATCCATCCAGATGTACAGTTGCATTTACCCGTTGCTGGAACACACAATTCTGTGTTGGTGACATCACAACTGCATGTCTGGGCACAATTGGTTCCAAAGTGTATTTTATCACAAGCTGTGATAAAAAGAAACATTGTGACTTTTGATTCATCGGAAAGTAAGAAACAAATTATAACCATAATAGTATCAATATTTTACTTTCATTATATATGACAAATGTCTATTCAACTAGATCAAGTATTATTATCCCAAACTACAATCTCATCAATTGAATCAATAGCATATATTTTATCAATTAATACTATAGTCCAATCTCATTAATTGAGACTGTACTATCGCCCAATCTCGATGTAACTATACTAAATTCCAGTTTCATTAATTGATACTATACTTTATCCAATCTCATCAATGGCGACTATACTATATTCCAATCTTAATTGAAACTGTTCTATATTCAATCTCATTAATGGATACTTTAACATATTCCAGTCTTTTTAATTGAGACTATACTATAGTCAAATATAATTAATTATGACTGTATTATATTTAAATATCATACAATAATGTTTTAATATTTTCCAATATCATTATTTCAATCTCAATAACGTGAACACATACACCCATACAACCTCAGACACCATGCCTGTAATTTAATTGAAAATGCCAGACGTATTTTATCCATGTAACAACATTTCGGTGTCAAAAATGAAAGAATTACTGCTGGGTGAAAATATATGTTCGTTCTTTGTTTCCATTCAATTATTGAAAAGGTGTCCATGTTTCGTTAGGAGCCTTTATGTAAAAATAGAATTAAATGTCTACTATTGTGTGTGCTAATTAGCGGATGTTTTGAAATTTTATTTTAACTAGTGCATACATGGATGTTTTCGGGAAATCGAAGCTATGTTTATAATGTGTATTTATTAAAATGAAAATATTGCATTTTTTCTGATGTTCCAAGTTAAATTATTGACATATATTAAATAAACGTTGATTGGGTTACTCTTAGGTTAATAAAGACACTATATTTGAGCATATAACTACATACTATTTCATGTGCACAATATACAGAGAAAATCCTGACCTTGACATGATCCATCCCCGAGTTTTGAAAATCCAGCATCACATTGACAGATGGACGAACCAACAGTATTAACACAATAAGAGTTTTCAGTAGTTGAACATGTGTCTGGATTGGCTGTACATTCGTTAATGTCGTCCTCGCAAGTGGTGCCATTCCACCCCGCTTTACATGTGCAAGTGCCATCGGAAGTGTTACACAATGCTGTTTTTGCCTCGACACAGTCACATGTTTCCCCACAGTTATCTCCATAGCTGCCTTGTGGGCATTCTGTAGAAAATGATATTTTCCAATTTTAATTATTATAACACAGAAATAAGGTTGATTGCATATCAAAGTATACGCTTTATTTTTCAATGAAAGCAGGACATGGTCTTAGTAACGCATTGACCCAACATAGACTGTCAAAGAAGTCGACAATCAGCAATCAATATTGGTTGCTTGATACATCGTTTTTGTCTTTAGTGTAACTAACAATGTGTAAGTAAACACGACATTGTATTTAGTTGACAAACAATGCCACGTGGTCATTGGGCGGAGCAAGTGTCGTTCTAGCGTCAGGTCAATCAAGTACCTCACTGAAGTACATACTGTCACACATACAAGATATGAAGTATTGTGGTGTGGTGTGGTGTGGTGTGGTGTGGTGTGGTGTGGAGTGGAGTGGAGTTGTGTGGTGTGTTGTGGTGTGGTGTGGTGTGGTTTGGTGTGGTGTGGTGTGGTGTGGTGTGGTGTGGTGTGGTGTGGAGTGGAGTGCAGTGGAGTGGAGTGGAGTGGAGTGGTGTGGTGTGGTGTGGTGTAATGTGGAGTGGAGTGGAGTTGTGTGGTGTGGTGTGGTGTGGTGTGGTATGGTTTGGAGTGGAGTTGCGTGGTGTGTTGTGGTGTTGTGTGGTGTGGAGTGGAGTGGTGTGGTGTGGAGTGGAGTAGAGTGGTGTGGTGTGGTGTGGTGTGGTGTGGTGTGGTGTGATGTGGTGTGGTGTAGTGTGTTGTGTTGTGGGAAGGTGTGATGTGGTGTGGTGTGGAGTGGTGTGTAGTGGAGTGGGGTGGTGTGGTGTGGTGTGTGGATTAGTGTAGTGTGGTGGGGTGTGGTGTGTAGTGGTGTAGTGTAGCGTAGCGTAGAGTAACGTAGAGTAGAGTAGTGTAGTGTAGTGTAGTGTAGTGTAGTGTAGTGTAGTGTAGTGTAGTGTAGTGTAGTGTAGAGTAGCGAAGAGTAACGTAGAGTAGAGTAGAGTATAGTAGTGTAGTGTAGTGTAGTGTAGTGTAGTGTAGTGTAGTGTAGTGTAGCGTAGTGTCGTATAGCGTAGTGTCGTATAGCGTAGTGTATGGTATTGTGCTTATTAGCACCACTTCTTTCTGTTGTATAGCAACAGTTTCTGCTCGCAACAGTGGAGTGGAGTTGCGTGGTGTGTTGTGGTGTTGTGTGGTGTGAAGTGGAGTGGTGTGGTGTGGTGTGGAGTGGAGTGGAGTGGTGTGGTGTGGTGTGGTGTGGTGTGGTGTGGTGTGGTGTGGTGTGGTGTGGTGTGGTGTGGAGTGGTGTGGTGTAGTGTGTTGTGTTGTGGGAAAGTGTGATATGGTGTGGTGTGGAGTGGTGTGGAGTGGAGTGGGGTGGTGTGGTGTGGTGTGTCGAGTAGTGTAGTGTGGTGTGGTGTGGTGTGGTGTGTAGTGGTGTAGTGTAGTGTAGCGTAGAGTAGTGTAGTGTAGTGTAGTGTAGTGTAGTGTAGTGTAGTGTAGTGTAGTGTAGTGTAGAGCAGTGTAGTGTAGTGTAGTTTAGTGTAGTGTAGTGTAGTGTAGTGTAGTGTAGTGTAGTGTAGTGTAGTGTAGTGTAGTGTAGTGTAGTGTAGTGTAGTGTCGTGAAGTGTAGTGTAGTGTAGTGTAGTGTAGTGTAGTGTAGTGTAGTGTAGTGTAGTGTAGTGTAGTGTAGTGTAGTGTAGTGTAGAGTAGCGTAGAGTAACGTAGAGTAGTGTAGTGTAGTGCAGTGCAGTGCAGTGCAGTGCAGTGCAGTGCAGTGCAGTGCAGTGTAGTGTAGTGTAGTGTAGTGTAGTGTAGTGTAGTGTAGTGTCGTATAGCGTTGTGTCGTATAGCGTAGTGTATGGTATTGTGCTCATTAGCACCACTTCTTTCTGTTGTATAGCAACAGTTTCTGCTCGCAACAGTATATCAAATGTATATGTAAAATGATTTTTTTATAACATAAACATATATCAAATGCATTCAAAATAAACGATGAGCCTAATGTATTCGAATTAAAACCTGTACAAGCTGTATACAAAACACAAAATGAACCAAATATGTCAGAAATAAAACACGTAACAATGTATATAAAATTAAATATGAACCTATTTATCTTTAAAAAACATTTCTATAAAAGTTATGAAGTTAAGACATCTTACTACCTTTACATTTCTAAAATAATTTCAAAGTAAATAGTGTCATGTACAGCACTATTTTATACCAATGCATGTTTTCTGATCTTGTTCTAGTTGGTATCCCCTTTTACAACTGCAAGCGTATCCTCCTGCCACATCCTGGCAGACCTGAGTACATGGTGCAGGTGACAACTTGCATTCCAGTATATCTATATAGTAATTAGATGTGTTACTTTTTTATGAAATCATGAATGTTTATCAAGAAATCAATATTAAAGGTGTCAGAATAATAGACTAACAAATATAGTCATTCACATATATGCATTTATCCCAGGATAGGAGGGTAACGGGTCCGATCCTCCCCGCGGCTTTGTGTGGTGTCCTTGAGTAAGTCACCTTTTCCCCCATATGCTTAGAACTGGTTCTACCCAGGAAGACACTGAGCATCAGTTATTGTATAATTTGTAATAACTTGTTTCACGAATGAAGTCAAATAAATAAATTTAAACTAAAAAGCAAATTTTGTTTCGAAAATATTATTAACAATAGCTGAGTCCTCCATAGCCAAATGATTTAAGGCGCCATACCAAAACCATATTACCTCTCACGTTCCACACTAATTTGGTCAAACAATTTTATATGGGAAAGTTGGTCAGCTACTTGCAGAAGGATGGTATTCCTACGTCTTCCTCTACCAATAAAATTGGATGCCATATACAATTCATAATGTATTGAAAATAGCTACATATATTACAACAAAATAGGCTTGTAAACTTTTATCAAAAAATATATATGTGGCTTTTTGATGCTGTGTCAGAGCATTATAAACAAACATTTCAATTAAATGGAAGAATACCTGTACAGTCAGTAGAAGAACCAAGTTTCTCGAAACCATTAAGACAATCACAGCTAGGGTTGCTGTTAATCATCGAACATTCAGAGTTGAGGCCACAGTTAGTTTTGTCTTCATCGGAACATTCTGTGAGAGCTGTTGAAATATAAAAGGTATAGTTTTTTTGTTTTGTTTTTTAAGAAAGTCATTTTGTCAATAAATTAAAATTTAAGTGGTATACTTTTTACATGAGTGTATTACATCTAAAACAAATAACAAATATTTTAATACAGTACTACTCCTTTAATAAGAACATCAATGGGACCAAGTAAAAGTGGTAATAAAATGTGTGCCATGTTATCTGAAGTTTCTTTTCATCATTTTCTCTCACCCAAATTTATTAATATCAATATCAATACCGGGTAGCTTCTATTACCAAGTTTTGTATTGAAACTTTACTGGCAAGTCACGACTTTCTTCTTACTTAATTAACATTGGTATTTCTCATATATATACATATGTGTCATCTGTATGTATATTCATGTATAACTATACACTGTGTAAAATGATATCAAATTATTAAATACAGTTGAACTTCAATGGCTTGAACTCAATAAGACTGAACAAAATAGTTAACGGTTGTTCGAGCCAAGTATCATTCAACATCATATCATACCTACAAATATGAATTCGGCCATAACCAGGTAAGTGATTCGAGATATATATAATGTTCCAGCTTTCAGTGTTCGAGCCAATGAAGTTCTATTGTAGAATTACACCAATATAAAGCAAGAGCAAAAACAAGAGTTCTCAGAAGACCAACAAAGCTCGCCTCTGGGTGTCTAAGTCCAAAAAGGGTCATAACTGTGCCAAAATGCAATCCAGAGTTATGGTTCTTATCTCTGTGTGTTCCATTGATGATGGTTAACACCCATGCAAAGTTTCATTCATATCCAATGAGTGGTTGTATAGATATCTGAAACTTGTACGCAAAAGTCGACGGCGCCCCCGGGGTCATGACAATAGCTATCCTTGGACTTCGTCCCGGCGAGCTAATAACCAACAGTAACAAACAAAAAAAAAACAGTAACATTTATTCATGAAATGCTCTCCATAATAAAACTCCAGCCTCATGGTTTATCTTCAAAATGAAAACTTAATACCAAAATATCAAGTTTAAGCATAATATTTATCCAATAAAAATAGCAATGAACCCGTTTCATCCACATTGTATTTCAATTTTTCAATTCAGATAGTATGTTTTTTTATTTCCTGATGTTAAAAAACAGAAACAATGAAGCGCTGGGCAAACTCTTTTTTTAACCTCTTATAAAGTAACCTTTTTGGAAAATGCAAGAGCTCAACCACCCAGGGAAAATTAATAGGAATTTCTAAGTATATTCAGTCAAATTTGTCTTAAGCAGCCACTTAAGGGAAAGTGCAAAAATGACCTCATAAGGCAAGTGGCTGCTTAATACAGGTTGATTAAAATTATACAAATGGTAAATAGAAAATTTGACTGGTTAAGTGGTTGCTTAATAGAGATGATCAATAACACAGATTTGACTAATTGAAATGATAAGATAAAGATTACCAAAATGAAAACTAATGTTAAAGATTAAGGGAAAAATAACAAGAACAACCAATGATTAGGAGAGAGGTTAGAAATAAATGTCAGACACATAATTATGTTCAGACAAGCTTCAAAAAAGCTTTATGTGAGAAAGTTTGCCAGTTGTTTGCAGAAGGACGGCAGTTCTACTCAGATTCATTCTGAGGGCTTCCTCCACATATTTAAACTGAAGATGCATTATATATGTTACATGAAATGTATTGAAAATGGCGTTAAAATCCATTGAACAAAATAAAAATAAAATAAATGTTCCGTATACATGTATATATCTTTACTACTAGATTTCATTTAATTTTTCAAATAAATTAAACAACTGCCACAGCAATAGGTGTGTGTAATATACAGTTTAATTAAAATGAATCTTTAGTACTCTGTTTGAATCTCAAAGGCCAAATGAATTTCATAAAAACATGACCAGGCAGGTATACAATTGCTTTGTTTAGTTACTTACGTATGCAAGATTCTCTGTCATTTAAATCTAGCCTGTATCCATCCCGACATGTGCATTTATATTTACCATCGTTGTTGGTACATATATGATCGCAGCCATTTATTCCGGAACATTCGTCAATATCTTAAATACAAATTGAAATGATACTTCAAAATAAATACCAAATTGAAATACAACATGGACTCCTTGTTAGAAGATTGTCGTGAACCGTTTTAATATTATTAACACTTCAATAATACCAAATGACATAAACAAAAAGCGCATCAGGGCCTGAAGGTCTCACTTAAGAATTATCTCCCTGGTATGATAGTAGCAAGATTCTTGCACCCAAGAAATTAGAGCTACATGTAAATTGGTTAGGCATTACTTTTGTTGAAAATGCATAAAACTGTCATATTTCTTGGTACATATGAGAACACTGGAACATTTTCATGAGTTCTGTCAAGTTAAAATGATACACTGCAACAAATGGGCAGAATTATGAAAAATAAAGGGGTGTCATCAAACCATCAAATTGTGAAAAGGCAATCTGGTCGAATCCAATTTTTTCTGCATATTTTGACCAACAGAGGATTATCTATAGAAATAAAGCACTTTTAGAACCATTGGTAATGTGTTCAGTGTTCCAGAAGTGCATACATGTACCTCTATATGTAGAACAGTGCAAAATTAATTATTGTGTGAGACGTTTATCGCTCACCTGATTGTTCTGAAAGCTTCAAGAAATGGTTTGTTATTTCATGATCATAAGTACTTTTGACAAGTTTGGAAAGGTTTGGATAGCTAAAACTAGATACCCAAGGGCCACAATGACGAGTATGGAACAGAGAGCAAATGCCATCTCATTAGAGTGAACATTTTTGGCACATTACTTCTAAACTATGTCCAATCGTTTACAAGATATGGAGTGGACACTAAATATTGTAATACTTTTGACTTTGAACCTCTTAGTTTGATCTTGATGATCAAAATATTTCAAATTCTGACACGTGGTTTAGAAGATACACAGCAAACATGAAATGTTGTACTTATTCTTGACCTTGAAACTCAAAGTGTGACCTTGGCCTTTGAGCTTAAGACCTGGGTGTTGTTTCTGACAAGTGATCATGGTGAGCTGATGTGTCATGTTATTTCATAATCTGTCAAGTGGTTTACAATATATGAAGCAGCCACGAAACATTGTATTCATTTCTGACCTTGACTCTTTGAGCTACAGGCATTGGTCTTTCGCATAACACATCGTCTTGTTATAGTGAACATTTGTGCCATGATTATCCAAAACTCTTTCCAGCTGCTTACAAGATATGAAACGGATATAATTTTTTTACCTATTTCTGGTCATTTTTTGACATTGAGGGTTAACAGATGATCAGTTAACCTAACCACTGTTTCCTGGGATCCTGAAAGATTAACCAGTACTCGAGCACACCCCATCTCCGCAAGTAACTGATTACTTTCCCACTTGAATCAGCGGTGAAAAACGAATGATATTGAGACACGATGTCGTATATCAATCATCACGGAGACTGTTGTAGGGTGGGGGTTCAAACTCAAAACCCCTGAATTGATAGTCAGACGCATAACTGACTGAGCTAATCAAAGTGTGACTTTAGCCTTCGAGCTATAACCTGAGTATGGACGCATTCACACACATGCACTGTACTGCCTTGAGACGACAAAATCTGGATACCCTATGGTGCTGCACTGTATTTACTAAGGCAAACATTTAGTTTCTTGCAACACCATAACTCAGCCCATTCTGGTCTAGTAAGACTGGTCCAAGAACAAGTTGTTATGGTAACGTTCTGAAGTTGTTTGATCACAATATGATGAAAAGGTGATGCAGTATTTACCAGGAAAAATTCACTTTTCTTTAATTTTTGTCCAATCTGGCTGGTTCAGAAAGTCAAGATTTCAAAGATATATATCTTGACCAAGTTTGGATTGAACAAAAGTGCATATATGTTCACAAGAAAAGTTAATGGACATACTACAAATGGACTGATGACAGACAAATTACAATAGGATAAAACTGTTTACATGTAGCCTTTGGCCACTAGTGTTAAAAAATATGTTTTGGAACAGTGGAAATCTACAATGTACCAACCTATGCAATTACTGCCATTTTTTGTGTATCCCTCATTGCAGCTACACTCAAAACTGCCAAGCGTGTTTGTGCATTTCTGACTACAATCATTCAGCCGTGGGTCGGCACACTCAACCTTATCTGAAATATAATACATATTCATTTATCATTCCAGTATATCTAATCAGCAATATGCAAAATTAAGCTAGGCTTGCTGAAATTGATTGTATATAGGATGCACCTGCTGAAAGGCAGAAACAGTCTGCATGAGTTTACTTTATGACAATATCTGAAACGAACAGAATGAATCTTGATATTAATAAACACAAATCATCTGCCAACAATCTTACATGGGCTATATTTTTTTTTAATGGGGTTTAACACCATATCCAGTTTTATTGGTGGAGGAAGACCTCAGAATGGATCTGATTAGAACCATAGTCCTTTTGCAAGTAACTTGCAAACTTGGCTTAAACCTACAACCTTAGAGGTGAGAGGTAAGTGATCTTGAGATGGCTTATTGGACCACTGGCCAAGGAAAACCCTTTGTTACAATATAAACTAACAACCATAAATAATAATCCAAAAATGAATTGCAACATTACTACTTATGGCAATACAAGAGATGGAATGGCAAATAAATTATTATTATTACACAGTATTTATAAAGCACTCTTATATATATGAAATATGCCCAAAAGTGCTTTATAAAACTAAAAGTTTATACAGTGTATAAAACAGACATATTCTAAAAAAATAAATAAATAAACATATCTTTCTAGTCTATATCCAAAAATCTGGCAGTGATTCTTAAGTAACTTAATCAAATATGTTTGCACAAAAAAATATGTGCCTTACTTGTTGGCCCCTGAAAAAAATCGAGTAGGTAAGTAGGACCAATCTACCTGATATCTACATGATAATTACTTGTATATTAACTGTACCTTAAATGTTTACGGTATTTTGATATAAATGCAAAATGATCTTGAATTAACCCTTTACTTCATATAAACGCCTTTGGACACCTCTAATATAGATGTCTTTGGACACCTCTTATATAGAAGTCTTTGGACACTTCTAATATAGAAGCCTTTGGACACCTCTAATATAGACGCCTTTGGACACCTCTAATATAGAAGCCTTTGGACACCTCTAATATAGACGCCTTTGGACACCTCTAATATAGACGCCTTTGGACACCTAATATAGAAGGCTTTTGAATTATTGGGTGAATTATGTTTATATTAACTGACATAGTGGTAGACAGTGCAGGAAGTGTTCAGATTGAACTCTTCCTGCACTGTTTTCAAAGGCCTTCTGTGATTGGTGTGGGAAAACGCGTATCTAAGGAGTAAAGGGTTAAAACTAATGCAGTTTCAAGCAAGACCATCATACATTAATTTCTAGATTTTCATTCCTAACCAACATTTTTTTTCATTACGGAACAGTTATTTGCCAAAATTGCAACACATTTTAAAATATTATCTTTAATGATTTTCTTTTATTTCAAGACTAATACAACCCATTTTTGTTTTAATTTCTAAAATATGAAATTAATTTCGAAACAAATTTGAATGAAACTCTAGGAGTATCGAGCTACATGTATATATTTAAAGGTTTATTTGCCATTTGTATTATCAGTAAAGTCAGCCAACACTCTGCCTTACCTTCACATATGTCATTCTTAAGGAAGTATCCAGCTATACAGTTACATGTGTAATTGCCAGGTGTATTAACATACTTAGTTAAGTCAGTAAACACTCTGCGTTACCTACACATATGTCATTCTCAAGGCAGTAACCGGCTATGCAATTACATGTGTAATTGTCACGAGTATTAACACACTTAGTAAAGTCAGCCAACACTCCACCTTACCTTCACATATGTCGTTCTCAAGGAAGTATCCGGCTATACAGTTACATTTGTAACTGCCAGGTATACTAACACACTTAGTAAAGTCAGCCAACACTCCGCCTTACCTTCACATGCACTATTGTTAATGGAGTATCCAGATATACAGTTACATGTGTAACTGCCAGGTGTATTAACACACTCAGTAAAGTCAGCTGTACAAGGACTTGTCTCGGTGTCACACTCGTTCTTGTCGGCATCACACTTATCTCCAGTCCAGCCTTCCATACACAGACATCCACTGACGGGATCACAGGTCGCGGCACCAACTCCACAGTTACACTGTTGTACACAGTCATCACCGTAGTGAAAGGCGTCACATTCTGTATGATATAATATCACATAATTATTTACATTTCGAGGGGTTAAAGCGAAAAACGTCTAAGTGCTTCTTTATGTATATGCACTTAGACCTGTCTTTAAAAGTAAAATATATTCAACATAGCATTAAGTGTGCATTTGTTAAGCTGGTACATTACTTCTATGGGAAAAGATTACAAAAAAACAACATTTTTACTACAAGTATATATACTAACAATATATAGCACCATATGTCAACATCCAATGTTATGCGTTATTTAAATAATATACTTAAACTATGATATTACAAATGTATCTGTAGAAAAGACTGTTACTTGTGTAAATGATATACATGTTGTATAAACATATTGTAAAATTTCATGCATTAGAGAATAAAAATAAAATAAACGAAAATAGCATTTTCATGTAGACGTATTTCTTAACAAGGAAATGAACACAATAATTGAACTGTGTAGTGGGACCTGGAATTTAAAACTATTTTTCTCACCTTTACAAGTTCGCCCATCGTTTTCCAACACTTGTCCTATAGGGCAGGAACATACGTAGCCTCCATCATTGTTACGACAGCTGGTGGGATCTGTACATTTGTTCAATTCAGTATCGTCGCATTCATTGATATCTAATAAAATAGCTGATTTGTTAAGAGAATGACAAGCAATATAAAATTATTATTTATTTTAGTTTGTTTTCACCCAAAAATAATGAGCAACCTCCGTAACATTTCAATGACCTTCGTCAGTTTACAAATCACTAGCCTCACTAGGTGTTTCACTAACATCCTCGTAAGAACTTTCAAGAGTTTGTATATATGTTGAGCTCACTATTTTTAGACTCATTGGCATCTGCAGTCAACAGGACAACGTTTTTACCGCTGTTCTCTACATATAACAAGTTTTTTCTTCTTTAGCTTTATTTATCTATCCATATAAAATACCTTCAATAGTTTTGGCTTACCGCTTTGTATAATAAAATGTGCAGTGGTTTTTTTTTCAAAATCGATAGCATCAGGTTTGCTTTTTGTTAAGATATTCAATATTAAAATAGATCAATATTAAATATGCGATATTAAATGTAATTACTACGACTTCATACAGTTTTACTTTCTCTTAATGAAGCATCCTATTTTCTATATAACTTACCTATGCATGATTGTAGATCTTCAACACTTACAGCATATCCCGGTCCGCATGCGCAATAGGCTGAATCTGTTCCCACAATGCAGTATCCTGCACATGTCAAGCGGGAATCAGCACAAACATCGCTGGCTGGAAAACATAGAATAATGCCATGGCGAATGAAATGAATTATGAAATGGAATATAACCTATGTATGGACCAAATTTTGTTACTATTGTGATAAGTTATTTGATAGAATATGTGTTGTTAATATGGTACCATTCTGTTGTTAGCGTATCTATTCTTTTTATTGTTATCCTTGTCTATAACATCACCTCTGTCCTTCGCATGTGCGTTGTCGTTGAATGTATAGCCAGTAAATATTGCGATATGTATATAAACAAACTTACCAGCAACTTTCCTGCATGTTTTTCTGTCGTCGTTGTGAGTATAACCGAAATAACAAAGACAAGAAACTGATCCTTCTACGTTATCACAGACTTGTTCACAGCCCGAGGATCCGTCAGCACATTCATCAATATCTGAAACATCAAAGTGATACAAAATCAGCAACATGTCCCACAAATAGAATACAATATCTGAACTATATGTATTTTAAATGACAAAACGGTAACTATTGGTGAAGGTGGCAGGAGAGAAGTATTGGCTTTATAAAAAGCCATAAGACATAACTTTGAATTTATAATCTAAATATTTACCTTGGCAATGCGTATCATTTAACTTCCTGTAACCAGGGTCACACCCGCACGTGAAACCACCGATGTTGTTCAAACACACCTGGGAACACGTGTCTAATAAGGGGTCGTCACACTCGTCAACATCTGTATGAATAAATGATAAATGTCAAACTCACCGAAACTGAATACATTTATTTCCTGTTATGCCACGAAACCACTCTTTAAATCACAATATAGACAGTCGTCTGCCGGTTGTCATCTCTAAGCAGTCGTAATGTCTGCCATCTCCCAATGATTCAAGGCTGCGTTCAGCGCCGTTAAATTGCAAACGGATTTTACTGCCTGGTTCCTCAAGTTCATTGCGTACTGTAGGCTAATTTGAGGTTGAGCCAGTATCAAGGAAAGTATATTAGAAGCATTTAACCGAACTGACCGCTGTCCCGGTCTGTTATACCCTAATATAAAAATATGGACATTTCTGTTTGTCCCACAATAGATATCATTCTAAAACCTTTGCCAAATGTGACACGATTTAACGTCCACAGAAGTTAGCGACCAATCAGCGTACTCTTGTGTCATCTCTGCGTGACTATCTCTGGCAGGGAGAGAAAGAGCCTTGCTATATACATGTAATTACATTGTCATCTCCGTGTCAAACTTCCGCTGAAACAGGGGACATTTTGTCTGACCCATTTGCACTCAAGCAATGCGTTTAATGAAAAAAACAACCAGAATGCTTCATTTGGTATATAATACTTTGTGTTAATGCGTGATGCTTTAGTCAATGTTTCACGTGTTTATTGATATATCCTTATCCTAATAAATAGGTCATTGATCATGACCAAGAAAATGTACCAGGAAAAGGAAAAAAAATCATGATAATGTAGCATATATGCACAGTTAATTAATACTGAATGAAAAGTAAATAAATGCTGCCATTTAATGTATAATCAATTAGTAATCCTACTCATAACAACCGCGAGCTTAGTGCAACATAGTGCGTAGATATACGAGTATATTATAATTATGACGTATCGCGGCACGCCAACCTAGTGTAACGTTCAGTGTTTGTTATCAATTCAACTCCGTACCAGGACCATCTTTACCATAAACGAATATTTTGAAGAAAAAAGTACAGCATATATAAACACTAATTAAGGTTTATGAAAAGTTAATGACGGACGAGATTGAATGGATACATGTATATGAAATCTTATACATGTACAATATAAAGAAATTAGAATTATGGGAGATTTCTCATGGAAACTTGGAGTACTACCTTCACACTGTTCATTGGCAGAGTCCAGCTGGTACCCTTGGACACAACCACATGTGTAGGAGCCAACTGTATTGTCACAAGCCTTTAAGACGTCATTACATACATAAACATCGGCACATTCATTTACATCTTGATCGCACAATGTCCCAGTCCAGCCAGGTTCACAAACACAACCTTTGACATTGTCACAGGCAGAGGAGCCGACGCTGCTACAGTCGCATGTGCTTGAACAATCGTCTCCCCAAGTGCCAGACAGACACTCTGATCAAGTAAAAATACACAAATACAACTAAGGACATAAATATATCATATATTTATATTATTAACACAAACACAATGTTACGTTCAGTGACTGCATGGACCATTTCAATGACTTATCGTAAAAGTCTATTTACGTTCTTATTCTATATTGAGTTAAACTAATTTTGCTCTTGATCCTGGAAATGATTGTGTTCTAAATGTAAATTAAACAGAAATGACAAAGCTCATTGAATGAAATGATTATGGTCCTGATAACCAATGGCATATATTATATACTTATATTATTGGCAACAAAATGATATCACATTGCTGATATTAAGCTGCTATAATTAAAAGAATGTGACAGTTGCTAATATGAAGTTGCTATGATTCGCGAAATGTGACAGTTGCTGATATGAAGTTATGACTCGCGAAATAAAAACAACCAGTATAAATATTTGATTATCAGAATAATAGATAATAACTGAAAATATTATGTATGGTTATTCCTCAGGTAATAACAACAGTACCTAAGCACGTGGTACCATCGGTGTTAAGATGGTATCCTGTTCTACAACTGCATGTATATGAACCTACGGCATTGGTACATTCCTGGGAGCAGATAGTTTGAGAACACTCGTCGATATCTGAAATGTGAGTATAAAAATGTTTTGTCTATCCCAGAACATGATATCTCCCGAATCTGGTCTACTAACCACCAACGAAAAAGCAGGGAATTATATATCTGTCCCACAATTCATAGCAATTAAACGTTTACTAAACTGTGACGTCATTCAAACATTTAGTTTAAGCAGCAAATGACCAATCAACGTGCTTAAATGTGGCTTTCCCAACATTACTATTTAACGAACCTAATCGGGAGAACAGGTTCCATACTACAGGCTAAAGAATGTTAGGATTGGTATACAAATATATGAAATTATATGCTCATCTGGAAGTAGGAGCATTCCAAAGTCACATTCACCACACCAGTACAAACATATTGATAATAATGATAACCATAATGATAATGATTATGATAACAATATCAATAATATCAATAATAATTGTAATAATGATAATAATAACAATTACAATAATAATAATAATAATAGTAATAATAATAATTATAATAATAGCAATAATAACAATAATAATAATAATAATAATAATAATAACAACAATAATAATAGGTATGATACATATATACAGAAGAAGTGAGTGCATAATTAGCAGGACAAGTTTTATTAGTAAAAACTTCTCGTCAGAAAATACTGGCTGGATTTTAAAATAAGTTCACGTTGTTAACCTGTGGTCATACATTCCTATTTCCTGTGCAGCTATTTCTTTTACATGTCACATAACGTTGTAAGAAACTACCACACATGTATCTGTCTCTTAGATGTATCCATATCCATGCAGGTGTTAACATAAATTATTACACGTCTATTTGTCGGCACATCTATTAGGCGTGTCCTCGTCTATGCATGTGTTGACACAAACTATTACAAGTCTATCTGTCGGCACATCTATTAGGCGTGTCCTCGTCTATGCAAGTGTTGACATAAACTATTACAAGTCTATCTGTTGGCACATCTATTAGGTGTGTCCACATCTATGCAGGTGTTGACATAAACTATTACAAGTCTATCTGTTGGCACATCTTTTAGGCGTGTCCTCGTCTATGCAAGTGTTGACATAAATTATTACACGTCTATTTGTCGGCACATCTATTAGGCGTGTCCTTATCTATGCAGGTGTTGACATAAACTATTACAAGTCTATCTGTTGGCACATCTTTTAGGCGTGTCCACATCTATGCAGGTGTTGAAATAAACTATTACAAGTCTATATGTTGGCACATCTACTAGGTGTGTCCACGTCTATGCAGGTGTTGACATAAACTATTACAAGTCTATCTGTTGGCACATCTATTAGGCGTGTCCTCGTCTATGCAGGTGTTGACATAAACTTTTACAAGTCTATCTGTCGACACATCTATTAGGCGTGTCCTCGTCTATGCATGTGTTGACACAAACTATTACAAGTCTATCTGTCGGCACATCTATTAGGCGTGTCCTTATCTATGCAGGTGTTGACATAAACTATTACAAGTCTATCTGTCGGCACATCTATTAGGCGTGTCCTCATCTATGCAGGTGTTGACATAAACTATTAAAAGTCTATTTGTCGGCACATCTATTAGGCGTGTCCTCATCTATGCAGGTGTTGACATAAACTATTACAAGTCTATCTGTTGGCACATCTATTAGGCGTGTCCTCGTCTATGCAGGTGTTGACATAAACTATTACAAGTCTATCTGTTGGCACACCTGTTAGGCGTGTCCTTATCTATGCAGGTGTTGACATAAACTATTACAAGTCTATCTGTTGGCACACATCTGTTAGGTGTGTCCTTATCTATGCAGGTGTTGACATAAACTATTACCAGTCTATCTGTTGACACATCTATTAGGCGTGCCCTTATCTATGCAGGTGTTGACATAAACTATAACAAGTCTATCTGTCGGCACATCTATTAGGCTTGTCCTCATCTATGCAGGTGTTGACATAAACTATTACAAGTATATTTGTCGGCACATCTATTAGGCGTGTCCTCATCCATGCAGGTGTTGACATAAACTATAACAAATCTATCTGTTGGCACATCTATTAGGCGGGTTCAGGTCTATGCAGGAGTTGAAATAAACTATTACAGGTCTACCTGTTGGCACATCTTTTAGGCGTGTCTTCGTCTAGCAAGTGCTGACATAAACTATTACAAGTCTATCTGTTGGCACATCTATTAGGCGTGTCCTCATCTATGCAGGTGTTGACATAAACTATTACAAGTCTATCTGTCGGCACATCTATTAGGCGTGTCCTTGTCTATGCAGATGTTGACATAAACTATTACAAGTGTATCTGTTGGCACATCTATAAGGCGTGTCCTTGTCTATGCAGGTGTTGATACAAACTATTACAAGTCTCTCTGTTGGCAAATCTATTAGGCGTGTTCTTATCTATGCAGGTGTTGACATAAACTATTACAAGTCTATCTGTTGGCACATCAATTAGGCCTGTCCTTATCTATGAAGGTGTTGACATAAACTATTACAAGTTTATCTATTGGCACATCTATTAGGCGTTTCCTTATCTATGCAGGTGTTGATATAAACTATTACAAGTCTATCTGTTGGCACATCTATTAAGCGTTTCCTTATCTATGCAGTTGTTGACATAAACTATTACAAATCTATCTGTCGACACATCTATTAGGCGTGTCCTCGTCTATGCATGTGTTGACACAAACTATTACAAGTCTATCTGTCGGCACATCTATTAGGCTGTCCTTATCTATGCAGGTGTTGACATAAACTATTACAAGTTTATCGTCGGCACATCTATTAGGCGTGTCCTCATCTATGCAGGTGTTGACATAAGCTATTACAAGTCTATCTGTTGGCACACATCTGTTGTCCTCATCCATAAAGGTGTTGACATAAACTTTAACAAGTCTATCTGTTGGCACATCTATTAGGCGTGTTCTCGTCTATGCAGGTGTTGAAATAAACTATTACAGGTCTATCTGTTGGCACATCTTTTAGGCGTGTCCTCGTCTATGCAGGTGTTGACATAAACTATTACAAGTCTATCTGTCGGCACATCTGTTAGGCGTGTCGTCGTCTATGCATGTGTTGACACAAACTATTACAAGTCTATCTGTCGGCACTTCTATTAGGCGTGACCTTGTCTATGCAGGTGTTGACATAAACTATCACAAGTCTATCTGTCGGCACATCTATTAGGCTTGTCCTTGTCTCTGCAGATGTTGACAAAAACTATTACACGTCTATCTGTTGGCACATCTATTAGGCGTGTCCTTGTCTATGCAGGTGTTGATATAAACTATTACAAGTCTCTCTGTTGGCAAATCTATTAGGCGTGTCCTTATCTATGCAGGTGTTGACATAAACTATTACAAGTCCATTTGTTGTCACATCTATTAGGCGTGTTCTTATCTATGCAGGTTTTGACATAAACTATTACAAGTCTATCTGTTGGCACATCTATTAGGCATTTCCTTATCTGTGCAGGTGTTGACATAAACTATTACAAGTCTATCTGTTCGCACATCTATTAAGCGTGTCCTTATCTATGCAGGTGTTGACACAAACTATTACAAGTCTATCTGTTGGCACATCTATTAGGCGTGTCCTTATCTTTGCAGGTGTTGACATAAACTATTACAAGTCTATATGTTGGCACATCTATTAGGCGTGTTCTTATCTATGCAAGTGTTGACATAAACTTTTACAAGTCTATCTGTTGGCACATCTATTAGGCGTGTCCTTATCTATGCAGGTGTTGATATAAACTATTACAAGTCTATCAGTCGGCACATCTATTAGGCGTGACCTTATCTATGCAGGTGTTGATATAAACTATTACAAGTCTATCTGTTGACACATCTATTAGGCGTGTCTTTATCTATGCAGGTGTTGACATAAACTATTACACGTCTGTTTGTCGGCACATCTGTTAGGCGTGTCCTTATCTATGCAGGTGTTGACATAAACTATTACACGTCTGTTTGTCGGCACATCTGTTAGATGTATTCTTATCTATGCAGGTGTTGACATATCCCACGTCTATTTGTATGTACATAAAAAAGATGTACCTTATCTATGCAGGTGTTGACATATTACACGGCTATTTGTATGTACATCTGTAAGATGTATCCTTAGCTATGCAAGTGTTGAAACAAGTGATGACACAAACTATTACACATCTGTTTGTCGGCACATCTATTAGATGTATCCTTATATATGCAGGTATTGACATAAATTATTACACGTCTGTTTGTATGTACATCTATTAGATGTATTCTAATCTATGCAGATCTTGGCATAGACTATTTCACATCTATTTGTCTGTACATCTATAAGATGTATCCTTATCTATGCATGTATTGACATAAACTATTACACGTCTGTTTGTATGTACATCTATTAGATGTATTATAATATATGAAGGTATTGACATAAACTATTACACACCTATTTGTATGTACGTTTGTTGATAAAATCTATTAGATATATATATACTATTCTATGCAGGTGTTGACATAGACTAGATCATTTACTTTTGCATAACTTATTATATGACAGCTTTTGACACAAACTATAACACGTCTGCTTACCTGTACAATTTTTATCATCTTCCAGTTTGTATCCATTATTACAAAAACATACAGCCCGACTATCCTGGAAATAGCATCCACCATTGGTTGTGGTACAGCCCGCCTGATTACACAGCTCTTCATTAGCTGTAATAAAATATGATGTGTGATTCCGCTATATATAGACGCTGAAATAGAGACTTTGTCATCCATCTATATATCAATGCTGACACAGAGACTTTGTCATCCATCTATATATCAATGCTGAGATAGAGACTTTGTCATCTTTGTCATCCATCTATATATCAATGGCTGAAATAGAGACTTTGTCATCCATCTATATATCAATGGCTGAAATAGAGACTTTGTCATCCTTCTATATATCAATGCTGAAATAGAGACTTTGTCATCTTTGTCATCCATCTATATTTCAATGGCTGAAATAGAGACTTTGTCATCCATCTATATATTAATGGCTGAAATAGAGTCTTTGTCACCCATCTATATATCAATGGCTGAAATTGAGACTTTGTCATCAATCTACATATCGATGCTGAAATAGAGACTTTGTCATCCATCTGTTTATCAATGGCTGAAATAGAGACTTTGTCATCCTTCTATATATCAATGCTGAAATAGAGACTTTGTCATCAATCTATATATCAATGGTTGAAATAGAGACTTTGTCACACATCTATATATTAATGCTGAGATAGAGATTTTGTCATCAATCTATATACCAATGGTTGAAGTAGAGACTTTGTTATCCATCTATATATCAATGCTGAAAAAAAGATTTTGTCAACCATCTATATATCAATGATGAAATAGAGACTTTGTCATCCATCTATATATCAATGGCTAAAATAGAGACTTTGTCATCCATCTATATATCAATGGCTGAAATAGAGACTTTGTCATCCATCTATATATCAATGCTGAAATAGAGATTTGTCATCCTTCTATATATCAATGCTGAAATAAAGACTTTGTCATCCTTCTATATATCAATGGCTGAAATAGAGACTTTGTCATCCTTCTATATATCATTGGCTGAGATAGAGACTTTGTCATCAATCTATATACCAATGGTTGAAATAGAGACTTTGTCATCCATGTATATATCAATGGCTGTAATAGAGACATTGCCATCCTTCTATTTATCAATGCTTAAATTGAGACTCAGTCTTTGTCATCCTTCTATATATCAACGCTGAAATAGAGACTTTGTCATCCTTCTTTATATCAATGGCCGAAATAGAGACTTTGTCATCCATCTATATATCAATGCTGAAATAGAGACTTTGAAATGCTTCAATACATCAATGTTGAAATAGAGACTTTGTCATCCTTCTATATATCAATGCTGAAATAGAGACTTTGTCATCCTTCTATATATCAATGGCTGAAATAGAAACTTTGTCATCCATCTATATATCAATGCTGAAATAAAGACTTTGTCATCCTTCTCTATATATCCATGCAGTAATTGAGACTTTGTCATCTATCTATATATCAATGGCTGAAATAGAGAATTTGTCATCCATCTATATATCAATGGCTCGAAAAGAGACTTTGTCATCCTTCTATATATCAATGCTGAAATAGAGACTTTGTCATCCATCAATATATCAATGGCTGAAATAGAGACTTTGTCATCCATCTATATATCAATGCAGAAATAGAGACTTTGTCAACATCTATATATCAATGTTGAAATAGAGACTTTGTCATCCTTCTATATATCAATGCTGAAATTGAGACTTTGTCATCCATCTATATATCAATGCTGAAATAGAGACTTTGTCATCCTTCTATATATCAATGCTGAAATTGAGACTTTGTCATCCTTCTATATATCAATGGCTGAAATAGAGACTTTGTCATCCATCTATATATCAATGATGAAATAGAGATTTTGTCATCCTTCTCTATATCAATGCTGAAATTGAGACTTTGTCATCCATCTATATATCAATGCTGAAATAGAGACTTTGTCATCCTTCTATATATCAATACTGAAATTGAGACTTAGTCATCCTTCTATATATCAATGGCTGAAATAGAGACTTTGTCATCCTTCTATATATCAATGCTGAAATAGAGGTTTTGTCATCCATCTATATATCAATGCTGAAATAGAGACTTTGTCATCCTTCTATATATCAATACTGAAATTGAGACTTAGTCATCCTTCTATATATCAATGGCTGAAATAGAGACTTTGTCATCCTTCTATATATCAATGCTGAAATAGAGGTTTTGTCATCCATCTATATATCAATGGCTGAAAGAATGAATTTGTCATCCATCTATATATCAATGCTGAAATAGTCACTTTGTCATTCATCTATATATCAATGGCTGAAATAGAGACTTTGTCATCCTTCTATATATCAACGCTGAAATAGAGACTTTGTCATCCTTCTATATATCAATGGCTGAAATAGAGACTTTGTCATCCATCTATATATCAATGCTGAAATAGAGACTTTGTCATCCTTCCATATATCAATGCTGAAATAAAGATTTTGTCATCCATCTATATATCAATGGCTGAAAGAATGAATTTGTCATCCATCTATATATCAATGCTGAAATAGTCACTTTTTCATTCATCTATATATCAATGGCTGAAATAGAGACTTTGTCATCCTTCTATATATCAACGCTGAAATAGAGACTTTGTCATCCTTCTATATATCAATGGCTGAAATAGAGACTTTGTCATCCATCTATATATCAATGCTGAAATAGAGACTTTGTCATCCTTCCATATATCAATGCTGAAATAAAGATTTTGTCATCCTTCTTTATATCAATGGCTGAAATAGAGACTTTGTCATCCTTCTATATATCAATGCTGAAATAGAGGTTTTGTCATCCATCTATATATCAATGGCTGAAATAATGAATTTGTCATCCATCTATATATCAATGCTGAAATAGTCACTTTGTCATTCATCTATATATCAATGGCTGAAATAGAGACTTTGTCATCCATCTATATATCGATGCTGAAATAGAGACTTTGTCATCCTTCTATATATCAACGCTGAAATAGAGACTTTGTCATCCTTCTATATATCAATGGCTGAAATAGAGACTTTGTCATCCATCTATATATCAATGCTGAAATAGAGACTTTGTCATCCTTCCATATATCAATGCTGAAATAAAGATTTTGTCATCCTTCTAAATATCAATGCTGAAATAGAGACTTTGTCATCCATCTATATACCAATGCTGAAATAGAGGTTTTGTCGTCTATCTATATATCAATACTGAAATAGAGACTTCGTCATCCTTGTTTATATCAATGCTGAAATAGAGACTTTGTCATTCTTCTATATATCTAGGGCTGAAATAGAGACTTTGTCATCCTTCTATATATCAATGCTGTAATAGAGACTTTGTCATCCATCTATATATCAATGGCTGCAATAGAGACTTTGTCATCCTTCTATATATCAATGGCTGAAATAGAGACTTTGTCATCCATCTATATACCAATGCTGAAATAGAGGTTTTGTCGTCTATCTATATATCAATGCTGAAATTGAGACTTTGTCATCCATCTATATTTCAATGGCTGAGATAGAGACTTTGTCATCCATCTATATATCAATGCTTAGACACAGACTATGTCATCCATCTATATATAGATGCTAAAATAGAGACTTTGTCATCCATCTATATATAGATGCTGAAAAAGAGACTTTGTCTTCCTTCTAAATATCAATGCTTAGACACAGACTATGTCATCCATCTATATATCAATGTTGAAATAGATACTTTGTCATCCATCTATATATCAATGGCTGAAATAGAAACTTTGTCATCCATCTATATATCAATACTGAAATTGAGACTTAGTCATCCTTCTATATATCAATGGCTGAAATAGAGACTTTGTCATCCTTCTATATATCAATGCTGAAATAGAGGTTTTGTCATCCATCTATATATCAATGGCTGAAAGAATGAATTTGTCATCCATCTATATATCAATGCTGAAATAGTCACTTTGTCATTCATCTATATATCAATGGCTGATATAGAGACTTCGTCATCCTTGTTTATATCAATGCTGAAATAGAGACTTTGTCATTCTTCTATATATCAAGGGCTGAAATAGAGACTTTGTCATCCTTCTATATATCAATGCTGTAATAGAGACTTTGTCATCCATCTATATATCAATGGCTGCAATAGAGACTTTGTCATCCATCTATATATCAATGCTGAAATAGAGACTTTGTCATCCTTCTATATATCAATGCTGCAATAAAGACTTTATCATCCTTCTATATATCAATGGCTAAAATGGAGAATTTGTCATCCATCTATATATCAATGCTGAAATAGAGACTTCGTCATCTTTGTTAATATCAATGCTGAAATAGAGACTTTGTCATCCATCTACATATCAATGCTGAAATAGAGACTTTGTCATCCATCTACATATCAATGCTGAAATAGAGACTTTGTCATCCATCTGTATATCAATGACTGAAATAGAGACTTTGTCATCCTTCTATATATCAATGCTGAAATAGAGACGTTGTCATCCTTCTATATATCAATGGCTTAAATAGAAACTTTGTCATCCATCTATATATCAATGCTGAAATTGAGACTCAGACTTTGTCATCCTTCTATATATCAATGCTGAAATAGAGACTTTGTCGTCCTTCTATATATCAATGGCTGAAACAGAGACTTTGTCACCATCTATATATCAATGCTGAAATAGAGACATTGTCATCCTTTATATATCAATGCTGAAATTGAGACTCAGACTTTGTCATCCTTCTATATATCAATGGCTGAAATAGAGTCTTTGTCACCATCTATATATCAATACTGAAATAGAGACATTGTCATCCTTCTTTATATCAATGCTGAAATTGAGACTCAGAATTTGTCTTCCTTCTATATATCAATGCTGAAATAGAGACTTTGTTATCCTTCTATATATCAATGGCTGAAATAGAGACTTTGTCATCCATCTATATATCAATGCTGAAATAGAGTATTTGTCATCCTTCTATATATCAATGCTGAAATTGAGACTTTGTCATCCTTCTATACATCGATGCTGAAATAGAGACTTTGTCATCCTTCTATATATCAATGCTAAAATTGAGACTTTGTCATCCATCTATATATCAATGCTGAAATAGAGACTTTGTCATCCTTCTATATATCAATGCTGAAATTGAGACTTTGTCATCCTTCTATATATCAATGGCTGAAATAGAGACTTTGTCATCCTTATATATATCAATGCTGAAATAGAGACTTTGTCATCCTTCTATATATCAATGCTGAAATTGAGACTTTGTCATCCATCTATATTTCAATGGCTGAGATAGAGACTTTGTCATCCATATATATATCAATGCTTAGACACAGACGATGTCATCCATCTATATATAGATGCTAAAATAGAGACTTTGTCATCCATCTATATATAGATGCTGAAATAGAGACTTTGTCTTCCTTCTAAATATCAATGCTTAGACACAGACTATGTCATCCATCTATATATCAATGTTGAAATAGAGACTTTGTCATCCATCTATATATCAATGGCTGAAATAGAAACTTTGTCATCCATCTATATATCAATGCTGGAATAAAGTCTTTGTCATCCTTCTTTATATCAATGGCTGAAATAGAGACTTTGTCATCCTTCTATATATCAATGCTGAAATAGAGACTTTGTCATCCATCTATATATCAATGCTGAAAAATAGGTTTTGTCATCCATCTATATTTCAATTGCTGAGATAGAGACTTTGTCATCCATCTATATATCAATGCTTAGACACAGACTATGTCATTCATCTATATATAGATGCTGAAATAGAGACTTTGTCATCCATCTATATATAGATGCTGAAATAGAGACTTTGTCTTCCTTCTAAATATCAATGCTTAGACACAGACTATGTCATCCATCTATATATTAATGCTGAGATAGAGACTTTGTCGTCTTTCTATATATCAATGCTGAAATAGAGACTTTGTCATCCATCCATATATCAATGCTGAAATAAAGACTTTGTCATCATTGTCATCCTTCTATATATTAATGCTGAAATAGAGACTTTGTCATTCTTCTAAATATCACTGCTTAAATACAGACTGTGTCATCTCTAGACTATTAGATTTGAACTAATAAAGCATTCTTTTGTAAATACAGTTGTAGACCGTTGGAATAGTTCACAGGACCAAGAAGTAACAGTTACCAGTATAAACGACAATTTCAAGAGCATGTTAAACACATATTTGATATTACGTTGGTTACCATATTTTCACAGATGTGTGTTATTCCACGAAATTGTAATGGTTTATACCAGTATTTGTCCGTTCAAATCATTAAATTCACCATTTAAATTTACATATACACGTTCATCAATGGACCAAAAGGGAACAAACGAAACTTACTCAAGGTACAATTGTTTGACACTGTATTGTAATCATAGCCATCGAAACATGAGCACGTGTATCCTGGGTCAGTGTTGGTACATATATGCGTACAATCAGCAGTAGCCTCGTCACATTCATTGATATCTGAAACAAATTTGTTAATTCTATTCCCAGTCTGCTGATACATATCTTCCATTGGCATGTTCTTACTACTGTAAGAGAGAAATATATGACAAAGGACGTGCGATATGGGTATTTTGTGTGTTTTAAAAGATAACAAAATGCAAACAATTTGACAGGATAGTGCTTATGATACAAATCAAATTACATATAAAACGTAAAGAAAACTCAATGAAGAGAATACGACACATGTTTGGTGGAAACATAATAACGGATATATATAACTCCTATACTTACGGTATGCCTAGCATTTATAATACAACTACCACATCTTCTTTACTGTTTTGTTACATTCCGTTATTTTGATGTTTTCGTGATAAACCTTACAGAGATATTGTGATATTCTGACATATTAATAATATCTTACATACAGTATCTGAAGTACATTTCTAAATAAGCAACTTTTTTGATGTTAAAAATTGTTAAAAAGTTGCTCTCACGCAATCTGCTCTGCAAATTGTCTTTAGTTACAACGCAGCAATATCCACTGAATGAGCCTGATACATGTATGGTAACATATGTTTGACATTCTTCAAATAATATTTTATATTCACACTATTGCAATCTGTCGTAGGGTTAGGCCTAACTCAACTGTAGGAGTATTTTCCCAGCACAGTACCGGTAGAAGTATTTACTTGAGGTCGGAAGAGAAAGTTAGACACGGTTATAGTAACAGCCATGATAATTAAATTTTTATGGAGTCACACTATACAATACTTACCGACGCACGTTGTGTCACTTGCGGCCCTCCTTCCGTCGATGCAGGAACACGTGTAGCTTCCCTCGGTATTCGCACAAATATCACTACAGCTGTTTAAGCTATCGTCACCGCATTCGTCAACATCTGTCAGTATAAGAATTATTGTTGTTGATTTGCTCGTCAAATTTCAAAACTTCAACAAAAAAAGGAAAAATAAGTAAGATTTTATTAGTTTTAGTTTTATGTAATAAGTTTTTATTTAAATAACTGAAATTATAAAGCTGTTTATGAGATCAGCCAAAGGTACCTCTCCTACACTTCGCTTAGTCGTAATAGGATGAAACCAAAGTCACTATTACTAAAGTGAGTGTATTGTATGTAAGACCAGCTAAAGACACAATGTCTAAAGTTAAATTAAGGAAACAATGATGCAAACATAAATGATGGAAGGAATAAGTGATGAACACAGAGACATTATTCTGATATACAACAGGCAATGGGAATAATAAGACATGACATTATCTTTTACGTCAAATACAAAGGTAATCATAACAATCCCAGTCGAGTCTGGTGGGAGTGAGACCGTGACCTCTGGCGTGAGAGGACATTACCTGTTTTTCCGCTGAATTAGGATGGAATGTTGTTAATAAAAAAACATTGAACACTTAATATACTTAAATAGACACTAAGAATGTTGAAATTGAATTTAATCAAGTTATTCAATCAATCTTTCATATATAAAAGTGCAGCCATATTAATATATCAATTTCCAGATATTGCTATCTGAAACATTATGATGATTTATCGGAAACCCGAAAGCATCTCGTTGAAAACGGCGAATGTAAACAAAAACAATAATATGGCTTCTGAAAACCGATGCTTGCAATGAAGAGGCAATGCCATTGGACACGTTGGCAGTTTATATATGCAAATTATAGGTGCAACTTCATGCTGGGCGTGTGTATTTAGGACAGGGAATTGAGGGTAATTTGCCAATATACTCCTTTTAAAGTAATTAGAAACACGAATAGCGTCTTGTAGTTTGAAGAGTTAACATTCTTCCCATCGACAAGATTTGAGTTTAGTTACCTAAATAGACTTAGTCAAGGAAATTAAACTCAAACGTGTCGTGCATGCATCTTAATAAACGAACTAGTAAAATCAGCTCTACATGACATTGTATGTGATTCATAGTAGATTTTAAATAAAAACATACAAATATATTCAAAATTGTAATCAAAAGTTATGCAAAATACAGATACTACAACTTAAGTAGCAAACATGACCAAACCTCGGCAAACATCGTCTACGATGGTATAGCCATCGGGACAATCAGAGCACTCGAACGCCCTCTTTGTTATAATATGTTCGGCTATTGTATTATCTGTACAATTTCGTCCCAGGGAACAAGGCGTGGCCGCACATCCATCAAAGTCATCTTCACAGTAATCCCCTGTAAAGTGATTGTATTGTGTAAGAATAACTTTGACTGTCGTTTATATGCAATTCCGAAGGTGTTGTAATATGCGTATGTATTCTCGCATGTGTATTTTCTTTTATTCTTGTTGGCATATAAGTTAATAACATTTAAAACTCTGCAAAATTTTCCATCAAACATTTTTTTTAAAAGTCAATACATAACAATTAAACGCTTTCCATATTATGACGTAAATAACTCTCGCTGATGCCACTGACAATTCAATGTGCTCCAATCTCACTGCTATATGACGGACTCAAGCAGTGCGAGCTGGCTCCGTCCTACAGTCTAGGTAGTTATATGTTCTTGGACGGGTGTCAGGTATAAAGTCTTGTACGTTTCATGATAACGCAGGCTCTAGTTATATTTAGCTCAGTCGGTAGCGCGTCTGACTGTCAATGGTCGTGAGTTCGAATCCTCATCCGGCCACAGTTATCGTGATATACGACATTGCGTCTCATTGTTATTCGTCTCTCACCGCTGGTTCATGTTAGAATGAGAAAGTTATCACCTACTTGCGGATATTGGTGTGCTTGAGTACTGATTAACTATCAAGAATACCAGAAACAAGTGGTTAAGTTAACTGATCGTATGTAAGCCCTCGATGGAATACAAATACGCTGAACATTCAAACAAACAAAATCAAAACAAACATCTAATTATTGCTGTACCAGTAAAGAGTAAATATAAAGAGCATATACTACTATGCATTGAACTAGTAAGCAGATATAGACGTTCCTATTAAAGATATACCGTTAAATGTTAACTAATGTTACCTTGGTAAAACTCCTCGCACGTGCATTCAGCTAAGCGGAAATTGTCGATGCTGGTCACGTCTTGTCTGACGTTGTTGAAGTCACAGATGCCGCGATTGTTGCATCCAGTGCAGAAAACGATATCAAATACAACCGCAGGGGCCTGTACATTTTTATCATCAACAACCGTAATACTGTTAAAATAAGAAATGTCACGTTCATTATGTTAATTTATGAGATTAAATATTTTAGATATCAACACATTCCTTTGAATCAATTTGTCGACTGAGTCTAACAAGACCACTGACTGTCCCTGCTTATGTTAAGTTCATGTTTTGGTATATATCGGTCCATTACTATCGGATGGACGGTGGTTCTAATTACATAAGTTCTGAGGTCTTCCTTCACCATTAAAACTGAATATGCCATATACAACCTGAAATGTGTTGAAATTGGCGTTAAACGCAGGTTAAAAAATCAACATATATATCAGTTAAGGAATTTGTAATTTTCTTGTATTACATTTCTCATTTCCTATATCATGATATTTATAACCTAGTGTGTGTTTCATTACACACCATTTTATGACTAATCTTATTCTCACTCTTTATATAGCCTACCTGACTGTTGACGGCGTAGCTTCTTTCATTGTCAGATTGATAGCCACGGCATTGTTACCATCTGGCGTTCCCAAAACAACGAGTTCATCTCCACTCACGACAGCGTATGTTATTGTACCATCATCCTTTCCTTGTAGCGAAATCGTTTTCGGCTGACCTTTGGTCAGGTGGATTTTCCCGGCTGTCACATCGTCCAGTGAATCTGCACTGATGGCAATAGACGGTGCAGTGTTTTCTGAAAACAAATAGAGCATTAATAGAGACTTACACGAGCTTATGAACAGAAGAGTATCGGATGGTCCTCGAGAGTAATGTAGTTAAAGTAAAGGTTGTTACGCCAAAACGTATTTCCACAATTTTATTAATAATTGTAATGTATTGATATAACCGAAAAGACTCCTAATATCATATCACTAGCATATTATAATTGTTTAACAAGCACTTGCATGTATATGGAGAAGAAAGGACAACTCATTGTAAAAGCTATTGTATAATCTCGCGTAGTCTCGATTTCAATTATCTAATTTTTCATTCATCACATGAACACAATCAAATTATCAGGTTGCAGAATTAATTCCCCCACAACATCAGGCCATCATCAGATCATTCCCCGAAACTTGTGTTTAACATTGTTGAAGTTTTATCGATTACCAAATGTATATACTACCACTAGTTTTCAACGTAATATCAGAGTTCTACCCGCTATGTGTTTACGTTGCGAGATTATCGTCACAGTGACATTTACTTTGACTTAACTTTTCCCACCCCGTAACACTGGGGATCCTGATCATGAGAAAGATCTATTAGAATAAATAAAGGCTGTTGGTTACAGTTCGGCAATTTCGATATTATTGCACAGTACAATCGAATTTGAAGAAAGTCAATAACTAAGACAAAAGCCATGAACACATCAATATATGATTCCAGTTAAATTGTGCAATTATAAAAGATTTCTGGTTAGAACTGCAGGACGCGTTAAGCTCATGAACAAATGTTAACGGATGGAAAAACGGACCGACAAACAGCGCATACCATAATCATATGTTATTTTTTAAAAAAAAAAAACAGGCACATAAGAACAAAACATTCCATGTTAAATATCGACAAAATATCTTACCTAACACTTCTTTAGTAGTTTCTTGTTCCAAAATTACTTTCTTAGTGTCTGTTGCAACATCGTCGCTACCGGTAAACACCTTGTCAAATTTACAGGGAATATTGTCAACACCGCAAAGAGCTGTCGCGATGGAAACGAGCTCTGGATTTGCGTCTTCCAGATAATTAACATGTGCATTTCTATCCTGGAAATCTGAATACTTAGATCTCAATGGATATATGAAAACCGAGTCTGATTCATTTGCGACAATCCCTGAAAAAGACATCCGTAGAATAGATATACGACAAACGCGTTTATTCACGAACAGTATAACATATTGCTTCGGAATATATTATCAAATCAATCATGGACAAATGCATATGATACGCTTCTTAACGAATTGGATCTTATTGATTTTATAAACATATATTTCAAAGATCCTTAATATATGTTGTACCCTAAAATAAGCATGTCTAATCATAAAATAACATATGGGAGTATTATGTTCTTAAATGATTATTAAACCACCTAGAATCACCCAATTCAGTATTTTTAACATAGATTGTATATGGCAAGAACACAATAGTAAAGAAAATGTTATAGATGGGTTGGGTTAAATTAAGCCATACATTGCTTAAGGACTGCTTTCTGAAGAAATTCGATCAATCACAATTTTAAATTTGACAAACCCTCATTTGGTATTGGTACGTACATGTCTGACAAATTTGGTAAATATCTCTTTCTGACAAGTTCGAGGGATAAACTGTTCCATTTCTGGCTATAAAATCGTCATCTGCATTGCCGTTGATGTTCCCAAGAAGTCCACGAGGATTGCCTATCTTTGCAAGTGGTTTTTGTATAATTGTCTGTATGTTGAGTATGCCCAAATTTAAAGTAATTTTCAACGTTATATCTGTAATATAACAATTGCATCTAGGAAGTTAATAGTAGTTATCCTTTCCACACCAATTCAAAAACTTACACTACATGCATGAAACATACATATTACATATTTACTAGAGTCGTAAATACAAAGAAGTCAAACGCCGTATATTGTATCAATGCAAGATTCAATTACAATTAAAACATCAGCTCCGGTCCGATAATCTACTAAAGCTTAAAATAGTGTCCTCAATTTGAATATGAAATTGGTTCAGTCAAAGAAACAGTTTAGTATTTTTGTGAGACCGGGGCCTGGTAGGCTTTTTGTGACGCGCACGAAGTTAAATTGCAAGATCTATTACATTTAAGTTTGAAAAGACAAAGGTTCCAACGCTATATATCGACTCTGTTGAAAGTTCAATTAACGCACAAGTTTTTAAAGGGAGTTTATCAGAAAAAAAACTCTATAAATGTCTGAAAAAAATGGTTTGAAAGCGTCTCATTATTGTTAATATGAAAAAAAAATCGACAGGTATGGTATGTCAAATCCACCCAAATAGAACAAAATCGACATTCAAATCGGAGTGGTAAACTTGAAACGAAATCCTTATTCTATAAATAGACAACATTTAAATACTGATTGACGATCTTCGAAACAAAACAGTGTTATTTCATCATTAAATATTCAAATTGTACAGATGGTTTTACAAATTCGATTATGACTGACACGGTTAGCTCTGTAGGCAACACGTCAGGCTATCACTCCATGGGCTGTGAGTTCGAACCCCTGCCCGGCTATATTCTCTGTGGTGATGTGTCATCAACTTTGTTCTACGGCTATGAGTCTCCCATCTGTGAATATGTGGAGAAGTAATCAATGCCTTGCAGATATAAGGAATGTGTAGTACTTGTCAACTGCCTAGTTGATAAAACACGACAATTACTTGCATTTGTTACCATTTGATAACTGAAATATTGTTGAAGAAGAAAACTCATGTAAAATATAAAAGACAGTTGTTGTAGAATCACTGTTCCTATGTTATTGTACTATTTTGTTTTCTGGCACTTTGTAAATAAGTAGCTATTCGCTTAGTTCATTTTTGTAACTATTAATTCATGATTTTAATTATGAAGCAAATAAAAAGGTGTTTTTTTGCCTCTTTTATATGCGTTCGACGTGCTTTAAACATGTTTAGTAGTATTACCTGAATTAGTGAAGTATACGCTGATGGTATTAGTGGCCGATCGAGTTAGTTGCACCCTGTCTGTTGTATCGTCATAATCGAATATAACACTAACATTATTAAACGCTTTTGTCAAATCCTGTCCGTGCACGTTTACTTCCAGTCCTATGCAATAAAATATTAAGCAATTATAGTTAAAATCATACATTGTGTTATATTCTTACTTCCAAATATTTAATCGTTTTCTTCACGATCACCTTTTATTAAACATATTCATTAATGCAAGTATGTATGTACAGTCAAACCTGTGTAAGCGGTCACTTCTTTTAAGCAGCCACATGTCTTAAGCAGCCACATTTGCTGTTTCCCATTTCTATGCTTTCAAAGCAAATTAACCTGTATTAAGCAAGAAAACCCCGTCTTAAAGGATCACAATTGCTCCTTCCATTGACTGGCTGTTTTAGACAGGCTTGACTGTATTATTTGAACGTATCTCTTTTCAAGGTCACTTATTATGAAACATTGAAACGTAGCCATGGGCAAAATATTATAGTTTAGCATATATTTTGAAAATAAGGGTATTGAGAAAATAAAAATATGGGCTACAAATAAACGGTACTGGGGACAAACTTTACCCTGTAGCCCAATTTTTCTTAGCCACCCGTCTCCAATGTCTATGTAAAATTACAAATGCCATTTAAAAATAAAGCAATTGAATTCAAGACCTATATGTTTTTTTATATGTATATCGATAAGTATCTTTTTTATATAGAAATTGCGACGTTAAAGATGGAATATTGCATTTTACATGAGATTTTAAACGTTAATTGAAGGAACGTACTTGCGGAGAAGAGGTGTGCTCGAGTACTGGTTTACCTTTAAGGATCCCAGGGAACAGTGCTTAGATTAACTAATCGTCTATTAGCCCTTGATGGCATAAAAATGACGCTAAATATTCATTCAAACAATTAATCCAAAACAGATCCGAAATAAAGTGTTTGAATACACACCAAGTCATTGTACTTGCATTTTTGCATCATCAAGTGATCGTGTATCGAATGACTAGTGTTTCCCTTTAATGGTGTGTCTACGTCCAAGCAGGAAAAACACACAAACTATTTTAGTCCTATTGGAAGTCCTCACAATTAATTTGAGTAGAACCAACGCCCTTTCGGAAGTCACTGGCAAAACATCTCACATAACGGTTTCGAGCGAAAGGGACTTGAACCAACGACATCAGCAATAAGTTGTAAATGATCTTTAGAAAACAATAACTAAGAATTTTTATTTACAAATTAGTTTAATGATCAATAACTATTCTAATCAGAGCATCAAATACAGACAAAATGTCTGTATGATCTTTGTTCTTATGTAGTCCAATTTGTCTTTTTTTTTATTACAATATTGAACCCATGTGGTTTCCGGTAAGTATAGTATCACTGTCGATATCCGCAAAGAGATATGAATCCCAAATTGTTATTTTTTTCATGGCAACATAGTTGATTAAATAATCAACCCCTGTGTAATTCCAAATTGCCAAAAAGGCAATAATATCAACATTGTAACGGAGGTATGATGTATTAAGAGGTGGCACATTGAGTATTTCGACAAAATTAGTTGAAACTCTGCATTCCTGTTGTACATGTACAAAGCTTCTAGATTTATTCTGCATATCCATTAGTTCATGTAACTTTCAGATATGTAGGTAAATCTACTATTTTGTAAAGGTAGAGAGAATTGGAGTCATATTTTTATGTGCGTAAAATCATCTTTAATAGCTTTAGTAAATATTTATTCATTATGCTATTACACAATACTGTGTGTACGTTGTTCACAATATACACCTATCGATTTAATATCTAGATAAAAATATAATTTTTTTTTAAATATCGACTTTTGAAATAAAAAGTGCTTAGTAACGAAACATTTCTAATGGTTATCAGCACGAATTAGGAAATGAAAGGAATCGTCAAACTGGTGCTGGGTGTGATAAATGTTTGACTCATTGATATTATCTATAATATAAACATCTGTATTATTTAAAGTATGTATTGTAAAGGGGAACATTGAGGTATTATCGGAGCTAATGGAACTTTGTTTTTTTTCACTCCACCTGTTTTATCCTCATTTGTGTTAACCATGACATGTGCACCGTCTTTGTTATCTCTCGCTGCAAAAGCCGTGAAAACTGTGGCGCCTACACTTTCATTGTTTTCATTGAGGTAAGCTGACGTCCTTCCTTGAAGTAAGAAGTCAACTTCAACTGTTGTAATAATTGCCAAGTGATACTCTCCCAGGCCATTGAATGTATATTGTTTTCCATCTGGTGTCGTAATGTGAGGCTCACCATTGCCACCGCCTGAAATACAATGCGATTATTAGCTTACTTACAGCTTAAATTAAAATCGAAACACACAAAAACAACAACAATAAAGTATTTGACAAACCACAAGAAGTAACGTGCCAAGCACATTAACAGTGATTGAAAGATAATTAGCCATGTCCAGCACAACAGGGATTACCACTATGGCAGGTCATCTCGGCCGTTACATTTCAGATCGTGTAACACATTTGTATATACATATAGCCTTACAGTCAATATTTCGATAAAGAGAGATATCTGACTTCATATACCTTCTCATTCCTTCATTACCTACTACCTAATTCATCATAAGAGTGTCGTGGCATCAGTATAACTGTCGGACCACAAGAATACCCAAGATATATTAAGTTAATTAACCCCCTTAAAAGGGTCCATGAACACAAATATTCGAGATGATAATTTTAAGCCAAAGTAACTAAAATGTTTTAAGATCTTAAAAAATATTGGCTTATTATAGTTATTATCTACAAACATACTATTTCTTTGGTTATGTTTGTTAACGTGTTCAATATTTACAGTTAATAGATTTATGTCTTGATCATTTTAACCTGCTGACAGCAAGCATAACATACCAATCGAATCTTGTGATGCGTTATTACACACGTTGTTTTGTGGACGCACAGTGTAAAACTTTTCTAACTGACCACTACTACTGCAAAAGCCCCATATTGTCCTTTCGCTTCCGAATTTCTTTCCTTTTGCTGCGTTGTACCTTGTTTTAAATCCTACATTCATGCCACTGGCTATATACGAAATGTTACCCGAGCTGCTGTAGCAACAGAGCTGAAAAAAACAACAATTGAAACAATCTATGTCCTGAAATAATAAAAACTGCAACATAAAGTCACGTGACTGGACGCAGTATTTCACATTGCTTATCATAAATGGAGATCATAGTCGGGGTCTTTAAAATAATATTAAAGCAATGTCAAGGTCGTTTATAGTATAATTTACCTTCTTGTGGTGTATTCCGTTCTGTAAACAGATAGAGTGGTATGTAAATATAATATATTTTAGGGAATATATGTGTTGTACATATGACCTCAAGGATCTAGATGGATTTAAAATTTTCAGGGGTATATTTTATGTACGAGAATTTACTTTTAAAATGATTGAAATGAATGTTTACAAAGAGAAAACAATTTATTATTGTTGAAATATTTAGTAGCTGTAGAAATGGTCACAGCTATCCCCGTGAGGGCCTGTTACAGAGCAGTAACATACAAGCACGCTGATTGGTCAGTTGCTACAGGATCTGTTTTCACAACAGCAACATACAAATATGATGATTGGTCAGTTCCTACAGGGACTGATAAACAACAGTAACATACAAAACCGCTGATTCGTCAGTTACTACAGGGACTGTTACACAACAGTAACATATAAGCACTCTGATTGGCGATTGTTACAGATGCCATAAACTTGGATAAGCTATTTAATAAGCCACATACCGAGCCCTGCTTGTTGTATCGTTTTGCCGGCGAAACGGTAAAACAGTCGATATCTGCAGACAGTCTAAATTTCTCTTTCATAGGAACAAACTTTGGTGTAGAAACTTCCAAAACGCTTCTGTCACACGGACACTGTGGCATTTTAATCCAGTTGTTTTTATGTTTAGCTGTAATGTACGCCTGTTCGCTGGCTACCCATTGCCGACATTTCCAACATGGCGATAGATTGGTACTAGATCCGTTATTGAGAACTAAATACAATAAACCAGTCCTACCTAGATAATGAAGATGCAGAACATGTATTTCATGTATGCTTAATATACAATTGCAATATAACCAATAGATGTAAACAAATATATGTCCAACAGGTGAAAAGACTGCCTTCAGACCATAGTGCCTACACAAAACTAAACAATTTTAATTAATTTTTAGAATAGTTATAATAGGTAAAACCAATCTAAAGATAAAGTAACGGTTTAGGGTTATGACATGAAACGGTCATTTGCAAAACAGTCACGAGGGAGCTTAAACTATGGATATCCACACTTTATTACTGGTGGATTGAGATTCGAAAATTTATTGTCAGAAATATATTCAGGATAATATTATTGTTTGTGATGACTTGAGCAAAGATGTGATACATCTAAAAACTATGATACTCAGATGTGCAAATGAGCGGACCGAACCGGAAAATAAAGACAATTCCAAACAGTATTTATTACAAAATGCTTGAAACGATTGCAAAAAAAATAACAGCCGAGTGCGTATCGGCTTTTTCTTATTATGGCTTCAATTTGATCGAAAGCGTCCATATATGGCATAATGTATATAACTTAAGCCATAACATAAAATATAGTACATGAAGATAATACATAAGATAAATATATAGCAAAAACATATCATTATATCATAAGTTATGGCATGCACATAACCATAATATAGTACATAACGTTAAGATAATACTGTAAAACACTTTAAATTCGTGTTAATTTTATTTCGTGAATTTGCTATGATTGCTCCTGTTTTATCTATTCTCGAAATGTTCAATTGGCGACATTTGAAAAATGAAACAGCCGGAAATACATTGTTTACCCGGATATTTTAAACATTCGGACATTATAATTCTAGAAAAATTGACTATAGGGGGCTATATTAACTTAACTTCCTTTTCTTTACTTACCGAGATTAGAAAACTGTTTAGAGGGTGGGTTGTTTTTTGTTATGCTCCACTTTTGCAGTCCTGGAAAAACAGCCCCAGAAAAGTAGCTGTATGTTGTAGAATGCGTATCGTCATCTTCATAAAATATAAATGCAAACGTTCCCGATCCCCCGTCTGATATCAAAATCAGCTGGAAACTCTGAAATTATTCAGATAAAACATGGTTTCTTAAACGGACTATACCAGGATAAACGCTATAAATGTCTTAAAATAAAATTATTTTCAAAATAGATATGAATGATAAAATTTGAATGGTTTGGTATGACAAATCCACTATACCGTGACAAAATCGATATTTAAATTAGTAAACGTGGTAAACTTGGAACGAAATCCACATTCTAAAAATAGACAACATTTAACTACTGTTTGACGACTTTCAAATTGTCATTCGGACTATATCTTAGATGAAACAACTTTTATTGCGTGTATAACGGATCATATTGCCAATTTGGAGTCAAACTTTGAACATGTGACACATTTAATACGTCACAAAATATGGCTTAAGAGGGAAATTTATTTTACTTTAACATTGGCGCGTAGCCAAAGTTGAAAAATCCCATTATATCTTATTTATATTTGCATGATGCAATATATATCCTCTTGGCAATAAGGGATCAGTGACGTATATAGACATGATATATTGGATAAACATGGTTTCAGCAAGTTTTAAATTTTTGAGTAGTATACTCAGTATAGTAGTAGAAGTAGTAGTGGTAGTGGCAGTGGCAGTAGCAGTAGCAGTAGCAGTAATAGTAGTGGGAGTGGTAGTAATAGTCACCGATAGTAGTAGTAGTAGTAGTAATATTAGCGGTAGTAGTGGTGTAAATAGTAGCAGTAGTAGTAGTAGTAGTAGTAGCAGCAGCAGCAGCAGTAGTAGTAGTAATAATTGTTGTTGTTGTTTTATCTGTAATCTGAACTTCAACACTGAATGTTCCTGGCAGCAAATCCAGTATTTTTTTGAATAAGTGAGTTTCATACAACAATAACTGGACCATTGATGAACTGTAATTGTTTGGATTGAATAGCATATATAATGTTTACCTATTTACATATATAACCAAATTTTTATTCATTTCTAGACTTAAAAACTGTGTCATGTTTTCTTGTGATAAAAATGTTTAAAAGTAAAAAATGGTACCAAACATCTTAAGTAAATGACAACTATATATTCATTTTTTAACACTAACTTAATGCAGCATTTGATATTTAAGATAACAAATATTATGAGTAGTAAGTAAAGTATAAGAAAAAAAACGTATTAACAGAGTCAGAGTTTGATTAAGTAGTGCAAAATCGTGGTTCACTTACATGTTTTTCATTTTGTCCGTTTATTTCAACATTGTCCCATGTTATGACTATTACAACATTCAGGTCGGTATCTCCGTGTTTAGAATCGTTCAGTAGCTTCTTTAACTTATCCTTTACGTCATTGTTTTCGTCATTATTCAGATCAGCATCAGTGAAGATACGGTAGTATATTTCGCCGGACGCGGCGGATGTGACGTTAATATCCGCCAGAAAGGCAGCCAGTACGATACGATTTACAAAAGCAGCTAATTCCAAGGATGAGGATGGAGGTGCATATAGTTCGAGTGAACCGTTGAATGTCACAATTCCATTTTCGCATATCTGTAAAAAAACTAAATATGTAGGTAGTGTTCTGAAACGCCATCTCAAGATCACTTACCTCTCACCGCTACGGCCGTAGGTTGGAGTTCCTCTCGCTCAAAAACTTTATGTTTAACAAATTGCCAGTTATTTAAGGAAGAACTGTGGTTTTACTCGGATTCATTATGATGTCTTCCTCCAACAATAAAACTGGATATGCCGTATATAACCCGAAATGTTTTGAAAATATATGGGTATGTGTATGTAGTGATAAAAGGTAACGTTGTTTAACATCCCACCACGTAATTTTGCGTGCGTTGTCCAGTGGTAGATCACTGAATCCATGATCGGACGGTCGTGAGTTCGATACTCTGCAATGGCTATGTGTGGTGCCATGAGCAAGACATTTTTCCGCATATGTTTAGTACTTGTTTCCACCCGGGAAGACCTCGATCGTGATTTGCCTAAGTTGTAAGAACTTGTTTCACAATCGAAGTAAAATAATAAGTTTTAAACTAAGTAAATTTGAAGAAAAAAAACACACGGTTATATATGTTATTTTATGTGTTTGTAATTTGATTAGAAAGTCGATACCTGAACACTTAACTATCAAAATATTGTATTAGTAATAATTCCTACAAGATAATTCCTATAAGATAATTCCTACTAGATAATTCTTACTAGATAATTCCTATAAGATAATTCCTACTAGATAATTCTTACTAGATAATTCCTATAAGATAAGTCCTACTAGATAATTCCGATAAGATAATTCCTACTAGATAATTCTTACTAGATAATTCATATAAGATAACTCCTACTGGATAATTCCTATTAGATAATTCCTACTAGATAATTCTTATAAAATAATTCCTACTAGATAATTCTTACTAGATAATTCCTATTAGATAATTCCTACTAGACAATTCTTATAAGATAAGTCCTACTAGATAATTCCTATAAGATAATGCATCTCAACACAAAGTTTCAAGTTTCCAACGAGTCTGATTTTAGAAATTATTTCTTCCTCCACAAAGAAGCGTTATTTTCTATATAAATACTATTTAAAATTATATTTAGGCATCAGATTGTATACTTACAAACATTTCATGTCTGTAGATGCCATCTATGTTGATACCGCACGGTCTGATTCGTATTTTCTTGCATTCATTTGGTTTTGTAATGTTGACCACACTGTGACCGGCACTCTGTCCAAACGGAATATAGGGCCATGACGTCTCTGTTAACGAGAAAATGCACATTTGTCAGATATAAAAAACATTGATATTTATCATCGCTTAGTTTATCATTGTTCAGTTAAAATTGATGTATAATTTGATAGGGATACGTTGACTTTTGTTATATCTTGAAAACGGTTCGGACTATTTCATTCAAATCTTCCCAACTGCAAGTATTTTATCTCCACGATCAATGACGTATCTCCTCGTTGTCATTGGGATTAAACAGACCTGACTCCGGAGATATATCAGTGACAGGGATAGCCTATACATAAGTAGCAACAACAGGAGTTAATCAGTGACAGGGATAGCCTATACATAAGAAGCAACACAGGAGTTAATCAGGGACCGGGATAGCCTATACATAAGGAGCAACAACAGGAGTTAATCAGGGACCGGGATAGCCTTTACATAAGTAGCAACAACAGGAGTTAATCAGGGACCGGGATAGCCTATACATAAGTAACAACAACAGGAGTTAATCTGGGACCGGGATAGCCTATACATAAGTAGCAACAACAGGAGTTAATCTGGGACCGGGATAGCCTATACATAAGTAGCAACAACAGGAGTTAATCAGGGACCGGGATAGCCTATACATAAGTAGCAACAACAGGAGTTAATCTGGGACCGTGATAGCCTATACATAAGTAGCAACAACAGGAGTTAATCAGGGACCGGGATAGCCTATACATAAGTAGCAACAACAGGAGTTAATCAGGGACCGGGATAGCCTATACATAAGTAGCAACACAGGAGTTAATCTGGGACCGGGATAGCCTATACATAAGTAGCAACAACAGGAGTTAATCAGGGACCGGGATAGCCTATACATAAGTAGCAACAACAGGAGTTAATCAGGGACCGGGATAGCCTATACATAAGTAGCAACAACAGGAGTTAATCACTGACCGGGATAGCTTATACTTAAGTAGCAACAACAGGAGTTAATCAGGGACCGGGATAGCCTTTACATAAGTAGCAACAACAGGACTTAATCACTGACCGGGATAGCTTATACTTCAGTAGCAACAACAGGAGTTAATCAAGGACCGGGGTAGCCTTTACATAAGTAGCAACAACAGGAGTTTATCAGGGACCGGGATAGCCTATACATAAGTAGCAACAACAGGAGTTAGTCAGGGACCTGGATAGCCTATACATAAGTAGCAACAACAGGAGTTAATCAGGGACCGGGATAGCCTATACATAAGTAGCAACAGCAGGAGTTAATCACTGACCGGGATAGCTTATACTTAAGTAGCAACAACAGGAGTTAATCAGTGACAGGGATAGTCTATACATAAGTAGCTAACAACAGGAGTTAATCAGTGACCGGGATAGCTTATACTTAAGTAGCAACAACATGAGTTAGTCAGTGACAGGGATAGCCTGTAGATAAGTATCAACAACAGGAGTTAGTCAGTGGCCGGGATAGCTTATACTTTAGTAGCAACAACAGGAGTTAGTCAGTGACAGGGATAGCCTATAGATAAGTAGCAACAACAGGAGTTAATCAGTGACACACTCGCTGCTGGGAAGCTTAACTCAGATTAAGATTCAAAATAAGAAAAATAATTACCAACAGGAGATTCAAAGGATATAGCCGTCAATAGCAGCTTGAACATAATCAACAGAAGTATTTACCATAATAACCACAGTATATCCATAGTACATACAGAAAAGCGCAGTTTGATAAAGTGTTCGCTGATCTGCGCGATGACTTTAACGGAAGCAAGAGAATGTTATGTAATGATGCGACACGACGGAAGCGAGAAAATGATATGTAATGATGCGACACGACGTAAGCGAGAGAATGATATGTAATGATGCGACACGACGGAAGCGAGAGAATGATATGTAATGATGCGACACGACGGAAGCAAGATAATGATATGTAATGATGCGACACGACGGAAGCAAGAGAATGATATGTAATGATGCGACACGACGGAAACAAGAGAATGATATGTAATGATGCGACACGACGGAAGCGAGAGAATGATATGTAATGATGCGACACGACGGAAGCGAGAGAATGATATGTAATGATGCGACACGACGGAAGCAAGATAATGATATGTAATGATGCGACACGACGGAAGCAAGAGAATGATATGTAATGATGCGACACGACGGAAACAAGACAATGGTATGTAATGATGTACACGACGGAGATTGAGGTTTTAAGGAGAACTTCGCCGTCAGACTTCGGGCTTTTCGCCGAGTAAGTAATATAGAATATCCTCTTGAAATGCAACAATATTAGGTTCAATACTAGTATGCACAGCAGGACTTCATCATTTTGTTTTATTATTATTATTGAGAATACAGCTGAGTTCATGAATGTATCGAGAATATGCATATTTCACTTGTACATGTTTATATGGTCATTTAATTATAAATTAAAATAAAAACTCAACAACATAAACATTAAATTATAAATAAACAAGAGCTCGTTATATGTAAACGGTAGATTCATAAATGAATCAAACAGGCTGATTCAAGACATCATTAAGTATGCAGATACAGAAAATTTGGATGGGTTAATAGTCTTTCTTGACCAGACCAAAGCATTCGACAGGGTCCAGTGGTCTTGGGTTAAAATGTGTTTACAAAGATTTGGATTTGGTGTAAAAACGATAAACTGGGTGCATATGCTACTAAAAAATTCTAAAACGGCCATACAAACTAACGGTTTTATTTCAGAATATTTCAATATCTCGCGTTCAGTAAAGCAAGGCTGTCCGATCGCACCGATTTTAAACATCCTTCAAGCCGAAGCCATGACATGCGGGGTAAGAAATGATAACAACATTGAAGGTTTAAGTCTACCAATTCACGAAAATAAACAGTTAAATATCAAGCTAAATCAACATGTTGATGACACACATTTTTTTAAAAAACAAAAGGTCTCTACCACACCTATTTAAACAATTGAAACTATACGAAACTGCGTCCGGTGAAAAAATGAATAAGGAAAAAAAACAACGGGCCTTTTTATAGGGAAATTAAAAAAGAAAACGTTTAACGATATAAGTTGGACAAAAACCCACGTGAAAACATTGGGTGTATGTCATGGTTACCAAACTGATAACAACGCAATATGGCTAGACAAAATAAACAAAATAAAAAAACTGTCTACCAGTATGGAAGTCAAGAGATTTAACATTTACACGGAAAATCCTTATTTTAAGAACTTTTGTATTATCGAAAATAAATCATGAGCTAGAAATGCAAGGAATACCTGATAATATAAGAAATGATCTTTAAAAGATTATGCTCATTTTTATGGAACAATAGAAAACCGCTAGTAGCAATACAAACAATGTCAAAGTTCACGACAAGGTGGCCTTGACATGATCGATCTTGATAGCGTCATGTTTGCAAATTAAGACAATCTATAAAACTTTAAATTCAAAACTAGACCAATGGAATTCGATTGGCAAATTCTATTTAAAAATAGCGGATTCTACTTATAATCAACAATATTTTATATGTAACTGCTCTTCTATCGAAGGTCTTAACTGGTCAAACCAAAGCAAAATATCAACATTTTATAAAAATGCCATTTCAGCTTGGGCATCTTTTAAACAATTATTCACACCAAAAAATTTGAATGACGTAAAAAATCTACCGTTGTTTGGAAATCATGAAATTTGCTTCAGAAAAAAAAACACTTTTCTTTCAATCTTTTTCAAAAAGTAACATCATGATAATTTCTGACATATGGGATTTTGAAAAGAAATCCTTTATCACTGAAACTGATCTATTGAGGAAACTAAAATATAAACAAAATTGGATAGCTTAAAGGTTAATAATTAAAAGCGCAATTCCTCAGAAATACGTCAACACTTTAAAAGAACAAAATATTGAGACCTCCGAAAAGTGCTTGTATACATTAGATATAGAGGGAACAAAACTTCTAAGTTCTAAAAAAAAATAATCTCGCCATGCAAATTAAAAACGAAACTTATACAAACGTACATCAATTCCAAAAGTACGACTCAACCAAAAGCACAACGAAACTTTGAAGAAAAGTTAAACTTAAACAATATTGATTGGTACACTGTTTGGATAAATATTAAAAAGGCTTACTGCTCAAATAAAACAAAACAATTTCAATGGAATTTTCTTCACAATTCAATTTTCACTGAACACCAATTAAATTTAATGGGAGTATCTAACGGTCTTTGTAATATATGCAAACGGTAAAGAGAAACTATTGTTCACTTATTCTTTAGCTGCGAAATTATAAAACACGTTTTAGCTTATACTTAATAAAGAAATCAACTTGTTAGATATAGGCTTGCGCAATTTGCAAATTGCCGACATTGTGCTTGGTTATTAAAATGTTCCAAATAAATGTAATTTATTAAACACTATTGTATTTGAATTGAAATGGAATATATGGAAGTACAGGAATAGCTGTAAATTTGATAAATAAATACATATTTTAGAGACATTGTTTTTTGATACAATACGTTGTATAAAAACAGATTGTATATTTAAAACCAAGAAAAACAACATTGTCACGAACAATTATTGATTTGTTGAATATTGCATTCCTAAAAAACATCATCTCTTGAAATATAGCTTAATTCTTCTGTTTCGTTTCGTGAAGGTTGATTTACACACGAGGGCCTGTGCAAACGGTATCTATATAGGGCGACAGTTGTTTGCCTATAAGTATTATAAGATTACCCCTTTGCCCTATAGTGTATATATATATATATATATATATATTTATGAAATGTGTAAAAGCATTAATTTAACTAAACATTCTCGCTACATGCTGATATGTCGGTAACCGATATTCCAATATATAGTGAATATTAACGTATTGCAATTATGCAAAATCGAAAAGAACGAAGAAATAAATTCCTTAATGCTTTCGTTTCGCTTTTTATCAAGTTTACATTATTTATATGAAATGTGAAAAAAACATTAATTCTAATAAACAATTTGATATATGTTGAGATATATGTTAGGATCAGCTTGTACGTTTTGTCTGAGCCGATATTTCAGTATATATAGTGACTATTTAACGTATAACTATCCTGTTTTGAGTTATGTATGTTTAATTTTTTGCACCTATGCAAGTCAAACCAATAACAAATAAATGTGATTTAAATATTATATGGCAATATATGTTTGCATATGCTGCTAAACTTGTATACATGCTATTATTGTGCGGTTTGCAGCGGGATAGCCCCGACCCCTGCAGACCCATTACGGGGTAATAAACGGGCAACCTTACGGTAGCTAAAAAAACATAATAATAATAATTTATGAAACAGTAAGAAATGGCATGTTCCTAAATTCCTGTTCCATGTCTCATAGATCTCTGTGGAGTGTAATAATTCATTGCTTATGAGCCAACTGTTGAAATTTCAAAACATCAGTGATAACTTTTCGGAAAATGGCTTTGAGCTGGTTTGAATGTCATATCACCATAACTGTTTGTAAATAAAGATTATCTCATCTTGAAAAAAAAAATGAAAAAAAAGAGTTCGTTATAAATACACCGTGCAGTTGAAAAATACACGAGATCATTTTATATGCTGTAAAACTGTACATTTATCATATTCCTTTAAATAAAATGTGTCCAAACCACACCAAACGTACCTTCTTTCTGGCATTTGTTCCCGACAAAACCATCAGCACAGTTGCATACGTGAGCGTTATTCACGACAGAACAAGTCCCGCCATTTTCACAGGGCTCATGAGTACACACCGCTGAAATAACGCAACATTCAAACAATTAACAGATTAAATATAAATTGGTAACATACGATTTTACGCCTGACATACATGATGCTATAGAAAATGAAAGACTTCTTTCACCTGATAGTCATTTTGTTGTTATAACTCATAGAGCAGGGCTGCGTTCAGTTTGGTTAAACGTTTACTTACGTTAGCTTAACCTCATATCAGTATGCAAGTAAGCGATCATTTTAAGGAACCAGGCATTAAACATGTTTGCTGTGTAAAGATGCTGAACGCATCCAAGTTTGTTTTTGTTTAACTAAGTGACTTAATGAGAATTGGAGGGACAGCGCTGATGTATAAACCCAATACGCTATTGTGAAACTACGTCATTCTATTTATAGTTAGATACGTCCAATACAGGTAACAGATTAATATCGAATTAATTGTATTGCATATATTATGAAACAGATAAATGTGCTGTCATCCCTAATATAGTAGAATCCATCTGAAAATAGAATGACGTTGTTTCAAAATAGCGTATTCGGTTTAAAGTACGTTTCCGTTCTGTTTCGTTCGTTTGGCCACCGTTTACGTTTATAAACAGAGTAAACATGTCTAACCGTGCTGAACGCAACCGAGGAATAAACCGAAAGGAAGCAAACAAACCACGGGGACTGAATGAAGTAACTTAGGCACACCACGGGAAAAACAACGTAGGTAATAAACCGACCGGAATTAAACAAAAACAAAACGACACATCACCGGATATAGACTGGTGAACGATATATATATATAACATAAATATAACTTTGAAAATCCCCTCACCTTCGTCACAGTTTGTACCTGTGTATCCGGGATCACAAGTACACGTGTACTCATTGATTCCATTTACACAGGTACCGCCATTCCGACAAGGGTCCGAAACACATTCGTCTATATCTGAGAATAGAGTTTAGTTGACGTACATTTATTACTATCACTATGAGACGTAGATGACTAGCCTTGCAAGTTCCGGATCATTCACGCGTGGTATTAAGTTGCGAACTTGACATGGAGCACCGATGGTATTCAGATCATTTAGATGCGTCCATTTATTGCAATATATCAATAAAAATTGCACAGATTATGCGTTTTATGTTGTAACTTTTGTGTATGAAATTTGAATAAATTTAAAATGTGTTAACACTGTTAAAATTATAATTGTACAACCTTTTGCTATAAGTCCGTTGAAATGTATTCCTTTATGAAGCAATCATCGAATTCGGTAAGTTAATAGACGATGTATTTATTTTAAAGAAGTAAAGCTCAGCTTTATCAAGTGCTAATGTACGTTAATTCTATCCTCAAAACATACTATATATGCATATTTTACGTTTGTGTGTTTGAATATTTAGCGTCATTTTAAGTGATCGAGAGGTAACAACCTTTCAGTCAACATAACCACTCATTACAAGAATCCTGGAATGTTGACCAGACCAGAACAAAGCCATCTTCGCAAATAAGATAGTCAGACGCACAATCAAGTGAGCTAGTCGGGCCCGGAATATTTTACGTCAAATTGATGTTAAAGATATAATGGTACATGAAGTAGTTGTTTCTTATCTCTAAGTCTCAAATCATGATCCATGCGTCTTCTAGTGGCCAATTTTGAAATTAATTACATGAAATCAATGATACAAGCAGTTGTAAAAGAAAACATGAAATATAAAAGTGTTATCTTGGAAACCGTCTACACACAAGAGGTGTCGGAGAACAGCGTTAACTGGACTGTCCTAGGCTTGTCACAGAACAGTCATTAATATGTATCATATGTACCATCACAAAAACAGGCATATCTTTAACAAGAAAAACATCATTAATATTTGGAAAATAGTAGATACATGTATTTGTATGTGAAATGAAAATGGTGTGTGGAGGTTCTTGTCTCTAAACCAAACAGTTGAAATGGGATAGAGTATTTATTTCAATACAAAACACAGTTGCGGAGGGGAAGGGGAGAGGAAGATGAATGAAGGACTCGGGCAGGTATGAATATGATATAAAAATTAATTAATAAAAATCTATGGCATCACTATGCCTGTGTGTCATGAAGCATTGTATTCTCATTGTATTCTCATTTTATATCTTGATGTATAATTCAAATGAATACTAGATACACAATGCGCATTTATTTTACACATAAAAAGTGATAGATATCTCATTCAGCAACATATGGTATTAATAAATATTTTATCATCTCTAAATCGATACAAAATAGTTCAGTACACCGGTGCCTTGCGCGCAAACACAAATTTATATTCATTATAATCAAATGGCTGATTGTACCTGTAAATACCTAAAACCAGTAACTAATACATAAAGGATAGTTTCATCGTTACTGGTACAGTTATTACGAAGGATTGTTTCATTGTTACTGATACACTTATTATTTAAGGATAGTTCCATCGCTACTGGTACAGTTAGTATGAAGGATAATTTCATCGTCACCGGTACAGTTAGTATGAAGGATAGTTTCATCGTCACCCGTACAGTTATTATGAAGGATAGTTTCATCGTTGCTGGTACAGTTATTATGATGAATTAATATTATTCTTAAGTATACACAGATGTTCATAAGGTAATTGTTAATATAATATTATCAACATGGCAAGTATATAATGTTGTTATTACAAGGCATGTGGTATCACACTATTAATAACCTGTACATGTTGTACCATCTCCAGTATAACCATTCATACATTTACAAGAGTAAAGTCCAACGGTTTTGGTACAGTTAGAATTGACATCACAATCGTTGATACCCTCGGCACATTCGTCAATATCTAATTATTGTAAAAGACAAAAAAATAGTTCGGGTCGTTTAGTGACATTGTATACATGAACGTAGTGTTTTCTATTGAATTAAAATATATTGAAAATGAAACAAATACATACCTCGTGACAAAAGAACATTGAGTGGCGTAGCTATTTTTTTTACTGATGAATATCTGATGCTACTAAACAAATGGAACAATTGATTGCTATGATACAATAAATAAAAAACTGCATATCTATGATACTGACCACCACATTCAGTACATTCAATACACTCATCAATATTTAAGTATTATTCATTGGGTTTAACACAATTTTCAACATATTTCAGGTTATGTATGGCATATCCAGTTTGAATGGTGGAGGAAGACCTCAGAATGAATCTGTGTAGAACAACCGTCATTCCGCAAGTAACTGGCAAACTTTTTCACATTAGGTTTTTGGAGCGAGCAGAACTCGAACCTACGATCTTAGGGCTGAGAGGTATGTGATCTTAAGAAGGTACCTTAGATCACTCAACCAAGGAGAGCGCCACTCTAAGTATTGTAAAAACAAATCATTCGTTATATTTCATATCATGTACGGGTTAGATTGCTCTGTGACCCTATTATCGGTGTATACCAGTAACCGGTGTAATCTGTGAAGTCCGAATATTTATTATGTCATATCATTTGCATATACCGAATAATTACAAGATGCGCTGTCAAAATTTCCCACAATCTGTCAAAGCCATAAAAAGTTTTAACATTGAACCTTTTTAAAGTAAGTGTGCCTTTTCTATTACCGAAGTTGATTTTTATCATTAAAACACTGTCAATAAGCATTTCCAGCTGAATATTTCCATCTTTCAATCAAAATATCCAAAAAACAATGTATTGTCTTTTACTGTTTCGTTAAAAAAACGGTGTTAGGGTATAAAATCATCACATCAATTTGGTCCTATGAAAATTTAATTGCTTTATTTTTCAAGTAAATTAGAAACATGAAACATGTTTTGTCTTTGTTTCATTTCAGTTTCCAACAATTGGCCAACCACAGAAGAAGTGGAGAAACTACGATACTTATCATATTGGTCTGGCATTTAAGGCAGTGAAGATAAATGGCATGTCTGTCTACAAAGCAGCAAGAGTATTTGGCGTGCCAGAAAGCACTTTAAGAGATAGGCATTTTGCCTACAACCAGTTCAAAACCTCCCTAGCCATGGACCAGATCCCCTTTTCACCAGAGCAGAGGAGAATAGTCTTATTGATCATATGACATACATGTCCAACATTGGATATAGGCTATTCAAGACAAGCGTTCTTGGACATGGCTTTCATATATGCCATTATTCTTGGAAAGAAATTTCCTGGTGATCCATTTTTTAAAGGTTCCTGGTTTCTGGGGTTCAAAAAGAGATGGCCTGGTGTTCATTTGGCACAACCTGAAAATTTAGCTCTTGTAAGCGCCAAGGCTACATCCAAGGAGTCACTTAACAAACATATTAAGGACCTTGTCGACACTTGTAAGCACCTTGACCTGGAACAGCATCCAGAAAGATTTTGGAATGTAGACGAGTCTGACATCTTGATGGAGCGTTCACCACCCAAGGTTCTATGTTCAAAGGGAACTACTCCACAGTCAATCACATCAGCCAGAGGCAAAAATGTAACTCTTATTGGGTGTGCTGGATCAGTTATTCCACCATATTATATATTCCAGGGGAAACGTTGGTGTGATGATTTGCTGGAGAACACATGTCCACGGGAAGCTGGTGAGATGAGTGAAACTGGATGGTCTAATTCAGTAACTTTTCAAAATTTCTTCAATAACTACTTTTTGAAATGTGTTAACGTTGTCGAAGGACAAACCAATCTTATAATATCTGATGGACATAAAACACATGTGTCTGAGACATTGAGAAACTGGGGCAAACATCATGGAATTGAGTTTTACATCCTGCCTCCACATACATCCCTTTTGACTCAGCGCCTGGATGTTGCATGTTTTGGACCTCTTAAGGCAATTTATAATACTGAGTGCCAGACAAAAATGAGAAGAAAAAAAACATGCCATACTGTTACAAGATATGTTGTTGATGAGCTATCTTCAAAGGCCAACCTGAAAGCCTTTACACCCTGTAATCTTGTCATTGCCTTCAGAAAAACTGGATTTTTTTTTCTTTGCAGATTAGAAATCGTTGACATTTAAGTTATGCCGTCTACAATTTATGTTTCCAATGGTCAGAGTCAAACTCAGGATGAAAGAAGGACGAGTCTGCAGAGCCGTAAAATTGTAGCGACTAAGGCCTCCAAAAAGAGAAAGTTTGTCCCTCAAATTGTAGGCAACTTATTTTTCTGCCAAAAATACACACATATTGGAATCCAGACCTACTGCCAAAAATCCCTCTTTAAACTTAATAACCCAAGTCCCTGGTTATTCAAAAGAAAATGCTCCCCCAGTTTCTTGATTACGATTCTGATGACACAGACAGTAGTGATGAGAGCTTTGTTGCATCTGTGACAGAAGATTGCCGCCTGCTGTCAATTTGGCTTACGTGGTGGAGTTGGCTAAATGGGCACAGTGTGATAATTGTAACCATTGGACACACCTTAAAGTACTGTACCAATGTCATGGTTGTTAGGCGTGGTTCACATTTTTTTTGCCCCCACTGTGATCCAGCAACAAGTATTATAACTATGCATATACTGGTAACACTAACTTGTTTTGTTAAAAAAAAAGTTAAAATACAATGAAAAGTTTCACCTTCCAGGACAATGTTTTTAAAAGAGGATATTTCTCTAGAGGAGAATTTTATATTTGCACCGGTAACTTGGTTCCAAAATGGCCGTCGATCTTTTTTGTGTACATGTTCAACCGGGTTGAATAATACATAATTGATGGAGTTTTGAGTTTATGTTGTATTTGGAACGACAATTTATCAAATACAAAAAGGTAAGCAGAGACAAATGATTATTATTTCTTAATTTGAAACATTCGATTTTCGCATGTTTATTAATTGACTTGATCATAATTTTAGTAAATAAAAGACACATGTCACCGTACAGTTATTTAAATAACATTTAACAATAATAACAGGTTATATTAAGGTAAGTAAAATAAAAGACACATAATACAGACGCACCATAGGTCAAGCATATTTATCCCGCATCAAAAAGTTGAGAATTCCATGCCAATCTCAAAATTCATTATTGAACGCTTACTAAACTGTGACGTCATTCAATCATTCCCTAAAACAACTGACAATCAAAGTGCTCAAATGAGCTAAAAACTTATTACTCTGTAACGGACCAGAAGGGGAGAGCAAGGTCTGTTTAACAAACTAGACGCAGTACGGGAAAAATATCGAAGGTATAAACCGACACATAACCGGAATTAAACAAAACATATTACGGGGAATTATCTAATAAAAATAAAAGCACATAACACAAACACATAACTGGAAACAAACCGTAACGTCACCAGCACTAAATGGTGGTAATCCGGATAAAACAACAGACACCAAACATAAACTTGTCACATGCAAGCACTAAATAGTGGTAAACCGGGTGAAACAACAGACACCTAACATAAACACATCACCGGCAGGAACTAAATGGTGGTAAGACGGATAAAACAACAGACACCGAACATTAACACATCACCGGCAGGAACTAAATGGTGGTAATACGGATAAAACAACAGACACCGAGCATAAACACGTCACCGGCAGGAACTAAATGGTGGTAATCAGGATAAAACAACAGACAACGAACATAAACACGTCACTGCCGGAATTTAATATAAACATCACGGAAAACAATCATAACTTTCAAAATCCCCTCACCTTCGTCACAGTTAGTGCCTGTGTATCCCGGGAAACAAGTGCACGCGTACTCATTGATTCCATCTTCACAGGTACCATTCATACAAGGGTTCGAGGCACATTCGTCTATGTCTGAGAATAGGAAATAGTTGCCGCATATACGTATGACTCATTTATTCTTGGCACGTTATGTAATCGTAAACAAATTGAATAATGATTCTCGTATTCATTAAATATAAGATAACAACACCCAGTAATGCCGAGTATGTTTTCTGTGATTTTACGTTGTAGTTTATTAGATACTATGACTTTCAATAGAAATCTTACGTGCTGGATTAAAGACGTAAAACATCTTATTTGGCTTTGTGTTCTTACTATTTCTAATCATTCGGAATTATTTGGAATCATGGAGCACTTTCAGTGTTGTTCGATAAAAGAATGCCATTTAAGTGATAGCGCGTTGGGTGCTACATATTTCATTACCTGTCGTAACAGCGGCGGCAAAATGGCAAACAGAAATAGCAAATAATGCTTGTATTAAAAGTTGGCGTTACTATGTACTAAATAATTCCCATGTACTCAGTATCATACAATTGTAAATTCAACTCACCAACTGTACAGATGGGACCTTCGAAACCAGCTGCACAGAGACATGTAAGTGTTGATCTTTATCTGATTAGATTTGCGTAATTGTTGTTGCTGTATGGTATCAACACTTTTACAGTTATATCGCGACGGTGTCTACTTGAGGCAGTAGTCTGAGCGCTTGCACACTTGAGTATCATGCCGTAGACACATAGTAAGATACTCCACCAAGTCACATTTTACTAACACCGGGCGACCAGTCATACAATTAACCTCTAAATGCTCAGCGGCAAGCGAGGAAGCTTTTAGTACCATTTTTAAAGTTATTGTTAAGACCCGGTCGGGGATAGAACCTTCCGCATGCGAGGAGGACGCTAACCCTACCCATAGGCCAACGCTGCAGTATATGAGAGAGAGAGAGAGAGAGAGAGAGACAGAGAGAGACAGAGAGAGAAGGGGAGACAGGGAGGGAGGGAGTTAGAGAGAGAGAGAGAGAGAGAGAGAGAGAGAGAGAGAGAGAGAGAGAGAGAGGGAGGGAGAGAGAGAGAGAGAGGAGGAGGAGGAGGAAGGAGATACAGAGAAATAGAGGGAATAAGACAGATAGAGAGGGGAGGGAGAGAGAGAGAGAAAAGAGGGAGAGGGGGGGGGTGTACATGTTCAACCGGGTTGAAAAACACATGATTGATGGAGTTTTGAGTTTATGTTGTATTTGGAACGACAATTTATCAAATACAAAAAGGTAAGCAGAGACAAATGATTAATATTTCTTAATTTGAAACATTCGATTTTCGCATGTTTATTAATTGACTTGATCATAATTTTAGTAAATAAAAGACATCTGTCACCGTACAGTTATTTAAATAACATTCAACAATAATAACAGGTTATATTAAGGTAAGTAAAATAAAAGACACATAATACAGACGCACCATAGGTCAAGCATATTTATCCCGCATCAAAAAGTTGAGAATTCCATGCCAATCTCAAAATTCATTATTGAACGCTTACTAAACTGTGACGTCATTCATCATTCCCTAAAACAACTGACCATCAAAGTGCCCAAATGAGCTAAAATCTTATTACTCTGTAACGGACCAGAAGGGGAGAGCAAGGTCTATTACACAGACCAGACGCAGTACGGGAAAAATATCGAAGGTATAAACCGACATATAACCGGAATTAAACAAAACACATTACGGGGAATTATCAAATAAAAATAAAAGCACATAACATAAACACATCACTGGAAACAAATCGACACGTCACTAGTACTAAATGGTGGTAATCCGGATAAAACAACAGACACCGAACATAAACTTGTCACATGCAAGCACTAAATAGTGGTAAACCGGGTAAAACAACAGACGCCGAACATAAACACATCACCGGCAGGAACTAAATGGTGGTAATCCGGATAAAACAACAGACACCGAACATAAACTTGTCACGTGCAAGCACTAAATAGTGGTAAACCGTGTAAAACAACATACGCCGAACATAAACACGTCACCGGCATTAAATGGTGGTAATCCGAATAAAACAACAGACACCGAGCATAAACACATCACCGGCAGGAACTAAATGGTGGTAATCCGGGTAAAACAAAAGACACCTAACATAAACACGTCACCGGCATTAAATAGTGGTAATCCGGATAAAACAACAGACACCGAAAATAAACACGTCACCGGCAGGAACTAAATGGTGGTTGTCCGGATAAAACAACAGACACCGAGCATTAACACATTACCGGCAGGCACTTAATGGTGGTAATCCGGGTAAAACAACAGACATCTAACATAAACACGTCACCGGTATTAAATGGTGGTAATACGGATAAAACAACAGACACCGAACATTAACACGTAACCGGCAGGAACTAAATGGTGGTAATACGGATAAAACAACAGACACCTAACATAAACACGTCACCGGCATTAAATGGTGGTAATACGGATAAAACAACAGACACCGAACATTAACACGTAACGGGCAGGAACTAAATGGTGGTAATACGGATAAAACAACAGACACCGAGCATAAACACATCACCGGCAGGAACTAAATGGTGGTAATTAGGATAAAACAACAGACAACGAACATAAACACGTCACTGCCGGAATTTAATATAAACATCACGGAAAACAATCATAACTTTCAAAATCCCCTCACCTTCGTCACAGTTAGTGCCTGTGTATCCCGGGAAACAAGTGCACGCGTACTCATTGATTCCATCTTCACAGGTACCATTCATACAAGGGTTCGAGGCACATTCGTCTATGTCTGAGAAAAGGAAATAGTCACCGCATATACGTATGACTCATTTATTCTTTGCACGTTATGTAATCGCAAACAAATTGAATAATGATTCTCGTATTCATTAAATATGAGATAATAACACCCAATAATGCCGAGTATGTTTTCTGTGATTTTACGTTGTAGTTTATAAGATACTATGACTTTCAATAGAAATCTTACGTGCTGGATTAAAGACGTAAAACATCTTATTTGGCTTTGTGTTCTTACTATTTCTAATCATTCGGAATTATTTGGAATCATGGAGCACTTTCAGTGTTGTTCGATAAAAGAATGCCATTTAAGTGATAGCGCGTTGGGTGCTACATATTTCATTACCTGTCGTAACAGCGGCGGCAAAATGGCAAACAGAAATAGCAAATAATGCTTGTATTAAAAGTTGGCGTTACTATGTACTAAATAATCCCATGTACTCAGTATCATACAATTGTAAATTCAACTCACCAACTGTACAGATGGGACTTTCGAAACCAGCTGCACAGAAACATGTAAGTGTTGATCTTTATCTGATTAGATGTGCGTATTTGTTGTTGCTGTATGGTATCAACACTTTAACAGTTATATCGCGACGGTGTCTACTTGAGGCAGTAGTCTCAGCGCTGGCACACTTGAGTATCATGCCGTAGACACATAGTAAGATACTCCACCAGGTCACATTTTACTGACACCGGGCGACCAGTCATACAATTAACCTTTAAATGCTCAGCGCTAAGCGAGGAAGCTTTTAGTACCATTTTTAAAGTTATTGTTAAGACCCGGTCGGGGATAGAACCTTCCGCATGCGAGGAGGACGCTAACCCTACCCATAGGCCAACGCTGCAGTAAATTAGAAAGAGAGAGAGAGAGAGAGAGAGAGAGAGAGAGAGAGGGGGGGACAGGGAGGGAGGGACTTAGAGAGAGAGAGAGAGAGAGAGAGAGAAAGAGAGAGAGGGAGGGAGGGAGGGAGGGAGAGAGAGAGAGAGAGGAGGAGGAGGAGGAAGGAGATACAGAGAAATAGAGGGAATAAGACAGATAAAGAGGGAAGGGAGAGAGAGAGAGAAAAGAGGGAGAGGGGGAGTGTACATGTTCAACCGGGTTGAATAACACATGATTGATAGAGTTTTGAGTTAATGTTGTATTTGGAACGACAATTTATCAAATACAAAAAGGTAAGCAGAGACAAATGATTAATATTTCTTAATTTGAAACATTCGATTTTCGCATGTTTATTAATTGACTTGATCATAATTTTAGTAAATAAAAGACATCTGTCACCGTACAGTTATTTAAATAACATTCAACAATAATAACAGGTTATATTAAGGTAAGTAAAATAAAAGACACATAATACAGACGCACCATAGGTCAAGCATATTTATCCCGCATCAAAAAGTTGAGAATTCCATGCCAATCTCAAAATTCATTATTGAACGCTTACTAAACTGTGACGTCATTCAATCATTCCCTAAAACAACTGACCATCAAAGTGCTCAAATGAGCTAAAAACTTATTACTCTGTAACGGACCAGAAGGGGAGAGCAAGGTCTATTACACAGACTAGACGCAGTACGGGAAAAATATCGAAGGTATAAACCGACACATAACCGGAATTAAACAAAACACATTACGGGGAATTATCAAATAAAAATAAAAGCACATAACATAAACACATCACTGGAAACAAACCGGCACGTCAACAGCACTAAATGGTGGTAATCCGGATAAAACAACAGACACCGAACATAAACTTGTCACATGCAAGCACTAAATAGTGGTAAACCGGGTAAAACAACAGACGCCGAACATAAACACATCACCGGCAGGAACTAAATGGTGGTAATCTGGATAAAACAACAGACACCGAACATAAACTTGTCACGTGCAAGCACTAAATAGTTGTAAACGGGTAAAACAACAGACGCCGAACATAAACACGTGACCGGCATTAAATGGTGGTAATCCGAATAAAACAACAGACACCGAGCATAAACACATCACCGGCAGGAACTAAATGGTGGTAATCCGGGTAAAACACGAACACCTTACATGAACACGTCACCGGCATCAAATGGTAGTAATCCGGATAAAACAACAGACACCGAAAATAAACACGTCACCGGCATGAACTAAATGGTGGTTATCCGGATAAAACAACAGACACCGAGCATTAACACATCACCGGCAGGCATTTAATGGTGGTAATCCGGGTAAAACAACAGACATCTAACAGAAACACGTCACCGGCATTAAATGGTGGTAATACGGATAAAACAACAGACACCGAACATTAACACGTAACCGGCAGGAACTAAATGGTGGTAATACGGATAAAACAACAGACACCTAACATAAACACGTCACCGGCATTAAATGGTGGTAATACGGATTAAACAACAGACACTGAACATTAACACGTAACCGGCAGGAACTAAATGGTGGTAATACGGATAAAACAACAGACACCGAGCATAAACACATCACCGGCAGGAACTAAATGGTGGTAATCAGGATAAAACAACAGACACCGAACATAAACACATCACTGCCGGAATTTAATATAAACATCACGGAAAACAATCATAACTTTCAAAATCCCCTCACCTTCGTCACAGTTAGTGCCTGTGTATCCCGGGAAACAAGTGCACGCGTACTCATTGATTCCATCTTCACAGGTACCATTCATACAAGGGTTCGAGGCACATTCGTCTATGTCTGAGAATAGGAAATAGTCACCGCATATACGTATGACTCATTTATTCTTTGCACGTTATGTAATCGCAAACAAATTGAATAATGATTCTCGTATTCATTAAATATAAGATAATAACACCCAATAATGCCGAGTATGTTTTCTGTGATTTTACGTTGTAGTTTATAAGATACTATGACTTTCAATAGAAATCTTACGTGCTGGATTAAAGACGTAAAACATCTTATTTGGCTTTGTGTTCTTACTATTTCTAATCATTCGGAATTATTTGGAATCATGGAGCACTTTCAGTGTTGTTCGATAAAAGAATGCCATTTAAGTGATAGCGCGTTGGGTGCTACATATTTCATTACCTGTCGTAACAGCGGCGGCAAAATGGCAAACAGAAATAGCAAATAATGCTTGTATTAAAAGTTGGCGTTACTATGTACTAAATAATCCCATGTACTCAGTATCATACAATTGTAAATTCAACTCACCAACTGTACAGATGGGACCTTCGAAACCAGCTGCACAGAGACATGTAAGTGTTGATCTTTATCTGATTAGATGTGCGTAATTGTTGTTGCTGTATGGTATCAACACTTTTACAGTTATATCGCGACGGTGTCTACTTGAGGCAGTAGTCTCAGCGCTGGCACACTTGAGTATCATGCCGTAGACACATAGTAAGATACTCCACCAGGTCACATTTTACTGACACCGGGCGACCAGTCATACAATTAACCTCTAAATGCTCAGCGCTAAGCGAGGAAGCTTTTAGTACCATTTTTAAAGTTATTGTTAAGACCCGGTCGGGGATAGAACCTTCCGCATGCGAGGAGGACGCTAACCCTACCCATAGGCCAACGCTGCAGTAAATAAGAGAGAGAGAGAGAGAGAGAGAGAGAGAGAGAGAGAGAGAGAGGGGAGACAGGGAGGGAGGGAGTTAGAGAGAGAGAGAGAGAGAGAGAGGGAGGGAGAGAGGAGAGAGAGAGAGAGGAGGAGGAGGAGGAAGGAGATACAGAGAAATAGAGGGAATAAGACAGATAGAGAGGGGAGGGAGAAGAGAGAGAGAAAAGAGGGAGAGGGGGAGTGTACATGTTCAACCGGGTTGAATAACACATGATTGATGGAGTTTTGAGTTAATGTTGTATTTGGAACGACAATTTATCAAATACAAAAGGTAAGCAGAGACAAATGATTAATATTTCTTAATTTGAAACATTCGATTTTCGCATGTTTATTAATTGACTTGATCATAATTTTAGTAAATAAAAGACATCTGTCACCGTACAGTTATTTAAATAACATTCAACAATAATAACAGGTTATATTAAGGTAAGTAAAATAAAAGACACATAATACAGACGCACCATAGGTCAAGCATATTTATCCCGCATCAAAAAGTTGAGAATTCCATGCAATCTCAAAATTCATTATTGAACGCTTACTAAACTGTGACGTCTTTCAATCATTCCCTAAAACAACTGACCATCAAAGTGCCAAAATGAGCTAAAATCTTATTACTCTGTAACGGACCAGAAGGGGAGAGTAAGGTCTATTTCACAGACTAGACGAAGTACGGGAAAAATATCGAAGGTATAAACCGACACATAACCGGAATTAAACAAATTACATTACCGGGAATTATCAAATAAAAATAAAAGCACATAACATAAACACATCACTGAAAACAAACCAACACGTCACCAGCACTAAAAGGTGGTAATCCGGATAAAACAACAGACACCGAACATAAACTTGTCACATGCAAGCACTAAATAGTGGTAATTCGAGTAAAACAACAGACGCCGAACATAAACACATCACCGGCAGGAACTAAATGGTGGTAATCCGGATAAAACAACAGACACCGAGCATAAACACATCACCGGCAGGAACTAAATGGTGGTAATCCGGGTAAAACAACAGAAACCTAACATAAACACGTCACCGGCATTAAATGGTGGTAATCCGGATAAAACAACAGACACCGAAAATAAACACGTCACCGGCAGGAACTAAATGGTGGTTATCCGGATAAAACAACAGACACCGAGCATTAACACATCACCGGCAGGCACTTAATGGTGGTAATCCAGGTAAAACAACAGACACCTAACATAAACCCGTCACCGGCATTAAATGGTGGTAATACGGATAAAACAACAGACACCGAACATAAACACGTCACCGGCAGGAACTAAATGGTGGTAATCAGGATAAAACAACAGACACCGAGCATAAACACATCACCGGCAGGCACTTAATGGTGGTAATCCAGGTAAAACAACAGACACCGAACAGAAACCCGTCATCGGCATTAAATGGTGGTAATACGGATAAAACAACAGACACCGAACATAAACACATCACCGGCAGGAACTAAATGGTGGTAATCAGGATAAAACAACAGACACCAAACATAAACACGTCACTGCTGGAATTTAATATAAACATCACGGAAAACAATCATAACTTTCAAAATCCCCTCACCTTCGTCACAGTTAGTGCCTGTGTATCCCGGGAAACAAGTGCACGCGTACTCATTGATTCCATCTTCACAGGTACCATTCATACAAGGGTTCGAGGCACATTCGTCTATGTCTGAGAATAGGAAATAGTCACCGCATATACGATATGACTCATTTATTCTTTGCACGTTATGTAATCGCAAACAAATTGAATAATGATTCTCGTATTCATTAAATATAAGATAATAACACCCAATAATGCCGAGTATGTTTTCTGTGATTTTACGTTGTAGTTTATTAGATACTATGACTTTCAATAGAAATCTTACGTGCTGGATTAAAGACGTAAAACATCTTATTTGGCTTTGTGTTCTTACTATTTCTAATCATTCGGAATTATTTGGAATCATGGAGCACTTTCAGTGTTGTTCGATAAAAGAATGCCATTTAAGTGATAGCGCGTTGGGTGCTACATATTTCATTACCTGTCGTAACAGCGGCGGCAAAATGGCAAACAGAAATAGCAAATAATGCTTGTATTAAAAGTTGGCTTTACTATGTACTAAATAATCCCATGTACTCAGTATCATACAATTGTAAATTCAACTCACCAACTGTACAGATGGGACCTTCGAAACCAGCTGCACAGAGACATGTAAGTGTTGATCTTTATCTGATTAGATGTGCGTAATTGTTGTTGCTGTATGGTATCAACACTTTTACAGTTATATCGCGACGGTGTCTACTTGAGGCAGTAGTCTCAGCGCTGGCACACTTGCGTATCATGCCGTAGACACATAGTAAGATACTCCACCAGGTCACATTTTACTGACACCGGGCGACCAGTCATACAATTAACCTCTAAATGCTCAGCGCTAAGCGAGGAAGCTTTTAGTACCATTTTTAAAGTTATTGTTAAGACCCGGTCGGGGATAGAACCTTCCGCATGCGAGGAGGACGCTAACCCTACCGATAGGCCAACGCTGCAGGTAAATAAGAGAGAGAGAGAGAGAGAGAGAGAGAGAGAGAGAGAGAAGGGGAGACAGGGTGGGAGGAAGTTAGAGAGAGAGAGAGAGAGAGTGAGAGAGAGAGAGAGAGAGAGAGAGAGAGAGGAGGAGGAAGGAGATACAGAGAAATAGAGGGAATAAGACAGATAGATAGGTGAGGGAGAGAGAGAGAGAGAAAAGAGGGAGAGGGGAAGTGGACATGTTCAACCGGGTTGAATAACGCATGATTGATGGAGTTTTGAGTTTATGTTGTATTTGGAACGACAATTTATCAAATACAAAAAGGTAAGCAGAGACAAATGATTAATATTTCTTAATTTGAAACATTCGATTTTCGCATGTTTATTAATTGACTTGATCATAATTTTAGTAAATAAAAGACATTTGTCACCGTACAGTTATTTAAATAACATTCAACAATAATAACAGGTTATATTAAGGTAAGTAAAATAAAAGACACATAATACAGACGCACCATAGGTCAAGCATATTTATCCCGCATCAAAAAGTTGAGAATGCCATGCCAATCTCAAAATTCATTATTGAACGCTTACTAAACTGTGACGTCATTCAATCATTCCCTAAAACAACTGACCAATCAAAGTGCTCAAATGAGCTAAAAACTTATTACTCTGTAACGGACCAGAAGGGGAGAGCAAGGTCTGTTTCACAGACTAGACGCAGTACGGGAAAAATATCGAAGGTATAAACCGACACATAACCGGAATTAAACAAAACACATTACGGGGAATTATCAAATAAAAATAAAAGCACATAACACAAACACATAACTGGAAACAAACCGACACGTCACTAGCACTAAATGGTGGTAATCCGGAGTAAAACAACAGACACCGAACATAAACTTGTCACATGCAAGCACTAAGTAGTGGTAAACGGTGTAAAACAACAGACACCTAACATAAACCCGTCACCGGCAGGAACTAAATGGTGGTAATACGGATAAAACAACAGACACCGAACATTAACACATCGCCGGCAGGAACTAAATGGTGGTAATACGGATAAAACAACAGACACCGAACATAAACACGTCACCGGCAGGAACTAAATGGTGGTAATACGGATAAAACAACAGACACCGAACATTAACACATCGCCGGCAGGAACTAAATGGTGGTAATACGGATAAAACAACAGACACCGAACATAAACACGTCACTGCCGGAATTTAATATAAACATCACGGAAAACAATCATAACTTTCAAAATCCCCTCACCTTCGTCACAGTTAGTGCCTGTGTATCCTGGGAAACAAGTGCACGCGTACTCATTGATTCCATCTTCACAGGTACCATTCATACAAGGGTTCGAGGCACATTCGTCTATGTCTGAGAATAGGAAATATTCACTGCATATACGTATGACTCATTTATTCTTTGCACGTTATGTAATCGCAAACAAATTGAATAATGATTCTCGTATTCATTGAATATAAGATAATAACACCCAATAATGCCGAGTATGTTTTCTGTGATTTTACGTTGTAGTTTATTAGATACTATGACTTTCAATAGAAATCTTACGTGCTGGATTAAAGACGTAAAACATCTTATTTGGCTTTGTGTTTTTACTATTTCTAATCATTCGGAATTATTTGGAATCATGGAGTACTTTCAGTGTTGTTCGATAAAAGAATGCCATTTAAGTGATAGCGCGTTGGGTGCTACATATTTCATTACCTGTCGTAACAGCGGCGGCAAAATGGCAAACAGAAATAGCAAATAATGCTTGTATTAAAAGTTGGCGTTACTATGTACTAAATAATCCCATGTTCTCAGTATCATACAATTGTAAATTCAACTCACCAACTGTACAGATAGGACCTTCGAAACCAGCTGCACAGAGACATGTAAGTGTTGATCTTTATCTGATTAGATGTGCGTAATTGTTGTTGCTGTATGGTATCAACACTTTAACAGTTATATCGCGACGGTGTCTACTTGAGGCAGTAGTCTCAGCGCTGGCACACTTGATTATCATGCCGTAGACACATAGTAAGATACTCCACCAGGTTACATTTTACTGACACCGGGCGACCAATCATACAATTAACCTCTAAATGCTCAGCGCTAAGCGAGGAAGCTTTTAATACCATTTTAAAGTTATTGTTAAGACCCGGTCGGGGATAGAACCTTCCGCATGCGAGGAGGACGCTAACCCTATCCATAGGCCAACGCTGCAGTAAATAAGAGAGAGAGAGAGAGAGAGAGAGAGAGAGAGAGAGAGAGAGAGAGAAGGGGGGACAGGGAGGGAGGGAGGGAGTTAGAGAGAAAGAGAGAGAGAGAGAGAGAGAGAGAGAGAGAGGAGGAGGAGGAGGAAAGAGATACAGAGCAATACAGGGAATAAGACAAATAGAGAGAGGAGGGAAAGTGAGAGAGAAGAGAGGGAGAGGGGGAGGGATGAGAGGGAGAGAGATATGGGAAGGAGGAGAGAGATTAGGAAATGAAAGACTGTAGGTTTAAGCACGTGGCGGATACAGGCAGCCAGGATAGATATTGGCAGTGACCTGACATCGGAGAGAGAGAGAGAGAGAGTGAGAGAGAGAGAGTGAGAGAGAGAGAAAGATAGATAGAGAGAGAGATAGAGAGAGAGAGAGAGAGAGAGAGAGTGTGTGTGTGTGTGTGTGTGTGTGTGTGTGTGTGTGTGTGTGTGTGACAAGTATAGTCTGTGTAACCTGGTCTGTGTTCATTTAAGTTTAACGCTAACATATTTTCCTCTGCACTGGTTTAACCTCATGCTAGTACACAGCACGCGATAATTTTAGGGAACCAGGCATTAAAACGTGTTTGCTGTTTAACGGTGCTGAACGCAGTCCTGGAACACACATAAAAGTGTAGTCATTGATTTGATCTGCACACTAAAATGACGCGTATATATTGCTTACCTGTACAATTCACGCCATCACCAAAGTACCCGGTGTTACACGTGCACGTAAACGATCCGTCAGTGTTGTTGCAGGTAGCGTTTGTATCACAGTTGTCTACACCAAAGACGCATTCATCGATGTCTTAATGTAAAAGAATAAGAAAATAATACACTGAACGGAAAAGCTAACATGCCATCTGTTAATCTGTGCATGTGCACCTGACATTTACTCAAAAAGCATCAAAGCAATTTCCTTGATATTTGGACTTGAGCCTAAGTCAGATAGCCCTCCAGATGTGTTCCCGAGGCTCGTAACTGCCCAAAATTGGCTTAATCTTGTATGTGTCGGACGATTCTTCCGAGCCCCCTACGTTTGTTTTGCCTCGTGGAGTGCTGTGAATGTTTTAATTCTGAGTTTTCTTGAAATCATAGCATCTCAGGCCTGGGAAGCATCGTAGACCCCTCGCACGAGCATTGTGTGATGCCCATGTGACAGTGGCACGATTTATTCAACAATCCTACGACAATCATCGACCCAAAATGGACCTTTAGGGGCATAAAACCATACGATTGTCGTATGATTGTCGTAAGATTTCGTGCGGTAACTAACGATAATCCTGTGAGGTGCATGCGATAGTAGTACGATACGTGCGTATGCCGTGCGGGCATAGTGTAACATCACTCGTGTTCCTATGTCCTCGCACGCGAACCGGGCAAGTATCGTGGGAGTAATTGTCCCTGCTATATATACACCTCTCTCCGCAGGACACTGCTAGTTTTACCACAAGAACAAGAAGACGAAGAAGATGGCTGGTATACCCCACGGAGACTTGGGTTGCACCAGCTGAGACTCCGGTTGAGAATCACAGGTGACTTGCACGAGCTGCCTACGAGCCTCGCTCGAGAATCCGATTATCGTTCGATGCTCGTACAGTTATCCTGTGTTTCTTTTCTGATCGGTCGGTTAATATCGTATACAAATGTAACGCTACACAACACTGATATTGTATATTACAGTCGTAATCACTCAGTAATTATAGATTTTTAGTTTGATAATGTAAAAGTTAAACCTAATATAAAACTTGTGTGAGATATTCTATAGCTACATGCATTTAGTCATTAATCTGGGAGGTCTTAATTAGTTTGAAATTCTGATAAATTACACACTGTCAACATAGGGCTAAGAATAGACATGTTAACATGTTTTATGGGAAATTACATCTAGCTAGCACATGTACGACCAGGTCCAAACCAATGTAGGGGGAGATAAATTTGCTGTCATCTTAATTGGAAGAGTGCAAGCTACAAAGTTTTTAAACTCAGTTTTACTTAGGGATGCGAGATGTTAAGTCGAGTTTTAGTTTAGGGAGAATAATTTGGAAAGTTAAGACGCATTTTAGTACGGTTTGGTTTTGAGAAGAAAGGCGGGTTAAGATGCAGTTGGATTTTAAATAGGAACCGTTATACTAAAATGGGGAGCGTGTTTGAACGTGTTTAACAACGTACATTTTTGTTAATAGAATGTATTGAAGTTTAAATGACAGTTGTTGTAATGTAAGAAATAAATATATATAGAAAGTCCTGCTCTCTGTGTTAGTTATGTGTGATGGTGAAACAATTGATGAAGGTATTGTAAATATAAAAGTGGCAGATTAGCTGGTCCGTTCAGTTTATATATAAAAGAACAGATATCGTTCAAAGCTTTCTTCATTCAATGTGTTTATGCAAATTAGTATCTCAGAGTCGCTTTTGTTAACGAATCACATATCCAAAAGATGTATACATTTCTATCATTGGGTGTGAACTTGACTTTATTTGAGTAAATAAAAAAAGAATCATAACGAAACGTTATATTTTAATCGATAAGTGGTTTGCAATAATATTAATCATTTTGCGATATGTGTATAATTTTAAATAGTAATGATGCTATTTAAATTAATTAGAATTCAATTTGTATTATTCTTATTTGATAACTTGGCACAACTGACACGTGCCAGGCTGCCAGTCGTATAATAATACCTTTCATAAATAGTAACTTTATAACATGAAAATATAGAGGCAATTCAGTGTATATACTTTTATGAATCATGCACGAACAGGTTTTAATTTGGACAGAAGAAGAAAATGTTACATGTAAACAGTATGGCCTTTGCTTTTTTTTAAATTTTGATAAATGTATTTACACAATCTTAGAATAACTCATTGCACTTTAAAGTTGTATGCATTAGATCTATTGACCAACTTTAAACCCAAGTTTCCAAAATCATTATGATATAGAAGCGTGAAAAAAACATCCATTACCAACAAGCCAGCAAAAATAAGTCACTAGCAAAACTGTCATATTTTACAAACGTGATGACGCAACGGATTGAAATTTCAAGGTTTAAAAGAAATATAAACATACATAATACAATGACATAGTTCGTGGAATGAAACATTACATGATTATATCAGTAAGAAAACAATAGCAAGTTCCACCTAGACATCCTTTCATGGATATAACATACACAGGTAAAATGACACGTTTGTTAAAAATATGATGGACAACACTAGAGTTGATGCACCACGTTTTCATTCTTCCCAGATAGTTTTCATTCATTCCGTTTTGAAATATATTAGTTTACATATAAACACGTGCATACCTGCTGTTGTTGGAGATACGGATACAGATGAAGTCACCATTGAGACCGAAGTTGTCGGAGTTGTAAATGTAGATAACATCACTGTGAAGTCCGTAGTTGTAGCAGATACAGATAAGCTTGGCGTCGCCGTCGATTCCGAAGTTACCAGGGATGTAAATGAGGCTGTCAAGACTAACATAAATAAATTTAGTTTAGCGAGAAATTTGAAAAAATCGTTAGCCCGTAGCCCGTAGAAGTGTCGTAGGTGGATTGCACAATCCCCGCACGGGCACCGCGAAGAGGCCGCGCGCTGATCGTGCAGAAAGATATTAAGCGGATATTAGGGGGGGGGGGATCGTACGGAGATTATAGGCTCTTTGGACAATCGCACGGTCCTCGCACAACTATCGCAAGGTTGCCACTCGCTGCCTGTGCAGTCAGCGTGAAATCGCACAGATACTGAGCAGTCATCCCGCGGCTTTCCTTACAATCTCCGTGCAGCCTCTGCAAGGTTTTGCCCCTGCCTGTCCCGAGAACCCGTACCAGAAATTGCACGATGCTCGTACATAATGTAAATACATACGCCGTAGCCTGTAGCCACCTACAATGCCTCAAAAATCGTAGATCCATTTATCGGACGGTGAAATAGGCATAAAAGGAGTGCCGACAACAAACCAACCAGTTTAAGATTTTTATGTTCATAACTCTGAGGCCTCATGGTAAACTGATCATCAGCTCCATCATCATCACTATCAACATCAAAATCACCAACAGAAGATGTCGGAGAAAAATAAAAAAAATAAAGGTAAATAACATACCTACAATGTCATCAAACGATGTTTTAGAACTTGCCAGCATTAGGATTCAGAAAGAATGTATAATGGTAAATTGAGTCGCTTTGAAAACACTTACATTGCGATTTCAGCTTTAGAAGTATATTCTGTGATATTCAATTATCATACAGCAGCGATATCCGCTGAGTCATATTTTGCTAAAAATAAACAATCAGTCATGGAAATTTATGTTTATATATTTGTGGAAAACTGAATTGTTCAAAAAGAGTTCATTTCATAAAAGAAAGTATTACTATTACCAACATCACAATTGTTATAAAATAGCGATAATCATCATCATCATTATTATAATTATATCATCAACATCATTATCACTATCATCTGCATTAATTATGGAAAAAATATATTGTTGAAAGGTTTTGGGCTTATGGATAATAGTTGGCAAATAAACATATAACTTTTATGTATACCTGATGTTGAGGAGGAAAATAAAGTTGTCGGAGATAAAGATGTGGCTGACGCCATCGTTGAGTCCGATGTTGTCGGAGATACAGAGATGGTTGACGCCATCGTTGAGTCGGAAGTTGTCAGTGATACAGATGTGGTTGACTTCACCGTTGAATCTGAAGTTGTTGGAGATACAGATGTGGTTGACGCCATCATTGAGTCCGAAGTTGTCGGAGATACAGATGTGGGTGACGCCATGGTTGATTCCGAAGTTGTAGGAGATAAAGATGTGGTTGACGCAATCATTGAGTCCGATGTTGTCGGAGATACAGATTTGGTTGACGCCATCATTGAGTCCGATGTTGTCGGAGATACAGATGTGGCTGACGCCATGGTTGTATCCGAATTTGTCGGAGATACATATATGGTTGACGCCATTGTTGAGTCCGATGTTGTCGGAGATACAGATGTGGCTACCGCTATCGTTGAGTCAGAAAATGTCGGATATACAGATGTGGTTGACGCCATCGTTGAGTCCGATGTTGTCGGAGATACAGATATGATTGACTTTACCGTTGAATCTAAAGTTATTTGAGATACCGATGTTGTTGTTAAAGCAATCGTTGAGTCTGATGCTGTCGGATATACAGATGTGGTTGACGCTATCGTTGAGTCGGAAGATGTCGGAGATACAGATGTGGTTGAAGCCATCGGTGAGTCCGAAGTTGTCGGAGATCCAGATGTGATTGACGCAACCGTTGAATCCGATGTTGTCGGATTTACAGATATGGTTGACGCCATTGTTGAGTCCGATGTTGTCGGAGATACAGATGTGGTTGACACCATCGTTGAATCCGATGTTGTCGGAGATACAGATGTGGTTGACACCATCGTTGAGTCCGATGTTGTCGGAGATACAGATGTGGTTGACACCATCGATGAGTCCGATGTTGTCGGAGATATAGATGTGGTTGACGCCATCGTTGAGTCCGATGTTGTCGGAGATACAGATGTGGTTGACGCCATCGTTGAATCCGATGTTGTCGGAGATACAGATGTGGTTGACACCATCGATGAGTCCGATGTTGTCGGAGATATAGATGTGGTTGACACCATCGTTGAGTCCGATGTTGTCGGAGATACAGATGTGATTGACGCCACCGTTGAATCCGATGTTGTCGGAGATACATATGTGGTTGACACCATCGTTGAGTCCGATGTTGTCGGAGATATAGATGTGGTTGACACCATCGTTGAGTCCGAAGTTGTCGGAGATACAGATGTGGGTGACGCCATGGTTGATTCCGAAGTTGTAGGAGATAAAGATGTGGTTGACGCAATCATTGAGTCCGATGTTGTCGGAGATACAGATTTGGTTGATGCCATCATTAAGTCCGATGTTGTCGGAGATACAGATGTGGCTGACGCCATGGTTGTATCCGAAGTTGTCGGAGATACATATATGGTTGACGCCATTGTTGAGTCCGATGTTGTCGGAGATACAGATGTGGCTACCGCTATCGTTGAGTCAGAAAATGTCGGATATACAGATGTGGTTGACGCCATCGTTGAGTCCGATGTTGTCGGAGATACAGATATGATTGACTTTACCGTTGAATCTAAAGTTGTTTGAGATACCGATGTTGTTGTTAAAGCAATCGTTGAGTCTGATGCTGTCGGATATACAGATGTGGTTGACGCTATCGTTGAGTCGGAAGATGTCGGAGATACAGATGTGGTTGAAGCCATCGGTACGTCCGAAGTTGTCGGAGATACAGATGTGATTGACGCAACCGTTGAATCCGATGTTGTCGGATTTACAGATATGGTTGACGCCATTGTTGAGTCCGATGTTGTCATAGATACAGATGTGGTTGACACCATCGTTGAATCCGATGTTGTCGGAGATACAGATGTGGTTGACACCATCGTTGAGTCCGATGTTGTCGGAGATACAGATGTGGTTGACACCATCGATGAGTCCGATGTTGTCGGAGATATAGATGTGGTTGACGCCATCGTTGAGTCCGATGTTGTCGGAGATACAGATGTGGTTGACGCCATCGTTGAATCCGATGTTGTCGGAGATACAGATGTGGTTGACACCATCGTTGAATTCGATGTTGTCGGAGATACAGATGTGGTTGACACCATCGTTGAGTCCGATGTTGTCGGAGATACAGATGTGGTTGACACCATCGATGAGTCCGATGTTGTCGGAGATATAGATGTGGTTGACACTATCGTTGAGTCCGATGTTGTCGGAGATACAGATGTGGTTGACACCATCGATGAGTCCGATGTTGTCGGAGATATAGATGTGGTTGACACTATCGTTGAGTCCGATGTTGTCGGAGATACAGATGTGATTGACGCCACCGTTGAATCCGATGTTGTCGGAGATACAGATGTGGTTGACACCATCGTTGAGTCCGATGTTGTCGGAGATATAGATGTGGTTGACACCATCGCTGAGTCCGAAGTTGTCGGAGATACAGGTGTGGGTGACGCCATGGTTGATTCCGAAGTTGTAGGAGATAAAGATGTGGTTGACGCAATCATTGAGTCCGATGTTGTCGGAGATACAGATTTGGTTGACGCCATCATTGAGTCCGATGTTGTCGGAGATACAGATGTGGCTGACGCCATGGTTGTATCCGAAGTTGTCGGAGATACATATATGGTTGACGCCATTGTTGAGTCCGATGTTGTCGGAGATACAGATGTGGTTGAAGCCATCGGTGAGTCCGAAGTTGTCGGAGATCCAGATGTGATTGACGCAACCGTTGAATCCGATGTTGTCGGATTTACAGATATGGTTGACACCATCGTTGAATCCGATGTTGTCGGAGATACAGATGTGGTTGACGTAACCGTTGAGTCCGATGTTGTCGGAGATACAGATGTGGTTGACACCATCGTTGAGTCCGATGTTGTCGGAGATACAGATGTGGTTGACACCATCAATGAGTCCGATGTTGTCGGAGATATAGATGTGGTTGACGCCATCGTTGAGTCCGATGTTGTCGGAGATACAGATGTGGTTGACGCCATCGTTGAATCCGATGTTGTCGGAGATACAGATGTGGTTGACAACATCGTTGAATCCGATGTTGTCGGAGATACAGATGTGGTTGACGTAACCGTTGAGTCCGATGTTGTCGGAGATACAGATGTGGTTGACACCATCGATGAGTCCGATGTTGTCCGAGATATAGATGTGGTTGACACCATCGTTGAGTCCGATGTTGTCGGAGATACAGATGTGATTGACGCCATCGTTGAATCCGATGTTGTCGGAGATACAGATGTGGTTGACACCATCGTTGAGTCCGATGTTGTCGGAGATATAGATGTGGTTGACACCATTGTTGAGTCCGATGTTGTCGGAGATACAGATGTGATTGACGCCACCGTTGAATCCGATGTTGTCAGAGATACAGATGTGATTGACGCCGGAGATACAGATGTGATTGACGCCACCGGTGAATCCGATGTTGTCGGAGATATAGATGTGGTTGACGCCATCGTTGAATCCGGTGTTGTCGGAGATACAGATGTGAATGACGCCACCGTTGAATCCGATGTTGTCGGAGATACAGATGTGGTTGACGTAACCGTTGAATCCGATGTTGTCGGAGATACAGATATGGTTGCCGCCATTGTTGAGTCCGATGTTGTCATAGCTACAGATGTGGTTGACGCCATCGTTGAATCCGATGTTGTCGGAGATATAGATGTGATTGACGCCACCGTTGAATCCGATGTTGTCGGAGATACATATGTGGTTGACACCATCGTTGAGTCCGATGTTGTCGGAGATATAGATGTGGTTGACACCATCGTTGAGTCCGATGTTGTCATAGATACAGATGTGGTTGACGCCATCGTTGAATCCGATGTTGTCGGAGATACAGATGTGATTGACACCATCGTTGAATCCGATGTTGTCGGAGATACAGATGTGGTTGACACCGCTATCGTTGAGTCCGATGTTGTCGGAGATATAGATGTGGTTGACACCATCGTTGAGTCCGATGTTGTCGGAGATACAGATGTGAATGACGCCACCGTTGAATCCGATGTTGTCGGAGATACAGATGTGGTTGACGTAACCGTTGAATCCGATGTTGTCGGAGATACAGATATGGTTGCCGCCATTGTTGAGTCCGATGTTGTCATAGCTACAGATGTGGTTGACGCCATCGTTGAATCCGATGTTGTCGGAGATATAGATGTGATTGACGCCACCGTTGAATCCGATGTTGTCGGAGATACATATGTGGTTGACACCATCGTTGAGTCCGATGTTGTCGGAGATATAGATGTGGTTGACGTAACCGTTGAATCCGATGTTGTCATAGATACAGATGTGGTTGACGCCATCGTTGAATCCGATGTTGTCGGAGATACAGATGTGGTTGACACCATCGTTGAATCCGATGTTGTCGGAGATACAGATGTGGTTGACACCGCTATCGTTGAGTCCGATGTTGTCGGAGATATTGATGTGGTTGACACCATCGTTGAGTCCGATGTTGTCGGAGATACAGATGTGATTGACGCCATCGTTGAATCCGATGTTGTCGGAGATACAGATGTGGTTGACACCATCGTTGAGTCCGATGTTGTCGGAGATATAGATGTGGTTGACGCCATCGTTGAGTCCGATGTTGTCGGAGATACAGATGTGGTTGACGCCATCGTTGAATCCGATGTTGTCGGAGATACAGATGTGGTTGACAACATCGTTGAATCCGATGTTGTCGGAGATACAGATGTGGTTGACGTAACCGTTGAGTCCGATGTTGTCGGAGATACAGATGTGGTTGACACCATCGATGAGTCCGATGTTGTCCGAGATATAGATGTGGTTGACACCATCGTTGAGTCCGATGTTGTCGGAGATACAGATGTGATTGACGCCATCGTTGAATCCGATGTTGTCGGAGATACAGATGTGGTTGACACCATCGTTGAGTCCGATGTTGTCGGAGATATAGATGTGGTTGACACCATTGTTGAGTCCGATGTTGTCGGAGATACAGATGTGATTGACGCCACCGTTGAATCCGATGTTGTCAGAGATACAGATGTGATTGACGCCGGAGATACAGATGTGATTGACGCCACCGGTGAATCCGATGTTGTCGGAGATATAGATGTGGTTGACGCCATCGTTGAATCCGGTGTTGTCGGAGATACAGATGTGAATGACGCCACCGTTGAATCCGATGTTGTCGGAGATACAGATGTGGTTGACGTAACCGTTGAATCCGATGTTGTCGGAGATACAGATATGGTTGCCGCCATTGTTGAGTCCGATGTTGTCATAGCTACAGATGTGGTTGACGCCATCGTTGAATCCGATGTTGTCGGAGATATAGATGTGATTGACGCCACCGTTGAATCCGATGTTGTCGGAGATACATATGTGGTTGACACCATCGTTGAGTCCGATGTTGTCGGAGATACAGATGTGGTTGACACCATCGTTGAATCCGATGTTGTCGGAGATACAGATGTGGTTGACACCATCGTTGAGTCCGATGTTGTCGGAGATATAGATGTGGTTGACACCATTGTTGAGTCCGATGTTGTCGGAGATACAGATGTGATTGACGCCACCGTTGAATCCGATGTTGTCAGAGATACAGATGTGATTGACGCCGGAGATACAGATGTGATTGACGCCACCGGTGAATCCGATGTTGTCGGAGATATAGATGTGGTTGACGCCATCGTTGAATCCGGTGTTGTCGGAGATACAGATGTGAATGACGCCACCGTTGAATCCGATGTTGTCGGAGATACAGATGTGGTTGACGTAACCGTTGAATCCGATGTTGTCGGAGATACAGATATGGTTGCCGCCATTGTTGAGTCCGATGTTGTCATAGCTACAGATGTGGTTGACGCCATCGTTGAATCCGATGTTGTCGGAGATATAGATGTGATTGACGCCACCGTTGAATCCGATGTTGTCGGAGATACATATGTGGTTGACACCATCGTTGAGTCCGATGTTGTCGGAGATATAGATGTGGTTGACACCATCGTTGAATCCGATGTTGTCGGAGATACAGATGTGGTTGACGTAACCGTTGAATCCGATGTTGTCGGATTTACAGATATGGTTGACGCCATTGTTGAGTCCGATGTTGTCATAGATACAGATGTGGTTGACGCCATCGTTGAATCCGATGTTGTCGGAGATATAGATGTGATTGACGCCACCGTTGAATCCGATGTTGTAGGAGATACAGATGTGGTTGACACCATCGTTGAATCCGATGTTGTCGGAGATATAGATGTGGTTGACACCATCGTTGAGTCCGATTTTGTCGGAGATACATATGTGATTGACGCCACCGTTGAATCCGATGTTGTCAGAGATACAGATATGGTTGACACCATCGTTGAGTCCGATGTTGTCAGAGATATAGATGTGGTTGACACCATTGTTGAGTCCAATGTTGTTGGAGATACAGATGTGATTGACGCCACCGTTGAATCCGATGTTGTCGAAGATACAGATGTGATTGACGCCATAGATACAGATGTGATTGACGTCACCGGTGAATCCGATGTTGTCGGAGATACTGATGTAGTTGACGCCATCGTTGAATCCGATGTTGTCGGAGATACAGATGTGAATGACGCCACCGTTGAATCCGATGTTGTCGGAGATACAGATGTGGTTGACGTAACCGTTGAATCCGATGTTGTCGGATTTACAGATATGGTTGACGCCATTGTTGAGTCCGATGTTGTCATAGATACAGATGTGGTTGACGCCATCGTTGAATCCGATGTTGTCGGAGATATAGATGTGATTGACGCCACCGTTGAATCCGATGTTGTCGGAGATATAGATGTGGTTGACACCATCGTTGAGTCCGATGTTGTCGGAGATATAGATGTGGTTGACACCATCGTTGAGTCCAATTTTGTCGGAGATACAGATATGATTGACGCCACCGTTGAATCCGATGTTGTCGGAGATACAGATGTGATTGACGCCATCGTTGAATCCGATGTTGTCGGAGATACAGATGTGGTTGACACCATCGTTGAGTCCGATGTTGTCGGAGATATAGATGTGGTTGACACCATTGTTGAGTCCGATGTTGTCGGATATACAGATGTGGTTGACACCATCGTTGAGTCCGATGTTGTCGGAGATATAGATGTGGTTGACACCATCGTTGAGTCCGATGTTGTCGGAGATACAGATTTGGTTGACACCATCGTTGAGTCCGATGTTGTCGGAGATATAGATGTGGTTGTCACCATCGTTGAGTCCGATGTTGTCGGAGATATAGATGTGATTGACGCCACCGTTGAATCCGATGTTGTCAGAGATACAGATGTGGTTGACACCATCGTTGAGTCCGATGTTGTCGGAGATATAGATGGGGTTGACACTATCGTTGAGTCCAATGTTGTTGGAGATACAGATGTGATTGACGCCACCGTTGAATCCGATGTTGTCGAAGATACAGATGTGATTGACGCCATAGATACAGATGTGATTGACGCCACCGGTGAATCCGATGTTGTCGGAGATACTGATGTGGATGACGCCATCGTTGAATCCGATGTTGTCGGAGATACAGATGTGAATGACGCCACCGTTGAATCCGATGTTGTCGGAGATACAGATGTGGTTGACGTAACCGTTGAATCCGATGTTGTCGGATTTACAGATATGGTTGACGCCATTGTTGAGTCCGATGTTGTCATAGATACAGATGTGGTTGACGCCATCGTTGAATCCGATGTTGTCGGAGATATAGATGTGATTGACGCCACCGTTGAATCCGATGTTGTCGGAGATACAGATGTGGTTGACACCATCGTTGAATCCGATGTTGTCGGAGATATAGATGTGGTTGACACCATCGTTGAGTCCGATTTTGTCGGAGATACAGATGTGATTGACGCCACCGTTGAATCCGATGTTGTCAGAGATACAGATGTGGTTGACACCATCGTTGAGTCCGATGTTGTCCGAGATATAGATGTGGTTGACACCATCGTTGAGTCCAATGTTGTTGGAGATACAGATGTGATTGACGCCACCGTTGAATCCGATGTTGTCGAAGATACAGATGTGATTGACGCCATAGATACAGATGTGATTGACGTCACCGGTGAATCCGATGTTGTCGGAGATACTGATGTAGTTGACGCCATCGTTGAATCCGATGTTGTCGGAGATACAGATGTGAATGACGCCACCGTTGAATCCGATGTTGTCGGAGATACAGATGTGGTTGACGTAACCGTTGAATCCGATGTTGTCGGATTTACAGATATGGTTGACGCCATTGTTGAGTCCGATGTTGTCATAGATACAGATGTGGTTGACGCCATCGTTGAATCCGATGTTGTCGGAGATATAGATGTGATTGACGCCACCGTTGAATCCGATGTTGTCGGAGATATAGATGTGGTTGACACCATCGTTGAGTCCGATGTTGTCGGAGATACAGATGTGGTTGACACCATCGTTGAGTCCGATGTTGTCGGAGATACAGATGTGGTTGACGTAACCGTTGAATCCGATGTTGTCAGATTTACAGATATGGTTGATGCCATTGTTGAGTCCGATGTTGTCATAGATACAGATGTGGTTGACGCCATCGTTGAATCCGATGTTGTCTGAGATATAGATGTGATTGACGCCACCGTTGAATCCGATGTTGTAGGAGATACAGATGTGGTTGACACCATTGTTGAGTCCGATGTTGTCGGAGATATAGATGTGGTTGACACCATCGTTGAGTCCGATGTTGTCGGAGATATAGATGTGATTGACGCCACCGTTGAATCCGATGTTGTCGGAGATACAGATGTGGTTGTGAATGTAAATGAGGTTGTCAAATCTATAAAATTAAAACAGGTTGATATCATAATCTATAAATTTACCAAACCATATCTGAAAAATGAAAATTTCAGGTTTTGCAGTCGTTTTTATTCAAGAAGTGCGTATAATGATATTTTCAGTTGTTTCAATACCGCAAGCATATTCTAAAATCCACCACCACCACCACCACCACCACCATCATCATCATCGTCATCATCATCATCATCAGTATCATTTTCATCATCATCATTGTAATATCGTCACCATAATCAACGTAATGTTTATTATTATACAGCAAAACTTCGTTGGCTCGAACACGGATGACTGGAACACCACATATAGCTCGAACCATTTATCTGGCCCAGGCCGAATTCCCATTTCGATGTTTATACATGTATGGTTTGATACTGAAGAATACTTGGATCGAACACCCCTTAACTCGAACTATTTTGTTTAGGCCTGTCCGGTTCGAGCCGTTGAAGTCTACTGTACTATCATTATCATCATCATCATAATCATCATCATCATCACTATTGTTATCTTTTATTATTATAATTATTATCGTTCTATTCAGTATTGAAATTATAGAAATTAGCAAATAATCACTTGAAACTTGTATACCTGATGTTGTAGAGGAAAAGGAAGATGTCGGTGAAATGGGTGTGGTTGTCATCACAGTTGACGCGGAAGTCGTCGAGGATTCCGAAGTTGTCGGAGATGTAAATGTGGTTGACGTCACCGTTGAGTCCGACATTGTGGTGGATACATTTGTTGTCGACGTCACCGTTGAGACCGTAGTTTTCGTAGATGTAGATGTGGTTGACGTCATCGTTGAGTCCGTCATTGTAGTGGATACATATGTTGTTGACGTAACCGTTGAGACCGTAGTTGTCGGAGATATAGATGTGGTTGACGTCATCGTTGAGTTCGACGTCGAAGATACAGGTGTGGTGGACGTCGTATTTGCTATAAATAAACAAGATGCCAAAAATGGGCTCATTTAAACCAAAATTTAATGTGGGTAATCAGTTCTTGAAAAGGATTTTTGAAATTGCATAATTGTATCCTTTATGATTCCCTGCTAGCCTCGTATATATATTAGATCCCCTTTTCAACGGACAAATTCTCGCCTGTTGTGACTCAACAATGCTTAAGATGCTTAAAAAGAGAGCTTCCTGTTTTCTATACTAGTCAAATGCGAAAAGCAGAGTCCCTTATTTGAGTCTCACTAAACCCGAGCCCTATATTTGAATAAAACATTAAATTCCTGAAACTCATATGATCATTTATACTCAATACAAACAAAATTGGCTTTTAGGTTATTGAAAAAAAGTTTTTAAAATGAATGTTCAACTGATGAGTTTCCGGCCTATATTGACCCTTAAACGGACACAGGACGATAACAAAGGTTCGCCTGTGCCTTCGAGTAAGTCGAGTTAATAATATCATAAGCTATTATTCCACCAAACGAGTTATCCAAAATAAAAATAAAATTACATATCTTGCAAAAGCAGTGTGTCTGATGGTGTTTTTAGTCGTTTTCAACACTATTTCATGGATGTTTGTGCTTTTGACAAACCCATTCAGCCAAAATCAGTTATCATACCGCAGGCATACAGTGTTACATCCAAGAGATATAATAACGTAACGCAGGGATAAAGGGGACTTGGAAATAAAAAAAATGACACCAAAACCGGAGGTACCAAATTATTTAGTAACATCTCAAGTTAAAAACCAATAACATTAACAAGCAAGAATAACTGTACAATATTGAACAACACATGGAATAGAACAGAATAGTAAAAATAAACTAATTATCACTATGTTCATTAATTAATATCTTAAACCTCAGAGTTGCAAAGATTGAATCAACACATCTAATCATATAGAACATTGTATAAATAGTGTAGTCAGAGACTGAAAATTTACTCCTTTTTTTTTTTTTTTTTTGGCTTCTTTAAAAGAAGGAAGAAAGCAATACAATTTAACACACATGCTGAATAATGTTCAATTAACAACAGCTTAGTCTGTAGAACGGACCCAGCTTTCCCGAATGGGTCGGTTAAAAACGTCAATTGCTTCAACTAAAAGTACTTTTCAAAAGAAGGAAGAAAAAAAGAAATTGAACACAAAATCTGAATAAGCTCAAGCACAAACAATGCTATCCGTATCTTACCATAAAATCCGTATCTCAAAATAAAGTAAGTTTTTTAACCCGTAACTCCATAGATACGCGTTTTCCCGCACCAATCACAGAAGGCCTTTGAAAACAGTGCAGGAAGAGTTCAGAGCAATCTGAACACTTCCTGCACTGTTTTCCACTCTGTCAGTTAATATAAACCTAATTCACCCAATAATTCAAAATCCTTCTATATTAGGTGTCCAAAGGCGTCTATATTAGAGGTGGCCAAAGGCGTCTATTTGAAGTAAAGGGTTTTAGATAAAAATTATAACTATTTTTTTCTTAATAAAACTTCTTCGGTTTATACAATAAACGATAATAATAAAATGCCTTATCACATAATTTACGGTGCAGGAGTGTAATAAACCCATGACATATTTTTGATATCAACCTAGTACAATATCACTTCTAATTCATCGCTCGGTATATCGGTATGCAATCGCTTCTTCGGCTCTCGTACATAAATAACCAAAGTACTATCTGACTTGCCCGAATACGATGTATATGAGTGACGTCGATTTGTCATGGTTAAGGAGGAATATACCTTTTAAATTATTTTCGAAATCAGTAGTATATTTGGTATAGAATGAAATTAGAAGTAATTTCCAATGTGAATATGTATTTTTTTCTAAAGTTAATATAACATATATTTATATGTGACGTCGTAAACATTGCCATGTTCGACCTTTTTGACGTCCCGATTTATAGCAGTAAAATCGCATATTTTTCGACCTCAGTCAAGTTTTACTGAATGTACAGAATCGAAACACATATCACCACGTAACCATTCAACGGATATATGAATTTACATATGCAATAATTACGACGAACGGCAAATTCTGAAAATATTAGCGAAAAACGGAAATTATTTTTTTCTCGATTTTTTCGAAAAAAATGCTTCAAATCAAAATTACCAAAAAACAAACCGAGCGATTTTGGAATAATTTTTATGTGATTTCAAACACTTTACGTTACAGTGATTGTAAGTTTTTTAGAACAATTGACAAACTAGATTTTTTTTAATTTTTAATTATTTAATATGCACATTTAGGTTATTTCACCGAAACGAAACATGAAAATGTTTAAAGTGTGTATATCTTGTTTCAGGTCTTAATTCATTTTAATATCAGTCTCTACATGTAAATCATATAGACGTGCATTTATTAGCAAGCGTATATTGATCTCAGGAAAGCAGCATTAAAGTTCATAAATTCTGAGATTTGCTTTAATGTTAACAGTGAAGATAAAAGTATATCTACATATCCAATCAAGAATAGTAATTGAATGTCTTTGGTACTGTTCCGTAGAAATGAGCATAGATCACTTGGAAACTGAATATTGAGAGAGTTCCAGTACGCCATCCTCGTGGATTGATGTTTATTACTGCTACAATCAAACACTTTATGAAACAGTTCATCTGTATATTGTGCCTCGCATGTTAAACAGTATTTTGTTTGGTTTGGTTTTGGTGCACAGCATAATTTGGCTAAGAATGTCATGGACTAGATGGAAGACGGATTCTCTTATGCAGTTAGCCAGACTGTTCCAGGAGATAGTTTATTGTGGACCCTTCGAAATCGGAAGCAATCATCGTTTGCGTTAATTCGTAATAACCAATGCTGTTCTTCGAAGTTTTTTATTATTTTTTTACAAACACTTTTCCATGGTTCTTTTGCAGGAAATGTGGTTGGTAACATGAATTGCTCGATATACTGTTCCAGTTTGTATTTTCTGAGTATTTGTAGGATATCGTTTATAAAGCCATTGTTTCGTTTTGTACACATGTTTTTGCATTGGTAAAGTCTATTGAGAAATAGCTCGAGCGTAATGTCTGTTGCTTTAAGTCTACAAATCGTACCAAGGAACGATAACTTTTGTTAGTCTATGTATGCTTCTAATGACGTGAACCCAAGTAAGCCGGTGGCCATATCTGAGCGGGTAAGATGGGGTAGGTTCTGGATGCGTTTTAGACAGAAATGGTGAGTAGCTTCTAAGTGAGACATGTCAGTTTTTGTTATATCATTCCATAGTTCACAACCAAATAGAGCTCGTGGTAGGACAATGGACGTGTAAAGTTTTGCTGCCGTTATAGGGTTGACGCCATTACTATGGACACCGCAGTTTTTTAACGAGAACAGCGATCCCCACGTAGTTCGACGCACCACATCTACATTTGCAGGGGAGTTCTGTCTGTTATTCTGGATTATTCCAAAATGTTTGTATTATTTGACGTCTGGAAGTGGTTGATTTGCATAACACAGAGTATTGTCTTCCGGCCGATGACGTTGTTTCTGATTATGTATAAGTACAGAACATTTTGAGGCATTATACGAATAACGCCATTTGTTTGCGTAAGTGCTGCAAATTTTTATTAGTTCATTAAGTCCGTTTTTCGACAATGACATCAGAACAATATCATCTGCTTGTGTAGGCGCGCAGAAAGACATGGAGTTTATTTTCAGTCCGTGGTTTGAAGCCTCGAGAGTATGTAGAAGTTCGTCAATGAGAACGGTATACCACATATTCCGAGGTGATACAGTTTGTAGAGAACCCTGGAGATCCATGTACGGTCGAACGCTTTCATAGCGTCCATAAAGCATGAATACATAACTTGATTATGTTCGTAAGTGTAACTGATTGCCTCTGGGTAGAGAAAAGAGACCATTTTACTGCTTTTTCCATTTTGAAATCCATGTTGTAGTGAGTGTAATTTGGTTTGTAGATTCGTGTTACCTTCGATTCTTGTCAAAATTAATTTTTCAAAGATTTTTGAGATCACTGGAAGTAAGGATATAGCCCTATAATTGTTTGGGTCTGTTTTTGATTTTCCACTACCTTTATGTAAAGTTATGGTTATACCGTTTTTAAATGATAATGGTACTTTTTCGTGCCTTAAAATGCTGTTAAATAAACTTGTTATGTAGTTCACCAGTAAAAAGTATAAATTGATTATATATGTAATAAATATTGATTCTATTGTTACTCACTCCTGACATTTCAAATATCAATACCATATATAAAATATATAATCTTACATAAAAACTAATGAACTGCTCTAAGTGTTAAAATGAAATATTTTAATACGGACATTGTGATTCTACGTACCGAACTATACACTCTATTTCACATAACATTTATGCTTGCTTAATGCAGGTCTAAAGTATCCAACCACAGACATATAGATTGGTTGATTGATGGAATATTGAGTGTCCTTTTTTATGCCATCGAGGGGTAACAGGCGATCAGTTAATTTAACCACTATTTCCCGGGATCCTTAAAGGGTGACCAGTACTCGAGCACACCCCATCTCCGCAAGTTACTGATAACTTCCCCACTTGAATCAGCGGGGTAGAGACGAATGATAATGAGACACAATGTCGTATATCAATCATCACGGAGACTATTGCCGGGTGGGGATTCGAACTCACGACCCCTATATTGATAGTCAGACGCGTAACCGACTTAGCTAATAGGACCCGGCTGCTTCTTTTGTTAATGGGAATAAAAAAACAACATACATAATAGCATGTTTTATGCGAACATGTCATTTTATTTTGCCACAAATGACTATAATGTAATATATCTTTGATTACATTATACTATAATGTGAGTAGAATATTTCAATAATATCCTTTTATAATGAAATCCAACATTCCCAGAGCAAAAAGTTGGCATCAATCAATAGAGGGGCCACTCTATAGCCATAATACTATTTTGTATGAAAGTTACTAACGTAAAAATCAACATTTGACTGGTGTACTTTGTTTATCTGTATTCATCACATATATTTTCTACACACACTTAAATTATCATCTCTGCCTTACACTATCATGTAATTCCGTTTTATTGTGTTCGCTGTTTACAAAATGCAATTGCAACTACTAATATCATGTCATATAACAAATATATTACTAACAATCATTAGTATATCCCACCACATAAAACCTCTCGAATCAGGTGTCTATTAACCACCAATGGAAAAGCAGGGAATTATATGCTGTCACACAATTCATAGCAATTGAACGCTTACTAAACAGTGACGTCATTTAAAATTTCAGTTAAAGCAACTGGCCAATGAACGTGCTCAAATGCGGATTTCCCAACATTGCTATATAACGGATCCAATCGGGAGAGATGGCTCTGTACTACAGACTACACAATCATACTATACGAATCGACACCTTATAAAACATAATACATGTCTACTGAAAATGTAAGTACAACAAACAATAACAAAATTTAACCGTCATTCATGTTTATACAAATAGTCTGAACAAATTTTTATACAAATAAAAAATAACCGACGACATGCAGATGTTTTCCTTTCTGGTACAAATAGTACCAAGACAGTTTGAACGGTGCTACTTAAGCAAAATGTCTAAACATTCTAGCATTATAGTCAGAAATTAATTTTTAAAGTTTTGACCACTTTATATATGTTGCACTACATTTCGTAATACGTACACAAAAGTGACTATTTATTCCACTGTAGCTTACCTCGAGCAGGGGATGTTCCGAAGACGAACACACACACACACAAACACCACAGCAACCGGAAAGTGTATTCTATCATTGCAAAGTTTTTACATACCTGGAAATAACAATAAATGTTATTAACATTTGTTTCTGTTTCTCTTCAATTCATGTGTATTGCGTGAAAGAACTGAATACAATCAAACTTTTATAGTGTACCATTTATGCAATGTTTTATTTCTGTATCAACGGTTTAAAGGAAGAGCCGTAACTAATGTTGTTAAGATCATGTGACTCGACCCTACATTTAAATGATGCCACAACGGCTTGTCGATGCGGACGACGACCATGTCGATTCAAGGTACTAAAAGTACCGATAGCAAGGCTGTAACCCTTTACTCCATAGATACGCGTTTTCCCGCACCAATCATAGAAGGCCTTTGAAAACAGTGCAGGAAGAGTTCAGATTGCTCATTTTGGCGGTGAACAAAACTGCAAAGCTTGACCACGATGACATCAACAAGACTTTGCCTTTGGCATACAACCCGGAAGCAAAACAAATGAGTTAGTGATCGTTGATCGGAGGGTTGGTCGTTGAATCCCTGCTTCCGTTATGGTGAGTGTTTTAAAGCGAGACATTATATTAATATAATTTTATGCTTGGTAGTGGTACAGACTTTGCGCGTGATGTGTCTCAGTTAAAAATGTAAAAAAAATGTCATAAGGGGCAAATAGGCCAATGATATTTCGTTTATTTTTAGATTGTATAATAAAATATCATATCGCATGTGGATATTGTGAATCTAAGAGTCATTTAATCCTCACGTTGATGCATATTGAATTTGTTACTAGTTTCTTTATGCCACAGACATAGCCCTGTTTGTGTCGTCACGTGTGATTTATATTTGCGGTCTTGTTCACAACGTAAATGATCATACACGACAGGGACTACTTTTTATTCCTCGATTTTCATTTTTTGATGTATTTAATCTACAATAAAAGCTAGCAGAAACCAATCAAACAATAAGAATAAAGTGTGGACATTGTAGTATGTTATTTTAAAAACAAGAGTTGTCAGAAGACAACAAAGCTCGCCACTGGGTGTTTAAGTAAAAAAAGAGCCATAACTGTGCCAAAATGCAATCCAGAGTTATGGTTCTTGTCTGTGTGTGTTCCATTGATGATGGTGAACACACATGCGAAGTTTCATTCACATTCGCTGACTGGTTGCATAGATATCTTAAACTTAAATGCAAAATATTAACCTGGGTGTTACAGACGACGATGACGACGCCGGGGTCATGGCAGTAGCTCTCCTTGGACTTCGTCCCGGCGAGCTAAAAACGTTGCATAAATAAAACAAACACTACAATAAATTCATTCAAATTAGAAAGACGTATGGATATTAATTAAATACCGGCTATCTATACTATAAAGTAGTTCCATATATGAGTTTAGCGTCAAGTGCATAACTCTTCATCAGAGAAGTGTGAATAGCTATTACCCGAGTACGCTAGTATAATTCACTTATCATGTTTTACAAAACTTTCAACATGTTTTATTGATAAACATTTTTTGTGCAAGCCTCAACGGAGCATCTATCGATACTGCCGTGACAAGGGTCATGGTTATCTTGTCATAATATGTATAAAAAAAAACTTTCATTTTTTGGGGGGTGTGGATGGGGCTGGTAGGGTGTCCTAGGTACGATACTTTGACCAGTGATTATTTATAATTGAAGTGTATGTAACTGAAAACGTTATCTTGCGCCATACAATACTTACATTTTAGAATACCGTCACATAATTGAAGGTGACATACACGTATTACAATATACATGTAGCATAGATGTATTTGTATTAAGCATTAAACGTAACATGTGAAATAGTATATATACCGTGAAGGAAATTTATAGTGCATAATCCACTTTTAACCTTTTATGCATATTCTGTAAGAGTGATTCCCCTTGATATGTTAACTCGTATTTAATTGTTGACATTGAAGTCCACCATGCATAAAAAACAACGTGTTCGAGGCAAAATCGTTTAAGCAGGATGTCTCGCCCACGTATTTAAAACTGCTTAAGGTTTTCTACACATTTTGTTATATCTTTTATATCTTTTAACAGTTTTTGGTGTACTATTTCACACAGGTTGTGCATGTATTGACACTGTGTTGTGAATACAAACTTTAAGTAAGGTCAAAATTTATATAAATCTCTATCGAGTCCGTTTCCTTGTTTGAACCTGTCCAGAGTGTTGTTTGGTGAGAGGCCAAAGGTCGCGCCTGAGATAAAACCCGTGTCCTCTGAAGGGAGCGACCAATACTCTATCCAATGTGCTACCATCCCTATCTTAGTCTGATGTGCTCCTATTTCCAGCCAATTCAAGTAAAACTCAAATTGCCGTCTCCGGTCCGAGAGGATACTGAAGTCAGCCAAAGGGACAGTCGGGATTTTCCTGTTTCACCGATATCCATTACGTCAATATCGCAACATTCAATTACACCATCGAGAGTGATTTATATAGGCTATAAATAGATTGTTTTGTATTCGATGAAAATCTGTTTGGTATTCGTTCAAACGCATTCTGACATGAGAACCAAATTTTTCATCCGATGAATAGTAAGTAAGAGTCCTTCGTGGCCGAGTGGTATAATGCGATGTCGTTTAATGACCACTTACCTTTCACCACTGAGGTCGTGGGTTTGAGTCTTGCTTGCTCCAGAAAGTTTGCCAGTTACTATCGGAAACACGGTAGTTCTACTCAGATTTGCTTTGAGGTCAGACGTTAACATTTCAATGGAACGCTATGGGAAGTGCAATAGCGGTGTCAGACATTAGCATTTCAATGGAACGCTATGGGAAGTGCAATAGCGGTGTCAGACATTAACATTTCAATGGAACGCTATGGGAAGTGCAATAGCGGTGTGAGACATTAACATTTCAACGGAACGCTATGGGAAGTGCAATAGCAGTGTCAGACATTAACATTTCAATGGAACGCTATGGGAAGTGCAATAGCGGTGTCAGACATTAACGTTTCAATGGAACGCTATGGGAAGTGCAATAGCGGTGTCAGACATTAACATTTCAATGGAACGCTATGGGAAGTGCAATAGCGGTGTCAGACATAAACATTTCAATGGAACGCTATGGGAAGTTCAATAGCAGGATCAGCCATTAACATTTCAATGGAACGCTATGGGAAGTGCAATAGCGGAGTAAGACATTACCGTTTCAATGGAACGCTATGGGAAGTGCTATAGCGGTGTCAGACATTAACATTTCAATGGAACGCTATGGGAAGTGCAATAGCAGGATCAGACATTAACATTTCAATGGAACGCTATGGGAAGTGCTATAGCGGAGTAAGACATTACCGTTTCAATGGAATGCTATGGGAAGTGCAATAGCGGTGTCAGACATTAACGTTTCAATGGAACGCTATGGGAAGTGCAATAGTGGTGTCAGACATTAACATTTCAATGGAACGCTACGGGAAGTGCAATAGCGGTGTCAGACATTAACGTTTCAATGGAACGCTATGGGAAGTGCAATAGCGGTGTCGGACATTAACATTTCAATGGAACGCTATGGGAAGTGCAATAGCGGTGTGAGACATTAACGTTTCAATGGAACGATATGAGAAGTGCAATAGTAGTGTCGAACATTAACGTTTCAATAGAACGCTATGGGAAGTGCAATAGCGGTGTCAGACATTAACATTTCAATGGAACGCTATGGGAAGTGCAATAGCGGTGTCAGACATTAACGTTTCAATGGAACGCTACGGGAAGTGCAATAGCGGTGTCAGACATTAACATTTCAATGGAACGCTATGGGAAATGCAATAACGGTGTCAGACATAAACATTTCAATGAAACGCTATGGGAAGTGCAATAGCGGTGTAAGACATTAACATTTCAATGGAACGCTATGGGAAGTGCAATAGCGGTGTCAGACATTAACATTTCAATGGAACGCTATGGGAAGTGCAATAGCGGTGTCAGACATTAACATTTCAATGGAACGCTACGGGAAGTGCAATAGCAGTGTCAGACATTAACATTTCAATGGAACGCTACGGGAAGTGCAATAGCGGAGTAAGACATTAACGTTTCAATGGAACGCTATGGGAAGTGCAATAGCGGTGTCAGACATTAACGTTTCAATGGAACGCTATGGGAAGTGCAATAGCGGTGTCAGACATTAACATTTCAATGGAACGCTATGGGAAGTGCAATAGCGGTGTGAGACATAAACATTTCAATGGAACGCTATGGGAAGTGCAATAGCGGTGTCAGACATTAACATTTCAATGGAACGCTATGGGAAGTGCAATAGCGGTGTCAGACATAAACATTTCAATAGAACGCTATGGGAAGTGCAATAGCGGTGTGAGACATAAACATTTCAATGGAACGCTATGGGAAGTGCAATAGCGGTGTGAGACATAAACATTTCAATGGAACTCTATGGGAAGTGCAATAGCGGTGTGAGACATAAACATTTCAATGGAACGCTATGGGAAGTGCAATAGCGGTGTGAGACATCAACATTTCAATGGAACGCTATGGGAAGTGCAATAGCGGTGTGAGACATCAACATTTCAATGGAACGCTATGGGAAGTGCAATAGCGGTGTGAGACATAAACATTTCAATAGAACGCTATGGGAAGTGCAATAGCGGTGTGAGACATAAACATTTCAATGGAACGCTATGGGAAGTGCAATAGCGGTGTCAGACATTAAGATTTCAATGGAACGCTATGGGAAAGGCAATAGCGGTGAGAGACATAAACATTTCAATGGAACGCTATGGGAAGTGCAATAGCGATGTGACACATTAACATTTAATTGGAACTCTGTGAGAAATGCAACTTTGGTGTTAGACATAAACATTTAAATTGAACCCTATAGGAAAAGCAATATTAATGTTTGGTGTACATATTTCGTTATTGATGAGCGTTTTAAAGGGAATATATCCGGATATAACGCTACAAATGTCTTAAAAATAACAAAATGGATAAAAAGCATCTCATTTATATTCATAAATAAATAACATCCGAATGGTTTGGTATGTCAAATTCACCAATACGTGACAAATTGATATGGAGTGATAAACTTGAAACTCCGTATTATAAAAAAAATTAAATACTGCTTGACGGTTTTCTCATCGTCATTCGGACTTTTTCGAAGATGAAACAATTTTTTTCTACGTGTAAACCTGTACAACGGATCAAATTAATATCAAAATGAAATCACGTGACTCATTTAATTCGTCACAAAATTGTGAACATTTTTAAGCGTGAATTTTAACTCATTCTAACCTAGGCGCGTAGCCCAAGTTAGGGAATCTCTTTTCAATATATTATTTTGGCATGTTTAAATAGATATCAATTTGGCAATATGGGGTCAGTTGATTTATATATAGCCATTATATATTGTAAAAAAATCTTTTTAGCCAATTTTAAAATTGTGATAGATTCCCTTTAAACTAAACGAAAGTTTGAATGTTTTTTAAAATAATCATCATTCATGATAATGTGTTTGTTAGCAGACTCAATTTTACTGCGTCGTTTCATACGTATTCATGTCCATGTCTTTATCAATTCGCACAACAATGACTGTACAGGATATAGGTTTTACTTCAAACTAGAATATTTTAATTCAATATCATTTTGCGTGTTTCGTACAGTACAAAACATCTAAGGTTATATACACCTTACATTTTATGTAAAAGAAATCAGTAGCCTGTAAATTGTGAATGATCACTTTGCCACATTATTAATTCTTCGCTTGCTATTTTATCAATATTTGATAGAGAGATGCAGGTTGTTCTATCCTTCTATATAAGTCATTGATGGTACATAGGGGTTAAAGGATATGGTTACAACACCCTACTGTCACATCAGGACCGGAACAATAGTATATATGATTCCTGACATGGTTTCCGAGCTACGCACTCGTGTGAGACCTGTTTTGTATTAGCCAGGCCCGATTAGCTCAATCGGTAACGCGTCTTTCTATCAATCCAGGGGTTGTGAGTTCGAATCCCCCGTCCGGAAACAGTCTCAGTGATGATTAATATACGACATTGTGTCTCATTATCATTCGTCTCTCACCACTGATTCAATTGGGAAATGTAACAGTTACTTGCGGGTGTGCTCGAGTACTGGTTAATCTCAGGAAGCAGTGGTTAGGTTAACTGATCGTTTTTTAGCCCTCGATGGCATAAAAATGACGCTTAATATTCAATCAATCAATCAATGTTTGGTATTAAGGACATAGCACGAAGCACAAGAAATTAGTGCACTAACGTGGTAGACTGTTCGCCTTTTGACCGGGTCCGGGAGATTGCGAATTTGGCCTGTTAAGGCATAGTTACCACCATTAGAATAAAGAACAAAAATCAATGGTGGGGTAACACCTTAAAGTGGCTTCAACGTTAAAAACAACTAACAATACTTATTGTAATTTGTACTTTGTTCTTTGTTTCCGAAATTAAAATATTTAAATTCAAACCGGAATCTTCCAATTAGAAAGTTGAGTTTCCAATTAAAATTGACCGCTTTGAAATTGTAATTTAAATTGGAATATAAAAATCCAATTTGACAGGGTATTTATTTTACCTAAATTCATTGTCTCAGTATTTTGAAAACACTTTGAGCTCAAACTTTGAAGTTAACTATTATATTTTCCCAAAACATTCACTGCACTGTGTTATATAATAGTTAATATATTAATAATTATAAATACTATTTAAATAACTTTTTAAGTCATTATTAATACGTGTTCTATTTAAGTATCAACTACCAATATTTCAGTTTAAAATGTCCCTCCAGGGCTTCCGTAGATTTTTAATATTAAAACTACCAACGAAAACTTAATCATCATATTTCATTACAAATGTATAAAGAAACAAACGTAAAAATGGGTGTAAACCAGTTTGAAACCCTATACTGAAGCCGATGTCAGTTTTTAGATTATCCGATTAGAAATGAAGCATAATAAATATATCGGATTTCACAACGGCCATAGTAAATACACACGGCCGACATTGTTTTGCTTGTTATAAATAAAAAATACACACTGTGAATTTCAATTTATATAGAAGCAATGTAACTAGAAGTGTAAACTTGTATATCATATATATGTTTTATGTAGGATCAGTAAACTGAAAAAAATGGACAAACTGAAGTTGATATTCGTTTTTCTTCCTTTGGTATTCGGCGTGAAACTTATTGTAACCCTTACATTCTGAACCTTAAACTTTGTGACTTTATTTTCGGAACCGCAGTAAGCAAGCAATTTGCGTTGATAAAACGGACCCCTGGGTTCGAACCTACGACCTTACTGGTCAGCGGTAAGTGATATTGAAATGGTACATTAGATAACTCGACAACGGAGTACACGGCACAAACTTCGCATGCACTTGCTTGTAATGTGATATTTGCTTTACTGCGCCTTTCTCTTCAACTTCTACAATTTACATCTTCACTTGAAGATTCAGTTGTTGTAAGGTGTTTAGAGTCGATTTCAACAATGTTTCAGTAATATCTTGACGGTGTCAACTTGAGATAGTATTCTGAGCGCCGCCACACTTGAGTATCATGTCGTGGATAAAAGGTATGATATCCCTCCTAATCCCTCCAATCACATTTTACTGACTCCGGGCCGACCCGACTTAAACTATCCTCAAAAAGCTGAGCGCAAGTCTTTCGTATAATCAAGTCGGGGATCGAACACACGACCTTCCACATGCAAAGCGGGCGCTCTACCCCTATATACCCGCTGCGGATTCTTCAAGAAACAACATAATCAACATTGAATAAACATCTTCATCGTTGTATTAATCATCTAATTCAGCCAGTGATGCAGGACCGAGAGGAGCCAGCCATATGCGGATGCTATCGTAAAACCGTAAAATAATCGTCTTTTCTTGCCCACATCGGTGGTCTAGGGTATAAAATGGTTCTATGCGCTTTCTCGCTTGGTGTTCAAGCATGATAGTTGTAGGTCGTGTCGGCCCGTGGTCAGTATAATGTGACTGGATAGAGTATCCTTATATGTGTCTGCGGCATGATATTCCAGTGTTACAGTATTTAGAGGATAGTTGTAGGTCGTGTCGGCCCGTGGTCAGTATAATGTGACTGGATAGAGTATCCTTATATGTGTCTGCGGCATGATATTCCAGTGTTACAGTATTTAGAGGATAGTTGTAGGTCGTGTTGGCCCGTGGTCAGTATAATGTGACTGGATAGAGTATCCTTATATGTGTCTGCGGCATGATATTCCAGTGTTACAGTATTTAGAGGATAGTTGTAGGTCGTGTCGGCCCGTGGTCAGTATAATGTGACTGGATAGAGTATCCTTATATGTGTCTGCGTCATGATTTTCAGTGTGACAGCGCATAGAATCTGTCTCACCGTAGCGATATAATTGAAAATTGATTAAAACGACGCTATTCACCGTATATAACAACAACAGCTTTGATTCAAGTGCGAAGGTAAATAAAATTTTTACGACGTTACACCAAAGTAAACTACTCTTCGCGTGAGCGAGCGTCTGAAGAAACACATTTGGTAGTAGTGGGAATGGAGCAATGGATGTTTGAGTCGTAGCAAAGGTTACCACGGAGACGTATGACGATGCATTGATGAATGGATGAATATAAATACAATTAAAACAGACTTTTCAGAACAACCTTATATTCAAATCTGAAATGAATCATCAGTGCATTCCATTATCATTTCTTTTATTGAAGTGCACTCAAGCAAACAGAGCGTGTATACAGATTTTAATTGACTTCACATTTTGAAATGGCTAAGGGTTCTTTCGATGGTCAGATAATGCAGCTGGTGTTTCTATTGTCAAGTACAAAGTTTTGAATTAATGTAACCGAACTTAATGGCTGTTGACTGACTGTAAAATTGTGTTAATGTTGAAGACGATAGAGTCACAAGCTATTTAAGTGTGTGGAAGTTCATTCAAAATAAAATGTGTTTCAGATAACGGCAGGTCAGGGGTCAGTATAGATCGTTGAGATTTAGTGTAAAATGACTTTCATCCATGAACCATAAGGCAGACTACCGGGAACGTAGTTCGACATAGTGTTTAAATGAAGAATAGATACTTTTGTAATTTTACTAAAACGAGTAGCAGCATTGGTTTTAGACAAAAATGTTTCGTAAATTCTATCACATTTTAACAGTTTTTGATAATGTAAATATAACTTCATTTTAATGGTCCTGATGATGAAACAAACATTTTACCGTAGTTATTTATATTGCCCCTGAAGATTATTTGTTACTCAGTAAGGTAGCGAAACAACGGAGGTACTTTAGAAAGTGTTATTTATAATGGTGACGACTGTGAAAATACTAAGTCATTCGTGTATTGCAGTTTACCTGGCCTTTGTTTTATTAATTTTGGCACTTTATTTTGGAAGAAAAGTTATAACATTGTAAATATGCATGCATTTACAATGTACCTTATTTGAGGCAGGCACATGTCAAAATGTATTTTATTTAAAGAAATATCTCAAATTCAACATTTAAGACCATGAACGTGTTAATAAAGAGGTTATTTTACCGACAATTAACAATAACATTAACCAAATCACTGAAATCTGCCTTATATGTGTAAGCTGACTATAGATTTTGCTTCTTATTTCTATGGTGATAAAACACTTTAAAGGCGTGTCATTCATAGATTGATTGATTGAATATTTAGCGTCATGTTATGCCATCGAGGGTTAGCAGACGATCAGTTAACCTAGCCACTATTTCCTGGGATTCTGAAAGGTTAACCAGTACTCGAGCACACCTCATCTCCGCATGTAACTGATAATTTTCACACTACAATCAGCGGTGACAGATGAATGATAATGAGACACAATGTCGAATATCAATCATCACAGAGACTGTTGTCGGGCGAGGATTCGAACTCACGACCCCAGGCCCCGAGGTTATAAAATATTGTTCATGCTCCACTCAAATTCGTACTCAAAACACAATTTCTACGAGTCGCATACAAACCCAATCTAAAGCACAAACACTTGACTAGGTCTCGAATTTTAGAGTATTAATGCAGATTTGAGGTAGAAAATTATACGTGTTTACGTTAATTTGGTTATATAATGAGCTGAGTCATCTTTTAGTTGAGCAGGAAATCTTGAGTTGAACATGGCAAAAATATTTATAACCTCTGACCCTGGATTGAAAGTCAGACGCGTTCATAGAAAGACCCAACTCAAAGAAAAGAAACATTTTATTCTTTCTTTATATCTAAATTACCAATACTAGCGAAAGTAGCGGTCATGAGTCATCCAATTTGTTTTCTGTTGATAGTGTGCACTTTTGACAAAGTGACAGTAGATTTAAGTGAAATGTATCCATTTGTCAATTTTATAACATCATTTATCACTAAATTCTAAATTTAAACATGACAACGCTTTTAAAATAGTCTAAATACGTCATCGATGCCAATCCAACAATAACATGGGCTTTACAAAAAGGAAAATACATTTCCAGATAAGAATAAACAAGGATTACTTATTTTGAATTCATTTCCTTTCTTTATTGTGTTATGCTTTTAATTTAAACCGGTCTGCATTCTATGTAGTGACTGGCTAGGATATATTGGCCATTTACACTGTGTTATGAGTTTTTCTTATTCTTTATTGGTTAAATTAAAGAAAACTCAAATAGAGATTCAGTCTAGAGCTTTGCTACTGTGCATGCATAATCATAGCTCTGCAGATCTTAAGAAAACACATTTTAGTAATAAAATTAAGTATGGAAATAAATAAGTTAACTCTTTAAATTTGTGTAAAACAGGTGGCAATAGTTATATATATAATGTGAAAAATAGTAACACGCACATGTACATAATCAAACAAGACCAATACAGTTTTATATGATATTTTGAAATCATACTATCTATAAGAAATATAATTGAGTAAAATGATGAATGTGGTTTGATTATCTACAATTTGCGCATGTTATATATATATGGCAATTTTATTTGGCGGACGAAAATCCCGAAAAGATTCTGAATAGCACCTGTATCATTTCACAAATAGCTGCCAAACTTTCTGACATAAATAATTAAGACGGAGCTGGACTCAAACCCGCAACCTCAGTGGTGATAGGCAAGGCAACGCCTACTTTACTCGGCCACGGAGGGACAAACATTCGATAAAGTAACCACTGTTGAATAGCTAATTATTTATTTAGCGCGGGAGCAGGTGTAAATGTAGAATGAACTTCGCGTCACAACGAAAGAAATATAATATGTCGGTATATTTGTAGCACTACGTTTAATCAAATAAGTTTTGTTTGCAGATCGTGTTGAGTCAAATAAATATGTTTTCAGTACTACTGTAAAATATTAGTGGTTCAAAGTAGGAATATCGCATACAAGGAAAAGCATAAATGCGTCCAAGGCATTTACATTTGTTTTTATTTTACCTTAATTAACCACAAATATCAAGATGTATGCCTATGTCAATACATTTAGCAATATTAGAAACTTACTTATCTTCTTACAATATGTCTGGTAATATTTCCTTTTAATTCACCGAAAATATAAAATCCAACTCTTTCAAATACGTAGCACAGTGTATTTAAAACTCGCTGCCGTGTAAAGAGGCAGACGAATATGATGTTTGTTTGCGTGTTTTAAGAGGGGTGTTCGTAAAGTTATGTTCTCACTGTCCATGTGGGACTATTTCAGACATCCCACTGGCTTATCGAGAGAAGTTACCCCCCTTGATATCGGTGGTTTTTACTACTTACCTGGCTAAACCGTCATATTTGGTTCACATAGAAACATATAGGAGAAATTTAATTTGATCGTTATAATTTTTTCAATATTAAATTGCCAACCTATTACAACGTCTAGTCATTAAGTTAAAAATATAACCTTTATTATGATAAAATAAAAATTAAAATAAGTTTACGTCTTCTTGCTTCCTTTTTTGATTTTATAACAGCAAATGTGCTCCTTATATGTTCTATATAAAAAATATTCAAAACACGTTTTCGGCCACTTTTAATGTCTTATAAAACTTAGTTGTTTTTTTTTGCCAACCTATTACAACATATACGTTCATTGCAAATAAAATTTTCCTTACGATGATATTTTGATATAGAAAATATGATAATTGCATCTTGCTTCCATTTTGATTTGAAAATGAGGCAAAATGTAATTCTGATTTATTTTCTGTATGTTCAATAGAGCGTACTGTTGAACCCAATACAGCATATTAAATACAGCATGTATGTCGCTATATCATCCGGCAGATGTTGGTCAGTCCCGACATGTTTATATACACATTGTGATATTGCAAGTTATGTGTAGTTTAAAGTGTTGTTTTTATTTATGTATTTTACTTATATTCTAAAGAATAGATTTATTTTAATTTCATATTTTTACTAAAGAACCTTCAAAACACTTCCAATTCAAGTACATTTCTTTTGTAAACCAAAACATTATTTAATGGTGTATTTCTTTTGCACAAATATATGTTTTAATGTCTTTGTTATGAAATAGTTCAGTGGACAATGAAGCTCAAAACCAGTGACTTAATAACAATAATACTTTACGCGAGGTATATTAATTGAACAAAGAGATTTGATAATGTAATTAGTTGATAAGTATGTAAATACAGCATAATTAGCATATCATTGTATTGAATTACTCAATTTAATGATCTTTAATGACCCCGCCCCGCGCCTGTCTGTTTTTCAAATCTCAAACAATGGAATAAGCCAGTGTTTATTTATGACCTTAATTACCGACTAATTAATTGTATTAACTAATGTATTGGTAATAATTCTTTAAACAAATTAATATTTTTCTTATCTTACGTACAGTTTTAAGTTGTTTTTTTTTAATAAAGATCCTCTCGTATATTGAAGTGGTATGCAAAACATATTAATCTGTTGTAACAACATAATCAATAAGATATTATAACACGAGGTTCTTAAAAGAAGTTGTTAAAAAAGAATTATGGTCAAATACCGTTTTAGGCTTTATTAAAAACACATGCGCTAATATACAGATGTCTGTTTCAATCAAAAAATTTATATAATTATATAACCGTAATAATTTTCTTTTAGAAACAATAACATCAAGTTTAAAATATCATTTAAATATCAGTGCACTTGTCCCGTTAACTCAGAAAGAAAAGAGTCTGACTATCAACCTTCGGGTCGTAAATTCGAATCCCTACCCGGCACTATTCTCTGTGAATAGTGAAGCCCTTAGTCTAGTGATAAAGCACCGAACCCATGATCGTATGGTCGTGGGTTCGATCCTCTGCTACGGCTATGTGTGGTGTCCTTGAGCAAGACACCTTTTCCGCATATACTTAATACTGGTCATACCCATGAAGATTTCGAGTGTGATTTGCCTAAGTTGTAAGAACTTGTTTCACAATCAAAGAAAAATAAATAAGTTTAAAAAATAAAGACATTATGTCTCATTGTCATTCTGTCTCTTTTATAAGTTTATAGAATCAATTAACTGTAGTTATTTTATTTATTTATAGTAACACAAAATAATCAATCTTTATCTATAATTAAATTAACTATATCAAATTATATCATAATTTGTAAAAACATCATTAAAATCATTAATCTATTTTATATATTTACACATTAAACTTTATCAAATGATATTAGCGTTTAAGTCAAATTCAATTATTTCTTTTTTATACTACACATCAAAATCACCAAAACGCCTTTATCAAAACAAGGAGTCCTTGTCAAATTGTACCCGAGGGCATATATAACACGTTACGCATACTTAGTTTTAGTGTCAGAGCGGAACGATACCTGTGATGTCTTTTTGCAGATTGTGATGTCATATTTTGCTTTACTAATCTGCAGCAAGAAATCACAATAACGGGATTTGTTTAGTGAAAGACTAAATTTGGTTATAGAAGGAGGAATCGATTCTTAATACCCGTATTCATGCATTTGTGTCATTATCATGGTAAAGCGATTATAACAACGACTAGACTCATACCTGCTTTTTCAAGCGTTCCCGATTTCGAGAGGCAGACAGCATATTTTCTTGCAGAAAATCATAAATAAACAAGTTTCTGCTGTTTTCAAAGCTCACTTTTGTACTGTCTGATATATAAACGAGGATCATTGCATCGGCTTTCGTTTGTCTTTATGTACGTCCGTGCGTGTTCATGTGTTCGTGCACATGTACGTGCCTTTTATTAATTAATGGGTTTCCATAATATCATTTTAACATTTCAACGTATGGAAGATAAATCACGCGATTATGATGATTATCATGACGACTGTAGTGATTATGTGGATGATGTTATGATGACAATGACTGTTATAACAATGATGGTAATGATGGTAATGATGATGATCATCATCATTATCATCATTATCATCAACATAAGGACTCACACCACTATTATCTCCCTTGAGTACTCCGGATCTACAGAAATAAAACTTTAGTTCTATTTTTCATCTTTTTTTTCAGGGCTTTGTACTGCAAAGTTTTGTGTTTTTGCTAGCATGAGTTAAATGGTCAGTATTTTAGAAATCACCACTGAAAATTTGATGCTGATACCAGCTTTCTGGACAATTATGTTTCATTTCAGAATTGTTGGTTCGAACCGCATCTAGGGCGAATAGTTGACATATTATTACTCTGGAAATTGATAGGTCTCACAAAAGCATAGAATTTAAAAAAAACAACTGGTCAAGGTATGCTTATTTTCCTTTATAATTGCATATCTTGAACCAGTGAAGAATTTGAGCCCAAACACATGGTGCAGAATTTAGTTTTTCACTCTGTTTTGGACATAAATGTTACAATGGAGCCCTATGGGAAATGTAATAGTGGTGTGAGACGTTAATCATTATCATCATCACCATCATCATTATCATCATCATCATCATCATCATCATCATCATCATCATCATATATTTACATTCCCACTGCATCGGCCTAAATGAAATATATAGATTTACTGCATTTCATTTCCCAATGAAAAACACCTGCAGCTGTGCGGAGCTAAAAGGACTGGTTTGCATTTCGTTGGTTGCGCGATTTTGTTTTTTTCTGGTGAGTGAGACGTCACGTTACCGTTAATATCACGTGACGTTTGCCGTAAGTTGTCCTACAAATGCGTGAACATCTTCAACATGTTGACAACGTCGCCGTTACGTTCATGACATTGGCTTTGCGATTTAATGCGTATAATTTGCTTTTTAAATATCAAAATTACAAAAATAACGTGATTCTTTCATCTAAAATAGCTGGAGAATATAATATAAATATAAGGATTAAAAGTCGAATTTGAGTTTTCATCGGTTGATGAAAAACATAAGGCTTCACGAACATTATACTGGCCTTATGTTTTTCATCACCCGATGACAACTCAATCCTTAAGACGAGAAGAACAACGGCGAGTTGAATGTGTCATGGATGCCATACTTGCCAAATATAAAACGAGAAACCTTGTTTACTAGATGGAAATAATAGCCGTAACTACTTAAGTCGTTAAGAAGCTATGGCTCGATCCTACTGTGCGCATTCAGGCAATAACATGATTTAAATCAAATCAAATAATCAAAATATTATTAAGGTGGTCAGTTAAATTCAATGAAGAATACACAATGGCGGAATATAAATCATACAGAAGCCTGAATGTATAAGGGGCTGACAGAAGTATAGTTACTGAGGTTCAAACATATCTAAATAGATATTTAGATACAAAGTTTAATAAGAATAGATAAAAAAAGCAACATACTTAGATTACATTCCAGAAGAAAATATTGTTCTACATTTCCCAGGACAATTCTCCCTAGATATAAGCGAAGGTCCTCCATGGCCGATTCGTCTAAGGCACCATATCAAGATCGCTTACCTCTCACCGCTAAGGTCGTATGTTCGGTACCGCTAAGGTCGAAGGATCGAGTCACACTCACCCCGAAAACTGTATGTGAGACGTGAGACAGATTACCAGTAGATTAATTATGCGGTCTTCCTCTACCAATTTAACTAGAAACGCCATATATAAAAATAACCTAAACCCAAAATGTGTTGAAAATGGCGTTAAACTCCATTAAAATCTAATTTGTATCGTGACATTTTGAGAACCCCTCCTCGAGAACATGAATTTATTGGATTATCTGGTTTTACAACCGTTTAACATTTCATAATGTTAACGATCTTTTACACGCTGGTCCAATCAAGTCGCGTTGATATAAATGTACACCTATATAAGAAAATGTTACTCTGACACGCAGTCGCAAAAATATATTCTTAAGGATTGTTTACAACAGAGCAAGGCTTCAGTAATATACCTATATTATTTCGTGAACAGATAAAATAGTAGATTTCAAATGACATGAATACTTAGGGTGGTTTAATCTTAGCAATCTCTTTAACATAGGTGTACCTCTGCATATTATTTCAACGGGCCAAACATTTTTAGTACGTTTCTTTATGTGTCTGATTTTAACGGGGTTTAAGACCATTTAATTCTTTTAATAAAAGAATTCAATGAGATTTGACTCAATTCTCTAAACATTACAGGTTAATGTTACTGGCAGGACTGGCACCCTCGGCCCAGACGGTGAGAGAGAGAGAGAGAGAGAGAGAGAGAGAGAGAGAGAGAGAAAGAGAGAGAGAGAGAGAGAGAGATAGATAGAGAGAGACAGATAGAGAGAGAGACAGAGAGAGAGAGAGAGAGAGAGGGCTTAATGTTTTAACTCAGATGATATGGATCAATAGCCATTATGCCACTGAAATGAAGTGACATTCAAATCGATGAACATGGGTCGTACTCAACATAGAATAAGGGTAGATATGTTGATACAGTACTTCACTTAAATGTGACAGAGTTGGGTAGCATATCATACTTTATTTATATGTGACATGGGAAGGTATTTTACCATACTTTACTTAAATGTGACAGAGTTGTATAGCATATCATACTTTACTTAAATGTGACAGAGTTGGGTAGCATATCATACTTTCCTTATATGTGACATGGGAAGGTATTGTACCATACTTTACTTAAATGTGACAGAGTTGGGTAGCATCTCATACTTTACTTATATGTGACATGGGAAGGTATTGTACCATACTTTACTTAAATGTGACAGAGTTGCGTAGCATATCATACTTTACTTATATGTGACATGAGAGGATATTGTACCATACTTTACTTAAATGTGACAGAGTTGGGTAGCATCTCATACTTTACTTATATGTGACATGGGAGGGTATTGTACCATACTTTACTTAAATGTGACAGAGTTGGGTAGCATATCATACTTTACTTATATGTGACATGAGAGGATATTGTACCATACTTTACTTAAATGTGACAGAGTTGGGTAGCATATCATACTTACTTATATGTGACATGGGAGGTTATTGTACAATTCTTTACTTAAATGTGACAGAGTTGGGTAGCATATCATACTTTACTTATATGTGACATGTGAGGGTATTGTACCATAATTTACTTAAATGTGACAGAGTTGGGCAGCATTTCATACTTCACGTTATGTGACATGGGAGGGTATTGTACCATACTTTACTTATATGTGACAGAATTGAGAAGCATATCGCACTTTACTTATATGTGACATGGGAGGGTATTGTACCATACCTTAATTAAATGTGACAGAGTTGGGTAGCATATCATACTTTACATATATGTGACATGGGAGGGTATTGTACAATACTTTTCTAAAATGTGACAGAGTTGGGTAGCATATCACACTTTACTTATATGTGACATGGGAGGGTATTGTACCATACTTTACTTAAATATGACAGAGTTGGGTAGCCTATCATACTTTACTTATATGTGACCTGGGAGGGTATTGTACAATTCTTTACTTTAATGTGACAGAGCTGGATAGCATATCATAATTCACTTATATGTGACACTGGAGGGTATTGTACCATAATTTACTTAAATGTGACAGAGTTGGGCAGCATATCGTACTTCACTTATTTGTGACATGTGAGGGTATTGTACCATACTTTACTTATATGTGACAGAGTTGAGAAGCATATCATACTTAACTTATATGTGACATGGGAGGGTATTGTACCATACTTTACTTAAATGTGACAAAGTTGGGTAGCATATCATACTTTACATAAATGTGACATGGGAGGGTATTGTACCATACTTTTCTTAAATGTGACAGAGTTGGGTAGCATATCATACTTTACTTATATGTGACATGGGAGGGTATTGTACCATACTTTACTTAAATGTGACTGAGTTGGGTAGCATATCATACTCTATTTATATGTGACATGGGAGGGTATTGTACCATACTTTTCTTAAATGTGACAAAGTTAATTAACATCTCATACTTTACTTATATGTGACGCAGTAAGGTATTGTAACATACTTTACCTAAAAGTGACAGAGTTTGGTAGCATATCATACTTTACTGTAATTTGACGTAGTAGGGTATTGTTGCATACTTCACTTAAATGTGACAGAGTTGGGTAGCATATCATAGTTTACTTATATGTGACGTAGTAGGGTATTGTAACATAGTTTACTTAAATATGACATAGTTGGGTAGCATATCAAACTTTACTTATATGTGACGTAGTAGGGTATTGTAGCATCCTTCAATTAAATGTGACAGAGTTGGGTAGCATATCATACTTTACTTATATGTGACGTAGTAGGGTATTGTACCAAACTTTACTTATATGTGGCATTGGAGGGTTTTATACCATACTTTACTTAAATGTGAAAGAGTTTGGTAGCATATCATACTTTATTTATATGTGAAATGGGAGGGTATTGTACCATACTTTACTTCAATGTGACATAGATGAGTATCATACATACTTTATTTATACATGTATGTGACATAGAAGGGTATTGTACCATACATTACTTAAATGTGACAGAGTTGGATAGCATATCATACTTTACTTATATGTGACATGGGAAGGTATTGTACCATACTTTTCTTAAATGTGACAGAGTTGGGTAGCATATCATACTTTACTTATATGTGGCATGGGAGGGTATTGTACCATACTTTACTTAAATGTGACAGAATTGGGTAGCATATCATACTTTACTTATATGTGACATGGGAGGGTATTTTACCATACTTTACTTAAATGTGACAGAGTTGGGTAGCATATCATGCTTTACTTATATGTGACATGGGAGGGTATTATACCATACTTTACTTAAATGTGACAGAGTTGGGTTGCATATCATACTTTACTTATATGTGACATAGGAGGGTATTGTACCATACTTTACTTAAATGTGACAGAGTTGGGTAGCATATCATACTTTACTAATATGTGACATGGGAAGGTATTGTACCATACTTTACTCAAATGTGACAGGTTGTGTAGTATATCATACTTTACTTATATGTGACATGGGAGGTTATTGTACCATACTTTACTTAAATGTGACAGAGTTGGAAAGCATATTATACTTTACTTATATGTGACATGGGAGGGTATTATACCATACTTTACTTAAATGTTACATAGTTTGGTAGCATATCATACCTTACTTATATGTGACGTGGGAGGGTATTATAACATACTTTACTTATATGTGACAGAGTTGGGTAGCATATCAAACTTTACTTATATGTGACATGGGAGGGTATTATACCATACTTTACTTAAATGTGACACAGTTTGGTAGTATATCATACTTTACTTATATGTGACGTAGTAAGGTATTGTAACAGTCTTCATTTAAATGGGACAGAGTTGAGTAGCATACCATACTTAACTGTAATTTGACGTAGCAGGGTATTGTTGCATACTTCACTTAAATGTGACAGAGTTGGTTATCGTACTATACTTTACCTAAATGTGACAGAGTTGGTTATCGTTCTATACTTTACTTAAATGTGACAGAGTTGGTTATCGTACTGTACTTTACTTAAATGTGACAGGGTTGGCTATCGTTCCATACTTTATTTAAATGTGACAGAGTTGGTTATCGTACTTTACTTTACTTAAATGTAACAGGGTTGGCTATCGTTCTATACTTTACTTAAATGTGACAGGGTTGGATATCGTACTATACTTTACTTTAATGTGACAGGTTTGGCTATCGTACTATACTTAACTTAAATGTGACAAAGTTGGCTATCGTTCCATACTTTATTTAAATGTGACAGAGTTGGTTATCGTACTATACTTTACCTAAATGTGACAGGGTTGGTTATCGTTCCATACTTTATTTAGATGTGACAGAGTTTCTTATCGTACTTTACTTTACTTAAATGTGACAGGGTTTGTTATCGTTCCATACTTTACTTAAATGTGACAGAGTTGGTTATCGTACTATACTTTACTTAAATGTGAAATGGTTTGTTATCGTACTATACTTTACTTAGATGTGACAGAGTTGGTTATCGTACTAAACTTTACTTAAATATGACAGAGTTGGGTAGCCTATCATACTTTACTTATATGTGACCTGGGAGGGTATTGTACAATTCTTTACTTTAATGTGACAGAGCTGGATAGCATATCATAATTCACTTATATGTGACACTGGAGGGTATTGTACCATAATTTACTTAAATGTGACAGAGTTGGGCAGCATATCGTACTTCACTTATTTGTGACATGTGAGGGTATTGTACCATACTTTACTTATATGTGACAGAGTTGAGAAGCATATCATACTTAACTTATATGTGACATGGGAGGGTATTGTACCATACTTTACTTAAATGTGACAAAGTTGGGTAGCATATCATACTTTACATAAATGTGACATGGGAGGGTATTGTACCATACTTTTCTTAAATGTGACAGAGTTGGGTAGCATATCATACTTTACTTATATGTGACATGGGAGGGTATTGTACCATACTTTACTTAAATGTGACTGAGTTGGGTAGCATATCATACTCTATTTATATGTGACATGGGAGGGTATTGTACCATACTTTTCTTAAATGTGACAAAGTTAATTAACATCTCATACTTTACTTATATGTGACGCAGTAAGGTATTGTAACATACTTTACCTAAAAGTGACAGAGTTTGGTAGCATATCATACTTTACTGTAATTTGACGTAGTAGGGTATTGTTGCATACTTCACTTAAATGTGACAGAGTTGGGTAGCATATCATAGTTTACTTATATGTGACGTAGTAGGGTATTGTAACATAGTTTACTTAAATATGACATAGTTGGGTAGCATATCAAACTTTACTTATATGTGACGTAGTAGGGTATTGTAGCATCCTTCAATTAAATGTGACAGAGTTGGGTAGCATATCATACTTTACTTATATGTGACGTAGTAGGGTATTGTACCAAACTTTACTTATATGTGGCATTGGAGGGTTTTATACCATACTTTACTTAAATGTGAAAGAGTTTGGTAGCATATCATACTTTATTTATATGTGAAATGGGAGGGTATTGTACCATACTTTACTTCAATGTGACATAGATGAGTATCATACATACTTTATTTATACATGTATGTGACATAGAAGGGTATTGTACCATACATTACTTAAATGTGACAGAGTTGGATAGCATATCATACTTTACTTATATGTGACATGGGAAGGTATTGTACCATACTTTTCTTAAATGTGACAGAGTTGGGTAGCATATCATACTTTACTTATATGTGGCATGGGAGGGTATTGTACCATACTTTACTTAAATGTGACAGAATTGGGTAGCATATCATACTTTACTTATATGTGACATGGGAGGGTATTTTACCATACTTTACTTAAATGTGACAGAGTTGGGTAGCATATCATGCTTTACTTATATGTGACATGGGAGGGTATTATACCATACTTTACTTAAATGTGACAGAGTTGGGTTGCATATCATACTTTACTTATATGTGACATAGGAGGGTATTGTACCATACTTTACTTAAATGTGACAGAGTTGGGTAGCATATCATACTTTACTAATATGTGACATGGGAAGGTATTGTACCATACTTTACTCAAATGTGACAGGTTGTGTAGTATATCATACTTTACTTATATGTGACATGGGAGGTTATTGTACCATACTTTACTTAAATGTGACAGAGTTGGAAAGCATATTATACTTTACTTATATGTGACATGGGAGGGTATTATACCATACTTTACTTAAATGTTACATAGTTTGGTAGCATATCATACCTTACTTATATGTGACGTGGGAGGGTATTATAACATACTTTACTTATATGTGACAGAGTTGGGTAGCATATCAAACTTTACTTATATGTGACATGGGAGGGTATTATACCATACTTTACTTAAATGTGACACAGTTTGGTAGTATATCATACTTTACTTATATGTGACGTAGTAAGGTATTGTAACAGTCTTCATTTAAATGGGACAGAGTTGAGTAGCATACCATACTTAACTGTAATTTGACGTAGCAGGGTATTGTTGCATACTTCACTTAAATGTGACAGAGTTGGTTATCGTACTATACTTTACCTAAATGTGACAGAGTTGGTTATCGTTCTATACTTTACTTAAATGTGACAGAGTTGGTTATCGTACTGTACTTTACTTAAATGTGACAGGGTTGGCTATCGTTCCATACTTTATTTAAATGTGACAGAGTTGGTTATCGTACTTTACTTTACTTAAATGTAACAGGGTTGGCTATCGTTCTATACTTTACTTAAATGTGACAGGGTTGGATATCGTACTATACTTTACTTTAATGTGACAGGTTTGGCTATCGTACTATACTTAACTTAAATGTGACAAAGTTGGCTATCGTTCCATACTTTATTTAAATGTGACAGAGTTGGTTATCGTACTATACTTTACCTAAATGTGACAGGGTTGGTTATCGTTCCATACTTTATTTAGATGTGACAGAGTTTCTTATCGTACTTTACTTTACTTAAATGTGACAGGGTTTGTTATCGTTCCATACTTTACTTAAATGTGACAGAGTTGGTTATCGTACTATACTTTACTTAAATGTGAAATGGTTTGTTATCGTACTATACTTTACTTAGATGTGACAGAGTTGGTTATCGTACTAAACTTTACTTAAATGTGACAGGGTTTGTTATCGTTCAATACTTTACTTAAATGTGACAGAGTTGGTATCGTACTATACATTACTTAGATGTGACAGAGTTGGTTATTGTACTAAACTTTACTTAAATGTGACAGGGTTGGTTATCGTTCCATACTTTACTTTAATGTGACAGGGTTGGCTATCGTTCCATACTTTATTTAAATGTGACAGTGTTGGCTGTGATTCCATACTTTATTTTAATGTGACAGGGTTTGTTATCGTTCTTCACTTTACTCAAATGTGACAGGGTTGGTTATCGTACTTTACTTTACTCAAATATGGCAGGGTTGGCTATCGTAATATACTTTAATTAAATATATTAGGATTGGCTATTGTTCCATACTTTAATTTAATGTGTCAGTGTTTGTTATCGTACTATACTTTACTTAAATGTGACTTAAATGTGACAGGATTGGTTAACGTACTATACTTTACTTTAATTTGATAGGGTTAGGTATCGTATCATACTTAACTTTAATGTGACAATGCTATGTATTGTACCATACTTTTCTTTGCTAAAACGTGACAGGGTTTGGAATTGGACCATACTATGCTTAAATGTGACAGTTCTGGGTATCGTCCCATTCTTTAGATTTTGACATTGTTAAGTTATTTACTAAACTTTACTTAAAGTGACAGGATTGGATATCGTAATATACTTTACTTAAACGTGGCAGGGTTGGATATCGTACTTTACTTTACTTAAACATGACAGGGTTGAATATCGTACTAAACTTTACTTAAACGTGACAGGGTTGGATGTCGTACTTTACTTTACTTAAACATGACAGGGTTGGATATCGTACTATACTTTACTTAAATGTGACAGGGTTGGATGTCGTATTATACGAAGGTTGGGTATAGCGTCATACATCACTTGAATGTGACAGAAATGAATGACATAGTAGTTTCATTCAATACAAGGCTATGGAATATTATAGAGATGAGATCGACGAAAACAACACGATACGCCTCATTATATATTCAAGCTGACCTAGATGAGCCGCTTTAGAGGACAACAGACAACGGTAAATGTATTATTGGGAGGAGGGAACTAAACATATTGAGGACAGTCAATACTTGCAAGACGTTCAGTATGAGTAAAACACATAAATCAATGAAGTTAATTGAGATAAAAGAGATTACCTGATTTTCAATGTAAACGATTATATGACAGACTCAAATAAGATATGATATATTTCCTTCGAAAAAAAACTTTATCGCTTAAGAGCATATTTTTTTTATCAATATACATATATATTTACAGATAATGCTTCGTAACTTTAATATCGTTTAACTAATGTTAATATAATTTACACAATAATCATATCGTTTAACTAATTAAATGTTAATATCAATTAAACAATGCTTACACCGTTTTATCAAAGTTAATACCGTTTAATTAATGTTGATATTGTTTAATCATTGTAAATAGAAATTGAAGTAGAGAATAAATCAACAAATTAACAAATTTTAATACCTTTGAACTAATGTTAATACCGTTTAACAAATGATTGGATGTTAAAATAAACTAACACATGTTAATTCCGTTTAACCGCTGTTAATATGGGATTCTAACCCAAACTCTTTGACCATACTTTACAATTAGACCTGGAGCTTCACTAAATGAAAGATAACCGTGGTCCTGCTTGGTAACTGAACCCCCAATCATCTGATCTTGCATCCAATGATAGACCATTAGACTAGGATCTGCGGTTAATGAAGTTTGGCGATGCATCGTCGGATACCCACGCGTAATCCATTCCGAAACTTTCCATTCGTCACCCGCGGCACATTACACTAGCTTTGCGTCGTTTCGACCAAGCCACGATGCAACCATATAATTGGTTCCTTCACGATTTCATGAAGGGAACTTTATCCAATCGCATCGCTAGTTTTCATGCAAACGCCGTTTTTATAAGACGTTGTTAACGTTGGCTGTTTAGTTTAAATAGAACGACGCAGAGCTAGCGTAATGTCCCATGGGTGATAGATGGAAAGTATCGGAATTGACACCCGTGGGTATCCGACGATGACTAGCTTGAGAAAATAAAATAAATGTATGTAAGTCTTTTTCATACACTTATAAATATACTTGAATTTTAGAAAATGTTAGAATGTTTGTTTGGTAAAATGGAACGAATGTATAATTGTATAGCTTCCCTGTCATATGTAATGATTGATCATACATACTCAGCATTATCTCTGCTTTACAAGCATTCGAGTCTTTCATATTTGTTTTGGCGTATTTATTTAATGTGTAAAATACCAGACAGGCAAACACGGTAAGTCAATACGAGATTATATCATTCAATCATCCATTTAAAGTGTACAAAATATAAACGCTCTTGTTGTCAACTTTAAAGTATTTATATTGTTTTACAAAAGTCTAACAATATATTCATTTGTACTGAAATAGAGCTGGAACAAGGTAATCGATCTGGACCTAAATTCATCAATATTTTAGTCTGAGATTTAGACTCGGACTCAAATTGTCAAAAATTTCATTATCAAATAAAATCTATTTAACAAGCAATTTGCTATAGTTATTTGCAAAACAAGCGGTTGGAATGATTATTTAACAAAAAAGTATGACATAATCACATTTTAACCCATAATTGTAATTTACAGGGTTTTACAAAAATGCAAGATTTGAGTCTCGACTCTCAGACTCGAATTGTTGATGAATTTTAGGCCAGGTTATCTACTAATGATATTTGTTTTGTTACACTGGGGTAGCTTTGACAGTATGATTGATGAGGACGAAAACGATACATCGTGTCAGATCTTATTGCATTGCATTGTATTGTATGGTATTCATAGTATTACACTTCACTGTATCGTATTGTATTGTGGTTTATTGTATTGTATTGAATTGCATTTTGTGGTTTTGTATGTATTTTTTTGTACTGTATTGTATTCATTGTATTGTACTACATTGTATTGTATTGTATTGTATCGTAGCGTATCGCATCGCATCGCATCGCATCGCATCGCATCATACTGTACTATACTGTGTTGTGTTGTGTTGTGTTGTGTTGTGTTGTGTTGTGTTGAACTGAACTGAACTGAACTGTACTGTACTGTACTGTACTGGACTGGACTGTACTGGACTGTACTGTACTGTACTGTACTGTACTGTACTGTACTGTACTGTACTGTACTGTACTGTACTGTATTGTATTACATTGTATTTATTACATTCCATTGTATTGTACTACATTGTATTGTGTGGTATTGTATTGTATCTAATGTATTGTATTGTATTTCATTACATTGTATTACATAACATTGCATTGCATTGCATTGTATTAAATTGTATTGTATTTTATTCTATTCTATTCTATTCTTTTGTACTGTATTGTATTCATTGTATCGTATTGTTTTCTATTTTATTGTATTGTACTGTATTGTATTGTATTCTTAATTATATTGTAGTGTATTTATTGTTTTGTATTGTTTCGTATTCATAATTATGTTGTGTTGTGTTGTGTTGTGTTGTATTGTATTGTGTTGTGTTGTGTTGTGTTGTGTTGTGTTGTATTGTTTTGTATTGTATTGTATTGTATTGTATTGTATTGCATTGAATTGAATTGAATTGAATTGTATTGTATTGTATTGTATTGTATTGTATTTATAATAAAATTGTAGTGTATTTATTGTAATGTATTGTATTGCATTACATTGCATTGCATTGCATTGCACTGCATTGCGTTGTATTGTATTGTACACTGAACAGCGCTTTCACACTGGAGTATAATGCCGCAGACATGCATTCTAATTCACTTTATACTAACTATCTAATAAATGGTGAGATCCAAGCAAAAATGTCTCTAGTAGTTTTATTTGATAATAAAAACTTCGCGCATGGCATAGCACTTAGACTGTAGAACGAACCCAGCTCTTCCCGCTTGGGTCTGTCGAAAAGCAAGAGATTTGGACACGTTGATTGGTCCGTTGCTTCAGCAAAAAATAATGATTTATCTTGGCACGTTATACACGTCTGTAGAGTGTTATTTGACATCCTTTTGCATGTTTCCAATGCTTACCGATTGATTTTTTTGCTCTTTCTTTGCGATATATACAATATGTAAATAAGTTCATTGAGTTAATTGTAATTTATTTACAAAATACGAACGCAACCACTTACAATCATATGTATTACTCCGGCATACTTACACGATGATGAGCGAATAGACAGAGGTCGATTATTAAAGGTTTTTACTGTCACCTGTTATAGATGAAATAAAAACAATTTAAATAACTTGCACCATAGGCTTAATGTCAGTATCATGATTTTTGTATAGGTCGTCCGTTCGTTGTTCTTCTTAAACGTTTTTTGTCCATTTAAGGTTCTCCATTTCTGAGTGGTCTAAGGCGCCATCTCAAGATCACTTATCGCTCAACAAGTGGACGTGCAGTAAGTAGAGTTTATCATCGATAACGGACTCACGTGCATGCCACTTGGACACAAGTGCAGGCCTACATTTGGTGTTGGCATATACAACATTTTATCACTGCCGCCGATTCAACGTATGTGATGGTTATATACAGGTAAACATAAACAGCTATCTTATTATATTATTGATTGTGGTTGCAGGTTTAAATGCATACTGTATTCGCCAGATACGATTTACCAACTTTACCTATGTAAATATGCAGTGGCCGTATCTCAGTTGCATTCAAATGTGAATCGACTGTATATTGATTTACACTGGAAAGGCGTTCATGACAACTGAAATTCGCATACCGGCATGGACGGTATAATCAAAGTACTCAAACCATTGACAGCCGGATTGCTTTAATGAATGTTCATACGCCTTCCTAATTTGATTGATATTAATGAAACGTTTGCTTTATTTTATGCAGTATTTTTAATGATAAAATGCAATGTCGATATTTTTTCTATTGTTTGATTTGCTGTTTATCTGATTATATGTAAATGTAGATTGATTAATAAAAGTAGTTCTTATCGCGTATGATTATTTTAGCGGTGATCAAGAATGCAAAGCTTGTAAATGTCGACATGAGCAGGGATTTCCTGCATATATATAGATATTATAATTTCCGTTTTTTACCAGAAAACTTACGTTTTAATGTCTGCGTTATAATGTTACGGTCAACCTAATCCAATAAAAAAAATGAAACAAAATTAAAGTTTTTTCCTTTATTTTTTTTTCAAATTAGCGCAAACGGAAACATAATACAAGGATATAGCTGGTCATACCATTTCAGGCATATACCTAAAATGTAAACTTGTTAGCAGTAAAAGGAATAAAGAATAGAACGTATATTTGAGAGTAACGTCGAACATAATTATTTAAGTTATTTGCTAAATCAGTAAATATGTGCGGAGTACATCAGCATTAATCATACGCTAGCTTAAAAAAGTCAACTGGACAATGTCACATCGTACTTTGCAGACCGTGTTTACCGTTAAACAGTTTTCTCATTCATATATATATACAGGAGAGCATACAAACGATATACATTGTTGACAATAGACAAATGAAAAAAAGGTAATACTATACAGAATGAATACATATATAAAGTAACGATAGTTTACAATTGACAAAACGATATACAATAAATTTGCTAGCTATATTATCATGCACGCACACAGACAAACTCGCTCGCACACAAACACACTCACGCATGCACGCACACATAAATACACAGACGCTAAATGAATTATCTTCATATGAAATAACCCTATCGAAACGAAAGATAAGAATTATTAACATGAAAAGCAAATTCATTTGCATCCATATTGGTACACATTCTCTTTATAATATGGCTACAATATCGTAACGAAATATAAGGTAACCATAGAAAGCGTTTAATATGGTTTAATAAGCCAGTTTTCACAATTTTGATTAATATTCGATAGTTTATTAACTGCATGACATAATACTTATAACTGCAATACCACATGTTATGAAATGCTAAAACACATATTTTTAAACAGTCCAAGCTGTCTTTTCATTTAAGAAATATTTCATTCCTGTAAACATATGTATTAATTGTACACGTGTTGGCATTTACATTATATAGCAAAACAATTTTCCACCAAACCTCACATATAATTTTTGCCATAAATTATCCCGTTTGCTATTGTTATAAATACAATCAAGTAGAACATGTTCAACTAAGTATGAAGATGGCAATCCACATTTGGAACAATTTTGCTGAAATGGTCTTGAAAAAAACCAACACATTAGATATGCCATTGTACTACATGATTCTGTATAAATCCTTTCAGTTTTACTCAGTTTCCAGAGTAAGCACAAATCAAAGTTACAATGGATAAGATTGAATCCATTCTTTTGTTTTGTTTTGTTTTGTTTTGTTTTGTTTTGTTTTGATTTGTTTTGTTTTGTTTTGTTATTTTATTTAACTTTATCACAAAGGGTCTATGGATTTTCATTTTACATGAAATGTTAAATTCAAATATTAAACTTTTGAACGTATACCAGTTTAGTTTTGTGGTGTTTTCGAGAGGTATACGTTTCATACCACTAATACATATCCCATAGTGCTCCATTGTAACATTTATGTCCAAAATACAGTGAAAAAACAAAATTGTGATACCTATGAATTTCCACCGTAATAATATGTCAACTATTCGCCCTCGATGCTGTTCGAACCAACTATTCTGAGACGACATAGAATTGCCCAGAAAAAACACATGGTAGGGAAAAATAAATCACTGTAACACAAAGCGCTGAAAAAAAGAAGAAAAAAGTAGTTAAGTTTTATTTCTACCTCCTATACGTCCGGATTACTCAAGGAAAATATTTGTAACTTTGTAACTATGAATATTTGCAACGTTGTAACTATGAATAATTCTAACGTTGTGACAATGAATATTTGTAACGTTGTAGCTCTGAATATCTGTAACGTTGTAACTATGCATGTTTGTAACGTTGTAACTGCGAATATATGTAACATTGTAATTATGAATATTTGTAACGTTGCAACTATGAATATCTGTAACATTTTAACTATAAAGCTTTGTAACGTTTTAACTATGAATATGTGTAACGTTGTAACCATGAATATTTGTAACGTTGTTACTATGAATATCTTTATTTATCTGATATTAAGCATGACAGCTGTATTTAAATAAAAAGTCAGAGACAAAACAAGACAATGTATTTTCTTCAAAATAATAAGAAGGATCTTCTCGATTAACTTTTGCTTTGATTTATTTATTTCCTCTTATATTGAGAGCACATACATGTACAAACATGTACATACAATAAAATAACAATATACAGTATTAATAGAGAACAAATATTAATACATATGTCATAATACAAAATGAATATTTAAGTTTACACAATTTAATGCAGTATTTGTTATTAGCAAATAGAAGGTCATGGTTAATATTAAATTGTACTTTATTAAGCATATTAAACTTTGCAATTTAAAACATATGATGACATGATACCCAATCAACCAATCTTGTCGAAGGAAACACTAGATATTAGAAGAAAACCAATTATACATGCAATAAGACAGCTTTAATAAAATGTATTAATCTGCCGGTTAACCTTAGCGAACAACCATTACAAGACAATTTTGATCTATTCTATCATTAGTGACAATTGACCTTAAATCATTAATCTGTGCAACTATTAGGAATGAGAACTACAAATGTGTTGAATTCTAAGATAAGTTATAAATATTTATACAAATATGATTTCTATACACGTTGGCGTAAATTAAATGAAATTCTGAAATGACAAGCAAATTCTGCTTAATTTCATATCATATAAGGAATTGTCAAGATCTGTGTTGTTACATCGAAAAGCAATGTCAAGGTGATTGTTATAATCATTCTTTATAGGCGGTATTGAGCATATTTGATATCTCTGAACAATTGCATAAACTATCTATCAGTATAACATGCAAATATATATCTGATGTGATACTGCATAAACTATCTATCAGTACTACATGCAAATCTATATTTGATGTGATACTGCATAAACTATATGTATGGGGCACTGTGATGTCATTATAGAACAAATCAAACATTATAAAAAAACTTGAGATATACTTTCTTTATATGTATCCTACATCAAAGGCAAATAATATAAGTGCAAAATCGATGGAACATTATTGGAAATATTTTTGAGTGAATTATTTTTGTGAATTTATTTTATTTTTTTTTCTTTCTTCTATAGCAGTAGATTGATCGATAACTACCACAATACATATGTGTTATCAGTTCATTAAATATATTGTTTTGCTCTTTTCGTAATTTAAATGGAAAAACCTCTATCATATGTGCATCTTTCTATTTTATTTTATTACAAAATATCGCGTTATATGCATATACAAATCTGTATTCTGAAATAAAATATATTAAAAACATGAACTATATGATTAGGACATTATGTTGTAATATGATCGCGGTGTATATTTACAAACGTGCTTATTGGTAGTGCGAAGCACGTAATGCTCTCTGACAATTTGTTGTTGTTTTGTTTTGTTATTTTCGTTACATTTGTCAAAATGGATCTGTGAGTTTTCATCAGAAATGAAAAATTTGAATTGATTATCGAACTGTTGGAAGAATGCCGATTTAACTTTGTGGTCCTTAATTATTTTGTGGAATGTCAAAAGTCACACCCTATTGGTTCTTTCTTTTAGCTTTATCAAATTAAATATAATTTACGATATAAAAATAAGAATACTGTTATACAAAAGCACACACACACACACACACACAAATAAACATTAAAAACAAACACGATTAATATGCAGTTTTGTTGGAATAAAACACATAGACATAATTTGAAATACATATTTTTATTAAATCGCATGTAACTGGCCAACTTTATCACAAAGTTCTTGTAACGTTAACAATATATGTAAAACTCGCAAAATATGTAATAAGCATGAAAGGTGCATTAGAATAACGTATTCTTCTCTTTTTCACATTTTGTTTTATGACAAGCAATCAAATTCGAGAAATGATTTTCATGAAAAATGACCAAATAACAATTCACGATTTATTTTGCACTATCAGACGAGATGCTTTAACCACAAACGAGCTCTTAGTCTACCCATGACAACCACCACATCTTGAGTTCATTGGGCTAATTTGCCGGCCAATATCATATCATGTGGTGTAGCAATGTCGGCACCTGAACATATAAGTGTTTGTTCATTGATAAGACACATTTACGAAACATTCAAATGACAAAACAAATAGTGAAACGCATTGATAGAATGAAATGAAAAGCATAGGTGTAATTGTCATGGTTACACGTATTACCAATAGATGTTGTGATATACACGCACTTTCCAATCAAGTCGTCATATCAGGGAAAGCAAAGCCTAACGTCTAAATATTAAGTTTATAATCTACCAACATTTTGATATGTTTGCTCATTAATATGGAACTTTTACGAAACATTCAAAAGACAAAAAAATAATGAAACGCATTGTTAGAATGAAGTGAAAAGCATAGGTGTAATTGTCATGGTTACACGTATTTCCAATACGTGTTGTGTTGTACTTGCACTTTCCAATCGAGTCGTCATATTAGAGAAAGCAAAGTCTAAAGTCTAAAAATTAAGTTTATAATCTACCAACATTTGGAATATAATCTGCCCGGTGTTCAGCACACTGCTATGTTCGATGTTTTTCGCCCATGCAGTACACGTTACGTTAACAACCACAGCTGGCATGATGTTTTCAAACTGGACAAAAACGAAGTGACTTCTCCACCCCGGCTGGTCGGTGTTCGGGTAATACTTTACTGGAAAGCCGTGCGCAGGATAATAGGTCAGATCTCCTACGTTATCTGTCGACGCAGCATCCTAAATAAATGAATGATTGATTGATTGGTTGAATATTTAGCGTCATTTTTATTCCATCGAGGGCTAACAGACGAACAGTTAACCTAACCACATTTTCCTGAGATTAACCAATACTCGAGTACACCCCATCTCCGCAAGTAACTGATAAATTTCCCACTTGAATCAGTGGTGAGAGACGAATGATAATGAGACACAATGTCGTATACCAATCATCACGGAGACTGTTGCCAGGCGGGGGATTCGAACTCACGACCCCTTCATTGATAGCCAGACGCGTAACCGACTGAGCTGATCGGGCCCGGCATATAAATGAATGAATAAATGAATGAATGTGAGAGATTTTCATGATTCAAATCGCTATTTACACATATTTATATACATCGATAATCGACATAGACACATTAATCTCCAAATTGTATTATCTCACACTACACATTTATCTCCTTACTACAAATTTACGTCCCATTTTAGTGACAGCAACACGATTCTTGCGCTAAAACAGTTTTTGTGTGTGAGTGAGGGGCTGTTATTTCTTGCTGGATGAGTAGAGCAAATGCTTGCATGTTCTACAATAAGACCTGACAGGTGTTAAAATGTGACTTTTATCGGATTTTAATAGATATAAGTAGTCCAAAAAATAAAAAATCTAACTGCAATATATATATATATAAAAAGCTGGTCAACCCACCAGTTTTGCATGCATTCCAGCTAGCTAAAGAAACTTTAAAAACTTTCTATATTGATTTATTTTACAGTGGAAATCCTAGACTTTCTTCAATATGGAATAAAGAGAAAAACTCAACTGTCTAGTGATACCTGAAGGCATCATTAATAGTGGTGAAGGAACGCTAGTTTAAAAAAATGTTAATACACATCAGTAGAAAAAAGTATAAATATACAAACCTATTCATGTTCTCTTACCACTATATCGGTGAGTCCATTTGGAAGTCAAACAGGGAAAATACTGATTTTATTTTATTTTTCAGCACCATACTACCTTAAATAACAATAAAATAGTCATGCTTACGCTTCCCTCACAGGTGATTGTGATAAAGTCCGGGTTCCACTGGTTCTGGATGAAGGCCGGGACAGTACCGTTTGTGTAGGCTTCCGGTACTCAGTTACGTATCTTTATTTACATGTAATAGCAAAACGATACATTATATAGAGCTTTTTGATATGTCTATCTCACCCTAGGGCCGAGATAAAAATTTCGCGCTGCGACCTTACGCCATTCAAAAAATCATCCCACTATGGGAACATTCTCGCGCTTTGACGTAACGCCTTTCATAAAAGCCCTGCGCTATGGGGTAAACTTTCATATATCTTATGGTATCCGTGCGCTACTATAACAATAAACAGAGATAAAAATCTTAAGAAATCACACAGTTAGAGTCAAGAAAAAATAGCTTGAAAATTCTGTCCCTCAAGATAACTGTTTTGGGGGTAGCTTGGCCTCGTTTCCGCTAAAATAGTAATCCCTCGGGTTGGAAGTTTCAATCAGCACCTCAAACCCAACAAAGATACTAATAATCCTGAAATTGACTGGATACTATGGATGCCTCTACCATTTCCTTCTTATAATAATATAAATGAGGCCCTCCCAGGGGGTCCCTGTTCTCTGGATCTCTTAAAGTAATGCCTTTTGTTCCCCAGATCTCCAAAAGTAATAATTTCTAAAGTTCCCCAAAAGTATTTTGTCTATGTTTTCCGGATCTCTAAAAGTATTTCCACTGTTCTCTAGATCTCCAAAAGTTTTGAATATAGTTCCCTGAACTTCTCTATTATTATTTACGCATCATCATAATAAGCAAAATCCTTGCACTGCTTGTTTCCCTTGAACTTTCTGCAGGCAGATCAGGCTCACCCTCCACAACTCTTGTCTCTGTATGTCAATAGTCTTGACAAGGGTTGATTTAATATGTATGTAATCCTCGTCATCAAGTTCAATGAAGTGGTGTTTGACTTCACTAGAGAGGACACATCTTCAGGTGAAATGCGCAAATTTGACTCCGGGATCCCAACTTCTGCAACCTTTTCAGAGGACCCCCATAGTAACAATGCTTCATGTCAAATATCTAAGGTCTATGGCTTGAATTTTCATAGAAAAGTTTTGGGGTTTTTTAAGTTTCCTTAAACATGTGCTTGTAAGCCCTGTGGCATCGGACTTTTGTGGTTCAATCAGGCTGGTTCAAGAACTTGTCCGAGATTTTGTATTATATATTTTGGTAAAGATTCGTTGAAAAATAAGGGGGTTGTTTTGGCGTCTACAAGAAAAAGGCTAACGGACGGACGGCGGACAACCTACCACGACATAAGACTTGCTCGCCTTTGGCAAGTAGAGCCAAAGAAGATATCGAGGAAAGGACAAAAGAGACAAAAATCTTTATTTGAATAGCTGAACGGTTAATTTGCAAAAGGCAATACATAAAACATAAATAATTGACTATATTGTGTAAACAGGATCTAATAGATAACAAAAGTAAGAAGCCGAGAGGGATTGAACACCAGTCCTTACGCTCCGAAATCGACATTGATAACCACTGCACTAGTCTGCCTGTAAGCATCAAAACTGTAAATATATGTTTGTTCTGAATTACCATCCAAAATTTATTTCCGGTACATACGATTATGGAATGAAGTTTGACAGGGTCCCAGACTAACACGTTGCCAGAAACCTCCAAAGCTGTCAAAAGCTGTTTCAAGCAGTCAACATCTCATTTTAAAAGTAAATTATGATCAAGTATAGAAATTATAAATAAATTCAGTGACTAAATTACAGAGACTAGCAGGTTGATAGCAATATAATGTACACGGCACTTTTAGTAATTCTTTAATAACTCTTCGAATCTTGTCTGAATTAAATAATTTTGTTACCAAAGTAAAACTGCTAAACATGATGACTAATTCCAATTATCAATTATGTAAAATTTTCTTCTGAATTTAAATTATAACGGATTAAAAATGAAATATGTTAAAATTTTCACAATTTTTTTTTTAATAAAAAACGGTACAGTAGTCTTGATTTAACAAATACGTTAAACAAAACACAATAAAAATAGAACTATTATGTAGAAAGATGAAAAATTAAGTTTTCCATCGGTGGCGAAAGTTTTATATCGATATCTCTTATTTCTTACTTTAAAAATGGGCTTAAAAGAGAAAATGATCACAGAAAAATACCAATAAACGTAAAAATTCTTTATTTTTTAAATTTAAAAAGAACATTTAATCTCCCAAATTTACAATCAATCCCTTTCCTTTGATACCATAATCACAAAAATATGTTGTTTGATTCTGGAGGAGTTGTGTTTCCATGATTTAGAAAACACCACGTTATCTAGTGGTAGAGCACCAAATCCATGCTCGGAGGGTCGTGGGTTCGATCTTCCGCCACGATTATGTTAGGTGTCCTTGACCAAGACATTTTTCCACATATGCTTAGAACTGGTTATACCCAGGAAGACTTTGAGCGTGATTTGTCTAAGTTGTAAGAACTTGTTTCACAATCGAAGCAAAATAAATCAATTTAAACTAAAATAGAAAATGCCAAATGTGCCATCTGAAATTTAGACAAGTGTCTCCAGTTGACTATCTCTGTTTATATGTCTCTGATAATATTGGTGACATTAGGTACTTTTTTTCTTTTTTTTTTCTTCAAGGACAATATCCCTAGATCTCTAAAATTAGGCCTTTGATCCCTGGATATCTGAAAGTAATGCCCAATGTTCCCCAGATCTCTGAAAATAAATGGTCATGTTCTCCAGATCTCCAAACCCCTGGGAAGGCCTCAAAAAGCATAGTTTAACTCATCGAGAAAAAAACGAATCGCTTTATCATTTCCGGTGTCACGTTAGATTCACACGCACTACGGAAAGTCCACGCTTTATGGGTGTACAATAATGCTTATTTATCCGGTGTTACTATAAGTTATATATATTGATATTTAAATGATTTGTTTCATTATACCTAAACTTCAAATTGGTAACGTAAGAAGAAATATTTCGTCCAATAAAATGTTTAAAATCGCATTGAAAATCGATAATATTGACAAAATGTGCGGTTTTATCGCCAATGGGTTCTCTTTGAAACCTTAATTCTCGAAAGATACTCAAGAAAGAAACATGAAAACCTGGAAAAACTCATTTGATATAATACATTTTCAATCGATCATATTCTCAAAGTTACCAATATAGTTTTTACTAGAAAAGAAATCATCCAAAATTTACTTATTTCCGAGCAATGTATATTTTTCGGCGTCAAATGGTTCTTTTCAAAACCTTAATTCTATAAAGATATCAAAAATACCAATATGAACTCTTTACAATAACCATTTGGCGAATTATATTTTCAATCACAGATACTTTTAAAGTTATCTTAATAAGCTTAATTTGACAAATGTTCCTTCAAAATGTATTCATTTCCGAAAATAAACAATTGGCCGCATTTGTTTCTACGCATGCACCGTTTAATAAGATCTGGACCCTAAATAAACAATGTTCATTATTTTATTTTATGACCTTTAAGAATTGCAAGTTTAATATATAATTCAACAATAAACATATAAAAATATATTTTTCATTGTGTTTTGAGGAAAATATAAGAGATTAAATCCAGTCCAGACATTTGTTTCACAAAAAATCTAGTCGTCAATTTGCCAACATACAAATCCTTACTTTTTTAATAGTTATACTAATAATCTTTAAATAATGAATATTAGGGAAATTTAAAACATTTTTAAATTAAAGGTTAACATGCTGAAGGAATTTACGAGTGATTTTGATGAGTAATTTATGTTTAATTTGACACCATCAAGGTGTTACGTAATATTTACATATATTGATGGTGGACACACTTTTCAGAACTTTTTTAATTTAAAGTTTTGAAATTAAGCGTGGTGTTTAAATAGTAATGTCGACTTAATTATTGAGTATATATAGATTAGAAAATCTAGTGCCCAGTAAGAAAAATCTATGGTTATGTAAGGATGTTGTGTATCGAATGAGAAAATCTAGTGTCGCGTATGAAAATATAGTCAAATAAGAAATTTGAATGTCGTGGAAGGATGTTGAATATATATAGATTAGAAAATGTAGTGCCTAGTAAGAAAAATCTATATTGAGTAAGGATGTAGTGTATTGAGTGAGAAAATCTAGTGTCGTGTATGACAATATAGTGTCATATAAGAAAATCGAATGTCATGTAAGGATGTTGAGTATTGAACGAGAAAATCTAGGGTCGCATATGACAATAAAGTGTCATATAAGGAAATTGAATGTCATGTAAGGATATTTAGTATTGAGTGAGAAAATCTAGTGTCCCATATGTTGAGTATTCACTGAGAAAATGTAGTGTCGCGTATGAAAATATAGTGTCATAAGAGGAAATTGAATATGGTTTAAGGATGTTGAGTGTCGAGTGAGAAAATCTAGTGTTGCATATGAAAATATAGTGTCATATAAGGAAACTAAATGTCATGTAAGGATGTTGAGTATCAAGTGAGAAAATCTAGGGTCGTGTATGAAAATATAGTGTCATATAAGGAAATTGAATGTCGTGTAAGGATGTTGAGTATTGAGTGAGAAATTGTAGGGTCACGTATGAAAATATAGTGTCATATAAGGAAATTGAATGTCGTGTAAGGATGTTGAGTATTGAGTGAGAAATTGTAGGGTAACGTATGAAAATATAGTGTCATATAAGGAAATTGAATGTCGTGTAAGGATGTTGATCGAGTGAGAAAATCTAGTGTTGCATATGAAAATATAGTGTCATATAAGGAAATTGAATGTCCTGTTAGGATGTGAGTATTGCGTGAGAAAATCTAGTGTCGCATATGTTGAGTATTCACTGAGAAAATGTAGTGTAGCGTATGATAATACAGTGTCATATAAGGAATTTTATTGTTGTGTAAGGATGTTGAGTATATATAGATTAGGAAATCTAGTGCCCAGTATTGAAATCTATAGTCCAGTATAGATGTTGTGTATCGGGTGAGAAAATTTAGTGTTGTGTATGAAAATATAGTGTCAAATAAGGAAATTGAATGTTGTGTAAGGATGAATATAGATTAGAAAATCTAGTGCCCGTTAAGAAAAATCTATAGTCGAGTAAGGATGTTGTGTATCGAGTGAGAAAAGGTACGAAACGTGTGCTTATCATGCAGTTGGTGCTTGTATTGCGTAATTCAAATACCAAACACGTGTAATGTGCTTATCATGCAAGTAACACTTGTCTTGTATAATTTAGGTACAAACGTGTGCTTATCATGCATTTGGTGCTTGTCTTGTGTAATTTAGGTTCCCATCGTGTGGTCTCCATGCCTTTTGCGCCTTTCTTATGTAATTTAGGTACCAAACGTGTGGTTCTCATGTTGTTAGTTCTTTAATTGTGTAATTTAGGTACCACTCGTGTGCATATCATAAAGTTGGTGCTTGTCTTGTGTAATACAGGTACCAAGCGTGTGCATATCATGCCTTTGGTGCATGTCTTGGGTGTTTTAGGTATCAAATGTGTAGTTCTCTTATGCGGTTGTTGACTGTCTTGTGTATTTTAATTACCATACACGTGCTTATCATACAGGTAAGGCTTGTCGTGTGCAATTTAGGCATCAAACGTGTGCTTATCATGCAGTTAGTGCTTGCCTTGTGTTATTTAGGCATCAAACGTGTGCTTATCATGCACTTAGTGCTTGCCTTGTGTTATTTAGGCACAAAACGTGTGCTTATCATGCAGTTAGTGCTTGCTTTGTGTTTTTAGGCTTCAAACGTGTGCTTATCATGCAGTTAATGCCTGCCTTGTATAATTTAGGTACCAAACGTGTGCTTATCATGCGGTTAGTGCTTGCCTTGTGTTATTTAGGTACCAAACGTGTGCTTATCATGCAGTTAGTGATTGCCTTGTGTTATTTAGGTACCAAACGTGTGCTTATCATGCAGTTAGTGCTTGCCTTGTGTTATTTAGGTACCAAACGTGTGCTTATCATGCAGTTAGTGATTGCCTTGTGTAATTTAGGTACCAAACGTGTGGACCTTGCGCCGTTGGTGCTTGTTTGTCTATTTTAGGTACCAAACGTTTGTTTTTCATTTCGTTGGTGCTTCTACTGTGTAACTTAGGCACCAAACACGTGCTAATCATGTAAGTAGCGCTTGTCTTATGTAATTAAGGTACCAAAAGTGTTATTCTCATGGCATTGATGCTTTGTGTTATTTAGGTACCAAACGTGTGCTTATCATGCAGTTGGTGCTTGTCTAGTATAATTTAGGTACCAAACGCGTAAGGTCTTATGCAGTTGGTACTTGTCATTTTTAATTTACCTACTTAACGTGTGTTTCTCATTCCGTTTATGCTTTAATTGTATAATAGGGACCAAACGTGTGCTTAGCATGCAGTTTGTGTTTGTTTTATGTATTGTAGGTACCAAACGTGTGATTCTCATTCCGTTGGTGATTTTATTGTGTATTTTAGGTACCAAATGTGTGGTTCTCAAGTAGTTGGTTCTTGTCTTGTATTATTTAAGTACCAAACACGTGCTTATCATGCAGGTAGCGCTTGTCTCATGTAAGAAAAGGTACCAAACGTGTGATTCTCATTTCATTGATGCATGTGCATATCATACAGTTTGTGATTGTCTCGTGTAGTTTAGGTACTAAACGTGTGGATCTCACGTCGTTGGTGCCTGTCTTGTGTCTTTTAGGTATCAAACGTGCGCTTATCATGCAGTTGGTGCTTGTCTAAATACATACATAACGTGTGGTTCTCATGCCGCTTATGCGTATTTGTGTTAGTTAGGTACCGAAAGTGTGCTTATCATGCAGTTTGTGCATTGTGTAGATACCAAAACGAATGGTCTCTTGGAGTTGGTGCTTGTCTTATGTAATGTAGGTACCAAAATGGATGGTCTCATGGAGTTGGTGCTTGTCTTGTGTAATGTAGGTACCAAAACGAATGGTCTCTTGGAGTTGGTGCTTGTCATATGTAATGTAGGTACCAAAACGGATGGTCTCATGGAGTTGGTGCTTGTCTTGTGTAATTTAAATTCCAAACACGTGCCACGTGCTTATCATGCAGGTAACACTTGTCTTATATTCTTTATGTACCACACCTGTGCTTATCATATGACTGGTTTTTGTCTTGTGTAATTTAAATACCAAACGCGTAGTTATCATGCCGTTGGTGATTGTTTTGTGTAATTAAAGTATCGACTTGGTGGTCATCATTCAATTTGTGCTTGTCTTATGTTCTAAACATGTGCCTATATTGCAGGTAGCACTTGTCTTGTGTAATAAAGATCTCAAACGGATGGTTATCATGCAGGTACATGTAGCCATTGTCTTCTGTAAATTAAATACCAAAACGTGTAGTTATCAAGCATGTGATACTTTGTCTTGTGTAATTAAGGTACCAAACGTATGGTTACCCTTCATGTGTAGATTTTTGTGATTATCTGGTACGTAGCGTTTGTCTTTTGTATTTTAAGTGTCAAACGCGTTAACCACGCAAGTAGAATGTGTAACTTGATATTAATTAATAATGATCGAAGTTTTGGTTAACACAAAAAATAAGTTTGCCTTTTGTAAATAGGATACCAACATTTTCCTGAAGCGCCTGATTCATGGAGTGCTTGGTCCAAAGGGCATTTTTCACGGTGTTGATTAAGTACTGGTGTGTTTGTGTAGTAAGGTTTTGAACACAAAGGTGTATAGGGAGAGAACATAAAAGGAAAAAGCGGAAGTGAGAATAAAGTGACTTCAAACCCAGGAGTCGCAGGTTCGACCCCCCGCTCCTACATCTAAAATTACTTATCAGTCTTTCGGATGAGACTTTAACATAAATGGAGATCCCACGTATCGGTGCTCTTACCGGGCATGTGAAAGACTCGGGGACACTACAAAAAGGTATTCTGTATCTCGCAACTATCGCCAATAGATAAAACGGTGGCGACGTTTAATAGAATATCAACAACATGATAAAGTTATGGTATGGAAGAATATTAGAACACTTAATGATAGACGACAGAGAAAGAAAGATAGGTGATTAAGAGAGAGAGAGAGAGAGAGAGAGAGAGAGAGAGAGAGAGCGAGACAGACAGACAGACAGACACGAGAATAGGATGCTCATGTCTCATATATACATATATTTAATTTTAGAATGAATGAAGTCTAATTCTAGTAAGAGAATACTCGGCAACAAAATCGTTATAAAAGTTATTTAAAATCATATAAGTATGAGACATTCAGATATTTTGTGTTTTGGATTAAAAACCAAATATAAAAATATATTAACGTCTACATAACTATATACCATAAAGATACGCTTTCTGTTTAATTTGCGCAGATCGTGTGCATTTCTATTACATTTGTTCAAAAGATATTGTCAGAGTTTTATAATAGTATGCGTAATACTAACTGTCATTCTTTGTACAATGTCACCTGTTTAGTGTACATAATCTCTTTAGTGCAGTACATAAACACAAATCTAAGCAAGTTTTAATGAAAACGTGGGTATAATATGTAACTGCATTTTCTCAAAAGTAAACTGAGCTATGTAGATCTATAGCTTGCTTTTTTTCACCAGACCCGCTACGGACTGGATCAGTAAAAGGAAAATGGTAATACAAAATAACATAAGACTATTTAACACCATAAGGATTAGCATCAGAGAGTTCAATTTTCACACGAACATTTTAGAATGCAACGTCTGATTGACGTTTGAAATTTCCCCGGGATGTGTGTGTGTGTGTGTGTGTGTGTGTGTGTGTGTATGTGTGTGTGTGTGTGTGTTTGGGGGGGCATGACATTTTTACATGACACTTTTACGGTCGCTTATTTTAATGTAGCGTGCACATAACACATTTATTTTGTGTTTCCGCAAATGTCCTCATAGTGTTGTGAGACACACCTTTCACTCTCTCTTTTGGTGTGTGTTTCGAAAAAACAGGCATCGCTGCACCCGCTCTGCGCATGTTTCAATCCGAAGAGTGCTCGGCCTTTTCCGTAACTAGACTTCACACTGCGCATGTCCATTTCTTACCATTTTCTACGAAAAAGACAGAAAATTCCGATTGCAATATCGGTCAGCCGAGCGCTTTGAAAGCTAATTTTGGAAGGAGAACAACAGGGAAAATGCATTCAGGTAAATTGCCAACGAATATCGTGATATTTTGTATACAAATTTTAAGTCAGTTAGTAGCTAAACAGAAACTCATTTATAGTTGAAGAAAGACATGGGACATATGAGTCTTTGTCGCAGGCTAAATTCATGTGTGGATAATCAAAGTGGTCCGGCTGGCATGTGTAGTCGGGTCATCGTACTAAATATGGCATAATAAATAGTCTTGAGACAATTTGAGCCAAAAAAAACATATTCATACAGTCGCTGACATGCATGTCACTCAGTAAGAAGTGATTGAATTGATAAGAAACATATAGGTCTTGAGAGTCTTGGTAACTTTTGATTGATTTTTATTCAAGTAATGATCAAAGATTTATTGACTTAGAAATTTTGGTTAAAGTTTTGCATGCAGTCTGTAGCTATGCGATATATTGTACTGGACGTTTTTAAACACACTGTTACATAGATATTTTTAAAAAAGTGTCCAGGGGTACAGATATGATTGTATCCGATTCTAGAGGTACGGATGATCCGTACCCCTAGACAAGTCTGTAGAAGATCAAAATATTGTGGGTTAATTCTATATTTAATTTTATTGCAAATGATATATCAAATAAGATTTAATCAATATTCACCTAAAATTGAATCTATACATGGTTCACTGCCGTTTACTCGATTGTTTACATTTACTTGCGAAACGTAAATAATAAATCACACGGAATTGAACGGGCACAAATAGATAAGACAAAATGATGTTCAATTATATTATAACAAACCTTTTTTTAGTTTTTAATAAAATATAGAGCATTATTTCAAACAGTAAGATCAGGATAATTATTGTTTTCCGCACGTTCGGTGACCATTACGAGATAAAAGGGAAGATTTCAAAACAATTCATTCTTCTCGTGCCGATTAATTAATGATAAAACAAGCTGTCCCTGGACGATTAATTTATTGTTAAACAAACTGTTGACATTATATTTAATTATAATAATCGTATAAAATCCGTTTATTAAATACATTTGAAATCTAAAAATAAACACACACACCCAAAACCCCAAATAAATTGATATAAGTAAACCTTACAAGGTGAAAAGGCACATACAGCAACCATTTATGTCGTATTCTTATCCAAATACCCTGTAGCAATGATATATCTGAGATCATATATTAACTTCCAATTTTTGGGAATTTTATTTCATTTGAATGTAATATGGCTGAAAGAGTATACTATAGATACCGTCCGTAGATACTTTATTTCCTTCGATGTACATGAAGATAATAAGAGGAAAAATTTATATGATATAACGACCATTTGCAGTTTATCAAAGGCGATAAACAAAAGATAATTTGGCTGCGTTGCGAATCTCCGCTTTAGATATTTCAAGTTTTAGGTGAATGTTTTAAAACTATTGCCTCATTTTTCATTTGAATAAAAAAGAAGGTTTAGTTAACCACAAAACCTGTAATATCTGAATTTCAGCCCCATTCCCCTCTCCAAAAAGTATGTGTTTTTATATGTAATGATTTTCGAACAAATAATTGTAATATTCCCTTATTTCAAAGAATAAAAACATGTGTTACATGTACCATGTTAAAATTAGATTTGTCTGAACTTGTTGTTTTCATTGATTTTTGTTGCATCTTGATTCATGATGACACATTTTTGGTCAGACATGTTTCCATTCATCTGATAGGTTTTCCTGGGTTGTCAGACCAAATGTCTGACAAGTCATTAAAGTCATTTGCAACATCATATGAAAGGTATTGTTGTGTTAGTGAGGGCATTTTGAGAAATTTCTTGTTTTGTGAGAAAGTTCTGATAGGGACATACATGTAACAGCTTGCATGTTAGATGGAAATTGAAAAATGTTGAGTTTTTTTAAAATGCTTCAAATGTCTTCATAGGTGGTAGTTTGGAATGTATTGACAGTCTTATGAACACATTCTTGTGAGAACTAACATGGTGGTTGTGGGGACATGTTGAGAAAATTCTTATGAGAATGGTAGTATTAAAGGGAGATGTCTCTTGTCAGAGATAAAATGTTGGTAGTGGAAGCATGGTGAGAAAGTTCTTGTGGGGACATTCTAGTGAGAGCTAAAAGTGTGGTAGTGGGGACATTGTGTAGGAACCTCTGTAGAAACATTGTGAGAGTAAGCATGTTGGAAGTGGGGGCATGCAAGTTTCTAGAAAATTTCTGGATTGTGGACATTCCTCACAAGTTTTCAGTCAGACTTACAAGTCCTCCCAACACCCCAACCTCTCATCAAATCCAAAGTCACTTTTGGGAGCAATGTACATGATAAGGAAATTCGAGGAGATACTATGGGGACAGAAGGGGTCGCACGGACAGACGCGGCCCATTTCTATATTCCCTGCTCCGCTCTATGAGCGGTGGCAGGGGATAACAATATTTCATTGATTAAGTCCCCTCATTGAGTAAGAAAACTTTAGATATATATAGAGAGTGCAACAAATTTTAAGTGTCTACATGCTGTAAATTGTTACTTTTAAGAAGTGATTTTCATAGAAGTAAAATCCAGTAATGTTATTTTTTTTTATCTGTCTCCAGAATTAATGGTTTCTTTTTCATACTATAGAAATAAAAGAAAACAATTTTGGATTGCCAAGAATATCTGGTTTTTGAGTAGTCTATGTAGAGGGTCTGGTATACGGCAGTTCTGCTGTACTTTGTAATTATTATGGTTTCATTTAGATGCAATATTCTAAATGGAGATATTGGATTGAAACTTCATATGGTTGATGTTTAAGATTCTGTACTGTACCTTAAATCGTATACCTACTTCAACATACAAGGCAATTTTCTTCCATTGACTTTTGCATTAATTACTGTATACAAGCTTGTCTCTCCAAATGAGAATAAAGATAAATTATCAAAACAATTTATGTCTTTATGGTCACAAAGTGAGACCCCCAAACATTTTTTTCTTTTTGTTGTTAGTTCAGTTCTTAGTTGAGTTTACATGTAACTTTCAATTCAATATTTTAATAGATCAGGATGAATATTACACAAGAGAAGTGCTAAGAAAGACAAACATCTGTAGTGAAGAGTCAAGACAGACAAACAGCAGTAGTGGAGAGTCAAGACAGACAAACAGCAGTAGTGGAGAAAACAACAGTACTGAATAGTCGAGACAGACAAAATGTGTGTACAAACAAGTGTTCATTATGCTCCAAAAAGGTGAATTTTAGTCCAAAATTTGTTTTTGTCAGTCACACATTCGTCCAGAGCATAATTTAAAAACTAATGCTGAAACTTCACACAGTGATAGAAGATATTGGGAGCAAGTACAGAGTTTAAGAACCTTAACTCAAGTTAATTTATTTGTGTTTAAGTGGGTCGGATTAGCAATCCCCTACAAGTCTTTTATTGAAAAAGTTTTATACTAACTTGTGTGCTGTTACTGGTAGTTTGTACAGTTTACCTATTGACAGAATAGCCATAATTGTGCTACCCCCTTCCAATTTGATTTACACCTTAAACACCTAGTTCTAAAATTGTAGACCTGGTATTCCGTGTTAAAATCACTGAATTGGCTGAAAATAAAATATCAAGTGTGGGCAATGGCCTAGCAAAAACAGTAAGAAGAACAGAAAGTGATACAAAATTAGGACTGCATTCTTAAACACAGTCTGTTTGTCTGCACACATACTGGATCCAAAAGTATACATGATTGGTTCATGTAATTCAGTTCTTGGCAGTGGGCAATCAGGAGATAGTGTAATGCAAGAACCATACTCTGGCTTGCTTCCTTTTTGAATTACCACTCTTCGTTAATTTTTGAAATATAACTCTTAAACTATGTGAATTAATTGAACTTAAAATAAGGAATGCGATCATTACCTGGAAGTGTATTTTGTAAGAACCATATCTCTGACTTATCTCTTTTTTATATTACTTCACTTTATTATTTTTATCTTTTGAAATATAACTCTAAAACTATTATTAAAAATCGTTGACACTTGAAATAAGAATGGGGACATTGTATAAAAGCATATTTTGTAATTATTTTAATTACCTCTCTATTTACAATTCCCCCTCCCCTTTTGAATAAGAGGGGGTATATTCTTCTGCAACTGTTGGTAGGTTGGTTTGTCAAGTGGTTTACAATCAATAACAAGAGAAAGGGCAAGTCACACGTACATTTAACAGTAAGATGATTTCCATGCAAAACATAGAGATGGCTTGGATTTAGGTTATTCAAACTTAGTAGGCAGGTTGGTCATAACCAGTAGGTGACCCTTATTGATTTTAGTTTCATTAGGTAAAAGGTAAAGGTTACAGGACCTGGAACAGTTAAACAGTTTCTGACAAATATCTATTGAAAGCTTGGGCAAAGACTCCTCAAACTTGGTAGGCAGATTGATCATGACCAGCAGATGACTCCTGTAGCTTTTTTCAGTTGGTAGGTCAAGGTCATGGTGACCTTGATTTGAAATGCATTTTCAGTCAATAATAACTGAAGAATGCTTGAACATAAAACTGTCAAACTTCATAAATGAATGATTGTGGCCAGTAGATGACACGATTTTTTAGGGTTAGTATGTCATGGTCACAATGACCTTTGGATGGAAAACCATTTCCAACAGGTCATCATTTGGGGGCATATGTGCTTTGCAAATAGCTCTCAAAAACTGTTGATTTGGAATTAGTTGAAACTTAGATGAAAGAATGGAGTCATTTATAGGTGACTCATTTTTTATTGCCTCCAAAGGGGCAAAGCAAAGGGGCATTTATTGTTACTCAAGTCCACCTATCTCTGCAAATAGTGTTTTTTTTATTAAGAACTCTTGAAATGTATAATTAGTTTGATTCATATTTTGGTTGTAGGTTTATACTAAAGTAACATTTTGGCCACACTCAACTAATTTTTGGTGAGTTTATGGTCCTATTTTGGCTTTATGTTTTGGTTTCCGATCAAAACTCCTGATCAATTTGATTCATATTTGGCATGGATCAAAACAAAGTAAGGTAAATGACAAATAATGTTTTGTGCTTATGTCTAAATTTGTCCATAATGTTATCAGCATTGTCAAAATATTTCAAACGATACAAATCGGGGTCTGCAATACTCTCTCGTCTATACTGAGTTGTTCGAGACAAAACTATGTCACATTGTAAATGATATTATTTGTATTCTAAAAAGTTTGAATCGCCGCCCGGCAACAGCCTCCGTGATGATTGATATACGACATTGTGTCTCATTATCATTTGTCTCTCACCACTAATTTTGGGAAAGTTATCAGTTACTTGCGACCTAATTTTTCAGTTTAAAGTTTTTTATCAGGTAAGATATTTATGCAACCACTAATTGGATGTGAATGAAACTTCACATGTGTGTTTTTAACATCATCAATGGAACACACAGAGACCATAACTCTGGATTGCATTTTGGCACAGTTATGGCCCTTTTTCGACTTAATTTTTCAGGTTAAAGTTTTTTATCTGTTAAGATATTTATGCAACCACTCATTGACTATGAATGAAACTTTGCATGTGTGTTCACCACCATCATTAAAACACACAGAGATAAGAACCATAACTCTGGGGTGCATTTTGGCACAGTTATGGCCCTTTCTATACAAGTCTCTTATATGTAAAAAAATAGACCATGGAGCTCAAATCTATTCTCGTGCACCCCCTTCAATACTTAAAAAAATTAGATATCATCCAAAATAAGACCCTCAAGTTAGCCCTCAGAGCGCTCCAGACCACACCTGGTCATATATTAGAAGTGGAAGCTGTAATTATTTAACTTAAATAAAGACGGGGAAGATCAGTCAGTTAAGAACTGGACCAGGGCTCAAACTAGGAAAAACGGGAACGCTGTGAATAACCTCATTGGGACCGGGTACTACATCAAGTCAAAATATTAAAAAAAAAACGCGCACATTTTGCTTCCTTTCGGGGCTTATACCCAGGACTTGGAAGATGAGTACAGTCTCAGATTTTAAAAAAAGAAGGATCTAGTAAAATATAATAAATTCCATTGCAGCCAAACCATTATAGGTCAGTTTACCTATACCACCAAACATTATGTTTGGGGTTTTACAGCACATTGTAATTTGTTGATGGTTTACTATTGACAATTACTGATGGTACGCTGGATATACTGTTACATAAGATAACTATCAATTGTATTCTACCATTGTAACCACACACAATTAGTGTGTACAGACACCTCTTTAGATAGAATTAAATTTTATCGAAAGTTCATATTTAGGTCAAATCTTGCTGACAATATAAGCAAAGTAATTTGCGCTATGAGCAGTGTTATTTGGCTTAAAATATTGGTAAACAAGAATAGGTGCACTTCATTTAACATAAGTAATTACATTTACTGATTATAAACCATTAATAGGTTTATGTAATATATGGCTGCAATCGGTGAATACAAACTGAAATAAAAATAATTTCTTTGTATAAACTACAAATTTGAATGCAATCTCTTCTTATTTATTGAAATCATCTTCATTCATCACTCAATATTCATCACAGAAATGCGTAATCATCTTTTATGTTTTTAATAATCATCTTATCTTGCTCGCCAAAATGACTGGTTCAAAGCGCGAGGATAAATAAAAAAGTATACATATATACATCAATCTGGGTACCAGATTGTACCTAGATGTCCCCTGTACGAATTGAACGACTACCAATAATCAACCGTGTATGTTCGAACCCCATGCACTACAGCAAAATGAGTGAAAATAAAATTGATTTCTGCGCTTAGGTACTATGTTTGCACGTATTGCATGGGTCGTTAATGAATTTTGCAAATTTATTTGTGGTTAAAACAAGAATCAACACATATTCCGCTTTAGAATGGTACAAAAATAACTTATTCTTTTTTGTATAGCTCGGGTCAAAAATTGGTAACACGTGTCAGAAAATGAGAGGCACGTGCATTGATTTTTCTTCATATATGTTGTAGAACACCTTATTCTGAGCAACTTTTGTTCTTAGAGTGATCAGCTATCTGTCTTCATTTAGTCCAAAACGGCCCGTGCCAACACGTGCCACTCGGGTTAAAATATGACGCCAATTTGGGGTTCCATGTTCAAACCCCATTACTGACGTCATTCTTGTGACGTTTTTAAGCCGGGCACAGGGTTCGACAGGTATTGAGTAGCTCTTCAGGTTGATATCATTTTCTTTTTGAAAAAATGGCCGTCAGTGGTCGCAAGCCGGCCTCGAGCTTAGATTATAATGTAGCACATGCCAGAAAATGAGAGCCACGTGCATTTGGGTAATGTTGATATATGATGTAGAAAATTTAATACTGACCAATTTTTGTGTTGAAACTATATTGCTATCTCAAACCGTTAAACCAATAGAATCTTAACACCAACTGACCTATGGTCAGTCGGAAGGCCAAAAAAGGATCGAACCTGAGCCGAGAGGCCATTTCCGGTCCGATTTTTTCAAGTTGGGAATCGTTGGAAAGGTCTTGACGAGCCTCACAAAGTAGAATCGAGTTTTGTTAATTAATCTGAAGCACGAGCAGCAAGTGCACATGCAAAAATTGAATATAAGACTTGGAGTCGAATTTTATTTTTTAACTAGATCTCGTCAAATAAAGGCCAGTTTGTTCTTACCGTTTTAAAAAAATCTTTTACTTTTCTATCTGATTCCAAAAATCGATATTTGGCCGATTTTTCCATTATTGGCTTTGTTAGAGTCTCCATAGAGACATATGTCAGTTCCACATATATATATATATATTTCTAGATTTCTAGAAATATCTGTTCAAGCCCTTCAACATGGTATCAAACGTATTACACCCAATGACATAGAAATGTCATTAAATGTCATCTGAAAATGATCCCAAATTCATTGATTTTAGTGATTTTGTCCCTAAAATAGTCATAAACAAATCGGAAAATCGTTCATATCTTTGCCGTTTATGAACACATTGCTCTGAAATGTTCCATAACTGTTCCTTTATTCATGTTCTATGGATTTCGATAGTTTGTGAGGGCGAGATCTGAAGTTTAAATATACTTTTCTTTATCTAAACGCGTATTTTTACCTTGGCTTTGAACGAAAATTGAAGATTGACCTTGACGGTTGGGTACAAGGTAGGATGCGATCCATTCATTGGTAAAGAGTTTATAAAGATCAAGAATCGCAATGTTTAGATATAACATTTTGAACATGTACACCTTAAAAAAAAAATTTTTTCATAACATTGTTTTTGCTTAACGAATATTTTTATAGTGAAATATCCCCTACCTAACCATACCTAACCCTGATAAGCGATCTTGGACCCTCCTAATTATTGAGATAATTACCATAACTCCCTAATTTAGGTACACCATCATAAAAAAAAATGATTTTTTACTCCCAACTTTCAAGAACCATCAAAAAAAAATGGGAAAAATCACCTCCGAGGTTGGGATATCCTCATTTACCCGTCTTTTTGCTTATTTTTTTTTTGGCTGGGTTTAGGTTGCCCATTCCAGACGACCTAAAAACCTCGTAACTACCTGTAATTTGCACTATCCGGGTCTAGAAAGCTTTTAAGGACCTTAACTCAGGACCCAAGAACATCATTTTTTTCAAAGTCCCAACATTTTAGTTGCATGTAACCCTGGGTTTAGGTCAAACCCCTAAACCCAGCAACACATAAAGAATATTCCCCTTCTATTAAATTAAAATGATGATAGTGTCCCTACGACACTTATAAGGGTAACTGTACGTCGCCCGTCAGACCACACTTTTTCTTCAAATGACATCTCTGAATCCAGTTTGTGGAAGTTAATGAAACATGGCGTTGATGTTCTTTGAATGATCCTGTACCAAATTTATTCAATGAATTCTGTACCATGCGGAACTTTTGTTACCATAGCAACGGAAAAGATAAACTTTAAAAAAATCTCAGAAACTGCCAGTCCGATTTCAAAATAATTTCATAGACATATTCCTTGGGAAGATCCTCTACCAAGATAGTTCAAATTATTCCGATTTGTTGAAGAACATGGCTGCCAGAGAACGTGGTCACTTTCCCCTAAATTTGTATAGTGAGAATTTTAACAATCTTCTTGTCAGAAACTGCTGGCCCGAGTTAAAAATAATTTGACAAAAACGTTTCTTGGATTCCTTTGAATATTCCTAAATATCATGACAAAACGCTTGTGTGTACATGCGCTTTTTGTCCGTTTGTACGCATTTTGTCCGCAGAAAAAAAATAGAAACACGTCAAATTTTGTCAACATGTCGCCTTTTGTCTGCAGAAAACAAAGGACAATGAATATTTCCGTGCGCATCGAAACAAAAGTCGATGTATTTCTATATTTATGTAGATAAAGAGAGTTGCGAACAAAAAGCTCCAAGCAGACAAAAACGCCACAGGCGTGTTAATAGCCGACATCTATTTACACATTATTGCACACACAGGTTTTTCCTAACTGATTTTTTCATAAAACTGGTGAAATTTCATAGAGAATATAAATATGAGTAAATTGAAACGTTGTTGGTTGAAGGAAAGGCGTAGTTTTGGATCTAGAGCGACTTTTATGTACGATAAAAAAAAACAAGGGATGTTAAGAACGTCTAAACAATTGACGATAACCATGATGATGATGATGAAAAACAATGATGATGATGATGATGATGAAAACAATGATGATGATGACTTATGGTCCCCCCCCTTGTCAGACCGTCACACAAATAGGGATCCTGCGATAACTTTAGAAGTACTAGATATTTTTTCATGAAACTTGGAAATGGATAGATGGCAATATGGAGAATATGCACGTGCTTTTATTTTGTTTTGTTGCTATGGCAAAAAATAGTCTAAAAATATGACAAAATTCACACAGAGAAGTGGGATCCTGCAATAACTTTAAAAGTATATGATATTTTTTGAAACTTGGAACATAGATAGATTGCAAAATGGAGAATACGCACTTACTTCATATTGTTGCTATGGCAACAAATGTGGTTGCTATGGCAACAATTGGTCCAAAAATATGACAAAAATAGTGAATCCTGCGATACCTTAAAAAGGACAAGAGTTTTTTATGAAACTTAAGTAATAGATAGAAGACAATATGGAAAACATGCACGTTATTTTATTTTCTTCATTCGTCTGTTTGCCTATCCGTCATTCAAACATGGTGGATTCTGCCATAACTTTAAAAGTACAAGATATTTTTCATGATACCTGGAACATAGATAGAAAGCAATATGAAGAATATGCACATCATTTTATTGTGTCTGTTCGTCTGTCTGTTCGTCCATCTGTAATTCCATCCATCAGTCACAAAAGATAGATCCTGTGTTAACTTTAAAAGTACAAGAGATATTTCCATCTTACCTGGTTTATAGATAGTTAGTTATTTGGAGAATATACAGGTCGTTCAATTTAATTTAACCATAAAAATTTGGTTCCTATGGCAGCAAATATGACAAATGCCCCCTTCGTTAGGGGACTTTTATTGTTGGCAATAGTCTTGTTCAACAGTATTTCAGTCCTATACCGGCCGGCAGGTAACCTAACCAGTATTCCTGGATTCTGTACCAGTACTAACCTGTTCTCCGCAAGTTATTGCCAACTTCTCCACTTGAATCAGCCGTGGTGGACGAGAGGCCTTAGACACAATGTCTTCAACCCAATTGTCGCGGAAAGCATGCGCCTTGAACTCACGATCCCGAAGTCCGTAGACATACACTCTCCATATTTTGCTAATCAGACGGGCTTGTTTCTTGTTTTGCTCGAAGAACAGCTTGAGCTTATCTACATGACTACTTTTTCACATACCATATCTGCATGCTACAACCAACAGTTCAATGTAGCTGGGTTTAAATCCTTGACTTGCAATCGAGTGAAAGTGTTTGGTAAATTGAGGACCTTAACAAACAAATTCCGCTTGGTCAAGTGAATCAACAGAGAGCAAGCCTAGGTATAGTTTACTCCTGTTTTCATTAGCAGAGCTCAAGGTCATCAATTGGTATCACCCTAAATCAGTCGTCAGCTGTCAACAACTCATTCAAATGAAATTTCTGCGCAGAAAACCCACCATGCCAGCCTTTGATCCCATTCTAAAAAGTCCTTCCTAACGCACCCCGCCCATTCTCAGTTGCACTCTATTTCAAATTTATGACCCACCTTTCACTGTGATATGCTACTGTATATATATCCACTATATTTACAGCCTGTAATCTGTTGCCCAACCCCACACATTCACCATCATATATCCTATAATGTTCTAGAAACTATACAAATACAGTCAAACCTGTCTTAAGCAGCCAGTCAAAAGAAGGAGCAAAAGTGGCCTTTAAAGACAGGATGTTGCTTAATACAGGTTAATTTTCTCATAAAGCATAGAAATGGGAAATAGAAAATATGGTTGCTTAAGACAGGTGGCTGCTTTATAGAGTTGACCACTTACACAGGTTTAACTGTACTTCCATTAATCCATTATGAGAGGTTTTCTGCGGACGTGAGAGACTGACATTTTTATGACCCCACAAAATTTCTATCAATTCTGAGACATGTGTTCTCTCCTTGTGTGTTTTTGGACAAGTCTCCACCATGTTTGCTACTTGAGTCCCCACAGGGCATTTTTTTTTGCTAAACGACCCCGCAAAAGTGTCTGAAAACTAAGAGACAATTTCTCTCTTTCAGCGTTGTTGGACGAAGTCACCATACAGTTTTTTGTATTTCTCCCTTTGTCGTTCATTTTTTATAATTTATGAATGGAAAAAGTGACATTATTGGAACCTGAAGAACAAGAAAACAATCAATTCTCTTCTGTATGTATATTGGTTCACTGTGTCCCCAGAAAGTTGGTCTTAAACAGAACCGTAACTGTGGGACAGAATACCAGAGAGAGAGAGAGAGAGAGAGAGAGAGAGAGAGAGAGAGAGAGAGAGAGAAGGAGAAAGAGAGAGAGAGACAGACAGACAGAGAGAGAGAGAGAGAGAGAGAGAGAGAGAGAGAGAGAGAGAGAGAGAGAGAGAGAGGGGGGGGGAGAGAGGCAGGGAGGCAGGCAGGCAGGCAGAGAGGAGAGAATTTAAGTAACGTAGGAGGAGGGTAATTTTGACAAGAATAAATTAAAAATAGAATGAAAGGGTGCATGAAAGGGAGTGATGAGGAGAGTGAGTGGAGGCAGCCACTCCCTTAAGGTTAATCGATTGCTTATTGATTATTTTAATATACAGTAGAACTTTGTTTCATTGTTACACATCTTACCAAATATGAACATGTATATATTTCGAAATAGGATTTCGGGCAGGACTAGATAAGTGATTTGAACTATATATGGTGTTCTAGCCATCCGTTTTCGAGCCAATGAAGTTCTACTGTATAATCACCTTTCGTAAGTCACTTATTCAAATGATTATGACAACATTCGTAAGTGACTAACTGGCTAAAAATGCAAATCTCTACAATAACATAATTGACTTGTTTACAGGTAGAGACAACCATATCATTGTACTTTACTGAAGGTAAGTATGTCTTGATATTGATATCTGTTTTAAATCATATCTCGTGTTTCAGTAGCGTACTAACATTACATGATCTGTAACAAATTGTTTGTGAATGTTTTAGTGTTTACGTTATTAAACATGAAACACTAGAAGGAATATAAAGATTTAGATAATTGCGGTATTACTAATCAAAGCAAAAAGATTTGTAAAACTGCTTCGTAATATATCAGCTATTCACATTTATAAGCTTACTAAAATACTTTAAAGGGACACGCTGCAATTTTCACTTAAAACTATTTCTGAAAAGCCTATATACTTATTATGTAAAGTTAAATTACCATAGCATATGTTAAGACTATTTTAGTTCTTGTGTTGAAAAAAGTGCATAACTCTTGTAAATGGTTGAAAAACAATATATTTGGCAGATCTTCGACAGCAAATGCAAGTCATTTATTAATTTCCTGAGTTGTATTGGAATGATATAACTTATTCCAAGTATATTAAGATGAATACAGTAGAACTTCGATGAATCGAACCCGACGGGACCGAACAAAATAGTTCGAACGAAGAGTGTCAAAATACAGGTAAATATGTTGGCTGGACATAATTTCTAGTTCAACTCGGTGTTCTAGCCATCGGAGGTAGAATAATAGAATTTAAATAGTATTTCGACCAGGACCAGATAAGTGGTTCGAGACATGTGTGTTGGAGACAATGAAGTTCTACTGTATATATACAACATGCTCTCCGTCTTCCGTGACCTAGTGGTAAATGCGTATGCCTCGGAAGCGGGTGGTCGATGGTTCGAAGCTGGTATAGCATATACTGCAATAAGACATCATGGTGTTAAAAAAGTGACTTTTATAGGATTTCAACATATGCATGTATTAACAAGCATTTGAGGACTTCTTTTATCAAAAAATCTCAGGGTCATGTGGGACTTTTTCAGACATCCCACTAGCTTATCGAGAGCAGTTATCCCCCTTGATATCGGCGGTTTTTATTACTTACCTGGCTAAACCGTGATATTTGGTTTACATAGAAACATAAAGGAGAAATTTATCGTTATAACTTTTTCATTATTAAGTTGCCGACCTATTACAACGTCTAGTCATTAAGTTAAAAATGTAACCTTTATTATGATAAGATAAATATTAAAATAAGTTTATGTCTTATTGCTTCCTTTTTGTAATTTTATAACAGCATATATGCTCCTTATATTTTCTATATAAAAATTACTCAAAACACGCGTTCGGCCACTTTTAATGTCTTATAAACCTTAGTTGTTTTGTTTTGCTAACCTATTACAACGTATACATTTATTGCAAATGAAATTCTCTTTACGATGATATTTAGATATAGAAAATATAATAATTGCATCTTGCTTCCATTTTGATTTGAAAATGAGACAAAATGTAATTCTGATTTATTTTCTGTATGTTCAATAGAGCGTACTATTGTACCAAATACAGCATATCACTGTATCCAATTAAATACAGTATGTATTTTGCTATATCAGCCGGCAGATGTTGGTCAGTCCCGACATGTTTATATACACATGGTGATATTGCAAGTTATGTTTAGTTTTAAAGGTTGAGATTACTTCATTTAGTTAGTTATCCGTTCTGAAATAGATATTTTAACTGCAAACATGTTTTATTTTGTGTATTTTTATGTTTATTTTATAGTCATCGCATTGATATCGTGTAATCAGAGACATAATAAGATGTATTATGTCTCTGGTGTAATTAACTCAATACAAGTTAGTTATGATAAACCATTATCAAATGTTTATAAATATTACAGCATATTGAATTTAAACAAATTCCTAAGATCAGTAAAGTTATATGTAAATCTAATAGTCATGTACAACAACAAAAACAGAGCCCTTTCCCCCCGCCTGTCTGTTTTTCAAATCTCAAACAATGGAATAAGCCAGTGTTTATTTATGACATTAATTTACGACTACCCCTGCCTGGACGCAAAACTTTTATTGGGGGTAATAATATAATTTGCTGGGATGTAGTTAAGAAATTATATTTCAACACAAGTTTGTTTTGTTATTTTTTTTTAAATTAGTTATTTGATTTAACATAGATATTCAGATAAATTGATAACAAATTCAAATTTTATGAACAAATAATAGAGCGGGAGGGAAAATGTTAGCGGTTTTCAAAATTGTGTATTTCTCAATTATGCGATGGCTTTACTAATGAAATGTATCGGCGATAATTCTTTAAACAACTTAATATTTTATTACTTACGTGCAGTTTTACTCGTAACAAATAGAATTTGTTCTGTTCTTTGTGTCCACGATCATCTCATCTTATCAAATAGCTAGTTATTAACATCACATTTTGGATTAAATTTTCAACGTACAACACTTATTGAATAACGTATGAGCATGCACAGTAAGGTTAAGTTGTATCTCATGGCATTTTGAATCGTTAGCATTACATACCCAAATCACGCAACTGTCTGCTGAACATTGAACTAAATGTCTATTGAACATAGAGCTATTATGATACTACACGATATGGAAAAATACCCGATATTTTTTCTATCATATTGACAGAAAGACGAAATTCAAATACGATTGACAATTTTGTCTCAGATTACCACAAATATACAAAATAGAATGCACTTCAATTCTTTAAAAATATCTTTCAAAACTAAAGACGCATTTAAAGGTTTGCATAAATACATGCTATTTTACAAACCAACCTAACTCAAGATGACACACGCAATAGATATCAACAGGATACAGTGGTGACATTATTTCCAATTACAATACAATTATATTGAATGACCGCAAAATCCTTTATATCAGGAATATTTGACCCCGTTAAGATGTTGACGTTGCATTCACTAAAATTAATTGCATACTACCATGTTACTGTTTCCTGATAATAGGCGATCCATTTTTTTTCTTGTCTTCTTTCAAGAAATTGTAATGATGAATCACAAACTTTTAACCGATATCAGAGAGAGAGAGAGAGAGAGAGAGAGAGAGAGAGAGAGAGAGAGAGAGAGATAAGAATATATATTTAATAATTTTAATATAGTTTTTGTGTTGATTTTTTCCTGTATTTATCTTTTTAAAAGTAACGTCTTGAGAGATAGAACGAGGGAGAGAGATGTATATAATGATATTCATTGTTTATGATTATATAAATTAAAACATTATTAAATTGAAATATAAATCATACATGTTCATTTCCCAAAAATAGCTACTTTTCATTAACAGTCATTGGTTATTGTATGCACTATATAATTCCCGTTATGAGTAATATTTCAATAACAATCCCGCAGTAATTAATATGTGCGTTTTAAATTATCTAATAACTTTCCAATATTTCATTAGAAATACCAAATAATAAATAATATTATTTTTAAATTAATGTGGGACCGGATTTTCCATGCTAAATGGAGCCGGATATTCCAAGAACGTTTCATACAGGGGCTGGATTAATAACGGGGCAGGATTTACATGGGGCCGGATATTCCATAACTCATTATAACACGTGGTTCTTAAAAGAAGTTTAAGTGTTAAAAAAAGAATTATGGTAAACTACCGTTTTAGGCTTTATTAAAAACATATGTGCTAATATACAGATGTCCGTTTCAAACAAAAAGTTTATATAACCGTAATAATCTGACTATCGTGTGTTCGAATCCCCGTCCGGCACCAGTCTCTTTGATTAGTGGAGCGCGTGGTCCAGTGATAGAGCACCGAACCATGATCTGAGGGTCGTGGATTCGATCTTCCGCTACGGCTATGTGTGGTGTCCTTGAGCAAGACAGCTTTTCCGCATATGCTTAGTACTGTTCATACCAATGAAGACTTCAAACGTGATTTGCCTAAGTTGTTAAAACTTGTTTCACAATCGAAGAAAAATAAATAAGTTTATAAATAAAGTCTCTGTGATGGTTGATTTACGACATTATGTCTCATTGTCATCTGTCTAATTAACCGTAATAATTTTATTTATTTATAGTAACACAAAATAATCAATCCTCATCTGTTGATTGATAATAAAATAAACTATATAAAATTATATTGAAATTTGTACTTATAATCATTAATCTATGTTATATTTTACACATTAAATTTAATCAAATAATTTTAGCGTTTAAGTCAAATTCAATAATTTCTTTTTTTATACTACACATCAAAATCACCAAAACGTGCTTATCAAAACAAGGACATATATAAGATCCTGTCAAATTGTATCCGAGGGCATATATAACACGTCACGCCTACTTAATTTTAGTGTCGGAGCGGAACGATACCTGTATGTTTTATCCCGGTCTGGACTTAGACCAGGAACCAGGGGGTCAAAATGGTAGTACCCGAAAGTAGTTCCATAGAAAATTGACAGTGGTCGTTCAAGATGGTGTGAATGTAAAAATGCACTTGACAGGTACTATTGCAATGTGAAATTGTGAAGGGAATATATTTTCCCAGAGAATGGTGCAGAATTGAGTGGACTGGTAGCTGTAACACACAGATGGGACTATTTCTTAGACGGTAAGAATTTTGCATAATTTGGCTGATTTGACCCCTGTATGTGAAATAGGGACACCTACTTTCACTTTGAGCAAAATTGTGAAATTGGAAGCAGTTAATGCCCATGTTTTTAACTGTTTTTTGTGTTCTGCTTGAATTGAATGTGAATTCTGGAAATTCTCATGGAGTTTGGAGCACAACTGTAAGTGTGACAGTCTACTGTGCTAATATTACGGTCTATGTGAAATTAATGGTGGGCCAGCTTCTGTATGGAGATGGCTGTTGTAAACAGTGAATTGGAATTTTTGGTAATATTTTCTGCAGGTAGGTTGATATCATTATTATTTTTAAATAAGTTGCATATACATGTGTTTATTGGCAGTAAATAATGATTATTAAATGATGCAGTTACAAATTAGAGGTAAGTTTAGGTGCTTTCTCGGGCCATGAATGCAGTTTTGAGGCCATTTTTTGGTTAGAGACTTGTTGTCATCCTCAGCAACATGGAGGCAGCTTACAAACAGTATATTACAATGAACCTAGAGTAGAGCAGTGTTGTAGATGAGAATGGTGTGTGTGTCATTTGGACTAGTGGTCAAACTCAAAATGGATATGGACAGTGTCGATGGCTCGGGCCAGATTGGTGCAGGCGTAGCAGTCCATATTTAGTACACAGGCTAGCCATGTGCTTGTAAATCCACAGCATGGAGCTGGGACCAAAGGGTTGGTGTGTGAGCCATTTATGTCACAATAAATTGTGCATAAACCAGGACCACCTTTCCCACGAGCCACTAGGAACAAACAATGAGAGGGAGTCGTTTGTGTCTGCTGGATCGTGCTGCGGACATGGGCAGTTCAAGGGGTGTCATGTGGTGTTAAAGTTTTAATGGTTTGTTGCAATTATTTTTAAGTAGCAATTAGCATGGAATAGCATGTATAGCAGTGTAGTGTGGGTTAGTGCCCACATAGTGGAATATGGTTAGTATGATTTAGTTTAATTCAGGTAAAGTCTATTTAGCTACTGTTCTGGAAAGTTTAATAAAAAGAACACAGGTGGGTTAAGTTTCATTTTTAATTTGTTCATGTTTTCTTGTATGCATTGCACAAGACAATTATCAAAAACAATATATTACAATGGTCACACGCACGCACATACGCACACACGCACACACACACACACACACACAGATATAAACATATTCTGTTTTGTTCTGTTCCGTTCTATTATATTCTATTCTATTCTATTTTATTCTATATATATTTTGTCATCAAACTGTGTGCTTTCTATTGCTTTTACACACAAGCGTTTTTTGAGAATATCTTCTAACAGTTCTTTATCACTTTCAGTTATCCGCAATGTGATCTCGTGTGTTTCAGGCCTGTGATGCAAGAGTAGCACATTAGCTTCTTGACTGGTAAATGTGGACGGACGTCTGACTGCTGAGTGAAAGTGAAGAAGTAGACTGCTTTATCAACCTTTTAGCTGCCATAATGTTGCTGCCACTGCTTTCGCTACTGTCGGATGATGATACTGATGATAGTCTGATGAGGCCCTTATAATAAGGTATGCAGTTTTTCTGGACCATAGCATGTTTTCTCTTTCTTTCACCTTTCATGGTGGAATAATAACATCCCAGTTTCTACAGTGCCTTATATAGCAGAATATAAACATGGGAGGAGTGGACATGACCATCTGGTTACCTGTTTTGGCAATCTGGTAACTTGGTTTTGGCTTCTGTTTTTAGACCTGCTATTTAGCACAGCAGGATGCCTTCTTTGATATTTAATGTGCAACTTGTCTGGAATGGAAGCCTGTTACTTTTTGGTTAATTAATTTTATTCAAAATGATTTAAGGACATTAGAACAATAAATGAATAGTAAAATATACATTTAATTTAGAGTAAAAAAATAATTATGTAAAATAAATGTAGAGATTTAGTCAGAATTTCAATGTTTCGGTCGGTAGCCGACATCTAATTTTTTTTATACATTTCCTCTCACTTGTATGACCGAGAAACTAGTTTCACTTTTAGATTATAAATACTATTGACTTAGTACCTAGCAAGTTTCATCAAATTTGAATCATGAATAAAAAAATTATTAAATTTTTAGAATTTCTGAATTGTTCCAGAATTTGGCCATTTTGATCAATTTGTCAAAATACCAGCAAAAGTTGAAAGGCTGTAAAAAAAAAATCTTATCTTTTTTTCAAGATGTTTTACCATGGTTACATTATTTTTAACTGTTTTTTGTGTTCTGCTTGAATTGAATGTGAATTCTGGAAATTCTCATGGAGTTTGGAGCACAACTGTAAGTGTGACAGTCTACTGTGCTAATATTACGGTCTTTGTGAAATCAATGGTGGGCCAGCTTCGTCTAAGGGAAGTAATTGGATTCATCTCCAATATCATCAAACTCAGCAGGGGCAATTATCGGATAACTCTTGGGAAATGTCTGAAATAGTCAAGTATGGTGTCACTGCACCCTCTTTTAAAAAAAAACAACGTGGTCAACCTACCAGTTATTGTGCATTTTTATGTGGGTTTACATTCCTGCTATGAAAAAAAATCTATATGGAAATCCTATACCTTATTTTATATAGAACAAACTGTGTTTTGAGACCTTAAGGTGAGCATCTATAATAATAATAATTATTGCTGTTGTTTTTATAAAGACTTTCATTTCAACTAGACAATATCAGAGACATATAACAGTTAAGGCACAAACGTTACCCTGTCCTCTGACAGGAAACAGGTGCGAAAATGGCACATTGTTATCATAACAAAAATCAAGGACTTGTATAAAGTCTCTATAGAATTCCTTGCAAAATTACTCAACCGCGATAAGAGGTCATAGAGTCACAACCCCCAATATTTATAATTATAATTAACACGCGTCGTATAAGGTAGAGAAATAATAAATTGCAGTAAACATAATTACATGCAACTTTATTTTGATAATAACTGTTTATTTAAATAAAAGGAAGTTTTATAGTGTACAAACAGGAAGGAATAAAACTACCTGGTAAAAACAATTATCGATTCATTAGTGGGACGTTATGCACTGTTAATGAATCTAAAAATATTAGTGACATTAATGGGTGAGTGTGTAGGTGAGTGAGTAAATGGAAGAATGAATAAATGAATGAAAATATGTAGCAGTATACGAATATGACTTAGAATTAGTGATTGATATTAGCGCCGCGGCCTATTTTCGTTTCCGTGACGCGTGATTTGCAACTGCATATTGCCTTAAATTAATGCTAATTTTTTAATTAATTCTGTTAGAAAATATCATCTTTACTTTTGATTTTGTAAGAACATAACCCACCGATAAGTCATTGTTTCAAGAATAATTTATCTATTTGAGAAGTATATATTCTTAATTAAAGATGAAGCCTATTTTGTAATTTACATAAATATTATGTTGCTCATCATGTTTTTATATTTATTTTATTCAATATTAAATATTTTTATTTTACTAAAGTTAATTACGCTGTCTTCTTTTATTTTTATACTTTAATAATCTAATTATAAGTTTATCATTCATGTTGTTTATTCAGCGATTTCAATAGCTATTACAGTACTGCATGATATGGTTGTGGGTATTTTTCGCAGTTTTTGCGAAGGAACGCCCGTGAGAAAATGCTTAATTCTCCGTAGTTACGCCAGTTTCTATGAATATGTTAACATCACTCGATCAGGTAATAGTTTAGCTTTCGATCGATGTATGTTTCACTAAAAAAACAGTTATAAATTTAGTAAAAATTGTGTATGTGAATCACTGTTGGTGATTTTCTTTCTCTTATAGCGGCCAATAATACGTCTATTTTCTATTGTCATAAGTGTATGTTTTAAGAGTAAAATAACACTCCTAGTGGGTTTGTTTTGCATATTAACCCTACGCGATTTCAAATGATTAATAACCTTTCAACAAATGTAATTATTCGTTTCAAAACAGTAACAAATGCGTGTGATTTTTCCGCGTGTGAATCTCATGACCCCCACGGCAGATCCACACACGTGGACTATCGGAAGTGAGTGTGAATCTAACGTGACACCGGTTGTGTTAGTTTAAAACAGAATAAACATGTTCTCTGTAATTATCATCAGACACAAGCAGATTAAAAGAGGAGTTGTTCAATAAACAAATGCTACAGTATATGTAACTAAGTTAACTTGTGGATTTTAGCTCGCAACACTGTTATCTCCCCTGAATACTTCGGACGGATGAATGAGGTAATAGCAAAGTTTTATCTTTTTCAGGGCTTTATATAACAGTTATTTATTTTTCCTTACCGAGGTCAGTTATTTAGAAATCACCACGGAAACTTTGATGCTGATGCCAGATTTCTAGTCAATTCTATGTCAATTTAGAACTGACGGTTCCAGCCGTATTATGGGCGAATACGTGACATTCTATTAATCTAATTATAGATAGATGTCACAATACCAATGAATTAAAAATAAACCTGGCCAAGTTGTGATTTGTTTTCTTTATAATTACAGATCTTGCCCCAGTGAAGAGTTCAAGCCGAGACACGTGCTGCAGGTTTTGTGTTTTTCATTGAGTTTTTGGCACACATGATATAATGGAAACCTTTGATTAATATAATAGTAGTGTAGTCGTGTACAGCCTATCTGCTCTCTACTTCCTGTCATTTTTGATTCTACGTAAGACATATATTTATATTTAATGTTTAAACGTCAAGTTTTATGCGAAATTGAGGTTACAGTTTTGTCTCTATTGTCTAATTTCCATCCTATGGCGGTTTAATCCATAGTTGGTGGCGTCAACTGAATCGGACGCAATAACATGCAAGGAAGGTCATACTGTTGATAACGCGAAGGCTAAAAAAAATAACTTTTTTTCCAAGAGATCACATAAATACTTCGATCTGTATTGTATTTATTTGTCGCTAGGTATCGATTTAATGCTTATAGGTCAATGCCTTACATATATAACAATGCTCCAATCATGCTTTTTATGACATATTTGCACTTGCGGCAGTTTAGAACCAATTAGTATTGTAACAGAATAAGATCCTGATTATACTAACTATCTGTCTAAATAAGACTAACTTGTGAAGACTGCCATTACCAGTAACACTGTCCGCAGTGGGGTGATTCATAAACTATCATATTAAAAGAATATGACATTAATGAGACTATTTCTACATGGAACAGCAATGATTATATACATAATCATCCATATTTACTATATTTGAACTCACCTTATGGCTATAGATTGAAATATCAACATAAATTCAAATATTGATTTAACATGAAATCTGGCACTGGGTGGGGTAAACAAAAATATCTAGTATTTAGTTATTATATCTGCATAGTTTAATACTATGTGTAAATTAAATAATAACTTTAATTTATATGTTACTTTAAACATAAGTATAATCAGTCTAAACATGTTCCATTGCCTTTGATTTTAAGGATAAATGAAAATACGATCATTGAATGACCTTTCAAAAACTCTGTTGCCAGATTTCTGCCGTCAACAAGTCATATTGAATATCTGTTTCGGGACTAATGTAAAGCTTTCCCAACTTATAAATACAAATTATGATGCTTACTATTCACTAAGAATAATTATAATAATGTCTTACCTTCAAATAATGCTGTGTATGTTCAAATAGAAAATCATATTTAAATTTCCCTCCGTTAAAGTTGCCAGAGTGGGAAGATTTGAAATTCTGTCCACCTCAAATCTGGCATTTTCATTTCTACTTTATTTCAAGTTTTAATATTAACTTGCATAATTTGCATCTGAACTATGACATTGTGACATCCTTTTCATGCTAACTTAGGATATGGAAATTGTGTTATTATTGTGTTAAATGAACTTTTCGTGTATCAAATCTGGCAACATGGCGGACATTTGCCAGATCAGCCAGATTCTGGGAACACGTGTTACGAAATGCACAGTTTTGATTGGTCTACAAGTGCCAGAATCCAGACTTTTTGTCTATATAAACGCTTAGAAACTTTAGATTTCAGCTTTTTTTAAGTTCCAGACATCAAGAAAAGCAGTTCCATCACTTCCGGTATTTTAACCTTCGTGTGAATAAAGTATATTATTCATTGACTGTATATCAGATAGTCTTGCCTTTTTAGGTAACTAATCATATAAACTGTATAAATCAGCTATATCATCCAATCTTGTTGTTTTCATATTTTGCTCGCCATCTATCTAATAACACGACCTGGAGTGTTACAGTATCCTTGTACTTGATACGTGATACGGGAATATAAATATTGTTTTACCGGTTACAAAGTCTATCCCAGAACCTGACATCTCCCGAATCGGGCCAGTCTATTAACCGCAAATGATAAAAGCAGGGTATTCTATGCCTGTCCCATAATTCATAGCAGGTTTACTAAACTATGATGTCATTCAAAATTTCCCTGAAGCAACTGACCAATCAGCGTGCTCGTAACAATTGCTACTTAACGGACCAAATCGAAAGAGCTGGAATCGTTCAGCCCCACTGGCAACAGGGAGTGTTTCTATTGTAAATTAATGACATCATTGATGTCTAGAGAATTTCTTTAGAACATTTACATGTTTAAGATGTAAATTTAGAAGAAATAAACTAATAATAAAGTATTGCTTCAAAATTAGATTGAGTATAAATCAGAGTCGATAAACATTTGTATAAATAATTTCCATGACTTCTTCTTTTAGACGTTTTCCTAATCAAATATGTATACACAGGGTGGTCTAGTTGTAGAGCGTCCGCCTCGCAAGTGGAAGGTGGTGGGTTCGATCCCTGGCCGACCGCGTCATACCAAAGACTTGAATAATGGTTTTAGAAGCTTCCTCGCTTTGCACTACTCGGCATTTATAGGATAGTTCTAGGACTTATCGGCCAGGTATCAGTATAATATGAGGATGGTTATCATACCATGTGTCTGCCGCATGAAACTCTAGTGTGGCCGAGCTCAGAATACTGTCTCAAGCAGACACCGTCGTGATATGACTGAAACATTGTTGAAAGCGACGCTGAACACCATACAACAACAACAACAACAACAACAACAACAACCTTACCAAATAGTTTTCATATTAAACAAGTGCTTTACCCACCGCAAATTTTCTTTTTCAATTTATTCACATGACTTCCATAGGTGTAGTCTAGTCCATAGATGTATCGTACGAGAGTACTTCTGCCCGGTGGGTAAGGTTCGAACGAAAGACCTGCAATTAAACATAATATAAAGTTTATGTTTTTATGAACAATAGATATATATCAGTGAGTTATTATTTAGACGACAAGGTTGAGTAGAAAGTACCACTACCGTGCCTTTACGGGCGATGTGCTGTGGAACTGCGTTGGTCTTACCGGTATTATGTATGCAGGGAGATCCATGTCAAGCTCACGTTCAATTTCTTACTGATGTTTATGTTAATCAGTGATTGAAATGTCCTTAAATATCTGTCAAGTCTTTTGATAAAATAATGTAACAGTTCATTACTGCCGAAAGTATAAGTAGAAGAGAGAAGGAGGAGGAGGAGGAGGAGGAGAGAATTCGTAGGTTACACTACATTAATTATGAATTATTTGTAAAGTAGATTGTTTTAACAAAGATAAGTTGCGCAATAAATAAACTATCATCACATGCATGTATGATAAGCCGAATACATTATTTATTTGGATAGCAGGCTATGTACATTAAAAATGAATTTACTTATATAATAATTACTTTAAGATTTGTTAAAACAGTTTTCCACACGTATTTTTTAAACGCTAAATGTACCAGTGCAACAATGTTTAAATTACATATTTCTTTATCGTAAAATATATGATAGTGTGTGCATTTGATTAGCTGTAACAAAAGTCTTTTTCTTCTTTTCTTTTAGCACAAGGGACCATACACCCGTTAATATATATATCCTTACATATGAAGAAGATGAAGAGGAAAAAGAAGACTGATTGAATATTTAGCGTCATTTTTATGCCATCGAAGGCTAACAAACGATCAGTTAACCTAACCACTGTTTCCTGGGATCCTGGAAGGTTAACCAGTACTCGAGCATATCCCATCTCCGCAAGTAACTGATACTTTCCTACTTGAATCAGCGGTGAGAGACAAATGATAATGAGACGCAATGTCGTAAATCAATCATCACGGAGATTGTGGCCGAGCGGGGATTCTAACTCACGACCTCTGGATTGGTAGTCAGACGTGTTACCGACTGAGAAGAAGAAGAAGAAAAAGGAAGAAGAAGAAGAAAGGAAAATGAAAAGTAGTAGAAGAAAAAGAAAAAGACGAACTGAATAGAATTACGCTAAATTTTCAAATTATTGTTAATAGCCTAGTGTTTCCTCTCAGGTTCGGTTAACCGTCATTCTATGGTAACAACTTATATACAATATAAGGAAAAACACGATACATACTGCATACGCTGTAGATACTATCGCCATAAGCACAACACATAAAACACGCCTGTCCATCTTATCACAAAGCAAGCCGGGTCCTAAATCTTAGTTTATGTGCTTCTCCTTCGCCTGTGATTACGAAGTTTTCTTAAGTACTGTAGTAGGAATGACATACTTGAGTTGTTAAGCACATGGGCTCAAATTCGAAATTTTCTTCAACAATTATATCAGAAATGTTAAAAAGATTAACAGTGCAATGAGTATAGCATTTCTACTTTAAAGGAAGTACATCAGGAACAAACGATATAAATATCTTAAAATGTAAAATATTTTTTTCAAAATGGATAAAAAGCATCTCATTATATTTAATTCATAAAAGTCGATTTGGTATGAAAAATCCACCAAAATGTGACAAAATCGATATTTAATTTGGAGTGGTAAACTTGAAACGAAACCCCTTTTCAATATATTATTTTTGCATGTTTAACATATATTCATTTGGCAATACGGGGTCAGTGATTGTATATAGACATGATATATTGGGGAAAATAAAATTTTGAAAAACCCTTATAAATTATTTCCCCTAGTAACATAGTCTGTGGAAAACAGGTTTCTAGATCACACATATTTCACAATGTTGGATTCACCAAACAGGCAAGGATCCTCCGTATCTGAGTGGTCTAAAGCGTCGTCTCTCACCGCTAAGGTTCTTCGTCAAACAATAAAACTGGATATGCCATAATGATATATAACCTACCTGAAATGTGTTGAAAATGACGTTGCACTCCTCTATTAAAATACACAAGAAAAACAGACAATAAATGGACAATACATTAGAAATAAACCACATTAACATTTTAAAAGTCAAATAAGGTATTTCATTTCAGATGAAAAATAATAAATATTTTTAAAAAAAAATGTAAGAGAAAGTTACACAACGAGTTTATAGAAGTCCTTGGTTATACAAATACTATTCCTTTAGATTTAAGAAATTAAACATTATTTTCTTAATACCTATATAGGTATACGAAACACACACGCACATTGACATAATTAGAATAAACCCGATACTTATACAATTGTACTTAATAAAAACACAAACGAATGATTTAAAAATACATGTATATATATCTTATTGTCTTGTTCTATCAAAACAAATCGACAGTTATCAATGAAAACAAATTCTAATCCATCAGCACTTGGAAGGTGGTCTGCCAGGTGTTCGTCAAATATTAATGAAAGCAAAGTCTAATCTATTAACACTTGGAAAGTGGTCTGCCCGGTGTTCGGGCAAAGTCTTATATACCAAAACTTGGAAGATGGTATACCAGGTATTCGTCAAATATTAGTGACATGAATGTCAAATAAACCAACACTTGGAAGGTGGTCTGCCAGGTGTTTGTCAAATAGTGATGACAGCAAAATCGAATCTACCAACACTTGGAAGGCGATCTGTCAGGTATTCGTCAAATATTATTGACAACAAAATCTAATCTATCAACTCCTGAAAGGTGGTCTGCCAGGTGTTCGTCAAATATAAATGAAAGCAAAGTTTAATCTATTAACACTTGGAAGGTGGTCTGCCCGGTGTTCGTCAAATATTAGTGACAGCAAAGTCTAATGAACCAAAAGTTGGAAGATGGTATACCAGGTGTTCGTCAAATATTAGTGACAAGAAAGTCAAATAAATAAACCAAGACTTGGAAGGTGGTCTGCCAGGTGTTCGTCAAATATTAGTGACAGCAAAATCTAATCTACCAACACTTGGAAGGTGATCTGTCAGGTATTCGTCAAAAATTACTGACAGCAAAGTCTAATCTATCATCACTTAAAAGGTGGTCTGCCCGGTGTTTGTCAAATATTAGTGAAAGCAAAGTCTTATCTATCAACACTTGAAAGCTGGTCTGCAAGACTTTTGTCAAATATTAGTGAAAGCAAAGTCTAATATATCAACACTTGGAAGGTGGTCTGCAAGATGTTCGTCAAATATAAGTGAAAGCAAAGTCTAATCTATCAACACTTGAAAGGTGGTCTGTCAGGTGTTCGTCAAATATTGGTAACAGCAAAATCTAATCTATCAGCACTTGAAAGGTGGTCTGCCAGGTGTTCGTCAAATATAAGTGAAAGCAAAGTCTAATGTATCAACACTTGAAAGATAGTCTGCCAAGTGTTCGTCAAATATTAGTGACAACAAAGTCTAATCTATCAACACTTGAAAGGTGGTCTGTCAGGTGTTCGTCAAATATTAGTAACAGCAAAATCTAATCTTTTAACACTTGGAAGGTGGTCTGCAAGTTGTTCGTCAAATATTAATGACAGCAAAGTCTAATCTATCAACACTTGAAAGGTAGTATGCCAGGTGTTCGTAAAATATTAGTGACAGCAAAGTCTAATCTATCAACACTTGAAAGGTGGTCTGCCACATGTTCGTCAAATATTAGTGAAAGCAAAGTCTAATCTATCAAAACTTGAAAGGTAGTCTGCCCAGGTGTTCGTCAAATATTAGTGACAGCAAAGTTTAATCTATCAACACTGGAAAGGTGGTCTGCCAGGTGTTCGTCAAATATAAGTGACAACAAAGTCTAATCTATCAACATTTAAAAGGTGGTCTTCCCGGTGTTCGTCAAATATTAGTGATAGCAAAGTTTAATCTATCAAAACTTGAAAGATGGTCTGCCAGGTGTTCGTCAAATATTAGTGAAAGCAAAGTATAATCTATTAACATTTAAAAGGTGGTCTGCCAAGTATTCGTCAAATATTAGTGATAGCAAAGTTTAATCTATCAACACTTGAAAGATGGTCTGCCAGGTGTTCGTCAAATATTAGTAACAGCAAAGTCTAATCTATCAACACTTGAAAAGTGGTCTGCCAGGTGTTCGTCAAATATTAGTGAAAGCAAAGTATAATCTATTAACATTTGAAAGGTGGTCTGCCAAGTATTCGTCAAATATTAGTAACAGCAAAATCTAATCTATCAACACTTGGAAGGTTGTCTATCAGGTGTTCGTCAAAGATTAGTGACAGCAAAGTCTAATGTATCATTATTTGAAAGTTGGTCTGCCAGGTGTTCGTCAAATATTAGTAACAGCAAAGTCTAACCTATCAACATTTGAAATGTTGTCTGCCAGGTGTTCGTCAAATAAGGTGTTCGTCAAATATTAGTGAAAGCAAAGTCTAATCTATCAAAACTTGAAAGGAGGTATGCCAGGTGTTAGTCAAATATTAGTGAAAGCAAAGTCTAACCTATCAACACTTGAAAGGTGGTCTGCCAGGTGTTCGTCAAATATAAGTGAAAGCAAAGTCTAATCTATCAATACTTGTAAGGTGGTCTGTCCAGTGTTAAGCACAGCGCTGTGATGGATGTTTTTCGCCCACGCAGTGCATGTTACATTGACAAGCACAGCTGGCTCGAGTCTTTCAAACCGAACAAAAACAAAGGAACTTGTCCACCCCTTTTTGTTGGTGTTCGGGGAATACTTTACTAGGAAGCCGTGCGTAGGATAGTAGGTCAGGTCTTCTATGTTGTCATTCGACGCAGGATCCTTAAATAAACGAATTTAAGAATGATAGAGACGTATTTTGAGATTATAAATATATATTACACCCATAATTATAAAATCTTAATGGACACATTAATCTCCAAATTTACCTTATATTAAAGGGAATATATCAGAAAAAAAACGCTTTAAATGTCTTAAAAACAAAATGAATCAAAAGCATCTCATTATCATTAATAGATAAAAATTCAAATAGTTTGGTATATTAAACCCACCAAACCATGACAAAAGTCAATATTCAAATCGGAGTGGTAAACTTGAAATGATATACCTATTCTAAAAATAGACGGCTCATAAATACTTTTTGACGACCTTCATATTGTCATTCGGACTCTTTCTAAGATAAAAGTTTTTTATAACATGTAAACCTGCATAACGGATCAAACTGAAATCAAATTGAAATCACGTGACTCATTTAATACGTCACAAAATATGTTGCAATTTTAAGTGGGAAATATTTTTTTGTCTAACCTTGTTGTGTAGCCCAAGTTAGGAAATCCCTTTTCAATATATAATTTTGACATGTTTAAAAAGATATTCTTTAGGCAAGTTATATTTGAGGAAAAAAATGTTTTTAGCCAATTATAAAATTTTGAAAAATCCTGATATTTCCCTTTAAATAAATCATAAAGAGTTGTATAAAACTAGTGGTGTCTGGCTATAGTCTTAGAAACAGAAATACAAGATCTGAAGAAAAGTATACCGCTTAAATCCCCAACCTCGATATAAAAGCCGCAGGATGGCTCTGGGGCAGGTTTTACATAATTCTATACATGATTAAAACCAGAGCACCATTTTTAAAAGTTTTTGTAATAATTTTGAATATTACTAGGTTATAGTAGTAATTTTAGCGCACTGTACCACAACTGACAGGTACATGTAGAGAATACAGTTGTATATTAGTCAATCCTGCTGATAAGTCCCTGCCTGGGCAGAAAGTTTTCCACCTTTAACAAGCCTTTATCAATATACTCAGCATGATCCTATTTGAAAGTCTCGGGATTTTACAATGATTTTTCATTTCAGTTTTTGAAGTAACAGTGTACCATGATGCTATAATCGTAATATTTTACGGTGGTTAAATCTATTTATTCATGTTGTTTTTTAAATCACAATATGCATGTTTTATACTTACGTTCCCCTCACACGTCACTGTGATGAAGTCAGGGTCCCACTGCTTCTGGATGGAGGCCGGAACAGTGTCGTTAGTGTAGATTTCCGGTATCCAGTTACGTATCTGCATATATGCAGTCTATGGTGTCTATGCAGTCTATGGTGGTATATTTATGCTATAATATAACTGGTTAATTATGAAGGAGTTGGTTAAATACTAACTCGACTTAGTCGAGATACACCAAACAGTTAAGAAAGCCTCTTAAGCAAAAATGTCGCGATACGGCCTAATCCTGCGATAGCACAACGTGGTCTAGTTATCGAGCATAGGACCCAGGATCGGAGAGTCGTTGATTCGGCCCTCCAGCACGGTCATATATGGTTTTCTTGAGCAAGACACTTTACTTTATCAGCATATGCTAAGTACTGGTTCTACACAGGAACAAATAAGTTGTAATAACTTGTTTCACAATCGATGTAAATTAAATACATTTAAAAGATATTAGCAGCAACAATATCAAATTTGTATTCACGTCCATCTGAGACCCGAATGCTTACATGTTAATAAATCCTGTTTTAGAATAACTACACACGCTTTGCACTACGTATGGCATTACTACAACTACATATACTGCAAATGTATAACGTATATTTACCCTATTGAGAGTGAGCACAATATGCGGTTGTCCATCTGCATAATCAAAATCTTGTTGCATAGCACAATCAGGACCAGCATCGATCCGGTCAATCCGACATGCCTTATTCCGTGTATCAGGTTCTCTGTACACTCGATATGATGAGCAATCGATAACGTTTTCTAAGAAGTATCTGATGTCGTATTCTGAATATGAAACATAAGCATATATCATTGCACGACAATTCAACTATTCTAGAAACAGGCAAATACTTCGGACCAACTGATGGTTGGGACAAAGGTATAGTTATGAATACCTAAGACATAAAGATGACTGGGATAGAAATGTAGTTATGAATATTTCGGACTTTCTGATGTTTGGGACAGAAATATAGTACTGAATACTTCAGATATATAGATGATTGGGACAGAAATATGGTTATATATACTTCGGACCTACAGATGATTCGGAAAGAAATATAGTTATGAATACTTCGGAACTACAGATGATTGGGATACAGAAATATAGTTATGAATACTTCGGACCTACAGATGATTGGTACAGAAATATAGTTATGAATACTTCGGACCTTCTGGTGGTTGATACAGAAATAAAGTAATGAATACATAAGACCTACTGAAAATTTGGACAGAAATATAGTTATGAAAACTTCGGACCTACAGATGATTGGGACAGAAATATAGTAATGAATACATAGGACCTACTGAAAATTTGGACAGAAATATAGTTACGAATACTTCGGACCTACAGATGATTGGGACATAAATATAGTTATGAATACTTCGGACCTACAGGTGATATGGACAGAAATATAGTTATGAAAACTTCAGACCTACTGATGCTTCAAAACAGAAATATAGTTATGAATACTTCCGACCTACAGATAATTGGAACAAAAATATAGTTATGAATTATTCGGACCTTCTGATGGTTGGTACAAAAATATAGTAATGAATACATAAGACCTACTGAAAATTTGGACAAAAATATAGTTATGAATACTTCGGACCTAAAGATAATTGGGACATAAATATAGTTATGAATGCTTTGGACCTAAGGTGATTGGAACAGAACTATAGTTATGAAAATTTCAGACCTACTGATGCTTGTAACAGAAATATACTTATGAATACTTCGGACCTACAGATAATTGGAGCAGAAATATAGTTATCAATACTTCAAAACTACGTATAATTGGGACAGAAATTTAGTTATAAATACTTTGAACTATAGACGCTTGGGGCAGACATATAGATATGAATACATCGGAACTACAGATGATTGGGGCAGATATATAGTTAGGAATACTTCGGAAATACAGATGATTGGGGCAGAAATATAGTTATAAATACTTCGGAACTACAGATGACTGGGACAAAAATATAGTTATAAATAATTCAAACCTACAGATGATTGGGACATCAATATAAATATGAATACTGCGGACCTACAGATGATTGGAGCAGAAATATAGTGATTAATACTTCGAAACTACAGATGATTGAGATACAGAAATATAGTTATGAATACTTTGGACCTACAGATGATTGGGACAAAAATATAGTAATGAATAAATAGGACCTTCTGAAAATTTGGACAGAAATATAGTTATGAATACTTCGGACCTACAGATAATTGAGACATCAATATAGTTATGAATACTTCGGACCTACAGATGATTTGGACAGAAATATAGTTATAAATACTTAGGACCAACTGATTATTGGGACAGAAATATAGTTATGAATACCTAAAACACACAGATGATTGGGACAGAAGTATACTCATGAATACCTAAGACATACAGATGATTGGGACAGAAGTATAGTTATGAATACCTAAGACGTACAGATGATTGGGACAGAAATATAGTTATGAATATTTCGGACTTTCTGATGGTTGGGACAGAAATATAGTTATGAATACCTTAAACACACAGATGATTGGGACAGAAGTATAGTTATGAATACCTAAGACATACAGATGATTGGGACAGAAATATAGTTATGAATACCTAAAACACACAGATAATTGGGACAGAAATATAGTTATGAATACCTAAGACATACAGACGATTGGGACAGAAATATAGATATGAATACCTAAGAATTACAGATGACTGGAACAGAAGTATAGTTCTGAATACTTAAAACATAAAGATGATTGGGATAGAAATAAAGTTATGAATACCTAAGACATACAGATGACTGGGTCAGAAATATAGTTATAAATAATTCAAACCTACAGATGATTGGGACAGAAATAAAGTTATGAATACTTCGGACCTACAGATGGTTGGCGCAGAAATATAGTTATGAATACTTCGGAACTAAAGATGATTGGTATACAGAAATATAGCTATGAATACTTTGGACCTATCAATATAATTATGAATACTTCGGACATACAAATAATTGGGACAGAAATATATTCATAAATACTTCGGACATACAGATGCTTGAAATAGAAACATAGGTATGAATACTTTGAACTACAGATGCTAGGGGCAGAAATATAGTTATTAATACATCGGAACTACAGATGATGGGGGCAGAAATATAGTTATGAATACTTCGGAACTACAGATGATTGGGGCAGAAATATAGTTATAAATACTTCGGAACTACAGATGACTGGGACAAAAATATAGTTATGAATGCTTCAAACCTACAGATGATAGGGACAGAAATATAGTTATGAATACTTCGGACCTACAGCTGATTGGAGCAGAAATATAGTTATAAATACTTCAAAACTACATATAATTGGGACAGAAATATAGTTATAAATACTTCGGACCTACAGATGCTTGGGACAGAAATATAGGTATGAATAGTTTGAACTACAGACGCTTGGGGCAGACATATAGTTATGAATACATCGGAACTACAGATGATTGGGGCAGAAATATAATTATGAATACTTCGGAACTACAGATGATTGGGGCAGAAATATAGTTATGAATACTTCGGAACTACAGATGATTGTGATACATAAATATAGTTATGAATACTTTGGACCTACAGATAATTGGGACAGAATTATAGTTATGAATTTTAAGGAACAACAGATGATCGGGACAGAAATATAGTTATGAATACATCGGGCCTATAGTTGTCCGGGACAGAAATATATTTATGAATACTTTAGACCTACTGATGATTGGGACAGAAATATAGTTATGAATATTTCGGACTTTCTGATTGTTTGGACAGAAATATAGTTATGAATACCTAAAACACACAGATGATTGGGACAGAAGTATAGTTATGAATACCTAAGACATACAGATGATTGGGACAGAAATATAGTTATGAATACCTAAAACACACAGATTATTAGGACAGAAATATAGTTATGAACACTTCGGACCTACAGATAATTGAGACATCAATATAGTTATGAATACTTCGGACCTACAGATGATTTGGACAGAAATATAGTTATGAAAACTTCGGACATACAAATGATTGAGACAGAGATATAGTTATAAATACTTAGGACCAACTGATGATTGGGACAGAACTATAGTTATGAATACCTAAGACATACAGATGATTGGGACAGAAATATAGTTATGAATACCTAAGACGTACAGATGATTGGGACAGAAATATAGTTATAAATATTTCGGACTTTCTGATGGTTGGGACAGAAATATAGTTATGAATATTTCGGACTTTCTGATGGTTGGGACAGAAATATAGTTATGAATACCTAAAACACACAGATGATTGTGACATAAATATAGTTATAAATAATTCAAACCTACAGATGATTGGGACAGAAATATAGTAATAAATAATTTAAACCTACCGATGACTGGAGCAGAAATATAGTTATCAATAATTCAAACCTACAGATGATTTGTACAGAAATATAGTTATGAATATGTTGGATCTACAGATGATTGGTACAGAAATATAGCTGTGAATACCTAAGACATACAGATGATTCGAACAGAAGTAAAGTTCTGAATAATTAAACATACAGATGATTGGGACAGAAATAAAGTTATGAATAACTAAGATATACAGATGCTTGGGACAGAAATATAGTTATGAATACTTCGGACATACAGATGATTGGGACAGAAGTATAGTTATAAATATTCCGAATATACAGATCATTGGGACGGAAATATAATTATGAATACTTCGGACATACAAATAATTGGGACAGAAATATATTCATAAATACTTCGGACATGCAGATGCTTGAAATTGAAATATAGGTATGAATACTTTGAACTACAGATGCTAGGGGCAGAAATATAGTTATTAATACATCGGAACTACAGATGATGGGGGCAGAAATATAGTTATGAATACTTCGGAACTACAGATGATTGGGGCAGAAATATAGTTATAAATACTTCGGAACTACAGATGACTGGGACAAAAATATAGTTATGAATGCTTCAAACCTACAGATGATAGGGACAGAAATATAGTTATGAATACTTCGGACCTACAGCTGATTGGAGCAGAAATATAGTTATAAATACTTCAAAACTACATATAATTGGGACAGAAATATTGTTATAAATACTTCGGACCTACAGATGCTTGGGACAGAAATATTGGTATGAATAGTTTGAACTACAGACGCTTGGGGCAGACATATAGTTATGAATACATCGGAACTACAGATGATTAGGGCAGAAATATAATTATGAATACTTCGGAACTACAGATGATTGGGGCAGAAATATAGTTATGAATACTTCGGAACTGCAGATGATTGGGATACATAAATATAGTTATGAATACTTTGGACCTACAGATAATTGGGACAGAATTATAGTTATGAATTTTAAGGAACAACAGATGATCGGGACAGAAATATAGTTATGAATACATCGGGCCTATAGTTGTCCGGGACAGAAATATATTTGTGAATACTTTAGACCTACTGATGATTGGGACAGAAATATAGTTATGAATACCTAAGACGTACAGATGATTGGGACAGAAATATAGTTATGAATATTTCGGACTTTCTGATGGTTTGGACAGAAATATAGTTATGAATACCTAAAACACACAGATGATTGGGACAGAAGTATAGTTATGAATACCTAAGACATACAGATGATTGGGACAGAAATATAGTTATGAATATCTAAAACACACAGATGATTGGGACAAAAATATAGTTATGAATACTTCGGACCTACAGATAATTGAGACATCAATATAGTTATGAATACTTCGGACCTACAGATGATTTGGACAGAAATATAGTTATGAAAACTTCGGACATACAAATGATTGGGACAGAGATATAGTTATAAATACTTAGGACCAACTGATGATTGGGACAGAAATATAGTTATGAATACCTAAAACACACAGATGATTGGGACAGAAGTATAGTTATGAATACCTAAGACATACAGATGATTGGGACAGAAATATAGTTATGAATACCTAAGACGTACAGATGATTGGGACAGAAATATAGTTATGAATATTTCGGACTTTCTAATGGTTGGGACAGAAATATAGTTATGAATACCTAAAACACACAGATGATTGGGACAGAAGTATAGTTATGAATACCTAAGACATACAGATGATTGGGACAGAAATATAGTTATGAATACCTAAAACACACAGATGATTGGGACAGAAATATAGTTATGAATACCTAAGACATACAGATGATTGGGACAGAAATATAGTTATGAATACCTAAGAATTACAGATGACTGGAACAGAAGTATAGTTCTGAATACTTAAAACATCAAGATGATTGGGACAGAAATAAAGTTATGAATACCTAAGACAAACAGATGACTTGGTCAGAAATGTAGTTATGAATATTTCAAAACTACATATAATTTGGACAGAAATATAGTTATAAATACTTTGAACTACAGACGCTTGGGGCAGACATATAGATATGAATACATCTGAACTACAGATGATTGGAGCAGATATATAGTTAGGAATACTTCGGAACTACAGATGATTGGGGCAGAAATATAGTTATCAATACTTCGGACTACAGATGACTGGGACAAAAATATAGTTATAAATAATTCAAACCTACAGATGATTGGGAAATAATTATAAATATGAATACTACGGACCTACAGATGATTGGAGCAGAAATATAGTTATGAATACTTCGAAACTACAGATGATTGAGATACAGAAATATAGTTATGAATACCTAAGACCTACAGATGATTGGGACAAAAATATAGTAATGAATACATAGGACCTTCTGAAAATTTGGACAGAAATATAGTTATGATTACTTCGGACCTACAGATAATTGGGACATCAATATAGTTATGAATACTTCGGACCTACAGATGATTTGGACACAAATATAGTTATGAAAACTTCGGACATACAAATGATTGGGACAGAGATATAGTTATAAATACTTAGGACCAACTGATGATTGGGACAGAAGTTTACTTATGAATACCTAAAACACACAGATGGTTGGGACAGAAGTATAGTTATGAATACCTAAGACATACAGATGATTGGGACAGAAGTATAGTTATGAATACTTAAGACATACAGATGATTGGGACAGAAATATAGTTATTAATACCTAAGACGTACAGATGATTGGGATAGAAATATAGTTATGAATATTTCGGACTTTCTGATGGTTGGGACAGAAATATAGTTATGAATACCTAAAACGCACAGATGATTGGGACAGAAGTAAAGTTATGAATACCTAAGACATACAGATGATTGGGACAGAAATATAGTTATGAATACCTAAAACACACAGATAATTGGAACAGAAATATAGTTATGAATACCTGAGACATACAGACGATTGGGACAGAAATATAGATATGAATACCTAAGAATTACAGATGATTGGAACAGAAGTATAGTTCTGAATACTTAAAACATAAAGATGATTGGGATAGAAATAAAGTTATGAATACCTAAGACATACAGATGATTGGGACAGAAATATAGTTATGAATACTTCGGACCTACAGATGGTTGGAGCAGAAATATAGTTATGAATACTTCGGAACTACAGATGATTGGGATACAGAAATATAGCTATGAATACTTTGGACCTATAGATGATTGTGACATAAATATAGTTATAAATAATTGAAACCTACAGATGATTGGGACAGAAATATAGTAATAAATAATTCAAACCTACCGATGATTGGAGCAGAAATAAAGTTATCAATAATTCAAACCTACAGATGATTGGTACAGAAATATAGTTATGAATATGTTGGATCAACAGATGATTGGTACAGAAATATAGCTGTGAATACCTAAGACATACAGATGATTCGAACAGAAATATAGTTCTGTATACTTAAACATACAGATGATTGGGACAGAAGTAAAGTTATGAATAACTAAGACATACAGATGATTTGGACAGAAATATAATCATGAATACTTCGGACATACAGATGATTGGGACAGAAGTATAGTTATAAATATTTCGAACATACAGATCATTGGGACGGAAATATAATTATGAATACCTCGGACATACAAATAATTGGGACAGAATTATATTCATTTATACTTCGGACATACAGATGCTTGAAATAGAAATATAGGTATGAATACTTTGAACTACAGATGCTAGGGGCAGAAATATAGTTATTAATACATCGGAACTACAGATGATGGGGGCAGAAATATAGTTATGAATACTTCGGAACTACTGATGATTGGGGCAGAAATATAGTTATAAATACTTCGGAACTACAGATGACTGGGACAAAAATACAGTTATGAATGCTTCAAACCTACAGATGATAGGGACAGAAATATAGTTATGAATACTTCGGACCTACAGCTGATTGGAGCAGAAATATAGTTATAAATACTTCAAAACTACATATAATTGGGACACAAATATAGTTATAAATACTTCGGACCTACAGATGCTTGGGACAGAAATATTGGTATGAATAGTTTGAACTACAGACGCTTGGTGCAGACATATAGTTATGAATACATCGGAACTACAGATGATTAGGGCAGAAATATAATTATGAATACTTCGGAACTACAGATGATTGGGGCAGAAATATAATTATGAATACACGGAACTACAGATGACTGGGATACATAAATATAGTTATGAATACTTTGGACCTACAGATAATTGGGACAGAATTATAGTTATTAATTTTTAAGGAACAACAGATGATCGGGACAGAAATATAGTTATGAATACATCGGACCTATAGTTGTCCGGGACAGAAATATATTTGTGAATACTTTAGACCTACTGATGATTGGGACATAAATATAGTTATGAATACTTCGGATCTACAGATGATTGGGACAGAACTATAGTAATGAACACTTCGGACCTTCTGGTGGTTGGGACAAAAATATAGTAATGAATTCATAGCACCTACTGAAAATTTGAAGAATTGTACAGAAATATTGTTATGAATACTTCGGACCAACAGATAATTTGGACAGAAATATAGTGATGAATACTTAGGACCTACAGTTGATTGGGACAGAAATATAGTTATGAAAACTTTGGACCTATTGATGCTTGGAACAATAATATAGTTATGACTACTTTGGATCTACAGATAATTGGGACAGAAATATAGTTATGAATACTTCGGAACAACAGATGATCGAGACAGAAATATAGTTATGTAAACTTCGTACCTACAAAGCACTGGGACAGAAATAATGTTATGAATACTTTGGAACAACATATGATCGGGACATAAATATAGTTATGAATACTTCGGACCTACAGATGATTGGGACAGAATATAGTTATATAACCTTCGGACATACAGATGCTTTGGACAGAAATATAGTAGTAAATAGTTTTGACCTACAGATGATTGGGACAAAAATATAGTTATAAATACCTCAGACCTACGGATGATTGGGACAGAAATACAGTTTGGAATACTTCGGCTCTACAGATGATTGGTACAGATATATAGTTATGAATACCTCGGACCTTCATATGATTGGGCCAGAAATATAGTTATAAATATTTCTGACCTACAGATGATTTGGGCAGAAATATATTTATGACTTCTTCGGGCCTACTGATTATTGGGACAGAAATATAGTTATAAATACTTCGAACCAAGAGATGGTAGGGACAGAAATATTTTTATGAATACTTCTGACCTACCTAAATCTTTTCTTGTAGTCATTTATAATAAATAGTCGTTTTAAAGAAGATTATGTAAAATCTGATTTAATAAAACAATTAAAAAGAAATAATTTAAATGCTGTCACCCTTTTGACATTCTTGTTACCAAATGTAAATCTTACTGCTCGACTGTTGTCCCATTTGCATAAAAACAACAACTTTGCAACTGCCCTACCAAAATCATAATTTTGGGACACATATATTCCTGGAAATGGCTTACCGGGTAACCAAAATATGACAGACTCGCATGAAGATAGCCACCATCATTTTGAACTATCGATACAACAATAAAAATGCGGTTTTCATTTACATGGTTTTGGTATGATTCTGGGGCATGTAATTTTTAATGTTATTTGTTACGTTATGGAATCTTTATAAATAAACCGCAACGGTGGTCCAGTGTTAGGGCGTCCGTCTCGCATGCGGTAGATCGTGTTTCAATCCCCGGTTGGGTCACATCAAAGTCTTTGAAATGGTACTAGAAGCTTTCTCGCTGAGTGGTCAGTATTTAGAGGTTAGTTCTATGTCTGGTCGGCGCGGTTTCTGTACAAAGTGACTGGGTGGGGTATTATACCATGTGTCTGAGGCATCATACTCCAGTATGGCAGTGCTTAGAATACTGTCTCCAATAGGCACCGTTGCGATGTAACTGAAATATTGTTGGAAGTGACGCTAAACACCATACAACAACTTGATCAAATAATAGTTTGCATTAAACTAAATTTCAATAGGAGTTTGGAAATGTCGATTTGCATTTCGTTTATTCAAGTTCAACTGATTTACTCACCTCTAATTTTCTCTTCCAAGATATTAACATACTTGTCATATGTGCTTTCTCTTGCCTTGTTGCTTCGTATCAGAGTACTTATGCCCGGTATGTTAGGTTCGAATGAAAGGCCTGCAATTAAAGAAACACAGAGTAACTTGATATTTTGTTGTTTTTATGAATTAAAGTGAAATCTCCAAGAATTATTTCAATAATATCAATGTTAAAAGTTTTAACATTTTTTTATCATAGAACAAACACAAAATGTTATAGAGGACTAACACCACTATCATTTCCATTGAGTACTCCGGACCTACAAATGAGAAGGTAAAAATAAAACTTTAGTTCTCATATTTCTTCTTTTTTCCAGGGTTTTATACTGCAATGATTTATTTTTTCCTAGCATGAGTTAAATGGTCAGTATTTTAGAAATCACCACTGAAAATTTGATGCTGATACCAGCTTTCTGGACAATTCTGTGCCATTTCAAAATTGTTGGCTCGAACAGCGTGGCGGGCGAATAGTTGACATATTATTACTCTGGAAATTGATATGTCTGACAAAAGCATTGAATTTAAAAAAAAACCTGGTCAAGGCATGCGTTTTACCCTTTACAATTCCATATCTTGAACCAGTGAATAATTTGAGCCCAGCCACATGTTACATATTTGATTTTTCACTGTGTTTTGGACATAAACATTACAATGGAGCCCTATTGGAAATGTAATAGTGGTGTGAGACGTTGGCAACGAAACAACAATTCACTCGTGAACAATGTAGTTGAAATACCATTTCAATGCTCGCTGAAATCCTTTTCAGTGCTTACTGGAGTAAAAGAAGCACAACACATGGTTCAATAGGGACTTACTTCGAAATAAAAAAGTGACACCAATGCAAACAATCCATTATACAATCACTAACGTCAACATAATAACTAATGTAGGATATGGACATTTACAATCGTGATTGACACCAATGTAAACAATCAAGTCCACAATCACTAACGTCAACATAATACTTAATGTAGGATATGAATATTTACAATCGTGATTGACACCAATGTAAACAAACAAGTCCACAATCACTAACGTCAACATAATAATTTATGTAGGATATGGACATTTACAAACTTGATTGACACCAATGTAAACAATCAAGTCGTCCACAATCACTAACGTCAACATAATATTTAATGTAGGACATGGACATTTACAATCTTGATTGACAGCAGTGTAAACAATCAAATCCACATTCACTAACGTCAACAAAGAAAGTAATCAATGTAGGATATGGACATTTACAATCTTGATAGATATGCGATTGCATGTCATTTTCTGTGTTGTATTATCATAACTTTTCCTGTGTTGCGTTTTCAAATCTCTTCTTGTGTTGTGTTTCATGTTTATTCCTCGGTAACGTTTTATAGCTTTTCCTGTTTTGCATTTTCATATCTCTTCCTGTGTTGTGTTTTCATATATCTTCCTGTGTTGCGTTTTTATATCTCTTCCTGTGTTGCGTTTTCATATCTTTTCACGTGCTGCTTTTACATACTTCCTGTGTTGTGTTTTCATATCTCTCCTGTGTCGTGTTTTCGTATTTTATTCTGTGTTGTGTTTTCATATATCTTCCTGTGTTGCGTTTTTGTATATCTTCCTGTGTTGTGTTTCCATATCTCTTCACGTGCTGCTTTTACATACTTCCTGTGTTGTGTTTTCATTTCTTTCCTTTGTCGTGTTTTCGTATATATTCATGTGTGGCGTTTTTATATCTCTTCCTGTGTTGCGTTTTCATATATCTTCAGGTATTGCTTTTTCATATATCTTCCTGTGTTGCTTTTTATATCTCTTCACGTGCTGCGTTTACATACTTCCTTAGTTGTGGTTTCATATATATTCCTGTGTTGCGTTTTTATATCTCTTCCTGTGTTGCGTTTTAATGTATATATTCCAATATTGCGTTTTCATATCTCTTCACGTGCTGCGTTTACATATCTCTATTTGTGTTGCGTCTTCATATATCTTGCTGTGTTGCGTTTTCATATATCTTCACGTATTGTGTTTTCATATCTCTTACTGTGTTGCGTTATTATATCTCTTGAGTATACATATAACTGAATAAAATGAGATAAATTAGATTGCTTATATAATACCGTAAATGCTGAATAACCATAAGACAGGATGTGGTGTGTTTTTCCAAGCGCATTTCCTCAGTTCCCTATTCAGACAATGTGCTGTGAAAGAATGCCAGCCTTCAAAGGGCCACGAAGCAGACGGTGTGCAAGAAGAGCAGCGCCAAGTGAATGTTACTTTTCTTATTGTGATTTTACGTTTATCAGTAATTCAAATGCCTTTAAATCTGCCCAAAAAACAAGTATTTCTATAATGATATAACAATTTGTTACAGTAGAATGTAGATGTAGAAAAAAAATGCGGACCAGCCAATGTATAATTAAATACACACGTACCAGGACAGTTTAGATATCGTCCCATTACATTGTTCACGGTTCGCCTGTTGAGTTTTGGCAGCTCCACGTAACGGATCTGTAAATATATATACCCAATATATATATAAGTAAGTAAACATTTGCAGCATGTTCGACACTACCAAACCAGAAGTTTATCTCAATCGATCTGTGACGTTGTTGTTTGTGTCATAGTGCCATAAATATGATAAAAACTCACCATAGTATGTTGCGTTTTGTCTTATTTCATTTACCTAAACCCAACAATAAGCCAACAAATCAGGCAAATCGTATATCGTAGTCAGTAAGGTACTGACGTTCCATGTTAACAATAACTAACATTTTATTAATCCCTGTGTTTCCCATCTACCTGCTAATCTCTTTGTTATTTAAATGAGTGTACGTGTGTGTCGATGTGTATCGATTGGTCATTACACTTTATAGTTAAACATCATAAATGCAATTATGTAATTGTAATTATGAATTGACTTGTAATAAATATTCCTTTGCATTCATAGTATTACAGGTAAGAATAACGATATCACCAATGATGTATCTATCTCCATAATCTAGATTCAATAATCATTAAATGCTGTTATATAAGAATGTATTTTATGGATAATTGTATAAATATATTTCATTGAAGTACCGTCGGCCATGTTTCTTTATTTATGTAACATGGCACTTATAGTTGACCGTCATATAAATACATTGTCATTAAGAATTACGCATTCATAAATGTCTAATACATATCCACATGTATACATGTTATTACAGTGTTTCTCATCTTTGGCAACATCCCCAAAGAGAACCCCTGTACCAACCGGCAACATTTGTACGAAGGCAATGTGTTTCCCCAGATGACGTCACTAGCTCCGTACGAGGATCCGGCAAAGTAAACACAAGCATTACCCAGAAAGCAGTTATATAACATAAATAGAAATTACATATACAGCACAAACAAGGAATTATAAAGAAACAATAGGTTGCCACTAACGTGGTCATATCCCCCGCCATCTTGTTAATCCTTAGAGGCACTTCCAGAGAAGTGGATTTAAATTTTGCTAAATAGAAAAGTCGCCGAGCACAGAAATCACATGTTAATGCCACAAACTGAAATACGTAGCCGACTGTTATATTACACATTGTCTTGTCCCAGTGAGCACTAGTGTGATGTTCTAAATAGAAACATAAATATGTAAGTTATATCCCAAAAACAAAAGAAAAACTATCTTTGACCAACAGACCCAATTCATTCGCATGACACATCGTCTTGGCCTGGTAAGCATTTGTGCCAATTTATTTAAAAATTCAATCACAACTAAAGAAGATACGGTCCAGAAAGCAGTGGACGGACGGCCGGAGCTGTGACATTGACCTTTGAAGAACAGACCCAAGTCATTTGCATAACACATCATCTTGTCTTAGTAAACATTTGTGCCGAGTTATTTAAAAATCGAATCAAAACTAAAGAAGATGAGGTCCAGGCAGCAGCGGACGGACAGAGCTGTGAGCTTGACCTTTGACAGTAGTATATGAGTCGGTTTAACGCAACAGACTGCGCATGTGCGGTGGCCATTTTTGGATGTGTGCGCAATGGCCATTTTGTTTCTATTATATGCGCATGTGTGCTGGCCATTTTGGATGTTCGTCATTGTGTGCGGTGGCCATTTTGAACGCGTTTCATTTTGGATGACTTCTGATGGTTTGCGCATGTGCGGCGGTCATTTTAGATAACGCTGTATGTGTGGTCATAGTTTCAATATAGAAGCCGACTGACATCATATCGAAGTTTAGAACGAGAATCATGCTTTTAGTAAGAACGTCTCAAAAGTATACAGAGCTGACTTGTATACTCGATCTAGGGTGTGATCGCGGACATTAAGGTGGTCAGGTCCTAAGCTATAGACGGAGACGTTTTAATGACAACCGTTCTTTAAAAAACTAAACATAAACTACATCTATTTAAAAAAAAAGCAACTACTAAAAATATAGTTATAAATAATTAAAACTTACTGTAATAAATAACTGAATACATAAGCATGAACAAATAACTGAATAAATAATTAAATATAGACTCGATAAATAACTTGTTTCTTCTCCAATGGCCAACACTCAAATGAACGCCCTACGTTTATGAGACGTTTTAGTGACAACTGTTTCTTAAAAAACTAAACATGAACTACATTATTATATAAAAACTACTAATACTGTTATAAATTAAAATAAATAACTGAATAATTAATTTAAACTGTAATAAACAAATAACTGAAAAAAATAATTAAATATAGACTCTATAAATAACTTACATGTTTCTTCTCCAACGGCCAACACTCAAATGAACGCCCTACGTTTATGCGACGTTTTAGTGACAACCGTTTCTTAAAAAACTAAACAAGAACTATATCTATTTATATAACAACTACTACTGTAATAAATAAATATAGTATACTACTGTAATAAATAACTGAAAATATAATTAAAAATAAAAACGAATGAAAAAATAACTGAATAGATAATTAAAATTAGATATAGACTCTATAAATAACTTATAAGTTTCTACTATAACGGCCAACACTCAAATGAATTCCCTACGTCGTACACGACACAGAGTCACGTGATGCACACGACTTTTCTATTTTTAGGTATAGCATTTCACAACCATTGCATTAGTCGAACCCCAACGCTAAGAGATTAGTGTCAAGCATAGAATGTGTCTCCTTACTGTCTGCTCTTGTATTGACATGATACATAATCCCTAAGCGGATTAGTCAACACACGCCGGATACACCACAATGGCCTATTTTTATTTCAGAGTTAATAACTTTACGTGACCCCAGTATGTCTAGCGTCTACCGGATATGAACACAATAACCCATTCGTCAGCAAAAAGTTAATCTCCTTTACGTCGCCAGTATGTCTAGCGTTTTTTTTATGTAGGCACGGAAGTGTAACAATGGTATATTCGAGTGTCAAACTTAATCAGTGGACGTCTTAACCATAAATTAATGGGTCCTTTATTGTACATAGTCATGCTAGTACTGGCCTTGACATGCATGAACGAGTTGAAACTGGTATTTCTATTTTTAACTGACCGAGTTTTTTTTTAGTATCGTAGATGTTGCCTTAACTGTATAACACGACTTTTATGAAGAAAATCGGATGTATTGAATTTTTATAGCAAGAGGTAAATATTTAATTTTAGAGCAACACAGGGAAGATTGGAGATAGTTCCAGCTGTGTTTCTTCTTTAAATAAAGTCTTAATTATTATTATTATTACTATTATCATTATTATTATTATTATTATTATTATTATTAAAGATGAAATATGTTATTTCTAGTATCGTAAATGTTACCTTAACTGTGTAACACGAATTTTATGGAAAATTAATGGGTTGGATCCTAAAACCGGAAGTTGAAAATAATTGTTTCGTAGTAGGGCAAGTTATATATTTTTGAAAAGGTATGACCGAGCTCATTACGAAAAATATGGTTTTCACCGGAAATGACGTCATAAAATCAACGTTTTAATGTGTTTGTTTATTTTAGTGTCTCTACTATTGAAAAGGCCAGCCACACTGGGCTTATTGGGCTTATGAGACACCTTTATGTTGTACACAGTTACTTTCCCAAAAGCTATCATTGCCAGGTGTCAGGCTGTTAGACATTCGGTACCCCTCAATTTAACTAGCTGCTGGGTGAGCAACCGGCCGCATCAGAAAAAAATCCAAGTGCTTCCACCGTGATTCGAACCTTCGACCTCCCGCTTCTGAGGCGGGCGCCTTAACCACGTATATGTTACAAACGTCTTTTTCTTTTTTTTCTCTCTGTGTGCCTAAGAGTAAGAGTAGAAATGACATAATGCTTGTAACGTGCGATGAACATGTTTTGCACTGTTAAAACAGTTATCCCTACTTCCAGTTAGACCGTGTATGATACTACTGTGAATTTAGCGTGCATGTGAGGACGTTACGGACGGTTGGTGACTTTAGCACTTAATTCCTGATATGGTTTTAAATTGGTAACCGCTCATTCTCGCTACAACAAAATATATACAGCATAAATGACAATATAAAAAAACACTCAGTTACAAACCGCAGATACTGCAGATATGTATCGCCATTAACACAATACACGAAACAAGTCCGCCCACCTTGTTACAATTCGAGCAGGATATATTAAATATTCTCTTTCTTCATGAATTATAATGAGCCTTACTCAAGCATGTTTTGTAGCAACAGTGATGTAATTTAGTAGTTAAACGGCCCACATGGACCTACTATCAAACGGACACCTGGCAGTTTTGATAAATTACCATTAAAAACTATACTGAATATAGCAGCAAACTTGTAATTAAATAAGTGGACTACTTTCCATTAGCAATATTTCAAGAGTATCCACTTTTAAAACGAGGTTATACTGTAATTTGCGATAAATATTTGACCTCATTGAATGAGTTTTCCCAATAACCACATTTTCAAATTTATGTATGTTTAAGGTTCGGTGGCTCTTTTTTCACCATAAATAGAGCCAACGATGTAGTGTTCATAGGGCAATAAATATCAGGAAAGTGCACTCACGAGATTTGAAAACGCAACACATGAAGATGTATGAAAACGCAACACAGGATGTAAAGGGAACTTATTTGGAAATGAAAGAAAAACGACAGAAATGCAGGAGGTACTAAACATCCCAAGACAGAAGAATTATTGATTCCATTCTAAATTAAAATGAGCACGTAAGCATCGATAATATTGTGCTCTCTTGAAATGAATTGTGCACAAACTTCCGACCGCCACGATTCCGAACAATCTTCGTAATTCACCGTTTTAACGGAAATAGACGACCATTTTGTAGACATACCTGTCTGTTCATAATTATTTCAGAAAATGTACTTGATATTTATTTTTTCGTTTGCAAACTTATTCAGTGGTCAAATCTATCACCTGGGAGAGTTAAACTGATATCAATTATTACTAAAAACGACCATTTCACAAGTTTAATCAGATTTTGGTATGAATGACGCATTTGAATTTCGAAATTCAGTTCAACAATTTTATTGCGAAATGCTATAAAAAGGTAACAGTGTAATAAGTTATAAGTATTTTTAATTGAAAGCCAATTACATTGTCTTTAGAAAGCAAATTTCTAGATCAAAGATATTTCATAATGCTGGATTCACCAAACAGACAATACAGTAAATATAAATAACAGTCTCCGTGATGATTGATATACGGCATTGTGTCTTATCATCATTTGTCTCTCACCGCTGATTCAAGTGAGAAAGTTACCAGATAATTGCGGAGATGTGTGCTCGAGTACTTAACCAGGTTAACCAGGAAACAGTGGTACGGTTAACTGATCGTCTGTTAGTCCAAGATGGCATAAAATGACGCTAAATATTCATTCAATCAATCAATCAATCAATTTGATTATGCTATATATAAATATGTATTAACGGGTGATATAATTTCATTTTAACGTAAGTGATCAAATATGTTTAAAAAAGCATACTATGACTTTCCTTTCAAAAATATCATATTTATCTACATAAAAATGCTACCGTCAACATAGTATAATGAAAAAAAATGACACAAAAGAAATATTTATTCCCTAGACAAACTTTTCAAATAATATTACGTGGAGACGTTAGGAATGTACCAAAAATAATGCAGATGGCATTTTTTAATTTATTGATCAGAAATCAAGTTTTATCTATGACAAGCTAAATATTTTTCACCATGATATCACTGGATAATCTCTAAAATTTCGTTATGGCTTGTTTTGTTATTCCTTTAAATTTGTTAAAATATCTATGCATTTTTATCTCAAGTTCTATACTTAATCTGACAATTTAAATGTTAGAAACATACCAGGTTAATTTTGTGGTCCAGCATCATTTCGAGGAGTACAGAAATATCTCAATATGTTATGTTGTTCTTTAGATTTAACGAATTGAACATGCTTAAATGCAAAATACACACGCACAAATTAACATAATCAAAATTAACACGATATATGTATATTTTTATTATATTAATTCACAAACGAATATTTGGAAATACATGTATATTTCTAACTATATGTTTATATTATTCAAGCGAAGGTGGTCTGCCCGATGTTCGTCAAATTAGGTACAGTAAAGTCTAATCTACCAACACTTGGAAGGTGGTCTGACCGGTGCTCAGCACAGCGCTGTGGTGGATGTTTTTCGCCCACGCAGTACATGATACATTGACAAGCACAGCTGGCATGATGTTTTCAAATCGAACAAAAACGAAGGGATTTCTCCATCCTTGTTGGTTGGTGTTCGGGTAATACTTTACCGGGAAGCCGTGCGCAGGATAGAAGGTCATGTCTCCAATGTTGTCTGTCGATGCAGGATCCTTAAAAATGAGCAAATATTTACGCCTGTGAACATAACTTTAGATGAGCAAATTAATCTCTAAATTTTACTTTAAGAAACCTCATATTTTTTTTTAATTAATGTTGTCTGACTAGTATTGATTGATTGAATGATTTATTGATTGATTGATTTTGACCGACCGACCGACCGACCGACCGACCGACCGACCGACCGACCGACCGACCGACCGACCGACCGACCGATCGATCGATCGATCGATCGATTGATTGATTATTTAGCGTCATATTTATGCCATCGAAAGCTAACAGTGTATCAGTCAACCTAAACCCTGTTTCCTTGGATCCCGGAAGCTTAACCAATACTCCAGCACACCCTTTCTCCGTAAGAAGCTAATAACTTTCCCACTTGAATCAACGCTGAGCGACGAATGATAATGAGACGCTATGTCTTTCATCATGGTAACTATGGCCGGGCGGGGAATCGAACTTTCTTGAATTGATAGTCAGACGTGCTACAGACTGAGCTAATCGGTCGCGATTTGACTAACATTAGAAATATAAATTAAACAGTCTTTAGAATAGTATACAACTTAAAAGCAAGTTGATATTCTCTTACCAAATACACGAGTCTGTTTGAAAGTCTAGGAAAACTTATACTACGCATTGCGAAATGTGTGAGAGATTTTATCATGAATTTTACTTTTCAGACTTAAAAGTAACAGTATATCGTCATAATCTTTTATTGAGGTTAATCTATTTTTTTAAATCCCAAAATGCGTGTTTTATACTTACGTTTCCTTCACATGTAACTGTGATGTAGTTCGGGTCCCACTGGTTCCGGATGGAGACAGGGACTGTATCGTTTGTGTAGACTTCCGGTACCCAGTTACTTATCTGCATATACACGTGATTGTATGTGATGGTAAAATAGTTAAATAAAACTTGTGAGCAAACCGCCTAAAGCGAAGAATTCAGAATAGGAAGGTCGTGGGTTCGATCCTCCGCCACGGGCATGTGTGGTTAGTTATATGCTAAGTATTCGTTCTACCCAAAAGACTTAGAACGTAATTTGCGCGATTTGAAATAGCTTGTTTCACAATAGTAATAAAATAAATAAGTTTAAAAGAAATTAGCAGCAACAGTATCAAATTTGTTCCCAACGTCTATTTGAGACCAAATATAGCCTTCTCAATATGCTTCTTTTCAGCACTACGTAGGACATTGATACAACTACATATACAGCAAATGTTTAACGTGTAATATTTACCCTATCAAGTGTGAGCATAATGCACGGTTGTCCATCTTCATAACCAAAACTCTGTTGCACAACACAATCAGGACCAGCATCAATCAGGTCAATCCGACATGCCTTATTCCATGTGTCAGGGTCCCTGTACCCTCTGTTGTAAGAACAATCGATAACACCCTCATGCCTGACGTCGTATTCTGAATATGAACCAGAATCATATAAAGAGAATCTTACATTAGTGCTTATTAATTATTAAACGAGTTGGGAAAAATGTATTATACGAGGCTCTGCCGAACATCATATCATTATCATAACGAGTTTGATCAATTCAATAATATATAAGCATGTATGTAAGATTTGTTTGATACCATAACTCGGAAAAATTTACAGTTACCATTTATTTATTAGATCTTCTCTATAAGGAACGAGAAGAAAAAAGGGGGATATTTGTTTCCGTAAGTCGTCGTTTAATTTAAGTCAGTTTTACTCTTTCAGATGATAGAATACATATTTATTTGATCACTGAGAGACTTTGCAAACAAATAATAAAATTAATATAAAGCACATTATTAGTACATAATTAAGAACAGGTTTTGTTTATAAATAAATGTTCGTTTCTTTCCGATAAACACCTTCGGCAGAAAGCGGGGAGTTGCGTAGCTTGTTCGGAAACGCGTCGGTCGGTAATATATGATGAATTCACTTCAGAGAGAAATATAGCGTGGGGAACTGTAGGGGATTCGGTTAAAAATTAAATCTTATAAATGAACCCCTTATCTAACTGTCTTAATCATTTGTGCACTTCCTAACATCGGCGGAGGTACAGTCGGAAAGCAACCGAGTCATTATCGGAATTACAAAAATGTAAACAAAAGTTAAAAGCTCGGTCTCTCGTCTAAGTAAAACACATTTCGATCGCTTTTTTAAAACCAGTTACTAAGGGGTCTACAGAAATGGCTTTAGCAATACTATAAACACATTTAATTACAATCATTTTTGTTATTATCAAAGAGTGTGCATTTCGGAAGTTTAATGAGGCTTTAACCATGATAAAAAGGTCATTTATATATTCGGGCAAGTCAGATCATATAATAACACATAACATCATATGCGTTGGTTAATGTAATGTTTTTAAATGCTATACTTAAAATGTGTCATTCTTTATAGAGGTAGGGGCGATCTGTAGAGTCGAAATGCAATGTGTTTAATTGCCACTGTTATTTATATATAATTATCATATAAAATATCACTTGTGTAAATGATATACATGCTGTAAATTGTAATTGTTAAACATATCGACTATATCTCAATATTTATGTTTTTGGAAAGCTTGAGAGCATTACTATGTTTGCATTGCGAATTTAGAAGAAATAAAATGAGGATTAGAAAAGATAGCTTGTCAGAAGTTTCATTGACCCAATTAAAAACGTAAAATCTTGAAACATCAAGAAGTTTTTACACTGTCATCACCTTCGAATACTCCGAGCCTAGATAGAAAAAGATATTGAAAATTACGGACCTTATTAGAACTATAGACTTAAAACTACAGACCTATAGCTTATAGATATAAAAAAGAGATTGAAAACTTCGTACTTAAATATTGTGGAGAAATAATTGGGATCGAAAACTTGAAAACTGCGGACCTACTACTAGAAATTAGGGCATTTACAGGCTAGTTCTAGGTCAGGTCGGTGGGATGTCAGAATAACGTAAATGGGTTGGGTATCATACCAGTGTGTCTGCGTATGGCAGCGCTTAGAATATTGTCTCAATTAGACACCGTTGCGATATAAAAGCTATGCTTAACACCATTAAACAACTTGATAAATAAATGAATAAAATGCAAATTAATAACTTGCATTAAATTGTAATGATACATTTGGAATGTTGCTTCAGGTTCGACTGACTTACTCACCTCTAGTTTTCTCTTTCAATATATCAACATACTTGTCATAAGTGCTTGGTCGTGCTTTGTTGAATCGTAATAGAGTACTACTACCTGGTAGGTTAGGTTCGAATGAAAGACCTGCAATTAAATTTGTAACTTAATACTACTTATCTTAAAGTTCTGTTGTTTTGATACCTCAATTACTTATGTTCGAAAATCGTACTGTCAAATATTGTGAAATTGATATTAAACTGTTTTTAATCATGAAACAAAGAATATGTATGAGAAAATGAAATATTAACTACAATTCACTCGTGACCAATGTAATTAGCAAACCATTTCAGCTTTCACTGAAATGATAAATTCATTCAGGGCAACAATAACGTAACACGTTCCAGAGGTACTGAAACGCAACACGGGACGAAATATGGAAACGCAACACAGGAGGAGATATGAAAACACAACACAGGACGAGATATGAAAACACAACACAGGACGAGATATGAAAATGCAACACAGGACGAGATATGAAAACGCAACACAGGGTTTAGAGGGAAGTTACTTAAAAAGAGAGAGACAGAAATAACACCAATGCAGGAAATACCAAATTATTCAGTAACATCCTAAAATAAAAAACCAATAACATCAAAAGATTATAGTTACTGCAGGATGGATATACGAAGGGTTATCCAGAAGTTCGTGGACAAATTTGATAAAATCTATATTTACGCAAGTACACAGCTATATTTTTCACAACTTTAGTATTGGTGTATTTGTCATCGATGTACGGTGTTTAGTATATTTCTTATGTCAGTAATAATGTTATAGTATCCATAGCAACATACATATATGATTAGTGCCGTAGCTCAAAATTTTGAACAATTCGACAGATAAATATGTGAATAATAACATTTTCCCGTAACACTCGCGGTAAATCATGTATTAATGAGGACACGGCATCAATATATGCATGACAATGTCATTCCAGCATTGCACGCAGGTGTTAGGAGTTTAAATAAACTTCTATTGAAAATGTAGATGCATTCATATGCAAATAATGCATCTGATGAAAAGGTGAAACAACGAGCAGTAATACAGTTTATGTCAATATTAGCAAAACACTGATATGTATAGTAAAGCTCCAAGAAAGTTACTTGTAGTGCATTTTGTAGTTAAAAGATGACACAAACGGTACAGTGAGGAACGAGACAACAATAATGGATGATAACACATGTGGTCGCCCTGTGTCAAACTCGTGCCACTGTCACGTTAACGTGGTAAAAACTGCCTAAATAAGGATTGCCGTTATACAATTCATGAACTATGCTGCGAACTAACTATAGGTTACAATACAATGCACATAATAATTTAGAATAAATAGCATGCATTTAAGTGCTCACTGGTTTCCCTAGTTTCAATAAGAGTTTAAATGGAGCTACGAGTAAGAGTAGAAAAATTACTTGTAAAATAAATTGACGTCGCAACGACGTAACGTAAATCTGGCCCTGCGGCAGATAGGCGTACATGACATGTTTGAAATACATGTTTCTGTTTTATTTGAATATATATTTTCTTCATACTTTATATACAGTTTGCAGTTAGAATAATATGATACATGTAAAACACCAAATAAATCAGACATGTCATGTTCATATTATGAGACTTGTCCTCGAAATTCTGGATAACCCCTCGTATACATTCCTGGTCTCAGTTTCACTAAACATCATAACTTGAGATTTTCCATATATTACCCATATTTTTATTACTCCTACTTTATATGACTCAATGGAGAGGAGTAACACATGTCTTATTCACCTGACCACGGACAATTTCGGAAATATTTTCTATCACTTTCGGGATTCGAACCCACACCGCAGGGGCCATTGGATCGAATCCCGAAAGTATAAGGCAGAATTTTGGGTATTTTTTTAAGAGCAATTTCACGCTTACTTATCCCTGCAGTTGCTGTGAAAGTATGTCAACCTTCGAAGGGACATGAAGCAGACGATCAGTGCAATGAGAGCCACACCAAGTGCAGATTGAATGTCTACTTGATCCTTTATGTTTATCTGTGATTCAAAAGTATAAAAATCTTACTACAGATCTCACTACACGGTTGTGCCCCTTTTCTGTGACGGTAGCAAGATTCTTCTATATATTGGTTTATAGAAACTGTGATATCTTGCTGCAGATGAATCACATAGCGCAGAAACTACCTCACACGGTTTATCGGGTAACCTGTATCGGTCCATATAGAGTATATGTGGCTATTTTTACTTATGAATTGATAACTAAAGTTCTATTTATCCGATAACATTTTTGCAAACACTTTTTGAAAGCCTAATTTATTACGGTTGTTCACATATTTTTCTCTCAATATTTTATGTTTATAAGAGCATGGTCTTTTTTCAGTTCCAATATGGCACCATAAAATCATAGTTTTCCCTATATGTCCAATGTAAAATTTGAAACTTTATGAGAAGTAGTTTGTATTTAAATCAGTTTACGTATCTTTAATATATAATGACATATTTTTTGCAATTAATTTCAAAATTTAAAGATGCTGACTTTTCCAACGGTATATTTTTAAATTGTTTAATCAGTTGGGAACATGGTCTTTTTTAACAAAATTATTAGTATTTTTTCTATTTTTCACTTTTTACGTCCGCGAACAAAACCAGAACGATATTGGTCACGTGACTACCTGCGGGCGATAGTTGAAGGTCGCGTTATAAGAGCTACTGCTATGCTACTTTATAACTGTAATATTATTAAGAAATCATGCTGTTATATATATTATTAATGTATATATGTATAAATGTTTCATGAATAGTGAAACTTTAGTAAATTTTATCTATATTAAATAAAGTAGTGTTAATAATAAGATCATGCGCTATTTGAATGACTTGTGATTTAATAATTTGTTAATTGCCATACATTATGTTAGTCTACTTTATTGTTGTTGTTATAAAATAAACAAATTAATCATGAAAGCAAGTTTATCAACTTGTATTTTCACAGTTTTTACAGCGCTAATTGGCAGCGGACCAAATCATATTGCCCTTAATGACAATTAGCATCAGTTTATACCTTCATTACGCCTTAGGACATGTTTTGTATTTAATATTTTGCCAGCATATTATGTTGATATTTAATATTTATTTCAGACTCATCTATGTGCATCGCAATAACAATAACATTAATATCATGCAATATATGTACATAGCCATTCAAATATATGAATTACAAAAGACAATCACACAATGCAAAATACAATTAACTATTCACATAATAAGACCACGTGTAATGCTGCAAATCGATTTATTAAAAAAGTGTTAAGATAAACAAAATTTTAAAATTCTGACAAGAAAAAAAAAAGCACTATTGCGCAATATAAAAAATATCTTAAAGTATCGATGTATGAGATACATAACTAAATGTTACTAAAAGTCATCATTTAAAAAAATGTTGACACAATTTTTAAAAAGAACATTTTCGTTTATTCACCAGGTAATAAAACATTACAAAAAGGGGAAAGGTTCCTATTGGTTTTATTGCCCCCATATAATTGATTGATTCTTTTATTCTTCCATAAATGTATACAGGAGAGTATAAGCATACAGACAAGGTTAAATAATATAAATGCACATACAAACACATATTTACATAATTACAAATGGAAACAAAAAAAGAAGTTATACACATATATTAAAACATCCCTAGGCGTGCAGTTCGTTATCTCTTCTTTAATTGAATATTTTGTATATTAAATATTATGTCTAGCAAAAATATCCTATGACATTTAAAAAAAGTTTGTCGTAACGTTGCAACGCGGGATAAATTAATCAGTTTTATTGTCTTTATTTGCCTCGGGTCATTAGTTTATTGGTCATAAAACAGTAGAGTGCCCCTAATAAACTGATCATGAAGGGTAATTTGCAAACAGAGCATGTGTTTGATGTTTTCATGATGACGCTTGGTGATTTATTTTTAAAAACGAATTAATCTTAATGAAATTAAGAATTAAGAAATAAAAATTAAGACATTGGTCCTTTTTACAGTTATTTTTTTCTGCTTATTACTGTAGGCGTGAATTTGATATTGTCAATATTTGTATTAAATATACGTCAGTGATTATTAACTACATGTACCTAGATTGAAGCCAAAAACATGTCCGTTTTTTAACAAAATTTAAATTCGATATTTTCCCTCCAACTTTTGTCATCTTTTTTACCAAGAAAAATAAGGAATGAAGTAATTTAAGTTGAATAAAATAATTTTTCAATATAGGAAATCTTGTTGTTTTCTTTCGAAAAGTTACTCTGAGTGAATGAATGAATGAATGAAATTGAGAAATATGAATAAATGAATGAATGAATGAATGAATGAATGAATGAATGAATGAATGAATGAATGAATGAATGAATGAATTGAATGAATGAATGAATGAATGAATGAACGAACGGAATAATGAATGAATGAAATCGTTGTGCTTCCAGGCGGGATCATAAAACTTGAGAAATCTAAAATATTGATTATCTGACCATATTTTATGCATGTTTGGTTTGATAGTTTAGCTTAGTTTTGTGCAGAATTGCAATAGGGCAAAGCGGAAGTACGTAAAAACGGACAGTACATTTTGGGCAAATGAACGATCGTTTCAAATAACTAAGAAAAAGCAGAAAATCATTGACGAACAAATTGAAGCCAATTTAAAATATCAGCCTGAAACGGTAACTGGAGATTGTGACTTGGAAGAATTGAATGCAAATGAAATGAAAATGAGACTTAGTGCATTAGGTGTACACACCAAATTCAGAAAGAAAGAAAATTTGCTAGATTTACTGAAATCAAAATTACGATCATAATCAATGGTGCATGCCAGATTAATCAGTGAAACATATGCATAATGAGATTTATGTACTTGTTAGTATCGTAGTATGCTATATGAAGTTATGGATATTTTGTTTATAAAACATAAGTAAAACAAAGCTTAATGATTATTAATGAAAATTAACACAATAAAAACAATTTAATAATGAAGATGAAATAAATTATTTACTTTTTAATTGTTGTCATGTCTTCTTTCTTATACATTGCATATACCCTTTTATTACATAAAATTGATTAAGCAAAAATGTACTTTATAACAATTTTATCCATTTAATCTTAATATGCCCGCAGGTAGCAATATGTTATCGACTACTAGACAGCGTAACCTTTATTGGATTTTATCGATTTAAGTGTCTGAGGTAGTTTCTGCGATATGAGAGCAAAACTTGGCATAGCATATAATGCAATTAGACTTCACTGGTGTTGAAAAAGTGACGATTACAGGATTTTAACAGATGCGTGTATTTAGGAGAATTTGAGGACTTCTTTCTTTTTAAGTCACTGCATTGTCTTCAAATACAGCATGCAGGTCAACCTGCCAGTTATTGTGTATGTTGATGTGCAGATATATTCCCGCTACGAAAAAAGAACAAAGAACACAATACAAATGTGTAGTGAGACCTGAATTCAGACACGAGTATTTTATAATGATATAACAATTTGTGACAGCAGAAAGTAGATGTAGAAAACAAAAACGGACCAACCTATTTATGATTAAATACACACGTACCAGGATAATCATTACATTGGTTGAGTTTGGGCAGCTCCTCGTAACGGATCTGTAAATATATATTCCCAGTATATATAACAGAAATCTGCTAAAACAGTCGAACATAAAACGGATGGGAATCTTTATATATTCTAGTTTAACTCTTAACATATGTTTTATATCAAGTCGTCTCTAAACAGAGAGAGAGAGAGAGAGAGAGAGAGAGAGAGAGAGAGAGAAACAAGAAACCACATGATACATACCGCAATTACTACAGATACTATCGTAATTAACCCAACACATAAAACACGCCACGCCATCTTGTCACAAAATGAGCAAAATCTTAAACTTTGAATCACTTTTGTCATGTGTATATTATAACTTGAGGTTAATTGAAGCACGAACGCAGAGTGGGGGGGGGGGAGCCACTCGTAGCCGGTGCGCAGAATATTTCCGGACACTTCAGCTGACGAATTTGGAAAATTTACAGGTTGGTTTTCAATCGGCATTTTTGTCATGAATCTTTATCAAAATCTAATGGAAAAATTGTAAGGGCGTGAAGGAAAATCTTTCAATAAGCCTTTGATAGAGTTATGTTTACCGATTGGGAACATTTATGATGAAAATATACTGATTTCGTTGGACACCTCCATTGAGAAATAATGCATATTAAGCGTTAGTTTTGGAAATGCTGTTAAAAAATGTTTAGGTCTTTAAAATGAGAAAGGACATCAATAGATTAAAGTAAAATTATTATTTTACGAAGAATTTTTTTTCCAGGCGTTCCAACAAATATTGGTGGAGAAATAAGCGTTCGAATATCGACAAAATTGTGTCGGCCATTTTAAAAATAACAACATCATTTCCGGTGCTATACATCCTGTCTTAAATTTGATATTTGACCTGTCATACATTGTATATTACATATTAAGATTGTAAGTGAAGGATTATGAAATAGATCTGAAAATATGATTGTGAATAAAAAGCACCGATTTGCATGTGCGATCGTTTTACGTAGCGAAAATTTGTGATGGCCTTATTGACTTCACAGCACATTGATTTCCAGCAAGTCCGATAAGTAGGTTTGTTCTGTTTGTCACTTGATATGACTGTTATAATCTACATTGATAATTTTACGAGTATGCGCATGCGTCAAATATGGCAGACGTTCAAATTTTCAGCTGATAAAAAACAAACTGTTTTCACTTAATTATATTGGATTTATTGTGAAAAGTGCTTGGACTTTCGATAATTAAGAAAAGTTATCATCCGTGCGTCAATGTGTGTCTTTTCTGGAACATTTTAAACCGTTTATATGGGCAGAAAACGCAAAACCAATTCGCCCGCCAATATTGTGCAAGTGACAACAAAGAGAAAAGTCAAAATGGATCAAAGCTACACATCGCCAAATAATCAGCAATATGGACAAAACGGCATATACATGAACGGGCAAGTACCTTATAATGGATATATAAACAATGGCTCACAAAATCAAACCAACAATCCAAATTCAAACTTTGTGTATAACCAGTCGCCCCCACCCCCTACACCGACTATGACTCCAAATGTGCAATTTAACCTGCCTAGTTCGCCGTGCACACCTGTAGCACAGATGTCAAATATAAATGATCAATCCATGAATCAAGTGATCTTAAAAAAACTAGAATCCATTGAATGTAGTCAACGGTCGATTGATAATAGACTAAACAAGCTGGACACAATAGAAAATCAGGTCACGTTATTGTCCCAGAAATTCACCCAATTAGACTGTCGCATATCATCACTAGAATCAAAAGTGCATAATTCAGATACTAAAATGTTAGAAATAGAAACAAGTCGTAATTATGACAGCCAAAGTTGTGATGAATTGAGGGCAAAACAATTAGAACTAGATACGCTACTTAAAACTGAAAAATTACACAATACGCGATTAGCAGCGAGACTAGATGGCATTACACGGGATAACGGTCAATTGAACGAATCTCTTCTCGATATTCAGTCCCGCACAATGCGTGACAATCTATTGTTTTTCAATTTTGAAGAGTGTGGACGTGAGGCTGATCGCAAGGAGGAAAACTGTACCGACAAAATTCTAGGCTATTGTGAAGATACACTCCAAATTCAGGACGCGCGCACGCAGGTGAAAATTGATCGTGCCCACAGAATCGGAAAGTACGATACAAAGAAAAAGCGTCCGATCGTTGTAAAATTTAACTTCTTCCGGGATAAACTTAACATTAAGCAGGCAGTCCAAGATAAATTGGAAACCACGGAAATTCGTGTAGGGGACCAGTACCCTAAACCTATTCAGGAACGTCGCAAAAAACTTATACCTATGCTGAAAAGAGCAAAAGAAGAAAATAAGCGTGCAGTCTTATCTTATGATAAATTATACATTAACGGTCGAGTTTACACTGCGGACATGGTACCGACGACTTTTGCACCGACCGGCGCAGAACCCATGGCTACCCATGCTCCATCATACTAGGATGAGGATGTGAAGCAGTTGAAATTTCTCCTCTGGAATGTCCAGGGGATTACAAACAAACTTATGGACAGTGATTTCTTGAATTTTGTGAATAAATATGACATACTTTTGTTTACAGAAACGTGGAACTCAAAAATTGCAAACGTTGACATTGATCATTTTGATTATTTTTCATGCCCAAGACCTAAATCAAACCGTAAAGCTAAAAGGGATAGTGGAGGTGTTATAATTTATTACAATAAGAAATATGCTAATAATATTGAACTTGTTAATTTAAATAATAAGGGTATTGTATGGTTTAAATTAAATAAATCTTATTTCGGAACGGATAATGATCTGTATTTCTGTACGTGCTATATTCCACCAGAGGATTCAAAGGTCTATAAAAGCGCTATTTCTCCTCTTTATGAATTTGATTTTTTCGACCAGTTAAATATCGATATTAGTAGGTATAGTAATCTAGGTGATGTTTACGTCACAGGTGATCTGAATGCCAGAACAGGTAAAAGGTCAGACACGGTTGATAACATAAACCTACAACGGTATGTTAATATGCCACAGAGCGACATACACGTGCAAGATATCCCTTCACGGTCATCACACGATAATGTTTGTAATAGCTTTGGGAACAAATTATTAAGCCTTTGTAAGGAAAATGGACTTAGTATTGTTAACGGCCGCCTTGAAGAAGGTAATTTTACGTGTCATAATTTAAATCGTAACAGGGTAGCTGCAAGTGTTGTCGATTATGTTATTACAAATTTTAACAATTTTCCATGTATAAATAATATGAACGTTTTTGACTTGACCGAGTTCTCAGACCATTGTCCTATCCATTTTTCATTAAATTTTGATAATTTACAGATGTATAAAACTGATAATTTAACTTATGAAAAAATAGTATGGGACAACTCTGATCCACAGGTGTTTCAAAACATATTAGAGGAACAAAAATACCTATTTGATGAAATATCCCAGAAGTTGTTATCAAACAGCATTGATATTAACTCGTGTATAGAGAATTTTTCTGAAATAGTATATAACATTTCTTTTAAGACGAACGGACGTACTTTTAATAGCCGCCCAAAACGTAAGCTTATTAAAAAGGCATCTTGGTTTAATGATGAATGTAAAAATCTTAAAACTTTATTTTATAACAATAAGAGACTTTATAAAATGGATCCTACGGAAGATAATAGATTTCGTTTACTAACTAGTAGAAATGATTTTGCGAAAGCAAAGAGAAAAGCAAAATATGTTTATTTTAAAAAAGAAAAAACAAATTTGTCAAAATTAAGCAAAAGTAATACACGTAAATTTTGGAAATATATTAAAAAATATCAAACGAAAAAAGGTAAAAATTATTCTGATATCAATTTGAATGAATTTTTCGAGCATTTTAAAAACCTCTCAAATACAGCTCATAGCCATTTTAACCCAGATGATGATATAAATATAGACAGAGAATCTTTGGATATAGCTGAACTGGATTGTTCTTTTACTATTGCTGAAATAAAAAATACTATTTCATCAATGAAACGCCATAAAAGTTGCGATTTTAGTAATAATGTAGCTGACTTTTTTATCGATTCAAAAGACTTTATTTCACCGTATCTTGTTCAAATATTTAATAATATATACGACACTGGAAATTATCCGGACTGTTGGGGAAAAGGTGTAATTATTCCTATACATAAAAAGGGCGATTTATCTAATCCGTCTAATTATCGTGGCATTACTTTAACAAATATAATGTCAAAAATATTCTCTCTCACCCTGCGTAATAGAATAAATAAATGGTGCGAGGCGGAACACACTTTTAACGAGGCACAATTCGGCTTTCGCGATAGTCATAGTACTACAGATTGTATATTTATTTTGCATTCAATAATTCAAAATGTTTTGATAAAAAAATCAAAATTATATTGTATTTTCGTGGATTATATGAAGGCGTTCGATACCGTTATTCATGATGCCCTTTGGATTAAGCTAGTCCAATCCGGTATAAGTTGTAAGATGGTTAACATAATTAAAGCAATTTACGGCAACGTTAAATCATGTGTTAAGTTAAATGATTTGTCGTTCTCAAATTTCTTTGATGTATCGCTAGGTTTAAAACAAGGGGAACCACTCTCTCCGCTTCTGTTTATTCTTTTTGTTAACGATATAAGCACTACTATTGATCTTAATGAATTAACTGACAAAGATGTAGAACAGTTATCTTTATATATGTTACTTTTTGCTGATGACATAGCATTGTTTACAACAAATCCACTAAGTTTACAAAAACAAATTGATAATTTATTTCAATATTCAACCAAATGGGGATTAAAAATAAATGTAGATAAAACAAAAATTTGTATCTTTGAAAAAAGAAAACAACAACATAACCATGAATGGTTTATAAATAATGAAAAAATAGAAATTGTTGATAATTTCTGCTACTTGGGTATTAAATTCCATTACACTGGAAATATGTCACATGCTGTAAAGGCATTATCAGATCAAGCACTCAGAGCATATAACAGTTTACTTTCAGTATTCACTAGGGTTAAATTAGATATCAAAACTAAATTATCTTTATTTGATTCTATGGTTGTGCCAATTTTATTATACGGATCAGAAATTTGGGGTATTTATGAAAATAAGGAATTAGATAAATTACATATTAAGTTTTGCAAACGCATCTTAGGTGTTAAACCACAAACTCCTAACGTAGCTGTATTAGGTGAACTAGGGAGATTTCCATTATCTGTTATCTGTAAACAACGTGCTATAAGCTATTGGACAAAAGTTATGAAAAAAACCAATTCTATTCAATTTAAAGTTTTTAATGAACAATGTACTTTACAAAATACCAGCTGTTGGGCTGGTAGTATGCACATGCTTTTAAATCGGCTGGGTTTTGGAGATATTTGGTTGAATTACAATTTAAACGCAAATTATTTCCCCATGTTAAAACAAAGGATTTGTGATCAGTATTTACAAAATTGGAATACAGCTCTTCAAAATATGCCCAAATTAGACTATTTAAGAAAATTTAAAACATGTCTTGAATATGAATTTTACTTGGATTTTATTCCAAATGAAACAAACCGTAAAAATTTAACAAGATTTAGACTGAGTGCGCATAATTTAGAAATTGAAACTGGGAGATACACAAATGTACAAAGGGAAAATCGTTTTTGTAGAGTATGTAATGGGAGGTTGGTTGAATCGGAGTATCATTTTCTATTATGTTGTCCTACATATAGAACAATCAGAAGTAAATATATTAAACATAGTGCTTTTCCAAATATTAATAGTTTTAAAAACATTATGTCATCAAGGAATAAAAAAAGTATTTGTAATCTGGCAAAATTTATAACCGAAGCTCAAAAGCTAAGGCAAGAAACTTTAAACAATTTGATTGATTATTGATATGATTATAAATGATTCTGTAATTATAGATGTATAAATAACATGACTGCTTCAGTTTGAATATGTGATATGTATGTATTTGATTGTATTACATATAATTGTATGTATTTGTTTTGTATTTCATATAATTGTATGTCTATGCCATATTTAAATTAATTTGAATGTGTAAATGGCCATAGGCAATGTTTTGCTGATATGCCAATAAACTTGAAACTTGATAATTTTACGGGATGGTAACAAGACACAGAAAAGTGATTTTTGGTAAGTCGCGAAAACTTTTTGTCGATATCGATCATTATGACAGATTTTAGTTATATTTATAGTTTTATTAAAGTTATATATTGCATAACTCGTTTTACATGGATATTCTGGATTTCACAATGTAAAATTTATACATTCTGTGAAGTGGTCAATTTCATAAAGATTCAAACTCTGCATCTATTTAAATCATATGATTAAATAAGCACTAAATCACCAATCTGATCCGATCCTCCTGTGTCATTTGACAGTCTTGGTCTATTCAAAATACTGTGATTGTGATGGACAAGTTTGATGGGGGAGGGGGGAGCGTTAGCCTTGCATGCATAAGGTTGTGGGTTTGATCCCTGGTCGGGTCATACCAAATGCTACAAGAAACCTCCTCGCTTGGCACTAAGCATTTAGGGGATAGTTCTAGGTCTGGTCTCTTTTGTGGCTCAGAATACTGTCTGAAACATTGTTGAAAGCAGATAGACCCCATACATCAGTGATCTTCCCGCAACGGTCTCTTTGATGATTGATATAATACATTATCTGGAATTTTAATTCGTCTATTACCGCTGATTCAAGTGGGAAAATTTTCTTTTTTGCGGAGATCGAATGCCATGAAAGAAATACATGTACTTTACAATATTTTACTCCCCAAGTTCCCCAGGTCATGACATAGTTAAATAACATCAACTGTGAAGTAATACACTTGCATTCATTTTACAGTTTGGGCCGTTCCTTTATATATTCATGTAAAATAACAAATTATTAACATATATATGGTTCCTGTTGTTGAGTACATCTTTATAGTGTAATGTAGCACACTTTTCTACATGAAAAAAAATTCAGTTTCAAGTCCTGGTGAAGACCTCAACACTCTCAACCATTGTACAAAACAATTGATTATATCAGCCAGAACTATAACATGAATGCTATTGTTGTATAATACATACTACACAGACATTGAACTAGCGTGATGTTTTTTATCAACTGTCATGAAAACTCCAAATTGTTCTCATTCCTGAAATAAACACGCCCCAATTTACTGATCAAAACATTTGTACTAATTCGTAAAAGATTTGCATTGCTTAGTAAGAAGCCTCCACCAGATATCCTTAGTTGGGATTGAACCAACATCTTCCATCTTAAAGACAGATGTACTTCTTTGTACTATAAGGATGCGTTTTGAAGATATATTACAGCACTGCACACTAATTATTAATTAAATCCCGTTTCACTGGCTGCTACAATAACATAATTTGTTGAGAAACTTATAAGTAATTAAAGGACAATAACTCAATCTTATCTATCAACATTTGAAACATGGTCTGCCCGGTGTTCGTCAAATATTAGTGAAAGCAAAGTGTAATCTATCAACACTTGGAAGGTGGTCTTCCAGGTGTTCGTCAAATATAAGTGACTGCAAAGTCTAATATATCAACACTTGGAGGGCGTCTGCCAGGTGTTCGTCAAATATTAGTGACAGCAAAATCTAATCTATTAACATTTGAAAGGCGGTCTTCAAGGTGTTCGTCAAATATAAGTGACAGAAAAGTTTAATCTATTAACACTTGGAAGGTTGTCTGCCAGGTGTTCGTCAAATATTAGTAACAGCAAAGTCTAATCTATCAACATCTGAAAGGTGGTCTGCCAGGTATTCGTCAAACATTATTAACAGCAAAGTCTTATCTATCAACACTGAGAAGGTTGTCTACCAGGTGTTCGTCAAATATTAGTTACAGCAAAGTCTTATCTATCAACACTTGAAAGGTGGTCTACCAAGGTGTTCAGCACAGCGCTGTGATGGATGATTTTCGCCCACGCAGTGAATGTTACATTGACAAGCACAGCTGGCTCGAGACTTTCAAACCGAACCAAAACGAAGGGACTTGTCCACCCCTTTTGGTTGGTGTTCAGGTAATACTTTACTGGGAAGAAATAAACGAATTTAAGAATGATAGAGAGGTATTTTGAGATTATCAAAGATATTACACCCGTGATTATAAAATCATGATGGACACATTAATCTCCAAATTTACATAAAGAAATCTCATATTAAAGGGAATATATCAGAAAAAAACGCTTTAAATGCCTTAATAATAAAATGGATCAAAGGCATCTCATTATCATTAATAGATAAAAATTTGAATAGTTTGAAATATCAAACCCACCAAACCATGACAGAAGTCAATATTTAGATTGGAGTGGTAAACTTGAAATGATATACCTATTCTAAAAATAGACGGCTCTTAAATACATTTTGACGACCATCACATCGTCATTCGGACTCTTTCTAAGATGAATGTGTTTTATAACGTGTAAACCTGCATAACGGATCAAACTGAAAACAAAATGAAATCAAGTGACTCATTTAATAAGTCACAAAATATGTTGCAATTTTAAGCGGGAAATTTATTTTTGTCTAACATTGGCGTGTAGCCCAAGTTAGGAAATCCTTTTTCAATATATAATTTGGCATGTTTAAATAGATATTCTTTAGGCAAGATAAATATGAGGGGAAAAACTGTTTTCAGCCAATTATAAAATTTTGAAAAATCCTGATATTTCCCTTTAAAGAAATCATAAAGAGTTGTATAAAACTAGTGGTGTCTGGCTATAGTCTTAGAAACAAAAATACAAGATCTGCAGAAAAGTATACCGTTTAAATCCCAAACCTTAACATAAAAGCCGCAAGATGGCTCTGGCTCAGGTTTTACATAAGTTTATACATGATAAAAATCAGAGAACCCTGTTTTAAAGATTTTGTAATAATTTTTTATACTACTAGGTTATAGTAGTAATTTAGCACATTGTACCACAACTGACATGTAGAGAATACAGTTGTTGCACATTAGTCAATCCTGCTGATAAGTCCCTGCCGGTGCAGAAAGTTTTCCAACTTTAACAAGCCTTTATCACTATACTCAGCATGATCCTATTTGAAAGTCAAGAAATATTATGACAAAACATTGGAAAATTTGTAAGAATTTCGGGATTTTACAATGATTTTTCATTTTGAAGTAACAGTATACCATGATGCTATAATCATAATATTTTACGGTGGTTAAATCTATTTCTTCATGTCGTTTTTTACATTACGATATGCATGTTTTATACTTACGTTCCCCGCACACGTGACTGTGATGAAGTCAGAGTCCCACTGGTTCTGGATGAAGGCCGGAACAGTGTCGTTTGTGTAGACTTCCGGTATCCAGTTACGTATCTGCATATTAACATAATTATATGTGAAAGTAAAATAATAAAATACAACTTTTGAGCCTTAAATCTATGGTGGTATATTTATGCTATAACATAACCAGTTAATTATGAAGGAGTTGGTTAAAAACTCTAAGTCGAGATACATCAAACAGTTAAGAAAGCTGGTTAAGCAAAAATGTCGCGATACGGACTAATCCTGCGATAGCACAACGTGGTCTAGTTATCGAGCATCGGACTCAGGATCGGAGGGTCGTTGGTTCGGTCCTCCGCCACGGTCATATATGGTATTCTTGAGCAAGACACTTTATTCTTAGTTCTACACAGGAACATATAAGTTGTAACAACTTGTTTTACAATCGACGTAAATTAAATACATTTAAAAGATATTAGCAGCAACAATATCAAATTTGTATCTACGTCCATTTGAGATCCGAATGCTTACATCTTAATAAATCCCATTTTAAAGCAACTATACACGCTTTGCACTACGTACGACATTGCTACAATTACATATAATGCAAATGTATAACGTATATTTACCCTATCGAGAGTGAGCATAATGCACGGTTGTCCATCAGCATAAACAAAATCTTGTTGCACAACAAAATCTGGACCAGCATCGATCCGGGCAATCCGACATGCCCTATTCCATGTGTCAGGGTCCCTATCATCTTAGGTCCAAAGTATATATAACTATATTTCTGTCCCAATCATCTGTATGTTTTAGGTATTCATAATTATATTTCTGTCCCAATCATCTGTATGTCCGAAGTATTTATAACAGAAATATAGTTATGAATCCTTCGGACATAGGATGAATGGGACAGAAATATAGTTATGAATACCTCGGACTTTCTGCTGGTTGGGACAGAAATTAAGTAATTAATACTTCGAACCTAAAGATGATTGCGACAGAAATATAGTTATATATACTTTGGACATACAGATGATTCGGAAAGAAATATAGTTATGAATACGTAGGACAAACAAATGATTTGGACAGAGATATAGTTATACATACTTCGGACCAACTGATGATTGGGACAGAAATATAGTTATAAATACCTTGGACATTCAAATGATTCGGAAAGAAATATAGTTATGAATATTTAGGACATACAAATGATTGGGACAGAGATATAGTTATAAATACTTCGGATCAACTGATGATTCGGACAGAAATATAGTTATGAATACCTAGGACATTCAGATGATAGGGAGAAATATAGTTATAAATACTTCGGATCTACAGATGATTCGGAAAGAAATATAGTTATAAATACTTCAGAACTACATATTATTGGTACATAAATAACGTTATCAATACTTCGGACATACAGATGCTTGGGATAGAAATATAGGTATGAATACTTTGAACTACAGATGCTTGGGGCAGAAATATAGTTATGAATACATCAGAACTACAGACGATTTGGGCAGAAATATAGTTATGAATACTTCTAGAACTACGGATGATTCGGGCAGAAATATAGTTATAAATACTTCGGAACTACAGACGACTGGGACAGAAATATAGTTATGAATTCTTCAAACCTACAGATGATTGGGACAGAAATATAGATATGAATACTTCGGACCTACAGATAAGTGGAGAAGAAATATAATTATGAATATTTCGGAACTACAGAAGATTGGGGCAGAAATATAGTTATGCATATTTTGGGCCTACAGATGATTTGAAGACAGAAATAGAGCTATAAATACAAAGGACCTACTGAAAGTTTGGACAGAAATATAATCATGAATACCTCAGACCTACAGATGATTCGGACATTAATATAGTTGTGAATACTTCGGACCTACATGTGATTGGAACAGAAATATCGTTATGAAAGCTTCGGACCTACTGATGTTTAAAACAGAAATATAGTTATGAATACTTCGGACCTACCGATAATTGGGACAGAAATATAGCTATGAATTCTTTGGAACAACAGATGATGGGGACAGAAATATAGTTATGAATACTAAGGACATAACGTGATTGGGAGAGAACTATAGCTATGAATACTTTGGACCTACAGATGATTGAGACAGAAATACAATTATGAACACTTTGGACATTCTGATGGTCGGGACAGAAATATAGTAATGAATACATAGGACCTACTGAAAATTGATAGAGAAATATAGTTATGAATTCTTCGGACCTACAGATAATTGGGACATAAATAAAGTTATGAATGCTTCGGACATATAGATGTTTTTGGACAAAAATATAGTTATGAAAACTTTGGACCTATCGATGCTTGGAACAGAAATATAATTATGAGTACTTCGGACCTACAAAATATTGGTACATAAATATAGTTATAAATACTTCGGACATAGAGATGCTTGGGATAGAAATATAGGTATAAATACATCGGAACTACAGATGATAGGGGCAGAAATATAATTATGAATACTTTAAGAACTACAGATGCTTGGGGCAGAAATATTGTTATGAATACATCGGAACTACAGATAATTGGGGCAGAAATATAATTATGAATACTTCTAGAACTAGAGATGATTGGGGCAGAAATATAGTTAAAAATACTTCGGAACTACAGACGACTGGGACAGAAATATAGCTATGAATACTTCGGAACTACAGAAGATTGGGGCAGAAATATAGTTATGAATATTTTGGGCCTACAGATGATTTGGAGACGGAAATATAGCTATAAATACAAAGGACCTACTGACAAATTGGACAGAAATATAGTTATGAATAATTCGGACCTACAGGTGATTGGAACAGAAATATAGTTATGAATATTTCGGAACTACAGGTGATTGGAGAAGAAATATAATTATGAATATTTCGGAACTACAGAAGATTGAGGCAGAAATATTGTTATGAATATTTTGGGCCTATATATGATTTGGAGACAGAAATATAGCTATACATACATAGGACCTACTAATAATTTGGACAAAAATATAGTTATGAATAGTTCGGACATACAGATGATTCGGACATTAATATAATTATGAATACTTCGAACCTACAGGTGATTGGAACAGAAATATCGTTATGAAAACTTCGGACCTACTTACGCTTAAAACAGAGATATAGTTATGAATACTTCGGACCTACCGATAATTGGGACAGAAATATTGTTATGAATTCTTTGGAACAACAGATGATCGGGACAGAAATAAAGTTATGAATACTTTGGACCTACAGATGATTGAGACAGAAATATAGTTATGAATACTTCGGACATTCTGATGGTTGGGACAGAAATATAGTAATGAATACATAGGTCTTACTGAAAATTTATAGAGAAATATAGTTATGATTTCTTCGGACCTACAGGTAATTGGGACATAAATATATTTATGAATGCTTCGGACATACAGGTGTTTTTGGACAGAAATGTAGTTATGAAAACTTTGGACCTATTGATGCTTGGAACAGAAATATAGTTATGAGTACTTCGGACCTACAGATAATTGGGACAGAAATATAGTTATGAAAACTTTGGACCTATTGGTGCTTTGAACAATAATATAGTTATGACTACTTTGGACCTACAGATAATTGGGACAGAAATATAGTTATGAATACTTCGGAACAACAGATGATCGAGACAGAAATATAGTTATGTAATCTTCGTACCGACAAATCATTGGGACAGAAATATAGCTATAAATACATAGGACCTACTAATAATTTGGACAGAAATATAGTTATAAATAGTTCGGACATACAGATGATTCGGACATTAATATAATTATGAATACTTCGGACCTACAGGTGATTGGAACAGAAATATCGTTATGAAAACTTCGGACCTACTTACGCTTAAAACAGAGATATAGTTATGAATACTTCGGACCTACCGATAATTGGGACAGAAATATTGTTATGAATTCTTTGGAACAACAGATGATCGGGACAGAAATAAAGTTATGAATACTTCGGACCTACAGATGATTGAGACAGAAATATAGTTATGAATACTTCGGACATTCTGATGGTTCGGACAGAAATATAGTAATGAATACATAGGTCTTACTGAAAATTTATAGAGAAATATAGTTATGATTTCTTCGGACCTACAGGTAATTGGGACATAAATATATTCATGAATGCTTCGGACATACAGGTGTTTTTGGACAGAAATGTAGTTATGAAAACTTTGGACCTATTGATGCTTGGAACAGAAATATAGTTATGAGTACTTCGGACCTACAGATAATTGGGACAGAAATATAGTTATGAATTCTTTGGAACAACAGATGATCGGGACAGAAATATAGTTATGAATACTTAGTACATAAGGTGATTGGGACAGAAAGATAGTTATGAATACTTTCGACCTACAGATGATTGAGACAGAAATATAGTTGTGAATACTTCGTACATTCTGATGGTTGGGACAGAAATATAGTAATGAATACATAGGACTTACTGAAAATTTATAGAGAAATACATATGCTTGGGACAGAAATATAGTTATGAATATTTTGGACCTACATATGATTGGGACAGAAATATAGTTATGAATACTTTGGATTTTCAGATGATTATTACAGAAATACAGTTTGGAATACTCCGGCCCTACAGATGATTGGTACAGATATATAGTTATGAATACTTCGGACCTTCATATGATTGGGACAGATATATAGTTATACATATTTCTGACCTACAGATAACTGGGACAGAAATATAGTGACGACTTCTTCTGGCTTACTGATTATTGGGACAGAAATATAGTTATAAATACTTTGAACCAACAGATGGTTGGGACAGAAATATAGTTATGAATACTTCGGACCTACCTTAATCTGTTTTTGTAGTCATTTATAATAAAGTATCGTTTTAAAGTAGATTGAATTAAATCTGGTTGAATAAAACAATTAAAAAGAAATAATTTAAATGCTGTAACCCTTTTGGCATTTTTGTTACCAAATGTAAATATTACTGATCGACTGTTGTCCCATTTGCATCAAAACAACAACTTTGCAACTGCCCTACCAAAATCATAATTTTGGGACACATATATCCCTGGAAATGGCTTACCGGGTAACCAAAATACGACAGACTCACATGAAGATAGCCACCATCATTCTGAACTATCGATACAACAATAAAAATGTGGTTTTCATTTATATGGTTTTGGTATGATTCTGGGGCATGTAATTTTTAATGTTATTTTTTACGTTATGGACTCTTTATAAATAAACCGCAACGATGGTCAAGTGTTAGGGCGCCCGTCTCGCATGCGGTAGATCGTATTTCAATCCCCGGCTGGGTCACATCAAAGTCTTTGAAATGGTACTAGAAACTTTCTTGCTTAGTGGTCAGTATTTAGAGGTTAGTTTTATGCCTGGTCGGCGCGGTGTCTGTACAAAGTGACTGGGTGGGGTATTATACCATGTGTCTGAGGCATCATACTCCAGTATGACAGTGCTTAGAATACTGTCTCCAATAGACACCGTTGTGATGTAACTGAAATATTGTTGGAAGTGACGCTAAACACCATACAAGAACTTGATCAAATAATAGTTTGCATTAAACTAAATTTCAATAAGAGTTTGGAAATGTCGATTTGCATTTCGTTTGTTCAAGTTCGGCTGATTTACTCAGCCCTAATTTTCTCTTCCAAGATATTAACATACTTGTCATAGGTGCTTTCTCTTGCCTTGTTGCTTCGTACAAGAGTACTTATGTCCGGTATGTTAGGTTCGAATGAAAGACCTGCAATTAAAGAAACACAGAGTAACTTGATATTTTGTTGTTTTTTATGAGTTAAAGTGAAATCTCCTAGAATTATTTCAATAATCTCACTGTTAGAAGTTTCAACATTCTTTATATCATAGAACAAACACAATAAGTTATAGAGGACGCACACCACTACTATTTCCCTTGAGTGCTCCGGACCTACAGATGAGACGGTAAAAATAAAACTTTAGTTCTCTTTTTCTTTCTTTTTTTTTCAGGGTTTTATACTGCAATGATTTATTTTTTCATCACAACTGAAAATTTAATGCTGATACCAGCTTTCTGGACAATTCTGTGCCATTTCGGAATTGTTGGCTCGAACCGCGTGGCGGGCGAATAGTTGACATATTATTACTCTGGAAATTGATAGGTCTGACAATTTTAATTTTGAATTGAATTTAAAAAAAAACACCGGTCAATGCATGCGTTTTACCCTTTACACTTGCATATCGTGAACCAGTGAATAATTTGAGCCCAGCCACATGTTGCATATTTTGATTTTTCACTGTGTTTTGGACATAAATATTACAATGGAGCCCTATTGGAAATGTAATAGTGGTGTGAGACGTTGGCAACGAAACAACAATTCACCCGTGAACAATGTAGTTGACATACCATTTCAATGCTCGCTAAAATCCTTTTCAGTGCTTACTGGAATAAAAGAAGCACAACACATGGTTCAATAGGGACTTACTTCGAAATAAAAAAGTGACACCAATGTAAACAATCCATTATACAATCACTAACGTCAACATAATAACAAATGTAGGATATGGACATTTACAATCTTGATTGACACCAATGTAAACAATCAAGTCTACAATCCCTAACGTCAACATAATAATTAATGTAGGATATGGACATTTACAATCTTGATTGACACTAATGTACACAATTAAGTCCACAATCACCTACGTCAACATAATAAACAATGTAGGATATGGACATTTACAATCTTGATTGACACCAGTGTAAACAATCAATTCCATACTCTCTAACGTCAACATAATAATCAATGTAGGATATGGACATTTACAATCTTGATTGACACCAATGTAAATAATCAAGTCCACAATCACTAACGTCAACATAATAAACAATGTAGGATATAGACATTTACAATCTTGATTGACACCAATGTAAACAATCAAGTCTACAATCCTTAACGTCAACATAATAATTAATGTAGGATATGGACATTTACAATCTTGATTGACACCAATGTGAACAATCAAGTCCACAATGACCTACGTCAACATAATAAACAATGTAGGATATGGACATTTACAATCTTGATTGACACCAATGTAAACAATCAAGTCCACACTCACTATCGCCAACATAATAATCAATGTAGGATATGGACATTTACAATCTTGATTGACAACAAGTAAACAATTAAGTCCACAATCACTAACGTCAACAAAATAAACAATGTAGGACATGGACATTGGCAATCTTGATAGACACCAATGTAAACAATCAAGTCGACAATCACTAACGTCAGCATAATAATCAATGTAGGATATGGACATTTACAATCTTGATTGACACCAATGTAAACAATTAAGTCCACAATCACTAACGTCAACATAATAAACAATGTAGGATATAGACATTTACAATCTTGATAGATATGCGATTGCATGTCATTTTCTGTGTTGTGTTATCATAACTTTTCCTGTGTAGCGTTTTCATATCTTTTCTTGTGTTGTGTTTTCATGTTTATTGTTCGGTTACGTTATTATAACTTTCCCTGTGTTGCGTTTTCATATCTCTTCCTGTGTTGTGTTTTTATATATCTTCCTGTGTTGCGTTTTTATATCTCTTCCTGTGTTGCGTTTTTATATCTTTTCACTTGCTGAGTTTACCTACTTCCTGTGTTGTGTTTTCAAATCTCTCCTGTGTTATGTTTTCATATCTTATTCTGTGTTGCGTTTTTATATCTCTTCCTGTGTTGCGTTTTTATATCTCTTCCTCTGTTGTGTTTCCATATCTCTTCACGTGCTGCGTTTACATACTTCCTGTGTTGTGTTTTCATATCTCTCCTGTGTCGTGTTTTCGTATCTTGTTCTGTGTTGCGTTTTCATATATCTTCATGCGTTGCGTTTTTATAACTCTTCCTGTGTTGCGTTTTCATATATCTTCAGTTATTGCTTTTTCATATATCTTCCTGTGTTACGTGCCATATCTCTTCACATGCTGCGTTTACATACTTCCTGTGTTGTGGTTTCATATATATTCCTGTGTTGCGTTTTTATATCTCTTCCAGTGTTGCGTTTTAATATATATATTCCAATGTTGCGTTTTCGTATCTCTTTACGTGCTGCGTTTACATATCTCTATATGTGTTGCGTCTGCATATATCTTGCTATGTTGCGTTTTCATATATCTTCACGTATTGCGTTTTCATATCTCTTACTGTGTTGCGTTTTTATATCTCTTGAGTATACATATAACTGAATAAAATGAGATAAATTAGATTGCTTATATATTACCGTAAATGCTGAATGACCATAAGACAGGATGTGGTGTGTTTTTCCAAGCGCATTTCCTCAGTTCCCTATTCAGACAATGTGCTCTGAAAGAATGCCAGCCTTCAAAGGGCCATGAAGCAGACGGTGTGCAAGGAGAGGTTCGCCAAGTGCATGTTACTTTTCTTATTGTGATTTTACGTTTATCAGTAATTCAAGTGCCTTAAAATCTGCCCAAGAAACAAGTATTTCTATAATGATATAACATTTTGTTACAGTAGAAAGTAGATGTAGAAAACAAATGCGGACCAGCCTATTTATAATTAAATACACACGTTCCAGGATAATTTAGATATCGTCCCATTACATTGTTCAAGTAAACATTTGCAGCATGTTCGACACTACCAAACCGGAAGTTTATCTCAATCGATCTGTGACGTGTGTGTTTGTGTCACCATAGTATTTTGCGTTTTGTCTTATTTCATATACCAAAACCCAACAATAAGCCAACAAATCAGGCAAATCGTATATCGTAATAATCGATAATTGTATAAATATATTTCATTTAAGTACCGTCGGCCATTTTTCTTTATTTATGTAACATGGCACTTCATAGTTAACCATATGAATCCATTGTAATTGTGAATTACACATTCATAAATTTCTAATACATATCCACATGTATACATGTTATTACAGTGTTTCTCATCTTTGGCAACATCCCCAAAGAGAACCCCTGTACCAACCGGCAACATTTGTACGAAGGCAATGTGTTTCCCCAGATGACGTCACTAGCTCCGTACGAGGATCCGGCAATGTAAACACAAGCATTACCCAGAATGCAGTTATACAACATAAATAGAAATTACATATACAACACAAACAAGGAATTATAAAGAAACAAGAGGTTGCCACTAACGTGGTCATATCCCCGGCCACCTTGTTAACCCTTAGATGCATTTCCAGAGAAGTGGATTGAAATTATGCAAAATGAAAAAGTCGCCGAGCACAGAAATCACATGTAAATGCCACAAACTGAAATACGTAGCCAACTGTAATATAACACATTTTCTTGTCCCAGTGAGCACTAGTGTGATGTTCTCAATAGAACCATAAATATGTAAGTTATAACCCAAAAACAAAAGAAAAATAATCTTTGACCAACAGACCCAACTCATTCGCATGACACATCGTCTTGGCCTGGTTAGCATTTGTGCCAATTTATTTAAAAAATCAATCACAACTAAAGAAGATACGGTCCAGAAAGCAGTGGACGGACGGACGGAGCTGTGATCTTGACCTTTGAAGAACATACCCAAGTCATTCTCATGACACATCATCTTGTCCTTGTAAACATTTGTGCCGAGTTATTTAAAAATCCAAACACAACTAATGAAGTTGAGGTCCGGACAGCAGCGGACGGACGGAGCTGTGAACTTGACCTTTGACGAACAGACCCAACCCAATCGCATGACACATCGCCTGGTTAGCAATTGTGCCAAGTTATTTAAAAATACAATCACAACTACAGAATATACGGTCCGGACAGGACGAAACACAGTATATACATTGGATTTTCAAACACTTGACATTCAGCTATGACCTTGAAATTTGACAAACAGACCCAAGTCATTCGCATGACACATCGTTTTGTCCTAGTGAACAATTGTGCCAAGTTATTTAAAATTCCAATCACAACTAAAGAAGATACGGTCCAGACAAGAGGAAACACAGTGTATACATTGGATTTTCAAACACTTGACCTTGAGCTTTTACCTAGACCTTTGACGAACCGATCCAAGTCATTCACGTGACACATCGTCTTGTCCTAGTGAACATTTGTGCCAAGTTATTTAAAATTCCAATTACAACTGAAAGAGATAGCAGGGGATGCACGGAAGGACGGACGCAGTTCATTTCTATATCCCCCGCTCCGCTCTTCGGGCGGTGGCGAGGGATAATAAAGCAGTTTCGAATACAAATACTTTTTTACGATCTATACGAAGTGAATTTACAATACTAATGTTAGCGATACAATATAAATATAGAATATGAACAAAAATTATACAAATTCAAATCAACAGTTATTAAATAGAAATTAGAATTATAGAATACAAATGAAATAAGTAAATCTTTAAACGGGGCGGTAGTCTAATGGATAGAGTGTTGGCCGCTCAGGCCAGATGTTGCGGGTTCGATCCCGAGCTCGACCAGATGACTCTCATAAATCAACACTCAGTACTGGTTCTACCCAAGAAACGGACTCGAGAGCGGTTCATATAAGCTCTGAGCTTTCATCGCAGTCGAGCTAAAATACATTAGTATTAACTAAATCTCCTCAAGCCAATACTACCGTCCTAATATGTATGATAAGTTATATGTAGAAAATGCCTTAAATCCCACCCACCCCTTCCTTCCTAAAATCGACACATGGTGTTTGTTTATTATAGTGTCACCACTATTGAAAGGGCCAGCCACACTGGGCTTATGAGACACCTTTATGTTGTACACAGTTACTTCCCAAAAGCTGTCATTTCCAGATGTCAGGCTGTTAGACATTCGGTACCCCTCAATTTAACTAGCTGCTGGGTGAGCAACCGGCCGCATCAGAAAAAAATCCAAGTGCTTCCACCGTGATTCGAACCTTCTACCTCCCGCTTCCGAGGCGGGCGCCTTAACCACATATATGTTACAAACGTCTTTGTCTTTTTTTCTCTCTGTGTGTCTGAGAGTAAGAGTAGAAATGACACAATGTTTGTAACGTGCGATGAACATGTTTTCACTGTTAAAACAGTTATCCCTACTTCCAGTTAGGCCGTGTATGATACTACTGTGAATTTAGCGTGCACGTGAGGACGTTACGGACGGTTGGTGAGTTAAGCACTTAACTCTGATAAGGTTTTAAATTGGTAACCGCCTATTCCAGTTACAACAAAATATATACAGCATAAATGACAATATTAAAAAAACACCAAGTTACAAACCGCAGATACTGCAGATAGTATCGCCATTAACACAAGACACGAAACAAGTCCGCGTATCTTGTCACAATTCGAGCAGGATATATTAAATGTTAAAATATTCTCTTTCTTCATGAATTATAATGAGCTTTACTCAAGCATGTTTTGTAGCAACAGTGATGCAATTTAGTAGTTAAACGGCGCACAGGGACCTACTATCAAACGGACACCTGACAGTTTTGATAAATTACCATTAAAAACTATACTGAACGTAGCAATAACAGTTCTACTAACTTGTAATTAAATAAGTGGACTACTTTCTATTAGCAATATTTCAAGAGTATCCACTTGTAAAACGAGGTTTTACTGTAATTTGCGATAAATATTTGACCTCATTGAATGAGTTTTCCCAATTACAACATTTCAAATTTATGTACGTTTAACGTTCGATGGCTCTTTTTTTCACCATATATAGAGACAACGATGTACATAAATATCAGGAATGTGCACTCACGAGATTTGAAAACGCACCACATGAAGATGTATGAAAACGCAACACAGGATGTAGAGGGAACTTATTTGGAAATGAAAAAAACGACACCAATGCAAGAGGTTCTAAACATCCCAAGACAGAAGAATTATTGATTCCATTCTAAATTAAAATGAGCACGCAAGCATCGATAACATGCTTATTTGAACTTTTGATCAATTTGTCGATTCCTTTTCAGTAAATTGTCTTATGGGCATCATTTGATTAATAATCCCCCATGTTGTGTTCTCTTGAAATGAATTGTGCACAAACTTCCGACCGCCACGATTCCGAACAATCTTCGTGATTCCCCGTTTTAACGGAAATAGACGACCATTTTGTAGACAAACCTGTCGATAATTGTTTCAGAAAATGAACTATATATTTACTTTTACGTTTGCAAACTTTTCAGTGGTCAAATCTATCACCTGGGAGAGTTAAACTGATATCAATTATTACTAAAAACGACCATTTCACAAGTTTAATGAGCCTGTGGTATAAATGACGCATTTGTATTGTTCAGCACGTGGGCTCAATTTCGAAATTCAGTTCAACAATTTTATTGCGAAATGCTATAAAAAGGTAACAGTGTAATAGGTTATAAGTATTTTTAATTGAAAGCCAATTACATTGTCTTTAGAAAGCAAATTTCTAGATCAAAGATATTTCATAATGCTGGATTCACCAAACAAACAATACAGTAAATATAAATAACAGTCTCCGTGATGATTGATATACAATATTGTGTCTTATCATCATTCGTCTCTCGCTGATTCAAGTGAGAAATTTACCAATAACTTGCGGAAATAGGGTGTGCTTGAGTACTGGTTAACGAGGAAACAGTGGTTCGGTTAACTGATCGTCTGTTAGTCCAAGATGGCATAAAATGACGCTAAATATTCATTCAATCAATTAATCAATCAATTTGATAATGCTATATATAAATATGTATTAACGGGTGATATAATTTCATTTTGACATAAGTGATCAAATATGTTCAAAAAAAGCATACTATGACTTTCCTTTCAAAAATATCATATTTATCTACATAAAAATGCTACCGTCAACATAGTATAATGAAAAAAAATGACACAAAAGAAATATTTATTCCCATGGCAAACTTTTCAAATAATATTACGTGGAGACGTTAGGAATGTACCAAAAATAATGCAGATGGCATTTTTTAATTTATTGATCAGTAATCAAGTTTTATCTTTGACTAGTTAAATATTTTTCATCGTGATGTTACTGGATAATCTTTAACATTTCGTTATGGCTTGTTTTGTTATTCCTTTACATTTGTTAAAATATCTATGCATTTATATCTGAAGTTCTATACCTAATCTGACAATTTAAATGTTAGAAACATACGAGGTTAATTTTGTGGTCCAGCATCATTTCGAGGAGTACAGAAAAATATCAATATGTTATGTTGTTCTTTTAGATTTAACGAATTAAACATGCTTTAAAGCAAAATACACACGAACAAATTAACATAATCAAAATTAACACGATATATGTATACTTTTATTATATAAATTCACAAACGAATATTTGGAAATACATGTATATTTCTAACTATATGTTTATATTATTCAAGCGAAGTAGGTCTGTCCGATATTTGTCTAATCTACCAACACTTGCAAGGTGGTCTGCCCGATGTTCGTCAAATTAGGTACAGTAAAGTCTAATCTACCAACACTTGCAAGGAGGTCTGCCCGATGTTCGTCAAATTAGGGCCAGCAAAGTCTAATTTACCAACACTTGCAAGGTAGTCTGCCCGATGTTCGTCAAATTAGATACAGTAAACCCTAATCTACCAACACTTGCAAGGTGGTCTGCCCGATGTTCGTCAAATTAGGGCCAGCAAAGTCTAATTTACCAACACTTGGAAGGTGGTCTGCCCGGTGCTCAGCACAGCGCTGTGGTGGATGTTTTTCGCCCACGCAGTACATGATACATTGACAAGCACAGCTGGCTCGATGTTTTCAAACCGAACAAAAACGAAGGGACTTGTCCATCCGTGTTGGTTGGTGTTCGGGTAATACTTTACCGGGAAGCCGTGCGCAGGATAGTAGGTCAGGTCTCCTATGTTGTCTTTCGATGTAGGATCCTTAAAAATCGAATTTAAGAATGATAGATTGGTATTTCCAGGTAACGACCAATATTTACGCCTGTGAACATAAATTTAAATGAGCAAATAATTCTCCAAATTTTACTTTAAGAAATCTCACATTTTTATAAATTAATGCTGTCTGACTAGTATTGATTGATTGATTGATTTATTGATTGATTGATTTTGACCGACCGACCGACCGACCGACCGACCGACCGACCGACCCGACCGACTGACCGACCAACCGACCGACCGACTGATTGATTATTTAGCGTCATATTTATGCCATCGAGGGCTAACAGTGGATCTGTGAACCTAAACCCTGTTTCCTTGGATCCCGGAAGCTTAACCAATACTCCAGCACACCCTTTCTCCGTAAGAAGCTAATAACTTTCCCAATTGAATCAACGCTGAGCGACGAATGATAATGAGACGCTATGTCTTTCATCATGGTAACTGTGGCCGGGCGGGTAATCGAACTCCCTTGAATTGATAGTCAGACGTGCTTCAGGCTGAGCTAATCGATCGCGGTTTGACTAACATTAGAAATATAAATTAAACATCTTTAGAATAGTATACAACCTAAAAGCAAGTTGGTATTTTCTTATCAAAATACACGAGTCTGTTTGAAGGTCTGGGAAAACTTATACAACGCATTGCAAAATGTGTGAGAGATTTTACCATGAATTTTACTTTTCAGACTTTAAACTAACAGTATATCGTCATAATATTTTATTGTGGTTAATCTATTTTTTTAAATCCCAAAATGCGTGTTTTATACTTACGTTTCCTTCACATGTTACTGTGATGTAGTTCGGGTCCCACTGGTTCCGGATGGAGACAGGGACTGTATCGTTTGTGTAGACTTCCGGTACCCAGTTACTTATCTGCATATACAAATGATTGTATGTGATGGTAAAAAAAATTAAATAAAACTTGTGAGCAAACCGCCTATGGTGGAATATGTATGCGATTACATAATCGGTTAATTAACTGGAATATGGCTTAAAAACAGTTATAAAGCAAAGAATTCATGATAGGAAGGTCGTTGGTTCGATCCTCCGCCACGGTCATGTGTGGTATCATTAAGAGAGACACCTTATCCGTATATGCTTAGTATTGGTTCTACCCAAGAAGGCTTAGAACGCAATTTGCGTGATTTGAAATAGCTTGTTTCACAATAGTAATAAAATAAATAGGTTTAAAAGAAATTAGCAGCAACAATATCAAATTTGTCCCAACGTCTATTTGAGACCAAATATAGCCTTCTCAATATGACTCTTTTCAGCATTACGTAGGACATACAACTACATATACAGCAAATGTTTAACGTGTAATAGTTACCCTATCAAGTGTGAGCATAATGCACGGTTGTCCATCTTCATAACCAAAACTATGTTGCACAACACAATCAGGACCAGCATCAATCAGGTCAATCCGACATGCCTTATTCCATGTGTCAGGGTCCCTGTACCCTCTGTTGTATGAACAATCGATAACACCCTCATGCCTGACGTCGTATTCTGAATATGAACCAGAATCATATAAAGAGAATCTTACATTAGTGCTTATTCATTATTGAATTTATTAAACGAGTTGGGAAAAATGTATTATACGAGGCTCTGCCGAACATCATATCATTTTTCTCAACGAGTTTGATCAATTCTATAATATATAAGCATGTATGTAAGATTTGTTTGATCCCATAACTCGGAAAATTTACAGTTACCATTTATTTATTAGATCTTCTCTATAAGGAATGAGAAGAAAAAAGGGGGATTTTTGTTTCCGTAAGTCATCGTTTGATTAAAGTCAGTTTTACTCTTTCAGATGATAGAATACATGTTTATTTGATCACTGAGAGACTTTGCAAACAAAAAAAATAAAATTAATATAAAGCACATTATTAGTACATAATTAAGAACAGGTTTTATTTATAAATAAATGTTCGTTTCTTTCCGATAAACACCTTCGGCAGAAAGCGGGGAGTTACGTAGCTTGTTCGGAAACGCGTCGGTCGGTAATATATGATGAATTCACTTCAGAGAGAAACATAGTATGGGGAACTGTAGGGGATTCGCTACAAAATTAAATCTTATTAATGAACCCCTTATCTAACTGTCTTAATCATTTGTGCACTTCCTAACATCGGCGGAGGTACAGTCGGAAAGCAACCGAGTCATTTCGGAATTACAAAAATGTAAACAAAAGTTAAAGCTCGGTCTTCTCGTCTAAGTAAAACACATTTCGATCGCTTTTTTAAAACCAGTTACTAAGGGGTCTACATAAATTGCTTTAGCAATACTATAAACACATTTAATTACAATCATTTTTGTTATTATCAAAGAGTTTGCATTTCGGAAGTTTAACGAGGCTTTAACCATGATAAAAAAGGTCATTTATATATTCGGGCCAGTCAGATAATATAATAACACATAACATCGTATGCGTTGGTTAATGTAATGTTTTTAAATGCTATACTTAAAATATGTCATTCTTTATAGAGGTAGAGGCGATCTGTAGAGTCGAAATGCAATGGTTTTAATTGTCACTGTTATTTATATATAATTATCATATAAAAATATCACTTGTGTAAATGATATACATGCTGTAAATTGTAATTGTTAAACATATCTACTATATGTCAATATTTGTGTTTTTGGACAGCTTGAGAGCATTACTATGTTTGCATTGCGAATTTAGAAGAAATAAAATGAGGATTAAAAAAGATAGTTTGTCAGAAGTTTCATTGACCCCATTAAAAACGAAAAATCGAGAAGTTTTTACACTGTCGTCACCTTCGAATACTCTAATCCTAGATAGAAACAGATATTGAAAAACACGGACCTTATTAGAACTATAGACTTAAAACTACAGACCTATAGCTTATAGATATAAAAAAGAGATTGAAAACTTCGTACTTAAATATTGTGGAGAAATAATTGGGATCGAAAACTTGAAAACTGCGGACCTACTACTAGAAATTAGTGCATTTAGAGGCCAGTTCTAGGTCAGGTCGGTGGGATGTCAGTATAACGTAAATGGGTTGGGTATCATACCGTGTGTATGTGTGTGGCAGGGCTTAGAATATTGTCTCAATTAGACACGACACCGTTGCAATATAAAAGCTTTGCAAAACAACATTAAACAACTTGATAAATAAATGAATAAAATGCAAATTAATAACTTGCATTAAATTGTAATGATACTTTTGGAATGTTGCTTCAGGTTCGACTGACTTACTCACCTCTAGTTTTCTCTTTCAATATATCAACATACTTGTCGTAGGTGCTTGGTTGTGCTTTGTTATATCGTACTAGAGTACTTCTACCTGGTAGGTTAGGTTCGAATGAAAGACCTGCAATTAAAAAGTGACTTAATACTACTTATCTTAAAATTCTGTTGTTTTGATGCCTCAATTAATTATGTTCGAAAATCGTACTGTCAAATATTGTGAAAATGATATTTAAACTGTTTTTAATTATGAAACAAACAATTTGTTGGAGAAAATGAAATATTATCTACAATTCACTCGTGACCATTGTAATAAGCAAACTATTTCAGCGGTCACTGAAATGATAACTTCATTCAGGGCAACAATAACGTAACACGTTCCAGAGATATTGAAACGCAACACGGGACGAAATATGGAAACGCAACACAGGACGAGATATGAAAACGCAACACAGGGCGAGATATGAAAACACAACACAGGACGAGATATGAAAACACAACACAGGACGAGATATGAAAACACAACACAGGACGAGATATGAAAACGCAACACAGGACGAGATATGAAAACACAACACAGGACGAGATATGAAAACGCAACACAGGGTTTAGAGGAGAGTTACTTAAAAAAAAAGAGAGACAGAAATAACATCAATGCAGGAAATACCAAATTATTCAGTAACATCCCAAATAAACAACCAATAACATCAACAGTCTATAGTTACTGCAGGATGGATATATACATTCCTGGTCCCAGTTTCACTAAACATTTTAACTTGAGATTTTCCTCAACTCATATTTTTGAAATGCTGTAACTCCTACTTTATATGTCTCAATGGAGAGGAGTGACACATGTCTTAATCACCTGACCACGGACAATTGCGGAAATATTTTCTATCACTTTCGGGATTCGAACCCACGCCGCAGGGGCCATTGGATCGAATCGCTAAAGTATAAGATAGAATTTTGAGTATTTTTTCAAGAGTAATTTCACACTTCCTTATCCCTGCAGTTGCCGTGAAAGTATGTCAGCCTTCGAAGGGACATGAAGCAGACGATCAGAGGTGCAATGAGAGCCACACCAAGTGCAGATTGAATGTCTACTTGATCCTTTATGTTTATCAGTGATTCAAAAATATAAAAATCTTACTAAGATCTCACTACACGGTTGTGCCCCTTTTCTGTGACGGTAGCAAGATTCTTATATATATTGGTTTATAGAAACTGTGATATCTTGCTGCAGATGAGAAGAGCAAAACTTGGCATAGCATAAAATGCAATTAGACTTCACTGGTGTTGAAAAAGTGACGATTACAGGATTTAAACGGATGCATGTATTTATGATAATTTGAGGACTTCTTTCTTTTTAAAAAAATATCTTAGAGTGTCACTGCACTGTCTTTAAATACAGCATGCAAGTCAACCTACCAGTTAGTGTGCATGTGTATGTGCGGAATCATTCCCTCTATGAAAAAAAAGAACAAAGAACACAATACAAATGTGTAGTGAGACCTGAATTCAGACACGAGTATTTCTATAATGATATAACAATTTGTGACAGCAGAAAGTAGATGTAGAAAACAAATGCGTACCAGCCTATTTATAATTAAATACACACGTACCAGGATAGTTTAGAAATCGTCCCATTACATTGTTCACGGTTCGCCTGTTGAGTTTGGGCAGCTCCTCGTAACGGATCTGTAAATATATATTCCCGGTATATATAATATAATCTGCTAAAACAGTCGATCATAAAACAGATGGGAATCTTTATAAATTCTAGTTTAACTCTTAACATATGTTTTATATCAGTCGTCTCTAAACAGAGAGAGAGAGAGAGAGAGAGAGAGAGAGAGAGAGAGAGCACAAGAAACAACATGATACATACCGCAAATACTACAGATACTATCGTAATTAACCCAACACATGAAACACGCCACGCCATCTTGTCACAAAATGAGCAAAATCTTAAACGTTTAATCACTTTTGTCATGAATTATAATTTGAGGTTAACTGAAGCACGAACGTACTGTTTAAAAGTGGCAAAACTGTACACAGGGGCACACTGTCGAGTTTCGGTTTAAATTACGATTCTGAAGCATTGGTTGACAAGTTCGATTCTCTGCCGTATAAACGTAGAAGAAATCGCCCGCTGAACAGGAAGCATAGGTTTAAACGGACACGTGGCAATTTTGATAATTTTTCACTTCCATTTTTTTTTTAAATTACCCGTCTATACAATAATAAATATGAAATCAAAATACTAGTGCCTTAGTATACATGCAGACCTTGCATTTCGTTTCGTTTTAAATAAGCATAACTCTTGTTGAAAGGCCTCATGTATCGTAAATTTGCCGTCATACGTGACAACAAGTGTAACATGTATCGTATATTTGCCGTCATACATTACAACAAGTGTAACATGTATCGTATATTTTTCGTCATACGTGACAACAAGTGTAACATGTATCGTATATTTGCCGTCATACGTGACAACAAGTGTAACATGTATCGTATATTCGCCGTCATACGTGACAACAAGTGTAACATGTATCGTATATTCGCCGTCATACGTGACAACAAGTGTAACATGTATCGTATATTTGCTGGCATAAGTGACAACAAGTGTAACATGTATCGTATATTTGCCGTCATACGTGACAACTAGTGTAACATGTATCGTATATTTGCCGGCATACGTGACAACAAGTGTAACATGTATCGTATATTTGCCGTCATACGTGACAACAAGTGTAACATGTATCGTATATTCGCCGTCATACGTGACAACAAGTGCAGCATGTATCGTATATTTGCCGTCATACGTGACAACAAGTGAAACATGTATCGTATATTTGCCGTCACATGTATCGTATATTTGCCGTCATACGTGACACAAAGTGTACCATGTATCGTATATTTGCCGTCATACGTGACAACAAGTGTAACATGTATCGTATATTCGCCGTCATACATGACAACAAGTGTAACATGTATCGTATATTCGCTGTCATACGTGACAACAAGTGTAACATGTATCGTATATTTGCCGTCATACGTGACAACAAGTGTAACATGTATCGTATATTTGCCGTCATATATATTGTATATTTGCAGTCATACGTGACAACAAGTGTAACATGTATCGTATATTTGCCGTCATACGTGACAACAAGTGTAACATGTATCGTATATTTGCCGTCATACGTGACAACAAGTGTAACCGTCATACGTGACAACAATTGTAACATGTATCGTATATTTGCCGTCACATGTAACGTATAATTGCAGTCATACGTGACAACAAGTGTAACATGTATCGTATATTTGCCGTCATACGTCATGTATCGTATATTTGCCGTCATACGTGACAATAAGTGTAACATGTATCGTATTTTTGCCGTCATACGTGACAACAAGTGTAACATGTATCGTATTTTTGCCGTCACATGTATCGTATATTTGCCGTCATACGTGACAACAAGTGTACATGTAACATGTTTCGTATATTTGCCGTCATACGTGACAACAAGTATAACATGTATCGTATATTTGCCGTCATACGTGACAACAAGTGTAACATGTATCGTATATTTGCCGTCATACGTGACAATAAGTGTAACATGTATCGTATATTTGCCGTCATACGTGACAATAAGTGTAACATGTATCGTATATTTGCCGTCATACATGACAACAAGTGTAACATGTATCGTATATTTGCCGTCATACATGACAATAAGTGTAACATGTATCGTATATTTGCCGTCATACGTGACAATAAGTGTAACATGTATCGTATATTTGCCGTCATACGTGACAATAAGTGTAACATGTATCGTATATTTGCCGTCATACATGACAACAAGTGTAACATGTATCGTATATTTGCCGTCATACGTGACAACAAGTGTAACATGTATCGTATATTTGCCGTCACATGTATCGTATATTTGCAGTCATACGTGACAACAAGTGTAACATGTATCGTATATTTGCCGGCATACGTGACAACAAGTATAACATGTATCGTGTATTTGCCGTCATACGTGACAACAAGTGTAACATGTATCGTATATTTGCCGTCATACATGACAATAAGTGTAACATGTATCGTATATTTGCCGTCATACATGACAATAAGTGTAACATGTATCGTATATTTGCAGTCATACGTGACAATAAGTGTAACATGTATCGTATATTTGCCGTCATACATTACAACAAGTGTAACATGTATCGTATATTTGCCGTCACATGTATCGTATATTTGCAGTCATACGTGACAACAAGTGTAACATGTATCGTATATTTGCCGTCACATGTATCGTATATTTGCCGTCATACATTACAACAAGTGTAACATGTATCGTATATTCGCCGTCATACATTACAACAAGTGTAACATGTATCGTATATTTGCCGTCATACGTGACAATAAGTGTACCATGTATCGTATATTTGCCGTCATACGTGACAACAAGTGAAACAAGTATCGTATATATGCCGTCATACATGACAACAAGTGTAACATGTATCGTATATTCGCCGTCTTACATTACAACAAGTGTAACATGTATCGTATATTTGCCGTCATACATGACAACAAGTGTAACATGTATCGTATATTCGCCGTCTAACATGACAATAAGTGTAACATGTATCGTATATTCGCAGTCATACGTGACAACAAGTGTAACATGTATCGTATATTTGCCGTCATACGTGACAACAAGTGTAACATGTATCGTATATTTGCCGCCATACATGACAACAAGTGTAACATATGTGTTAACTTTTTCTGTTTTTATCTACATGACAAAATGTTTATTTAAGAAAAGCCCGTGTGGTTCCGGCTAAGAATAGAATCACTGTCGATCTTTGCAGAGGGGTAGGAATCCTCCGAATGGGTGTCATGTTCATTTTATCATTTTTTGTCATGTTCGCTATTGTGGTTAAATTATCAACTTATGTGTGGTTCCAGGGAGCCATATTAGTGATGGCAAGAAGAGGATCACTGTGACTCATGCATGTCGTAAGAAGCGGCTATTTGAGTAATAAGTTCTAGGTTTATTCTGCATATTCATTTGTTGATGTATTTTTTTAATATGTATTTGTTGTTTTTGTACATGTAGAGTGAACCTGGAATCTTCCTTCCTGTTGGCGTCGAATAACCTATAAAGTGTTGGTACGCCGTAAAACCCTATTCATTCATTCATTCATTATTTAAGAAAATGTTATAGATATTTTTTCAAAACTTGCTTGACACCTCTAGCCATTTTGAAATGTTTACATACCACTTAAAAACGGAAAATCAGAACCTGGAGATTGATATCGTCAAATGGATATGTTTTCATTGGTGTAAACAAGGAACTATATAGAGAAGGATAGGCAACTTGAGGCAGATTGAGATTTTGTGAACGCTCGTGTATTCACGCAAAATCTCGCAATATCTCGTTTTCAATTATCTTAACTTACATTCATATCTGGGCACAAATTAAAATACCTACATTTGCAGAATGAAATTCTCATCAAAACAATTCCATTTCCGGCAATTTGTGTTTGAAATTGTTGAAGTACTTTTGATAACAACACTTGTATACTGCAGCTAAAATAACAACAAAAAACTTTACTTCAAACCTCAATATATTTAATTCAAGATAATTGTTCGTGATGGAAACATTTTAAAACATCTTAGAGTGCAAACAACTGACATTCTATGTACAAGAAATCAGTTGCCTGTATATTATGATGATTAATTTACCAAATAATTATCCTTCGAGTGCTGTTTTATCAACATTTAGTCAGATGATACATGTTTCCTATCCTTCTATACAAATCCTTGTTTAGTAGGAGTAAATTCTGGTTCAGAATTAAAACGTTGCGAATTAGAAATAACTAAATCGATTTTTAACAAAATAAGCTGTTTTCCAGTTTGGACATTATCATAAACCTATAAACTTTGAGGAAGTAAGTAAAAAATAAAAATATCTGTGAGCATAATGCTTTTTCTTAAATCAATGGCGAAAAGACATCAAAAGAAAATATCCAAACCAAAAATACGTCAATTTCATTTACTTTCGAATTTGAAAGATAAAAAATACAATCCAAGTTTTGATCAAGCCGTTTCTATCGGTACTAAATTCACAAAAACATGTGTCTGATAATACATGCATAACATATCAATTAACCATTTAAATGTTAATAGCAGTAATTTACCGTCACTCTTTAATACCGTTTTAAAGATTTTACACCCAAGAGATATGAAAACACAACACACGAAGATTTATATGAATAACTTGATTATATTTTATCTTTTGTTTTTATTCATATATATAAACTTTAACTGATGTGTATGTATGTACTGGATTATTTTGTTTTAAACCAAACAATCTCCATTCTCCTCACCCCCTGTGCTAACGTCTGTAAATCTAAATTTAGCACAGTTCTACAAACATGCAATTAAATAAATGGGCCACTTCTTTATTAGCAGTGTTTCAAGAGCGTCCACTCTTAAAACAAGTTAAAATTTAATGTGCGATAAAGATTTGACCTCGTTTAAGCAGTTCCATAAATACCGCATGTATCAATTTAAGCCAGCTTAAATCACCAATTGCCATATTTATTTGTGGTGATAAATTATATTTAAAAAGAATCATAATGTGTTTATAATTACACCATGGCTCATTTTTTCAAACTTTGTTTCTTACTTAGAGCATTATATTAGTACTATTTTAGACCAATTTGGAGGTATAACAGAGTAAAGACTGCCCAAGTCTTACTCAGATTGTAAATAATGTTTTACTCTGTAACAGTGATTGTGACAATGTGATATAATTGATGTAGTAGTTTCTTACAAGTCTTATAGAATGACATGATATATGTGTTACGGTTAGGTTAGTGGTCCATTCATTTTCACCATCAATAGAACCGTCGGTGCAGTTTTCATAAGGCCATACATAACATGTTTGTATTCAAGAGATATGAAAACGCAACACAGGATGAGATATGAAATTGCAGCACATGAATTTATGTGAAAATGCAATACGCGAACAGATATGAAAACGCAACATGCACAGAGATGTAAGAACACAACACAAGATGAGATATGAAAACGCAACACAAGAAGAGATATGAAAACGCAACACAAGAAGATATATGAAAACGCAACACATGAAGAGATATGAAAATGCAACACAAGAAGATATATGAAAACGCAGCACAGGAAGAGATATAAAAACACAGCATAGGAATAGATATGAAGAAGCATCACTGGAAGAGATATGAAAACGCGACACAGGAAGATATATGAAAACGCAATACATTAAGAGATATGAAAACACAACACATAAAGAGATATGAAATCGCAGCACAAGAAGAGATATGAAAAAGCAGCACAAGAAGAGAAATGAACACGCAGCACAGGAAGAGATATGAAAATGCAATACAGAAAGAGATATGAAAAAGCATTACTTGAAGAGATATGAAAACGCAACACAGGATGAGATATGAAATTGCAGCACATGAATTTATGTGAAAATGCAATACGCGAACAGATATGAAAACGCAACATGCACAGAGATGTAAGAACACAACACAAGATGAGATATGAAAACGCAACACAACAAGAGATATGAAAACGTAACACTGGAAGAGATATGAAAATGCAATACAGAAAGAGATATGAAAAAGCATTACTGGAAGAGATATGAAAACGCAACACAGGATGAGATATGAAATTGCAGCACATGAATTTATGTGAAAATGCAATACGCGAACAGATATGAAAACGCAACATGCACAGAGATGTAAGAACACAACACAAGATGAGATATGAAAACGCAACACAAGAAGAGATATGAAAACGCAACACAGGAAGAGATATGAAAATGCAATACAGAAAGAGATATGAGAAAGAATTACTGGAAGAGATATGAAAACGCAAAACAGGAAGATATATGAAAACGCAACACATGAAGAGATATGAAAATGCAACACAAGAAGATATATGAAAACGCAGCACAGGAAGAGATATGAAAACGCAACACAGGAAGAGATATGAAAATGCAATACAGAAAGATATATGAAAACGCAACACATGAAGAGATATGAAAATGCAACACAAGAAGATATATGAAAACGCAACACAGGAAGATATATGAAAACGCAGCACAGGAAGAGATATAAAAACACAGCATAGGAATAGATATGAAGAAGCATCACTGGAAGAGATATGAAAACGCAACACAGGAAGATATATGAAAACGCAATACATTAAGAGATATGAAAACACAACACATAAAGAGATATGAAATCGCAGCACAAGAAGAGATATGAAAAAGCAGCACAAGAAGAGAAATGAACACGCAGCACAGGAAGAGATATGAAAAAGCGCACAGGAAGAAAAATGAACACGCAGCACAGGAAGAGATATAAAAAAGCAGCACAGGAAGAGAAATGAAAAAGAAGCACAGGAAGAGAAATGAACACGCAGCGCAGGAAGAGATATGAAAAAGCAGCACAGGAAGAGAAATGAACACGCAGCACAGGAAGAGATATGAAAACACAACACATGAAGAGATATGAAAACGCAGCGCAGGAATATGTACAATATTACAACACAGGAAGAGATATGAAAACGCAATACAGGAAGATATATGAAAATGCAACAAAGCAAGAGATATGAAAACTCAACATAGGAAGAGATATGAAAAAGCATCACTGGAAGAGATATGAAAACGCGACACAGGAAGAGATATGAAAAAGCATCACTGGAAGAGATATGAAAACGCGACACAGGAAGAGATATGAAAAAGCATCACTGGAAGAGATATGAAAAAGCAACACATGGAGAGATATGAAAACGTAACACAGTGTTTAGGGGCGACAAGCTTGTAAATGTAAAAGTGACTAAATTATTTAGTTATATCTACAGACAACAGAAATAAAATACTAGATCAGATACCGTCGTCCATGGCCAGCTGGTTAAGGCGTCCACAGGATTTTAGTTTAGATGGGGGCACAACACAAAATCTGAACGGGCAAACACGTTTTCAGTAGAAATATAATGCATTTTAATAACATATGGGAGTTTAGGGGGCGGGGACGTACATTGGATTTTTAAAGAGTAGATCCGCCATTGATACAGGTTTACACGTCGTGAAAAAAATATTCCTTTTAGAAAGAGTCCAAATGCCGTCAAGCCGTAGTTAAGTGCTGTCTATTTTCAGAATGGGGATTTATTTCAAATTTACTACTCAAATTTTAATATCAATTTGTTCACGTTTTGGTGGATAATACCATACCAAACCATTCGGATTTGATTTATTAATGATAATGAAATGCTTTTTATCCATTTTAATAATAATTTTACTGTTTAAGACATTTCTAGCGTGTTTTTCCTGATAAACTTCCTTTCCTTTTAAACCGCAGAGGTGGTCTAGTGGTAGAGCGTCCGCCTCGCATGTGAAATGTCCATGGTTTGACTCCTAGCCGGATAATATCAAAGACTTGAAAATTGGTACTAGAAGCCTCTTCGCTTGGCGTTCAGCATTTAAAGGAAAGTTCTAGGTCTGTTCGGCCCGGTGTCAGCATAATGCGACTGGTTGGGGTGTCTTATAAGTCTACGACATGATACTTCAGTGTGAAAATTTGTTGAAAGCGACGCTAAACATCATACATCAACAACAAAAAAGCAACAACTGTTATACGCTTGACATGTGTTTATATAGAGATTATCAATCATAGCTGATAACAAAAATAAAAAAAAACATGACTGTGGTATGTATGCCCTGTCACACTACAATTCATCAACAGTAGTGCACAGGTAGGAATACAGGTAACACTTCTTCATGCGTCAAGGTAAGTGTATTCATTTACTAGTTTGCATATTTATGTCTGTTTGAACGTTTAGCGTCATTTCTTATGCCATCGAGGGTTAACTGACATGACCAGTTAACCCAGTCATTCTTTCCAGCTGGGATCCTGAAAGCTTAACCAGTACTCGAGTACATTCATCTTCGCAAGTAACTGATAACTTCCCCAATATTGAGACGCAATATCGTGTATCAAGCATCACGGAGTCTGTGTCCTGGTGAATTCGAACCCTGGATTGATAGTAAGACGCCCTGCCGACTGAGCTAAACAGGTCCGACAATTGTTTTTGGTAATATGCAAATACATATAATTATGATTATTAAACTGCATACACTTGCTATATGCAACGTTTTCGTACGAGCTTGGTTATGTTATGTCATTGACTTAAGGATTAAAAGCGCTGTTTTGAGTTATCATGGGAGGATGAAAAATATAGGGCAAGTTGAATAATCGTTAAGCGCGAAGTGTATTTATGCATAAAGGTAGCTAAAAGTAGCAGTTCGTGTTCGGAATGTTCACGGAAACAAATGTAAGTATTGCTCAATATTTTTTCACGTCACATCATAAATTATAAGCAATATGTAATAAGTGTTAATTTAATATTTTATATTAATGTATTACATTGGTACATAAGAACTATGATATTTGACAACATATAGAGAAAGTCACCATTTGCAGTGTGTGTGCGCAATTTGTCAGTATAACCTCTTTAGGCATTGAATTATCCATGATATATATTTTTTGTATGAAATCCTTATTCAATATTGAATTAGTTACAACTTAAAGAAATACCAGTTATGAACATCGCACCGTGTGTATCAGCTTTATTTTGCTTCAACAGCTGCCGCTCAGTCGGAAACGTCTATCAATCCAGAGATCTTGAGTTCGAATCCCCGCCGGCCACAGTCTCCGTGTCGATTGATATAAAATATTGCGTCTTATTGTCATTCAATGCTGATTCAAGTGGGAAAGTTATCAGTTACTTGTGGAGATGGGTGTGCTCGAGTGCTGGTTAACCTTCCACGATCCCAGGAAAGAGCGGTTAAATAAACTGATTGTCTGTTAGCCATCGATGGCACAAACATGTTGGTAAATGTTCAAATAAACAAATTCTTTCAACAGGAAATCAACAATGCTGTACACGACCTTGTTACTGTTGGTTGGCTACCTGCAACTTGCTGCCCTGCAAGATGTGTACCCGCGATGTAAGGCTACAGACACGTGTCCTCTAAAGTCAGAGTTGAAAAGGCGGCTAACAAGCAAACAGTTCCGTGTTACTCAGGAAAAGGGAACTGAAAGGTAGTGTTGTTTTTGTGAGCTGCGTGCTCCGGTGGTTAGGTACCAGATTCATGATAAGAGGAAGACTAGTCGTGGGTTCGATACTCTACCCCGACCATGTGTTCAGTAAGACACTTCCAGTGCATATTACTTAGTACTGGTTCTACCCAGGAAGACGTAGACATTTTTTTCTCACAACTGATGTAATATGTACAGTGACATTTGGTATACGACGGTTTCATAGCCGTTAATAGGTCTCACTTAAGAAGTATCTCCCTTACATAACAGTAGCTGCAAGATTCTTACGCCCAAGAAATTAGAGCTGTGTAAAGTGGTCGAACATTATTTTTGTTGAAAATGTATAAAATTGCCATATTTCTTTGTGCATATGAGAACATTGGCATATTTGGATGACATTGGGTGCTGTTTTATGAAGCTATAACAGTTTAAAGTTGTGTAGTGATACACTGCAACAAATGGGCAGAATTGTCAAAATTGAAGGATTGCCATCAAACCATCGAAATTGTGAAAAAGCAACCTTGTCAACCCGGTGTTTTTCTGCATAATTGGACCAATAGATGGCTATCTATGGGAACAAGGCATATTTAGAACCATTGGTAATATATCCAGTGTTCCAGAAATGTATTTCTCTATAATGTAGATCAGTACAACATAAATTGTTGTGCGAGACGTAATAACGGGCTAGGCTTATGGTGTTCAGACTGGGAGTTATTTTTCCTGATATTCAATCATAAAACACTGTAGACAATATGTGCAGGTCAAGTATTTTATCTTCATTTTGTATAATTGAAGTTGAAGATAACATTTAGTTTATTACATAGCGCCTTTAAAACCACAAATGTTGGTATAGTTATTATAATTTTATCCCAGGCCTTCCATCATTTTCATCAGTTCATATTGTGTGGGCCGCAATTAATTTATTTAATTTGTGTTTAAAAGGGATGAAATTGAAAAACAGGTAAGAAAGTTTTGCCTGCAGTTTATCATTCATGTCATATTTGGATTTGATACAATATCCATACTTGCGTTTTTAAATGCATTAAGTATATTAAAATATGTAAACTATACGTTGGACTTACAATCATAAGTAATCCTGATAACGGCCATTTTTTAATTCATGCATGTAAACATAAGAACAGGACAGTGAGATTGTAAAAATGATGTTGTAGGGTGGTGTGGGTGAGAATGACGCCATTTTCAATAGTATTTCAGCTATTTAACTCTATAAATGGTGGTCAGTGTACTTAATCAGTCTGATGTCCGATATGCGGTTAACCTGTACTGGACACGCCATGTCTCTGCACGTCACTGACTACTTCCCCGCAAAGTCTATGACCTATAATCACACACAGATTGTAGCCGAGTAGCGATTGGAACTCACGTTACCATGATGGATAGCCAGACGCATTATCGTCTGATCTGACTTTGTCCGGCAGAAACAGAGATAGGATTTTTAAGTGTAATAATCATCATGTTACCGTGGCAAAAAAGGGGGCACAACTGAAACTCTTAGTCAGTGCATTTGATACATCACTAAGAAAATGTTCACTTTGATAATGCAACTAATACGTTTGTCATGTACCAGGCGATGAAAAGTCAAACAGCTTTGTCTTGTTGGGCTTGAAAAAGCATATGTTTCTTTTATAGCAACATGACGCATTACTTGTCAGTTTATTTTATGTCTTCATCTGTATTCTATAAAAGATGTGCAAAAACTCGTCGACATGTGTCAAAGGGAACACTTGTCACCCTGATGACTGATATACGACATTGTGTATCATTATCATTATTCTCTCACCGCTGATTCAAGTGGGAAAGTTATCAGTTATTTGCGGAGATGGGGTGTGCTCGAGTACTGTTTAACCTTTCAGGATACCAGGAAAGAGTTGTTAGGTTAACTGATCGTCTGTTAGCCCTCGATGGCATAAAAATGACGCTAAATTGGTGGCCCATTTAATCACCCCGTAATAGGCGTATGAAGTTCGGGATGGGCCATCTCTCTATACACCTTGCAAAATTATATATTATGAAATACATATACTTTTTTAAAGTAATAATAGATTATAACAGTTTTTATTTTTATTTAACAGTTTATAGATAAATAGATTGTTTTACTTCTTTTCTTTCCATTCTTTATATTCATGTATATTTTTCTTCGTAAACACTATTTTAAACTTATTAGTGATGTTTTTATCTCAGAATGTTAAGGTTTCTTGGGGGTTTTTCTGTCACTATGCAAACTGGAGAGTGAAAGATTTTTTTTTTGTTTTATATATACATTACCTATACATATGGTATATAGAACAAACAAAAAACAAAGAAATTCTTAATCTTTATTATACCTATACACATGACCTCACGGAATACTTATATCCGAATTTTGTTATCTAAAACCTTTGTTTGTAATATGTATGTTAATTTGTTGTTTCTGTACATGTGGAGTGAGCCTGGAATATCCTTTCCTGCTGGCGTCTAATAACAGTACAATGTGTTGATACGCCGTAAAACCCCATTCATTCATTCATTCATTCATTAAAACTTAAAATTTATATGTCCCTGCCACACAGCCTGGAGTTAGTTTCACAAAAAAAACTTATGACAATAATCGTCGTAAACGTAAACCAGAATTTGTCATAATAGGTTTATTACTCATCAAAAATGACCCAAAACTGGCTCAAATGATGCAGAAAATGAAATATTTCTGGAAGTAGCAAATATCTTAAACGTCGATCAAAACATCAACATACAACGAGGAATTCGTCAAATTTACTTACGACAATTTTTATCGTAATTTATTTTTTAAAACGCAGCCCAAAGCTTCTGAACCTCTTTTTAGCATATTAATAAAAACTGATGAAACTGCGGTCACGTTCTGTCAAAAGACCATAAAATATGCGAAATATGATGTCTTTCAACCATTATCAGAAACTATGCTCCTTTCTAAAATTTTAAAGAAAATGTGAGAATCTGCACACAGACTGTTGTATTCTATTCAAATATCTGCAACATGCAAATATATAGATTTCAGGCGGTTGGAGTGTAAATAAACAAATCAGCATTTTTTCATGTGCTCTTTAACTTTGTATATAATAACCATGCTGTGCAAATTTACGAGATATAAATTATACTTAAACCAACATTTAAGTCGAATAGTCATTATTAATTGGAAGTTTGGTATATTTACTAGTAGAAGCAAATCGAACTGATAAAAGTATTGCTATACAGTGTGAAAATATACTAAAATGAGTGCCACTAAAAATCCAAAAGGGTGACATTGTTAAATTGGGGTTACACCCGTTTAAGAATGAACTTGGGGTATTATGTATGGTAGACCCTCGGTATTTCAATAATAAATAAACGCTAATTCGGGTTCTTAAAGATCTAAATGATTTTATTATTACAATATTTATATTTAAATATAACTATGCGAAAATATCGAATATGCGTATTTCACACACGTGTAATGTGTCCCTTTATTATTTATCCAGGTCGTTCACTGGCGAGCTTCTGGACAACAAGCTAAAAGGGACATACAAATGCAGTTGTCTGTGGAAACGGAGTTTTTCTCGTCTGACCACAAGTATGATTCAAAATCCGGCTGGCCTTCCTTCTACGATGTTCCTCAACAAGAATGCCGTTTCTCTGTTAGATGACATCTCTCACGGTATTGTGATATTCAATTACAGAAAATACACACTCTTTAAATGGGCGCCGATTTTTTGTCTCAGTCTGAGAAAGTTACAGACTATTTACAAGGGTGCGTTTGTTTCCCAGTCTGTGAAAGTTACAGACTATTTACAAGGGTGAGTTTTTGTCCCAATCTGAGAAAGTTACAGACTATTAACAAGGGTGGGTTTGTTTCCCAGTCTGAGAAAGTTACAGGACTATTTACAAGGGTGAGTTTGTTTCCCAGTCTGAGAAAGTTACAGACTATTTACAAGGGTGAGTTTGTTTCCCAGTCTGAGAAAGTTACAGACTATTTACAAGGGTGAGTTTGTGTCCCAGTCTGAGAAAGTTACAGGCTATTTACAAGGGTGGGTTTGTTTCCCAGTCTGAGAAAGTTACAGACTATTTACAAGGGTGAGTTTGTGTCCCAGTCTGAGAAAGTTACATACTATTTACAAGGGTGGGTTTGTTTCCCAGTCTGAGAAAGTTACAGGCTATTTACAAGGGTTAGTTTTGCCCCAGTCTTAGAAAGTTACAGACGTTTTACAAGGGTGAGTTTTGCCCCAGTCTTAGAAAGTTACAGACTATTCACAAGGGTGAGTTTTGCCCAAGTCTGAGAAAGTTACAGACTATTTACAAGGCCAATTTGTGTCTCAGTCTGAGAAAGTAACAAACTATTTACAAGGCCAATTTGTGTCTCAGTCTGAGAAAGTAACAGACTATTTACAAGGCCAATTTGTGTCTCAGTCTGAGAAAGTAACAGACTATTTACAAGGCCAATTTGTGTCTCAATCTGAGAAAGTAACAGACTATTTACAAGGCCAATTTGTGTCTCAGTCTGAGAAAGTAACAGACTATGTGCAAGGCCAATTTGTGTCTCAATCTCAGAAAGTTACAGACTATTTACAAGGTCAATTTGTGTCTCAGTCTGAGAAAGTAATAGACTATTTACAAGGCCAATTTGTGTCTCAGTCTGAGAAAAGTAACAAACTATGTACAAGGCCAATTTGTGTCTCAGCCAATTTGTGTCTCAGTCCTGAGAAAGTAACAGACTATTTACAAGTGCCAATTTCGTGTCTCAGTCTGAGAAAGTAACAGACTATGTACAATGCCGTGTTTGAGTCTGAGAAGGTAACATTACAGTCTATTTACAAGGGTGAGTTTTTGTCCCAGTTTGAGAAATTAACAGACTATTTACAAGGGTGGGTTTTTGTTCCAGTCTTAGAAAATAACAGACTATTTACAAGGGTGGGTTTTTGTCCCAGTCAGAGAAAGTTACAGACTATTTACAAGGCCAATTTGTGTCCCAGTCTGAGAAGGTTACATTACATACTATTTACAAGGGTGAGTTTGTGTCCCAGTCTGAAAAAGTAACATATTATTTACAAGGGTGAGTTTGTGTCCCAGTCTGAAATAGTAACAGACTTTTTACAAGAGCGAGATTTTGTCCCAGACTGAGAAAGTAACATAGTATTACAAATGCGAATTTGTGATCCAGTTTGAGAAAGTACTGACTATTTACAGGTTGAAATTGTGTCCCAGTCTGAGAATGTTACATACTATTTACAAGGCCGAGTTTGAGTCACAGTCTGAGAAAGTGACATACTCTGTACAAGGGTGAGTTTGTGTCCCAATTATGACTATTTACAAGGCCAAGTTGGAGTCTTAGAATGTCATTAACTATTTAACAGACCGAGTTTGTGTCCCAGTCTAAGAAGGTTACATATTATTACAAGGGCGAGTTTGTGACTCAGTTTGAGAAAGTTGTTGACTATTTACAAGATCTAAGAATGTTACATACTATTTACAATGCATAGTTTGAGTCTGAAAAGTTTACATTAGTCTGTAGAACGAACTGAGCTATCCCGATTGGGTACGTTAAATAGCAATGTTGAAAAAATCCACATTTGATCACATTGGTTGGTCAGTTGCTTCAACCGAAAGTTTGAATGACGTCACAATTAGTAAGCGTTCAATTGCTATGGATTGTGGGTCAGGCATGAAATGCCCTGCTTTTTCATTGGGAGTTAATATATATATCTGTATATGTATGTGATATGTCGAAAAACGTACGAGAGATTGACTGATAGAGAGAGCGCCGATAGTGATCCTATTGGTGATCTTGCAGCGGTCTTGAAGGCCTCCAGGGAATTTGCATGATTCCAGTGGATGACAGTGTTAACGAAAAATGAATGCTTTGCTGGTTGGAATAATCGGTCCTTTGATATTACTGCATACACTTTTTTCAACTATGTAAGATGCTATGCAGTCATTGTAAGCTTTTTGCTCTTATAGTTGTTTTCGGTATTTAGAGTTTTATAAAGTCACTAGTTGGCAGTGCCGGTACCAACCCTTCGGCCACCTTGTCAGATCAGACGTAGACTGAGACGTCAATCTTTCAGTGTCTCGAGTTCTAGTTCTTTCTTCATCCTCGTCAATTGATTCTTGTTCTCTGCTCCTGTAGTCTTTTTTGAAGAACCTGACTGATCGATGTTGAATTCTTTCTAACGTGTCTCCTTTAATGTATGGTTTCCAGATAGGTGGTGCCATATTCCATATTACTGATCTGACCAGGAATATGTATGCAGTTTTTCAACATGGTTCAGGGACGTTCCGTAGATTTCTCTTGAGAAAGTATAGTGTTGCATTGGCTCTCTTGCATATGTTGTTTTTATGAAGGCTCCATTTTAAATCGTTGGAAATTTGAAGTTCTTAAGTATGGATTGTCTTGTACCTCTTGAAGTATGCTGTTCTAGCTTGGTAGAACTTATATGACTTTTTTGTTAATTGAAAGTATGTAGCCTTTTTTGACGTTGAATTGCATTCCCAATTTTAGCCCAGTTTTCGAGGTGGTTTAAGTCTGTCTTGTAGTATATGGTGGTCCTCCTCCTTTTTATTGTTACGTATAGTAAATCTGCAAACAGGCGGACAGATGACTTGACGCTGTCAGGGAGATCATTTATGTGGTATAGGAACATAATTGGTCCCAGTACAGTACCTCCAGAGTCCACACTGCTTTCGACTGACTGTTCCTCTTCCGCTATAGTTTTCATAGTCATGGTGGTGAGTAATTTGGAAAGCCATGAGTAGATGTTTCCTTGTATTCTATATCGATGTAGTTTATGCAACAGTTTGTCCTGTGGTACCGTTTCGAACGCTTTCGAGAAGCCCAGAATGGCAATATCTAGTTGGTGGCCTTCGGTCGCGTTCTTGCAGGAAGACATTTAGTGTGGTGATTACTTGTGTCTCGCATGAGTATCCTGATAAAACCCATGGTTAATATTTTATTGCTTTCCAGGTGTTCAATAGACCTGATCCAGAAGATATCAGGTTCTGGGATAGACTACGGTTACATACTATTTACCAGGGTGAGTTTGTGACCTAGTCTGAGAAAGTGAAATACTATTTACCAGGGTGAGTTTGTGACCTAGTCTGAGAAAGTTAAATACTATTTACCAGGGTGAGTTTGTGACCTAGTCTCAGAAAGTGAAATACTATTTACAAGGGCGAGATTGAGTCTCATTATTTGTTTACGGCTGTAGTTTCACGAATGTATGCGCACACTGAAGTTTGAAAAAAATGCTCTTGAAAATTTGTATCTGTGAGTATCCAAGGATAACCGTTTATATTTTTCAGGTATGAGGAAGGACAGAGGTCACGTGTACTCAGTGTGGGGCCCATCTAGGTCACGTGTTTGATGACGGCCCTAAGCCAACGCTGAAGAGATACTGTATCAACTCGGTGGCACTGACATTCCAAAAGAAACAATGATTCAAGCAGGACAGCATAACCACAAGATGGTGCGATGGTCTAATAATTCGGAATTTTACCTTTGAATGGTTAACTCAAATTAGAAAATAAAATTGATAATTGCAAACATTTTTGTATTTAATATTGTTTATTCATTTAGGCTGCTGATTTTGTTTGTACACGTGACAGAATGCTAAAATCGTTCAGATGACTTTTGTGAGCTAACTTAAAATAATTGTATACATTTTCAACAAACATTTAATAATTTAGCAAAATGCTTCGCTACAGCAGATGGGCCGTCTCTATCAAGGTAAATTTCCCAGGAGAGATTGCATCGATTTGTCTGTGTTTTTAATCACGTGGGTTGATATTCTCCAACCATTCCTAAGAATATTCCTAGACTTTATCTCAAGAATGAATTTTGTAAAACAAATTTAGAGACAATTTTGTGACCAAAATCTGCAAGCATGTAGTGACGCCTAATACATAGTCAATTCGGTTAAAAGTTTCTAACGTTAGCTAACATATTGTACTGGACAACCTCAAAGTACCGTCTCATTACGCGATATTTTTAGGGAACCATTCAACAAACATGAACACAGTCCAGAATAAATGTGACACGGAGATATAGAGCCAATGTTGTCCAAAATATGACATTTTGTTGCTTAAGGCGTTAGCCCACCATTAATTTTTTTAACTACACATAATAACAACTTGTTCTTTTTCTCGGCTAAAACGAAATTACAATGCTGTCATTATTGCGTAGTGTTTAACCTCATTTGACTACCGATGGAATCGCTTCAATTTTTAAAATTGTGTCACTCTTATTTGTTAAAACACCCGGCAGAATAATTTATTTATTAAGTTCGTTCTTAATTATTAAGAAGTTCGTCATCACTAAGCACGCGCAAATAGCAGTGCACAGACTTCGCCCTTGATTCAATTCTGAACGAGTCATGTACAAACTACAAAGCCGCGCGAGCTATGCTTAGAAACGGCCTTAGCAAACACCAACTTTAAAATGTCAATCATTTCAGCTTTCATCGTAGCTCCGCCCAGAGTAAGTCAAATGACGTTTAACACCAATCCATTTAGCGTTTATTTATTAAAAAAAATTAAGAAACACCGGTCGCTCCCTTTGAGTTTCTTAATTGTTATATGTTTACTAAATGAACGCTTACTATTACATAGTAAATAACAAAGTTTGCATGCCTGTCATTCATTGAAGGGCCAAAATGAAGGAAACGAAACTTACAGTTTATTGTTTGTCAACCAAAAGTAGGGTCCATGTAGCATAAAAGATATTTTTTTCTGTTCCGTTTGTATACGTTTGACTAAAGTGAAAGTAAATGTTAGAAATCATATATTCATAACTCAATTTCCAAGTATAATTTTTAAATTCACAATTCAAACATGACAATGCTGTCATTATGTTCAAAATACATCCATAATGCCATTCAAATAAAAAAAAAAGGGCATTGGAATAAGAAAAATGCATTTTTAAAGAAGAAGAAACAATGATTATCAAACGACTAAACATTAGGTTATTTCCAATGGTGGTGCTATGCTTGAATGCTTCAGATCCATTCAATACATAAACTCAAACAAGAGCGGCCAACACTTTATCCACTGCACAGCCGTTCCGTTTTACATTTTTGGTTACATTTGTATAATAAATTTTCGGTTTTACCAACAAATAAGTAAGGTTTATATACGCAGCGTAATTATGTCACCTACATTACGAGGTGTGTCCAAAAAGTTCGTGGATACATTCGTTTAAAGACAAACTAACACAGTAATTAGTATGATACATACATTACCGTATTCCGACATCATTTCTCGTCAAATAGGCAACAAATCATCAATTTATAATAAAATTGAATGATTTTGAACATAATTATATGCAACGACTAACCACTTAGTGGACTCAGGTCAGAAAATACCGTATATCAATACCCATACTAACATCTAACATTGACTATGTTTTGGCCCAAAATAATGTCTGCTTAAGGCTTAGTACGCCAGATGGAACGTTTTTTCCGAGGTCATATTATATAAATTTTAACATCAATTGCAATTTTGTTTATATTTAACACGGGATTATGTAAATACACAGGCAAAAATATGAAGCAAAATTATGGCGTCTTTTGACGTCCCGGAACAGCGAATGATCATACAAATGTGTGTTTCGCTCGGAGACCGCGCAGAGAAGACAAAGGAAATGCTTCAAACAACCACGTGGGGAACCATTAGTATAGCCGTTCCCTTTTCTTCAAGTGGTATCGGCAATATTCCGACGGATGGACCACTATGAAAGAGAACTGTAGAGCAAGAAGACCGGCTATCGCCAATGACGCACCCAGAATTTTCAGTATGTATTTTCTCGTCCTAACGAAGGTACCGAGAGTATACTAGGTCATACCTAATACCGCAAGTCTAAACAAATTTCAACCATGTAAAGAATGGCATTCAATACTAAACAGTTATAAGGTTACTTAAGTGTGCTGAGTTAAAAAACAGTTGCCGATACGATATGCAAACAAATGCCGAAGCTAACGGAAGTTGGGAGCTTTGCGCATGTCTTCCCAGATTGTTATCATACGGGCATTCGCTGTAATAGGTATATCGCGGTATTAAGGTATACAAGGGATATATCGACACGAAGAACGGCAAGATCTCACCGCCATGGAGTAAAACCATTCGAAGATGTTTGGTGTGACTCGATATTTTGTAAATAGGTCAGCAGTCATGAGAAAAGCATTACAAACGGTGTATGTTACATTAAGAAACTTTTAGATGTACTGAAAGTTATGCCGCGACCTGGGCCGCTGGGTAGTTAATCTTGTATGTAATTATGTATAAAAGGCATAGTGCCACCATTGCAAAAAGGAAGTGCTTCCGTGGGGTAGTCGCATAATGGCGGTTATAAATAATCCTCAATTCTTCTTCTTTAAAAATGCATTTTCCTTATTTTAATGCTCATTTTTTTATTTGAATGGCATTATTGATGTATTTTGAACATTTTGATAGCATTGTCATGTTTGAATTGTGAATTTAGAAAAAAAATGATGCTTGGAAATTGGGGTATGAATTCATGATTTCGGAAGTCTACTTTCACTTTGTCACCAGTGTATGCACTGAGCAGAAAAAAAATATCTTATATGACACATGACCCCTACTTTTTTCATCATATTTTGATAGTGCAGAGGTTGACAAACAGTAAAATGTAGGTTTCACTTCTGTCATTTGGGACCTTCTATGAATGACAAGCCTTCAAACTTTTATTATTTACTATAGAATAAAGAACAAAAATCAATGGTGGGGTTACACCTATAAAATCAAATAGTTGTTCTGAATTTTGATAATTTATTGCCTATTTGACGAAAAAAGATGTCTGATTCCGGCTGTGTTCGTATCATCCCAATAACTGTTAGCTTGTTTTTAAACGGATGTGTCCACGAACTTTTTGGACACACATCGTATATATATATTGCTTTTAATAACGTCACCGGTTAGACAAACTTTTAGCAGTGACTTAATGTTTAAATGGCTCTGATTTTAGTTATACTCGATATACTTATGAAACTGATATGTGAACATAATAAACATAATAAAAGAACATTGTTGCAGAAAGTCTGGTTGTTTTGATATTTTGTGATATAAAAGAAAATAGTTGATTTTTTGTGGCTGTTTCGACCAATTTTTTGCCGTTTTGGCTTTGGGGGATCGTTTCGAATGACAATTTTGACCATATTTTGGCATCATTCATTGGCGTAGCTGCTTTTAGGCACGGTATGCCCCGGTCTGAAAAGAGTATCCGAAAATTACAAAAATTAATATATGAATTCTAATTTTTAGCTGTTTCAATCTCAGCTTGTCAAGGAATTCAAACGCCCAGGCCCCTTTGAACCACAGTCAGTGCCTACGCCGTGAAGCCAACTACACCCCTGACATTTGTGGGACCGTTTTGTTAAGGTCTTTTTTTATTATATTATTTATATATCTCTGTCGTAATATATATTAGCTGCGCCCACATACAGTTGCCGAACGGCATTTTCATGACGATAACGATACAAGTGGGCGGTTTAGTTACTGATCATGCAAGCCGCTGAATGATGCTGATTCTCATGGGAAATGCCCGTATACGGAAGTGAATACCGAGAAAGCCTGCCTATCTATATTTTCAGGAAATGTAATGCTATTTTTATGTCGTGAATACATACAACTTCCCTTTAAAGGTAAATAAGTTATTTGAGAAAATATTCTACGACACGCTACTAGTTTTAATGTTGGGGAAATGAAAATATGATCTAGTGTTTCTTGGACGAAACTTGTGTTGGCGATCAACATTGACAAAATTATGTGTGTGTGTGCGTTTCCTTCTTTTATTCAGCTTGAAGTCTTCTTAAAAGTTATATAGTAAACATGAACTGCTGATTGCAAGTTCAGGTATTTTTCACCAGATCGAGTTGTATTTTGATTGTAGTTTCTTATTGCGTTAATTCCAGCAATCAATTTCTGATTATTAAAGTAACAGCGGTCACCCTTCCAAGTATTAACCCTGTATTTTGTTGCTTAAATACCAATACAGTCAGTGCACTTCAACCATGTTGCTATATAAGCTAGCTTAGCAGCGAGGCTGCTGTAAGTGACCTATGTACATTAACTACACTCCTGCCCTTTTTAACCTTTAGGGCTTAGCCCCAACTGCACAGCCTGTGGCTTCCCGCAGTTCCTGGCCATATCCCAACTGATCCCATGAAAAAAGAGATTTGTGCGGATGCAGATTTGAAAGCTAATTCTCGTCGTCATTAAAGTGACAGAGGTCATCCATCCAAGTACTAACATGTACTTCGTTATTTAACTTCCAATACAGACAGTGCACTTCAACCATGTTACTATATAAGCTAGCTTAACAGCAAGGGTGTTGTAAGTGACCTTATACATTCACTGAAAATATTCCCTCAGGGTGGAAGTGGGATATTCCTTTTTTGTCTGTTGTGACAAATATACAATGACATATTCTACAAACCTTCTAATAGCTTAAAATCGACCAAAATAAAAATGATTTGAACAATATTCAATTTTTGTTAATATTTTTGTACAAATAAATGTTACCGAAACAGTATGTGGATTTTCAAGATTACACAAAATCATTTGCCAGTTTCAAGCACTTTACAAATATCCACTTTACAAAATTTACTGTGATGAATCTGTTCTATGGTGAAAGTTTCATTGAAAGTGCATACAAATGGTGTAGAAAAAAGAATAGTTTAAAATGAAAATGTATGGATTAATTGAAATTATCTTTGAAATGTTTCACATTTTTATGTGAAAATTATCGTATTCCTTTGAATTTACATATGAGAATTTGCATGATCTTTTCCTACTTATAGTAATTGTTCATAGAAACAAATCACTTTTCTTTGTGTTTCTGTGCAGGTACCTGATAGCATATTTGGAAAAAACACTTCTTGCTATACAGTGAACTAAATAACACAGGTACTACTTTAAGAAATGTTTTTACATAACGATAAAATCATTCAAAGAGTCACATATTGTTAATATCAGTTTCTTCAACAAAATAAGATACATACATGTCAGTATCATTTTTTTATAACCTTTTCTTAAAACATTATCAGATTCGTATTTAAAAAATCTGAAAATTCTGTTAAAGAGAAGAAAAACATTATTATGAAACAGTCATTTTCTCAGTTTGATTTATAAATTTTTATAACAATGATTTTATGGTATGCCAATTTGGTTTTGTCAAGGAAGTTTGCAGTTTCTTTTTTTCTATGATAGTAGCTTCTCTAAACCAACCAAAAAAAGTCTTTCCTTATCAAATATAAATCTTAGGTATGTTTTTTTTAGGATTTCAATAAATGAGATTTGGTCAGTTGTTGTCAGCAGCGTGTCTCTGGATGAATATCCTGCACCTTGTTACTTCTAAAAAAGAAGCCTCACCAGCTATCCAGAAGCTAAAAACATCATGTAAGGACACAGCGACATGTCCTGTGACATTTCCCAAGGACGAGCTGAAGGATCGGCTAAGTTCCGAGCAATATAGGGTCACTCAACAGAGTGGAACAGAACGGTAATATTATATACTATTGATTTGGGGTGCAGTCAAACCTGTCTTAACCCTTTACTCCATAGATACGCGTTTTCCCACACCAATCACAGAAGGCTTTTGAAAACAGTGCAGGAAGAGTTCAGATTGCTCGTAACGAGCAATCTGAACACTTCCTGCACTGTTTTCCACTCTGTCAGTTAATATAAACATAATTCATCCATTGCTGATACGTGGTGAATTAATGCTTTCAATATTAGAGGTGTCCAAAGGCGTCTATATGAAGTAAAGGGTTAAGCAACCACTCAATGGCAATAGCAAAACTGACCCTTAAGGCAAATGGCTGCTTAATACAGGTTGATTACAACTCGTATTATAAAAATGGTAAATTGAAAATGTGGCTGTTTAAGACAAGTGATTGCTTAAAATAGGGGACCACTAGCACAGGATTGACTTTACACTGCTGTATAACTGGCTAGAACTTAATTACCAGTTTATTTGACTGCAGCACTCTCTTGACATTATGGCATGTTTGTAAATAAATAAACTGATTTTACATTTTGGACAAACCTGCCATTGTTGGTAATCTCTTTTTTTTTAAATTTCAACCACCAAATGGTTGGTAATCTCATATGTATCTTGCATTTGTCTTCTAAAATCAGGAATATTTCTATGTATGTAAAAAAAAAAGAGTCGAAAGTAAGGTAGAGTACTACCAGTCTGCGAAAAATAGATATAGTCCGAGACCCAGTCTATTACATTTTTCATTGGGCTTCAAAAGTTTTCCAAACATATAGCTCGACTATTTCTATGACTTTATATTGAAACTGAATAAAATCATGATTAAATGATATAAATAAAACTTATTGTAAATTTGAGATTTTCTGTTATTTATTGAATTCAGACTATGTAATTTTGGAAGTCTCTAGTCCAACGGACTATAGCCCTGAAAAGTTTTTGACACAGACTGTACAACTTCAAATGGATATCATAATATAAACCTGTACATGTAGGTAAAACTTTATTAGCTTCCTAAGCAATGTTTCAGAAAGATTGTTCTTTATGGATTGACAAACTCAGTCAAATCATGATAATGTGTGCTTGAGACAGTATTATAAACACTAGTAATGCGTATCTATTGTAATTGTCACATACACAAGGTATGATACCCCAGATTGACCATGTAACTCTTAACATTGCCTCTAAATAACAATTTTATAAGTCAGTTTTAAAAAACAGTAACATTTCTTATACCTGTTTTTACACACACATTATTATATATCATAATTTCTGGATAGTACTTTTTGTAATTAAAAAAAAAAACTTTTGACTTTCAGCCCATTTTCTGGACAGCTTCTAAGCCATAATGAAGAGGGTTCATATCGCTGTGTTGTGTGTGGCAACAGAATATTTTCGTCCGATGACAAATTTAACGCTCACTGTGGCTGGCCGTCCTTCTCAGACGTCCTATCCAAGGATGGTGTCACACTCTCTGATGACACATCACATGGTAATATACTGCATGACATGGTGTTTTTCTAGTTATTGCTTAGAGCTTATTTGAATCGCTCTTGAGTCAGCTACCTGGGTAGAACCAATATTGAGTGTTGTTTTGAGAGGCCAACCAGTTGAGATGGGGATCAAACCTGCAACCTCTAGCATAAACAGTCAACACTCTATCTATTGAACGATGACTAAATGACTGAAAATGGTATCCAAGATCGATTTCAATTTCAAAATCTGAAGAAAAAAATATTGTGTGATTTTTTGCCAGTATCTAACATGGAAGTTTTCCTGATACACCTTTGTTTCGATCACACAGAAAAGTAAAAAAAATGTTGCTCTCTTTGTAAAACCTATGATTTTCAGTTGCTCAAAGCAAAACAGGTATTTATCAATGTATAAAAGAAATTGATGTAATAGTCCTTTTAAATCCTTAATACACAGCTTACTGGATAAGTTGTATCCCATTTTACCCACGTAGGTTAACTTCACTATCTTGGCTACAGGTATGCAGCGGATAGAGGTCACATGTTCCCAGTGTGGGGCACATCTTGGTCATCTGTTTGATGATGGTCCTAAACCTACAGGCAAGCGATACTGTATCAACTCCGCGGCACTAGAGTTTCAAAAGCTAAAGGAAGATCCTAAAAAAGTTGTGAAATTGAAATCTGAACTTTGAACTGTACTGATAGCATGGAATTAAAAGCTTTCTTGTCTGTGCAAACTTTTAGTTTCAGTCTTTTTGTTTTTTCCTTTTTGTTTTTTTTATTATGATATAGAAGTATGGAAAAAAATCACCTATATTATTTTTAGCTCATATTTTGATAATTAGCGGAGCTATTGTACTCGCCTTGGTGTCAGTGTATACATTTTTTTAGTAGGCTCACAGTAACTCATAGTATGTTCTCAATGAAACGTCACATTTAAAAGCATTCAAGTAAATCATTGAAATGTCACATGTGTGTTCACCCAAGTTAAACTAATTTTAAGTATTCTCATTTTCGTAACCAAAGATTTTAAAAATGTTACTAGAAGCTTCCTCACTTGACGCTCAGCATTTAGAGGAGAGTTCTAGGTCTGGTTGGCCCGGTGTCAGTATAATGTGACTGGGTGGGGTATCATACCATGTGTCTGTGGCATGATACTTCAGTGTGACAGCGCTTAGAATACTGTCTCAAGTAGACACTGTTGCAATATGACTGAAAAATTGTTGAAAGCGATGCTAAACACCATACAACATACAACATCTCATTTTCGTGTAAAGGAAAATACAACTTATAAAAAAGGACAATATCACTCCAAAATCAAATTCTTCATAATAATTTACAAATATCAAACTTAATTGGTATATTATTAATATACAGCTACACACCAGTTATTGAACAGAAATGATATTAAGTTGAAAAGAGGCAATAACCCATGTAAAACTGAATGAACATTGTCAAATATCAAATTTAGCCGGTATTTTATAATTTTACTGCTTTGCACCAAATATTGATAAAATACATATTTTCCTGATGCTAAGACTTTTTTTAAAGTGGCATAATCTGTATCTGAAGATATTTCTATTATAAAGAAAGAAACAACTTGTTTATGAATAACAAATATGTTTGTGATTTCTCCTGGCCTCCGATGCATTTATAACAGCTGCTACCTCTTTTAAACATGATTAAATTGTGTTTTAAATACAAATTTACTGATCAGTAATTCTTTTATTTAAATTATCTACTTTGCTGATGAAAATTATTGTAAAATTTCGAATTCAATCATACATACTTGACCAATTCTGTCATCCTTCAGTATTAGAACAGTTGCTTGGTATGTTCAAAGATATAAACCCATATGATATGGACAAAAAATCCATTTTGTTTCAACCTAAGTTTTCTTTCAATATTAGGTATATTGTCAGAGTTCTTTTCTTTTTTAAAACATACTCTTTCTAGTCTTTGTGAAAAACACATTCAATAATAATAAATATGTATGGATATGGCTTCTAGTCACATAAAAACAGAGTTTGAGATTATAAAGAATAAAGATGCTTTCTTAAAACTATGTTTGTTAAATATCACCCTATATTTATAAAGATATGTGGAGGAAGAAGTATTTACCGTAAAACAAAGATTTACCATTTACTTCCTTATTTTATCAAATATTTAATCAAATCATTAACTGTAATGTGGTGTTACAATGTGACAAACATGACAATATTGATTTTTTAAATAATATATACAGCAAATACCTACATGAAAAGATAATGTTTCCAAAAAAAAAAAGAAGAAGAAGAAGAAGAAAAAAGTACCAACCAACCTTTTTTTTCCCATGCCACCAGAAACATTTTTTTTTTGCCATATGGGATTCAAACTCGCATCAACCAAGCAGCATTCTGCAGGTATAACTCAATCATTTGCCTTATTCCATCGGTCAGGTCTAATTCAAATATCGGCGATTATAGCAAGTTTTAATACATGTTCTTTGGTGATAAACAACGGTATTTTGCATCAGACAGGATCCAGATGCTCGCAATTTAAACTAAATATTAAAATTCTACCAGATTTTTATTGACATGAAAGGACATACCGGTATATTCTGGTTATGGCACTATATATGATTGCTTTTCTATGAAAATTGATTCCCTGCCTAATTCTATTTTTGCCAGAGATATTATTAATATTTTCTATCAAATGACATATCAAATATTGGATTTTTGTTCTGCCTTAAGGGCAGAGTATATTTCGGAGTATATTTTCAAAAGAATGGAAAGGAGAGTAACCCATCACTCTGTGACATGTCCTTTTTGTACCGGCCTACATAGATCTGTGCAATGTGCAATAACTTGATTAGAATAATGACAGAATTACTTTCCTTTTGTATCTTACTTTTGGTTATTTTTGCTTGTCCAGAGTATATTTTTGAGAGTAACCTTATTTTGTACCAACCCACATAGATCTGAATTTGTTAAATGGGCTTTATGTTGATCAGGGTGGATCAGGGCAATATTAAATTGTGTTCACTGTTCTATTGAATGATTACAGTTCTCTTTATTTCGTCAAGAGTTCCCCAAAAAGTGAAATTGTCAAAAATACAACTAGTGAGATTAAGGTAAGCATTTCTGTTAAGGCCATTTCTAAAGTGTAGACAAGAATGTTCCTTCTTATTGGAGTCATATAACCATTTCGTTTTTAAACCCTTAATTTATTTGTACATAATGCTTATTTTAAAGGTGCCAAACGGGTTGAGGTAAAATGTGCAGATTGTAAGGCACATCTAGGCCATGTGTTTGACGATGGACCGAAACCGACTGGTGTACGATTTTGTGTCAACTCTGCTTCCTTGGACTTCAAGAAGGAAACTACCGTGTGACGAAGGTAGTTGGTCAACATGAGCCGTGTTTGTATGTCTGAAAGCACCGATGAAGTTATCATCGTACAGTCTATGTAACCTGATCATCCAGAAGAAGTTGGCCATTACATCCATGTTTGTATGTGTGCATACACGATGCATCATCATCATACAGTCAACATTACCCGATCATCAACAAAGATAATTAGAAATATTATAATACACAGTCAGACATGTCTTAAGCAGCCACTGATGAGAAAGAGTAAAAAATACCCCCTTAAGGCAGGTAGCTATTTAATACAGGTTGATTAGAACTAAAATCATAAAAATGGTAAATAGCAAATGTAGGTATTTAAGACAAGACGCTACTTAATATAGGTGACCGCTAATACTGGTTTAACTGTATAGAGATATGGAATATAGGTTTTAGAAACTATGTACTTGTTCAGATGTATGATCATTTTGCAGGGTATCCCTGCACAATAATGGAATAATGAAGGTCTGATTTTTTTAAAATGCTAAAATGCAGTTTCTGTGGCTATCCTTTCAAGTTTTTTAAATAGGGCAGACCGATAACTTTGCTTCAGTAACTAATCATTAGTTTATTGAGTCACATAAATAGACATAAATTATAACAAACTATCTGCATAATAGTTCATTGCATGTATGAGATATAGTATATCCATTATAAAGAACAGAATTTAGGGCTTTATCCAAAGTCAAGATTTATTGTTTTGTTTTAACACATTTATCTGTTTCATAAATACATTTTTCAAATAACCTAAAGGGAAGGGTGTAATAAACTCATGACATATTTAATCTATTAACTTGATGTAATAACACTTTATTCATCGCTACTTGTTTTCCATTTAACTTGACTTTCGTATATAAAATGCCAAGCTACTTTCTGACTTGCCCGAACCTATAAATGACCATGACTGATGATTTGTCATGTAATTATAATGACTGACAGAAACTAATATGCTCAATTTTTTTCTTGATCTTTAAAGAGGTCATCTGAAAATTAAATGGTAAACATAACAAATCACTCTTGTGAGTTATGTGACAATAATAATTTTTCATTCATTTATTATTAAATTGATCAGACTCATTGATATGATGCTTGACAAAATGCATAATATAATTTTCACAACTCATTTAACAAATACAATAAATGAGCACATGTGTAAGATCCCTATATATCATAATTAGTTAACCATTTCAACTGTTTGATCAAGTCATCGGGGTATGGGGCTGTCTGAAGGTAACTTATAACTTTTGTTGAGGTCATCGCCCAACTTGGTCCAAAGATTATGTAATACAATTTGCCAGAAGAAGGGTAATGTTTTATACACTTTAATTTCTTCCTCTACCATTAGAAATGGATGCCACAACTGTAGTTTTTATATGTTGGAAATGGCATAAAATTCTGTTCCTTTCCTCCTATTTTTATTTAATGGCAACTTGTGCATATTAAAACTACTGGAGGTGTAAATCCTGTAGATGATAACTGCATAGCTGTTTGACATTTCTTTATGTTTTGTATATGTAGATCACAGTCATGTACCAGTATATGTAATGTGTTTGTGACCTATGCTGACATGTACATTTGCACCTAAATGTTTATTCGAGAAAATATGGTGCTCCAGTACAACCATACAATTAAAGCTCATAGTACTGACCATGATGTTGATCCTGATTGTATATTCAGTTGTGTATTTGTTTTTATCATGCTCATGTGTTTAGATGATTGTATGTATTGATAAGTATTAGTTAATTATTCTATTATCAGCTTTACTATTAGGAAATGTTATGGGTGTTGTACCCACACCCAGACATTAACTATGGAAGCTGTCTCTAAAACATTAACTATGGGAGCTGTCTCTAAAACAATAGCTATGGGAGCTGTCTTTAAAACATTAACTTAATAAATTAGTACCAGTTTATAGTTCTAAATTGGTACCAGTTTACAGTTTTGTATTTAGCAGTTAATAGTTCTAAATTGGTACCGGTTTATAGTTCTAAATTGACACCAGTTTACAGTTCTATATTGGTACCAGTTTATAGTTCTTTATTTGTATAGTACCAATTAATAATCATTCGAATAATGATAGTACCAGTTTGCAGTCTTACATATATATTGGTACCATTTTGCAGTCCTGCATATATATTGGTACCAGTTTGGCATCATACATGCATATTGGTACCAGTTTGCAGCCCTTCACGTATATTAGTACCAGTTTGCAGTACTACATATATATATATATATATATATATATATATATATTGGTACCAGTTTGTAGTCCTATATGCATATTGGTACCAGTTTGCAGTCCAACATGTATAGTAGTACCAGTTTGCAGTCCTACATCCACATTGGTACCAGTTTGCAGTTCTACATGTATATTAGTACCAGTTTACAGTCCTACATCCATATGTGTACCAGTTTGCAGTTCTAGATGTATATCAGTTCCAGTTTGCAATCCTACATATAAATTGGTACCAGTTTGCAGTCCTACATATATATTGGTACCAGTTTGCAGTCTACATATAATATTGATACCCGTTTGTAGGCCTACATGTATATTGGTACCAGTTTGCAGTCCTACACATGTATTTGTACCAGTTTGCAGTCCTACATATATACTGGTACCAGTTTGTAGGCCTAGTTGCATGGTACCAGTATGACTGATATATTTTTGTATCTCAAAACTGCTTAAAGCCTTTGCTGTAAAATAATGAATGCTATTTTTTCTATTTGACCGTTATGTTTAGAAGCAGTCTCTGCCTTACAAGGCCACTGTTACTTTAAGTCCCTTGGTGACCTCATAAGACAGATATGACAACATTATGGTATATGTGTTTGTACTGTTCATACAGTGCAGGGGTTAAACATAGTGCACTTCCAAGGTCAGGGACGTTTACTTTTCACTATTGGAGCCTTGTAGTTTTACTTGAGCTGGGTCCATTAAACCTTCAACAAAAATGGCCGTCCAACAAGTACAAGCAGCAGACCCATTTCTGCATTTCTGTTGATAAAATCATTGACCAAGTGTGGGGCAGTGACCAAAAGGAAAAATTAAGGAATATATTCAATGTGGCATGTACTGTGGTCAGTGCCTGTAAACTATTCTTAGAATTTGAATTAATGTGCACCAATGCCTTGATGTTATTTCAAGGGCCACTAGGCTAATGGAAACTATCAAAAATTAATACACAGTGCAAATGTTTTTAGTTTGGACCTTTATAAAAAATCTTGCAGACCTTCCAAAAAAGTAAAGTCCATTATTTTAAGTCCCTGCAGTATACACCTACAGTATAAGTGATTGCAGTATACACCTGCAGTTTAGGTGATTGTAGTATACACACACAGTATAAGTGATTGAAGTATACACCCATAGTTTAGGTGATTGCAGTATACAACCACAGTATAGGTGAATGCAGTATACGCCCACAGTATAGGTGATTGCAGTATACTACCACAGTTTAGGTGATTGTAGTATACACATGCAGTATAGGTGATTGCAGTATACACCCACAGTTTATGTGATTGCAGTATACACCCGCAGTATAGGTGATTGCAGTATACACCCATAGTATAAGTGATTGCAGTATACATCCGCAATATACTAGTAGGTTATTGCAATATACACCCTCTGTTTGGTGATTGCAGTATACACACACAGTATAGATGATTGCAGTATTCACCCCCAGTAAAGATGATTGCATTATACACCCACAATTTAGGTGATTGCAGTATACACCTGCCGTTTAGGAGATTGCAGTATACACACGCAGTTTAGGTGATTGCTATATACACCCGCAGTTTAGGTGATTGCAGTATACAGTTTCAGTTTATATTTTATATTATAGTTTACATTTGTTAAGGGTACCAACTACACAAGTTACAATATGTTTTAATTTATTTATTCGTACATGTATGTTTTATGAGGGAAAGTTAAGTTTGTTTGAAAGTATAGTTTCAGTACTGATATTAAAATCTTCCCTATATACAGGTAGATTTGTCCTCATATCGACTCCAATGTCATTATAGAGCATGTAGAACATATCTTGTAGGATTTCATCTGTCTTTTGGAATAATGGATTCAGGAATTTTTTACTTTTTAGGGTGTAACCAATTCGGGGAGGGTGTACATTATTTCTTTGTGTAGGTTTCTGTTTTTAACAATTTGTTTGATTTTAGTGTTTAGTTTTGGTGGGGAGTGGGGGAGGGGGGTTGTCTACTGACTGAATTCATTAGAGTATTATAGATGATGTAAACATGATTAAATTATATCAGATTTATTCTGCATATGAGTTATTAACGCAATGTAATAGCATCTGCTTGTGAAGACTTATCAACATTTAACATTGTTTATTTGTGACACTTGTTTATAACTTCATTCAAAACTACGATAAGTTATAGTGGATTTAAAACCTCTGGGCAATAAATCATTTTGAATAAAGTTACGTTAGCAGCTTCCTTATCATAAAGGGACGAACAGCAATGTTATAATTGAATTTTACTCCTCCATGGCCGAGTGGTCTAAGGCGCCGTCTCGAGAACACTTACCTCCAACCACTAAGGTTGTAGGTCCGAGGCCCACTCGACACCTAACACTATTTTCAACACCTTATTTTGATCTGTTCTATTGATTTATTAAAACATTTATAATTTCTCCACAAAATGAACTTTATCTTATAATGATTAACAATTGTGTTTACTACGCCTAAAGAACAAGAATTTATCTGAAATTTTGCTTCAGACTGCAATGGTTTTATTTCAAGACCATTTTTGAAAAATCAAGAACACATAAAAACATTAACAAATCAGTTTCTTGTGAATTTTGAATTGCTAGTTTACCAAATAATTAATCATTCTAGTACTATTTTATCAGAAAATGGAAGTTTCTTATTATAATATATATTTATATACGCTTTTGGTAATATAGCATTTAATTTATAGATCAGAATATGACTAGTTTGCCAAATAATTAATCATTCTATTACTATTTTATCAAAAGATGGAAGTTTCTTATCAATCTGTATATACGTTTTTGTTAATTTGAATATACAAATTAGCATTTAATTTATAGTTCAGAATGCTTAAGTATGTATGGGAGAAAATGCAGTGGAATACATTATTTTTATATGCCTGTTTTATTTTATATATAGATCTGTATGATTTGATACTAGTCTTTCAGTTATAATTATGACATTTTGTTTATGGCCATATGAAAGTAAATGTTTGTTCATTGTTACCCATATATCTTACTTTGTATCTATAAAATTTCAACTGTGACATTTGTTTTAGATAAAATTGTTGTAACATGAAATTTTACTATATGAGATTCTAGTATAATCGATGCCCTGCTAGCGCAGTCTTGACTCCGTCTGACTTTCTTTCTGTGATGTTTGGTCATTCTATAGCCGTCAGTCTCCCACTGCTGAGAATATATGGAGAAGAAGTCAGTGACATACAGAGATAAAGTGCATCTAGTATTGGTTAATTGCTTAATGAATCCCAGGAATAAGTATTAGGTACACTGACCATCTTCAATTAGCTAAAAAAAAGGGGATAAAAAACATATAAACAAAATAACTGAGTATTGGATATGGCAGCAATTTGACCATATGAACCCAAGATCTCTGACTTATCAAAACATAGGCTGAGGGTTCGACCTCCCACAGCTGAAATTGAGGGTTTAAACTACCACAGCTTAGGTTGAGAGTTTCACCTCCCACAACTTGGGTTGAGGGTTTCACCTCCCACAACTTAGGTTGAGGGTTTCTTCTCCCACAGCTTAGGTTGAGAGTTTGTGGGTGCAAGATCAGCTCAGTTAAAATCTTTGTGAGAAAAATCGGTGAAGGATGGTGGTTCTGTCTTAAGCTTTCTTTCTATCAATAAAACCTGAAGTCATATTGAACCTGTAATGCGTTAAAAATGGCATTAAACTCTGTTATAAAATATTTCTAAACTGTAAATGATAGTTACATGAAATCTGTTTTCCGTGTTAAAGTAAATGCACAATTTGTCAAGTTGGTTTTAATCTGTATCATCCTATTGGTGGTAAAAAGTTTTCGCCATATAAATGATGCAAGGCTGTTTGCACTAATTGAGTGATATTTTGTATGTCTATTGTTGTTGCACAAATGCTGGGTGTCCTATGATATTAAACCTTTATTTCGTCTACATTCATTGCTCTCTTTGTGTACTTATTGGTTGTAAGGAACCAGCAAATTTATACATATGAAACCGTTTTTTTTTTAAAATACCTCAAGCTCAGTCAATGTAATTGACCTGACATAGGCTGTCCATCAAACAAGTCAATAATCCATTCATCGTCTGCTATGCCATCATTTTCCTTAGACAAACTAGCAATGCTGAAGTAAACACAACATTGTATTTACTTGGACAACAATGCCACGTGGCCAGTGATAGTCGTTCTTATGTCAGGACAATTGTTTTGAAGCAATAATATGTAGTAGCACTAGTACAAAACATTTTCTGTCATGTATCGGCTAGTCTTGATATATAACCAGCTGGTCTTCCCTACACCAGTCAGGTTAAACATCACCAGTATAGATCAAGAATTAGTTTGAATATTACTACATGTATGTTGTACACAGTTTAAGCTTATTGTCTTAGTCCATTCCTGAAATACATGCAACACATTATTGGCAAAACAATGTTGTGTGTTGTGACCAATATGCAAAAAATACAAGTATCCAAATTGATTTTTCGTCATTGTATTGTGCATCTACTTCTTAAAAATCCAAAAGCCTTAGCAATATGAACATAAGAACCATAAAGCTTTAAAAATGTATTGTGCGTGTTTACATGTATATTGGTGAACCTGTATTCAGGTATGACATGTTTATATTGGTGTACCTGTATTCAGGTATGACATGTTTATATTGGTGTACCTGTATTCAGGTATGACATGTTTATTGGTGCACCTGTATCCAGGTATGACTTGTTTATATTGGTACACCTGTTTTTAGGTATGACATGTTTATATTGGTGTACCTGAGTTCAGGTATGACATGTTCATATTTGTGTACCTGTATTCAGGTATGATATGTTTATATTGGTGTACCTGTTTTCAGGTATGATATGTTTATATTGGTGTACCTGTATTCAGGTATGATATGTTTATATTGGTGTACCTGTATTCAGGTATGACATGTTTATATTGGTGTACTTGTATCCAGGTATGACATGTTTATATTGGTATACTTGTATCCAGGTATGACATGTTTATATTGGTGTACTTGTATCAAGGTATGACATGTTTATATTGGTTTACCTGTATTGTTTATATTTGTGTACCTTTATTCAGGTATGCATGTTTATATTGCTGTACTTATATCTAGGTATGACATGTTTATATTGGTGTACTTATATTCAGGTATGCATGTTTATATAGGTGTACCTGTATTCAGGTATACAAGTTTATAACAATATGAGATAAAGGTTGTTTTTTTGTTTGTACACACTTCATCTCCTGGTTTGATATTATTTACTTTGTTTATATTGCTGAATTGTCTCTTATTCCTTCATTTACATTAGAAGCCATATTATTTTAGCTGCAGAAAAAAACTGCTTTTTGATGCTTTTATGTAACTTGATGTATTTATGAAATATTCAGCTTTATTCCACATTCTGTATTTATAAAAGATTAAGCTAAATGCTAAATTCTGTATTTATTAAAAAAAATCACCCCTATGCTATGTTCTGTATTTTTAAAAGATTTAATGGCAATTATTTGTATGTGTATATGTCTCTTTTAAATGTGTCGTAATCATTGTCTCTGATGATGCAATGTAGTTTTATATAAGGTATAATGCTGTTCATAATCCATCATCAGTGTGGGTCTGCTTTGATAGTAGAACCACTGTTGGTTTCTGCAATAAGGAAGGAATCCTCCAAATGGGCGTCATGTCCATTTTACATTTTCTGTCATATTTTGTGAACTAATCATTTGTTACCTTGGCTCCCACCAGCCCGGGAATTAGTAGATGATAGTGAGGCTTGGTCTGACATGCCCTAACATGTAACATACCAATGTTCCTGGAGAGCTGTTGAAGTGCAAGAGTTTTACTTCACGCCTAAAATAGGCATGATCATAAAAATGCTTCTTTCTGTGAAGTATATGGATCTTGTACGGTGTTTAAAATATACCCATACTCTACTTGGGAAATGGAATCGAGTATTAATTAATAACAGAATGTCAGAAAAACAGAAACGTCAATGGCAGGATCATACGTCAACAGCTACAGTATTGAATAATGGTGACAAATAGATATCCAGGGCCAAAAGGCTTCTAAAATTCTCTGCTAGTTCCTGACCTGCGGGATGTAGAGGTTACATCTGACTAGTGCATTGGTATAGTTGTTATATTTCCGGATCCTGTGTGTTTCACAAGCTTGAGTATGTAGTATGTGATGGATTATAGCTATACTTACATTGCTGAAAACCTGCAGTTCTGCAGGGATTACATGTATCAAGCCTGTGAGTCTAAAACTCGGACTTAAACTCAACATTGTCGATTTTTAAATACTTTTTCATAGCAAAATTATTTTTTTTATATATATTTTCAAATAATTAATTATTATAATTTGTTGTTATTTTAGGAATATTTTGTTCATTTCTTGTAAAATTTGTTTTAAATGCACATAACAAAATTTCAGAATTTGAGTCTAAATTTTAGACTCAAAACTTTGTTGAATTTAGGTCCAGGCATCTTAGATTAATGTTCATACAGCATCATCATTTGTTGATGTTTTTATATTTAAATATATTTGTTTTTTTTTTGTTTTTTTGTACAGGGAGAGTGAGTATGGAATGTTATTCTCTAATAGTGTCATAATTTATAACCTTCGTGTGTTGGTATGCTGTAAAACCCCGAAATCATTCACCTATTAAAATCATTTTTGTCATCATTCATAAAAAATCCAATATGACTGCTTCTACTTTCTTCTCAAGCCCTCGTGTATTTTGTCAATGGATAGCATGTGCTACTCTTGTATTTTGTCAATGGGTAGCATGTGCTACTCTTGTATTTTGTCAATGGGTAGCATGTGCTACTATTGTGTTTTGTCAATGGGTAGCATGTGCTACTCTTGTGTTTTGTCAATGGGTACCATGTGCTACTCTTGTATTTTGTCAATGGGTAGCATGTGCTACTGTTGTAATTTGTCAATGGGTAGCATGTGCTACTCATGGATTTTGTCAATGGGTAGCATGTGCTTCTGTTGTAATTTGTCAATGGGTAGCATGTGCTACTCATGTATTTTGTCAATGGGTAGCATGTGCTACTCTTGTGTTTTGTCAGTGGGTAGCATGTGCTACTCTTGTGTTTTATCAATGGATAACATGTGCTGCTCTTGTTTTTTGACATTGGTTAACATGTGCTACTCTTGTATTTTGTCAATGGGTAGCATGTGCTACTCTTGTATATTGACAATGGGTAGCATGTTTTAAAATCATATCTGTTACTTTTTATGCTGCTTGCATTTTGTATCCATCAGAAATTGAGAGTAACAGTAATATTGAAATACCACCTGACAACGCTAAACGTCACATGGTAACACATTAAAACGCACATGGTTAGATGAAAAACTGTATCATTATGTGAAAGAGCACATGGTTACAGAAAGACATAAAAGGTCATGTAGTGCAATGACCTACCAAGCAGTGTGAGATTTATGTGAAATACTACATTATCACATGAAATACTATACGGTGATTGCAAAGTCACATGATTATCTAAAAATCCACATGATTGCGTAAGACATCTTGACATGAAATATTAAATACCACATGTTGATGTTGATGGCTACATGTGGCATGTAAGGCCCCATGGTTATACAAAACACGTGACAGGCATGGCCCCATGGTTATACAAAATATATAAGGCATGCAAGGCCCCATGGTTATACAAAATATATAAGGCATGCAAGGCCCCATGGTTATACAAAATATATAAGGCATGCAAGGTCCCATGGTTATACAAAACACGTGACAGGCATGGCCCCATGGTTATACAAAATATATAAGGCATGCAAGGCCCCATGGTTATACAAAATATATAAGGCATGCAAGGCCCCATGGTTATACAAAATATATAAGGCATGCAAGGCCCCATGATTATACAAAACACGTGACAGGCATGGCCCCATGGTTATATAAAAGATCATTCGACATGCGAGACCACATGGTTATATAAAGGCCATCTGACATGTATGGCCCCATGGTTATACATGGTAATACAAAGGTCATGTGACATGCATGGCCCCATGGTTATATAAAAAAAATGGTGACAGGCAAGACCGTGTGTTTATACCAAATGTCGCGTGTGATGTACAATGTCTTTGGGTTTTACAAAGAAACATGTGACGGGCATGTTCCCATGGTTATGCAAAGGACCATGTGACATGCAAGGTCACATGGTTACACAAACTACCACATGGTTAGTGTACATGAAATATAACAGAATAAAATGTGACATGCAAGCCCATGTTCTAACAAACATTCTTAACAATGTCATCTATAAACAAATGACCATGCGATTTCTACGAAAGAACACAGCCACAAGAACTTTACATACATGCATAAAATTACTAAATATTATATGAAACGCCATTTCATTGATACCGTATATGTACTGAATCGTATAGATATTTTAGTTTACCATTTGTTTGATGCTAAATAAATTTATATATATGATAACGATTAGTTCAAGTTTTACTATGTTTTAATTATCCATTATTATGCAGGCCGGGCTCAGTTTACTCAGTCGGTAGGGTAGCTGACTATCAATCCTGGTGTCGTGAGTTCGAATCCTTTGACCTCTCGCTGCGGAGGACGTGGGTTCAAACCTATCGCGACGGTGTCTACTTGAGACAGTATTCGAAGCTCTGCTGCATTGGAGTATCATACCGACTAAATCTAGAACTATCATCTAACTGCTTAGCATTAAGTGAGAAAGCATTGAGTACCATTGTACTTAAGTCCTTGGTATGACCCGAGCTCAAATCCGCGACCTGCCGCGTGTGAGGCGAAGGCTCTGCCGTTGAGGCCGTTCGTTGAAGTTTCCTGACATTGTTAGTTATAAGTGTTTACAAAGTTACAGACCAGACATAAACGTGTGAAAATAAGATTTTTATATTTCAAGATAAGGTTTCTAATTGGGTCAGTGTTGATATGCTAGTATATTGTCTAGCGTATATGTCCTTACATTGTATTGAATGGAACACTGGGACAAGTAGATTCAATCAACATTAAAGGTATGTATGCGTCATAATCATATTTATTTTTATTGCTAAATGATTGATTGATCGATTGATTGATTGAATATTTAGCGTCATTTATATGCCATCGAGGGCTAACAGATGATCAGTTAACCTAACCACTGTTTCCTGGGATTAAGTAGTACTAGAGCACACCCCATCTCCGCAAGTAACTGATAACTTTCCCACTTGCATCAGTGATGAGAGACGAATGATAATGAGACACAATGTCGTATATTAATCATTACGGAGACTGTTGCTGGGCAGGGGATTCGAACTCACGACCCCTGGATTGATAGTCAGACACGTAACCAACTGAGCTAATCGGACCCAGCTGTGCTAAATGAACATATATTAAACAAAAGTGTTTTTTCCTATTCCTATTAAAGGAATCTGCGTTATTGATTTTACGCATATCCATTGTTGATATACAGAATTGCGCCTCATTATCTTTCGTCTTTCCCCATTGATTCAATTAGGGGAAAGCTATCAGTTACTTGCGGTGATGGGAGTGTTTGAGTATTAGTTGACCGTCTAGTAGCTAAGGAAAGTGTAACATCAACATTAAGAGTAAATCGAGTTTATTATAACTTGTCATATGTGATACCACAATGTCTTGTAATTTACTTGATAAAACTATTCAGTCAGTGCTTATATTAGTTGTGTTTATGCAGATAAAATAATTGTTATCTTTGCAAGTCGTGACAACGCCCTTGCTTTTATATGTCACGCTTGTCCAAAAGAACATCCCATATTTAGCGTTTGGTAATATTTTTTCTTAAGGCCTCATAAAGCATTGTGATGTTATATAGATGAACTAAGGAATAGAAACAATTGCACCTATGTTGATGAAAACAATACAGGCCTATTTATCGTTACATTGGTAACGCAACTATAAATCGATGGTGATGATAGTGATTTTATTTAATGTTGCCACCGGTTTCCCATATGGGCGACGCCTCCAGAAGAGTATTAGTAATTTCAGATTTTTGGAGGATAGTGCAGAGATACAGAAGACCCTTTTTTAGTGTTCCTAGTACTTTTACAACCCGGTACTATGCACCCATACATGGGACCTCGATTTGTGTTAAAGACTCATCCGAAAGACTGATAAGTATTTTTAGTTGGAGTAACGGGGGATCGAACCTGCGATCCCTGGATTCGCAGTGTAAGGCGTTAACCACTGGATAACTAATTCGCACCCTATAAAACTGCATGTTACATTGTTTAAGTATACCCGTGGTTAGGTAACTGATCGCTTGTTAGCCATCGGTGGTATAATACTGACGCTAAATATTTAAACAAACAAACAAACACTATTGTCCATGAATCAACTCTGGCTTCACACCTATGCATCTATGAATGTATAACCATATTTAGATATTTATCCAGCTATAATGCTAACTGTAACTGAACTGTCTAAAACTGCATGATCAAGTTCTTATAACACTATAGTAGAACTTCGTTGATTCGAGTCTGACTATCAATCATAGTTCATGGATCGAATCCCCTCCCGGCAAACAGTCTCTGTGATGATTGATATACGGCATTGTGTCTCATTATCATTCGTCTCTCGCCGCTGAGTCATGCAGAAAGTTGCCAGTTACTTGCGGAGATGGGGTGTGCTCGAGTACTGGTTAACCTTTCAATATCCCAGGAACCAGTGTTTAGGTTAACTCGTCTGTTAGCCCTCGATGGCATAAAATAACACTAAATATTCAATCAATCAACCATCGTTGATTCGAACACGGATGGCTTGAACACCACATATATCTCGAACTCGGCCGAATTCCGATTTCGATGCATACACATGTACATAAATTTTATATGGTATGATATTAAACAATAGATGGCTCGAACAACACATTAACTCGGCACTATTTTGTCCAGTCCCGTCGGGTTCGAACCATAGAAGTTCTACTGGAGTTGTTTCACATTAGATTTGAAATAACGATTAAAACATTTGAACAAATACAAATGGATATTTATATTTTTATCATTTCAATGAAAAACGACTTTATGTCAGAACGCATTGGGTGTCTTTCAACCTTTTATTTGAGTTATGCCTCATTCCAAATTATAAACGACCACAGGAGTATTTTAATCGTTTTTGCATCATATCGGCCCAAGATTACTTACTTCTCACCGCTAAAGTCATAAGTTCGAGTCCCGCTCGCTCCAGCAACATTTTGTTATTTGCGGAAGAACAGTGGTTCTGCTCATATTCATTCAGAGGTCTTCCTCCACCAATAAAACTGGATATGTCATATTATGTAATCTGAAATAGTGCTGAAAACGGCGTTAACCTCCAGTTCTCTAAACGACTAATAGAAACCACTGGCCTGGTTTTGTTGAACTTTTCATAGAAACATCATTATCTCAGGGGTTTTAATTTTTATTGAAAAGTTAAGTTTCCACTTTGAAAAGTCAATTAACGGCCTATATCGTAGGCCTCAAAAGAGTTTTAATTGTGACTATTCTCTTTAAAGAAAATTCATTGTAACACACACACACACACACACACACACACTACACTACATACATACTTATCAAGTTTTTTTAATTAATAAACATACACGTGGACTTAATTTAATATGAAAACAACAGTTACACAGGAATATAGGCTTACTATTTTATATTTACATTGATATCTTAAGTTGCGATATAATCTGTGTATATAGGCAAGTAGTGGCAATGTTTTTTCATTGAATACGGAGATGAGTATGATAATGTTTTATCCATGATCTTACCGGCTACACCGGCGATTTCAGGCCAAGGATCGCAAAACCAGAAAGCCATTGAAAACCAATTCAACAGTGCACGGCTCGGGCCAAATAATGCTTACCGGGTGGTGACGTAATGGATTAAATGGTACCACTATATCTCAGGAACATTTGAGCTTTTTTCATTCACATCTTTCTGTGTCTCAGCCTTTTGCAAGAGTTTCTCTCAATTCAGCAATGTCAATGTTTCAGCCTTTTGCAAGTGTTTCTCTCAATTCAGCAATGTCAGTGACTCAGTATTTTGCAAGAGTCTTCTCTATTCAGCAATGTCAGTGTTTCGGTCTTTGCAAGGGTTTCTCTCCATTCACCTATTTCAGTGTCTCAGTCTTTTGCAAGGATTTCTCTCCATTCACTTATGTCAGTGTCTCAGTCTTTTGCAAGAGTTTCTCTCCATTTATTAATGTCAGTGTCTCAGTCTTTTGCAAGGGTACCTCTCAATTCAGCAGTGTCAGTGCCTCAGTCTTTGGCAAGAGTTTCTCTCCATTCATCAATGTCAGTGTCTCAGTCCTTTGCAAGAGATTCTCTCAATTCAGCAGTGTCAGTGCCTCAGTCTTTGGCAAGAGTTTCTCTCAATTCATCAACGTCAGTGTCTCAGCCTTTTGCTAGAGTTCTTAAACGGCTCAGCGTTTTGAAAATATTTCAACTCCTCTCCAATAACTTCTGTCAACGTCTCAGCTTTTAGCAAGAGCTCCTCTCCATTCATTTGTATCAACGGTTCAGCGTTTTTAAATATTTGAACTTCTCTCAATTTACTTCAGTCTACCTCTCGACTTGTTCTCCATTCACCTCAGCCAACGTCTCATCATTTTCGAGATATGAGCTCCTATCTATTTACTCCTGTCAACGTCTCAATTTTATGCTAGAGCTCCTTACCATTCACCTATGTCAACGTCCTGATCTCTTTACAAGATTTGGGCTCCTCTCCATTCACCACTGTCAACATCCCGGCCTTCTGCAAGAGCTCCTCTCCATTCGCATCTGTCAATGTCTCATGATTTTTAAGATTTGAGTGCCTCGCCATTGACTTCTGTACAACCTGTCAGTTTTTTAGCAAGAGTTGAAACTACTCAAACATTTTTTACAAAGGCTAGATATGGCAAAATTCATTTTATTTTATTTAACGTTAAACAGGATTATTTTATTTTACTTGCTTCAGTATAATTATATAATATGAGATTATTAAATTTAATTATTTGTCTAATGTATTTCTGTACGTAAAGACGCACTGCGTGCATTTGCAGCAATTAATTATCAGTTTAAGGAGGTCATCCGTGAAAGAGTGATCAATACGTCATCTCAAGATCACATCAAAGGTCGTAGGTTCGAGCTGCTCCAAATATTTTATGTGATAAAGTTTGCCAGTTCAAAACTTGTGGAAGGACGGTGATTCATATACATATAATCTGAAATGTGTTGAAAATGGCGTTAAACCCCATTTAAAATCAATCAGCTTAAACACTGACCTCATAATCAAAAATCATACAATCATAATTTCAGAGATTGAAATGGTACAAGTATATTTAAAAGCTTTTTCCAACTATACTGAACAGAACAGCTAACCCGCCACTTTTGTATTTCCAATATCTTTGTCGATAGATTGAGTAGTATTATTAGATGTAAACGACACCAAAGGTATAGATTATTTTTATTTGATATAGCCTATTTATTCTGTCTTATTCCAGTCAAAATTTCAAAGAAATTGCATTGACACTTTTTGAGAAAATACATAAAATGGCATGTATACAAAATGTCAGGTGGCGGGTTAGCTGTTTCGTTCAGTATACATGTAAATGTCTAGTTCTTCAAGGTGCGTTCATGTACATGTCTAGGTCTGCAAGGTGTGTTCACTTCACTTATCTTTGTTCATTGTTAAATGATTGACATATGCCACGGTGACAGACTTCCACATGACTCCACTGCGTTATCAGTGGTCGGGTCATCGATGTCCAAACATAACATAGATAAAACATCGATTTTTAAAAAAAATAATGAGAGCATTGCAATTCATTTAACTTGAAATTTCAATATACCATAACTATACTTTAAATAGCCAGGAAAACAATATTGTCCTTCAAACGTTTTCACGCGATCCAGCGTGAGGGACCACGTGAGCAAAACGGAATGGTATTTTTTTAACGTCTCTTCAAAAGGTGCTCACTGTGCTGACTATATATATATATATATATATATATATATATATATATTAGTCCGGCAGATAATCCGGGTATTTTCACTGAACCTTCCATGGGAGTGCTATAGTAATTTTTTTTTGTTTAAAAGGTAGGTCGTTATATAGTTCTTTGATTTTGCGTCGGATGACATTTTGTCATCATTAAGCATTTTGAAATAAACAAGATGGCATCCAAAATGGCCGCCAATTTGCTCGAAATGCAATATTTGGGTGAGAATTACTATTAGGTATGACATTATTTATACTAAAGGACATTTTTTATGTGTTTGATGTTAAAATAACAAACTGTGGTGACTATTTTGTCATTCATTGGACAATTTGAAATAAACAAGATGGCAATATGTAGATGGAAATTACTAGTTAGGTATAAAATTAATTCATACATGAGAATGTATAGTAATATTTTTTTGCTAACATGATAGTCTATATTTAGTGCTTTGATTTTATGTTGGATGACATTTCGTCATTATTGATTATTTTATAAACAAGATGGCGTCCAAAATAGCCGCCAATTTGCTCGAAATGCAATATTTAAATTTGAATTACTATTAGGTTTACAATTATTCACACATGATAGTGTGTATATAGAAATATTTTATTGCTAAAATGATAGTCTATAATATAGAGTACTTTGATTTTATGTTGGATGACATTATGTCATTAATTGAGTACTTTAAAATAAACAAGATGTCGTTCAAAATTGTCGCCAATTTGCTTGAATAGCAATATTCAGATAAAAAGGATATAAAAGATATATGAATATATTAAAAAAATTCAACACCAAAGAATAATTTTAATGTGTTTGAGGTTTAGGTGACAGACTGGGAAGACGTTGTGACATTGAACATTTTGGACTAAACAAGATGACGCAGCGTCTAAGATGGCCTCAAATCTGCTAGAAATACAATATCAAAATGGAAATATTATTAGTATAAACTATTCATACGCCTGATATGTTTGGTGTTTAGGTGACAAATACATTTGCAATTAAAAGCACATGGCCTTTAATATGTACAACCATTTTCCTAAACAAGTTTGATTCGTTTGAATATCTAGCGTCATTTTATGCCATCAGATGTTAACATTTAATCATCTTCAATTATTCTGCAGGAGAAAATGCTAGCTCTGTTGAACTGCGTTAGGAAAGTGCTTGGGTATCAATGCTTGGTTGGTCAGAATCCAAATCATGCCTGTCTGTGAGCTCTTTTTGCAATTCCAGCAAAGCTTCAGAATATGGTGTTAGTGGTAAAGAATTTAAAGTATGACAATTAACATCGCCTACCAACTTTAGTGACTACTAAAGCCTCATATTTTTAAGACTATTCCTTTTCAGATACCACAATACCTTACCACGTTATTGCAACCAGACAGCCAATGGTCGTTATATTTATGTCTACAGTTCCTTAACATGTGACCCCCTTGGCACAGATTTATCAGGGTTTCATGAAGATAATGATTAAGTTAAAGTACAAATACCAGTGGTGTAGCTTGGCTGAAAACGATGTGTAGGCACAGTTGTAAGGGATTCGATTCATGCTGCCCCGAAACCTTTTTCAGCTAGGTCGGCGTATGTGCGTTTATGCGTATATTTCTTATGTTTTTTTTTTGTTTTTACCGGGCCTGTTTGTCCTTAATAATAGCCTTACCTTGAATTCACTGTTTTATAAACAAATAAATTGATAAAATAATCTTAAATGTCTGGATCATATTCAATGATTTTTTTGTTGCGAATTTATAGTTTACTGAAAAAAAGTTTCGGGGGAGCATGAATTCGGATCCCTTACAACTGTGCCAAAATGTAATAAAAATTTGATCCCTAGATTTTTATTACATTTTTGGCATTTTTATTTTTTCAATTTCTCGTAATAAAAAGTGTAGGCTCGTGCCTACAATGCCTATAGGAAGCTACACCACTGAATACATCAGTATGAATTGAAATTGCTGTTATACCTCTGTTTATGCTGCTATGATTCACTTACTACGAGGATATAATCTGTCTCCTTCATTTGTGAATTTAATGCTATCCCTTTTAATAACAATATATTTATTTATCTGGTATGTCATTTTCATCCAATACATGTAACAACAAGTTTATGGACGTGTGTATGTCTTTCACGTAACTACTTGATTGCTGTCAGTTGGCGTCATTTCTGTTACTGTTAAAATTATTTTCTGAGCTTGAATTGGCATATTAAGGTTGAGTTGTTAAGGTGTATCCTGCATGCCTGTGTTTTCTCTACTAAAGCATGTGATACATTTTGTGCTGAATGGCGAAAATCTGTCAAAAACTATGATAAACATCTTAGTTGCTATGTATTAAATCTTAAATTTTCAGAATAATATTTCAATGTACCATCTATTGGCCATTACAGAACAGCAGACTTTGTCTATGAATATACTTAGTTGTCTGTTAGTTTATTTGAGTAGTGTGGCACCAATACTTCTTTCTGCAATAATGTCGTTGATTTCGCGATTCTGAGATCTCCTGTATCAGTAAACAATGATGTCGGTACAGATTTGTAATATCTATATAACGTGAACTTGTCTGCAATCCTTATTTTGAATATATCAGAGTCGTATCAAATAATTTAGCATCTCCTGCCTTCATGTTTCTTTTTGACTCAGCCTATGGTTAAACAGTTTACGAAATCATTTGATGGAAACTGCTGTGGCAACTGCTTTATCAGTATTTACTTCTGTGGAGCTGTTTAACCTCTGAAGATATTAATATAATAGAATATGGGTGTTTAGTTTAGTCGCGTTGTTCAATACATGTTTATAATTGTGACTGGATATGTATTTGCATTAATCATCATTGGTACTCATACTTGACAAAATATCTTCAACTCTACTGCAAACATGCAAACTCAATCAGCATATTTCCAGTCATTCTGACTTCAGAATAATCCCATGTACTTTCCATGGTCCAGAGGTTGTATAAACCGTACCATGCGTAATTTATATGGCTAGCTGCGAAAAAAAATGGCATCATAAGCTTATTAACTGCTACCAAATGCAAAGGCCAGTCAGCTTTTCTCTCAGCTCTGATGTACATACCCATTACTTTCGTTGTTTTACTTCTCTCTCCGGAATTGTTTAGATCAGTTTTTCAACTCTTAATATTAAAATGTTTCGTATAACATAAACAACTCCAACTTAAATAATGATATGACTGTTCTCATAGAACTTCTTTCAATCCAACATGTTCGCTACTCCATCAAACTATAGCATGTGCATCATGATGAAAACTGTCTACTTATCATTAACATGAACATTACGTTTACCTTTTTTTTCTATTCCACGTGAAAGTTAATTACTAATAATAAATTATGTAGTTTGACAAGAGTAGTAAAACAAAACAGAGGTAGATCACAACAGCTGTATATATACATATATCGTTGTAGTGGGAAATGCAAGATGTCATCAAGGTGATTTTTCATATGCAATGCCTAAACTACCATAATTACCAAAAGAATTACTATACACTTCCATGCAAGGTTCAGTGCTGTATATGCCGCACTATATATATTATTTGTGAACATCCAGACATAAATCAACAGAACAGACTACGACGAGCTCGCCTAGCTATAATGCAAACCAAGTACACTATACTATAAAATCAATCAATAAACTCACTAGAATGGTTTCAACAATTGGTTATTCATCACTACTTAACATATTTGGAATGTTGGGGCAATACTGATAGCTTATATGAGAAGATTCCAGTTAAGAATTCATCACTACTCACACGTTACATAAAGGCCAGACATGGACATCTGTTGGATCACGAAGATTGAGTGAAATGAGAATAATGCTATTTCATAAATTGAGAACACAACAACGCTATTTCCGTTTTTTTTTGTTTTTTTTAAATCCACGTTCAAAACAGATGCTGCAACCAAGTACACACGATTATAGAATCAGTCAGCGCAATAAAAATGGTTTACAACCATAGATATCAGTTTGAACACGTAACACGTCTGGACTTCAAACAATTTTACATACGATATGAAAAAGTCGTGACAAATATTTTAATGGTCTCATCTTAACATATCATATTGACATTCGATAATTCATGCAATTGCCTAAAGACTGGACGATATTTCAGCAAAATATAGTTTAAAACAATTGCTTATTTACCTCAATTTTCTGATTTTTACGCATGAGATTCTCCTTCCTGTGTTTTCATTTCGGAACACCTCAGTTCTTACATATACCTTCTACAACATTATCTACAAGTTTTGTTTTTGTCCAACTTTATTTGTGACCACTATACAATTAATTTCAGAAGATGTAGGACGTTAGAAAGCATCGTCAGGTTGAGATGTTTACAGTGTTTACCTGTAATTATGACCATTATACAATTAATTTCAGAGGATGCTAGACGTCAGAAAACATCGCCATGGTTGAGACTGCCTCGATATTGCTTCTGCTTATCATCTTGTGTAGTAGCAGTGATGGGTCCGGGCAGTTCTATGGAGGATCGATAAGTCATCACGTGACCACAAACACCATCACAGGCAGACAAGAAGTAAAATGTTTACGCTCGATTTAGTTTTACAAAATATTGAGTTAATAACTGGCGGCTACGATTATATCAACACAATATACAATCTGATCACTTCGGCCTTTATGCTACGCAATCTCTGACATAATAAGGCGTCATTTTGGAACTACTTCCAGTCACATGATAAAATAAAATGGCGGCCCCCTTATGGTGTCACACCTGTAGGCATAGTACCACCATTGCAAAAAGGAAGTGCTTCCGTGGGGTAGTCGCATAATGGCAGTTTTAAATAATCCTCATTTCTTCTTCTTTAAAAATGCATTTTCCTTATTTTAATGCTCATTTTTTTATTTGAATGGCATTATTATGTATTTGAACACTTTGACAGCATTGTCATGTTTGAATTGTGAATTAAGAAAAAAAAATTGATGCTTGGAAATTGGGGTATGAATACATGATTTCGGAAGTCTACTTTCACTTTGTCACCAGTGTAAACACTGAGCAGAAAAAAATCTCTTATATGACACATGACCCCTACTTTTCTCATCATATTTTGATAGTGCAGAGGTTGACAAACAGTAAATTGTAGGTTTCACTTCTTTCATTTGGGTCTCTCTATGAATGACAAGCCTTCAAACTTTTATTATTTACTATAGAATAAAGAACAAAAATCAATGGTGGGATGACACCTGTACAAAATCCCTCTCTATAACTTAAAGTAAATTGTCAATATTGTCCTGCCTCTGACCAATTCCTTCCAATCCATATACTGGTCCCGTTTCCTTGTAGAGCAATTATATGTCTCCAGAATTATCCACAGAAAATGATACCATTAAGGTTTAACTTTTCCACATATTTGAAATTGCTGAGGTCACTGTCAAAATTTACACTGCACATCTGACACTTCCGCCGCATTACCACCACATCCCTGACTGCAAGTTCTCGGAAAGTAGTCCTGAAATACAACAAAAAAATACCTCTGATTTATCAACAACACCACTATTTTAGCTCACAAACATATACATCTGCACTTAATAAGCATTTTCAATAAAAATATGACCATGAGACCTACACTTCAATTTTACTATGGACTCATTTCAGGGCCCCCTTGACCCGGAATCACTTCCATAGTGGTGTGACACCTATATGCCACCTTTGTGGTAGTAGTGTCAGAGAATTTTATTTACTGTCTGGGAGGAAGAAAAACACGGATGTCTTAAATGTGATTACCATCAACTTCCCGTTCTTATCCTGTATAATAATGCCTTATATTCAACTTAATAACGGATACATAATTTGTTCTTTCACGCGAATGAACACAGACTTGTTAAAAAAGGCGAATAACGTTGGTGTATTCTAGAGCTATATAAGAGGTGTATTATACGGAGGATACGGAAATACCCGATGTTTCACAATTGCAAAATATACTTATTGCCTTTAATAAACGCAAATACATGTTTTGTATCATCCAACTCTAGGTATGGCATGAATGACATAAATAATAAACCGAGACAAAACATTCTTACCTTGTTTGTCTAAATTGGTATTCCGTGGCCGAGCAGTCTCGGGCGCCGTCTCAAAATTATGTACCTCTCACCGCTAAGGTCATAGGTTCAAGTCCCGCTCGTTCCAAAAACGTTATATGGTAAAGTTTGACAGTGACTTGCGGAATGACGGTGCTTCTACTCAGATTCATTCTGAGGTCTTTCTCCATCAATAAAACTGGATATGCCATATATAACCTCAAATGTGTTGCAATTGGCGTTAAACCCCGCCAAAAACAGAATTGTCAATTTTATTCTAACAATTTCATATATTTAAAACACAAACATAACATATACGATGATTTTGTAACATACATGAACCAATAGGAATTATTGCTGATCTATATTTAATATTTTAAAAAATGTGTTTTTAAAGGCGTTAAGTTTATTTTTAAAAGCTCATATATGTAATCTAAAAGGTACCAGTAATCGTACATAGAGCTTAAGGAATTCATATTAGGCTCACTTCAATACAATAACATATATTTAAATTGGTCACATGTTATATTTTAGTAAACACTCCAACTACTGTTAGGATGTGAAGTATTCAATTAGACAGCTTGCTCCAAATCGCGACCCTGTAATGACCACGTTCACTCACCTCACCTCAACCAGCTTGCTCCAAATTGCGACCCTGTAATGACCACGTTCACTCACCTCACCTCAACCAGCTTGCTCCAAATTACGACCCTCTAATGACCACGTTCACTCACCTCACCTCAACCAGCTTGCTCCAAATTACGACCCTCTAATGACCACGTTCACTCACCTCACCTCAACCAGCTTGCTCCAAATTACGACCCTGTAATGACCACGTTCACTCACCTCACCTCAACCAGCTTGCTCCAAATTACGACCCTCTAATGACCACGTTCACTCACCTCACCTCAACCAGCTTGCTCCAAATTACGACCCTGTAATGACCACGTTCACTCACCTCACCTCAACCAGCTTGCTCCAAATTACGACCCTGTAATGACCACGTTCACTCACCTCACCTCAACCAGCTTGCTCCAAATCGCGACCCTCTAATGACCACGTTCACTCACCTCACCTCAACCAGCTTGCTCCAAATCACGACCCTGTAATGACCACGTTCACTCACCTCACCTCAACCAGCTTGCTCCAAATTACGACCCTGTAATGACCACGTTCACTCACCTCACCTCAACCAGCTTGCTCCAAATCGCGACCCTCTAATGACCACGTTCACTCACCTCACCTCAACCAGCTTGCTCCAAATTACGACCCTGTAATGACCACGTTCACTCACCTCACCTCAACCAGCTTGCTCCAAATTACGACCCTGTAATGACTACGTTCACTCACCGTTGAGGTCGTTGGTCCAACACCTTTACGTCTCACTACGCATTAACGCCCCTTTTTCCCCACGGTTACATGATTCCTACGCTTATAATTTGGTTTAATACTATTTTCAAAATGGTTCAAAGTGGTTGTGATTTCTTGCTGCAGATGAGTAGAGCAAAAGTTGATATAGCGTATACTGCAATAAGATATCTCTGGTGCTAAAAAAGTATATTTATGAACATTTGGGGTGTCGCTGCACCCTCTTTGAAAAAAAAAACAAGTTGGTCAATCTACCAGTTATTGTGCATTTTATAAGGGTAAACATTTCTGCTATGAAAAAAAAGTTTAAAAAGAAATAGCCTGTCTACCTTGAAATTACACTCGAAGAATTTTATGCATGATTGATTGATTGATTGATTGATTGATTGATTGATTGATTGAATATTTAGCCACATTTTATCGAGATATAACATAACCACTGTTTCATTGTTCCTGGAAGGTTAACCAGTACTCAAGCACACTCCACAAGTAAATAATAACTTTCCAATTTGAATCAGCGGTGAGAGACGAATGATAATGAGATGCAATGTCGTATATCAATAATCACGGAAACTGTGGCCGGGCAGGGACTCGAACTCACGATCCCTGGATTTATGTCAGATGTGCTACCGCCTGAGCCAATCGGACCCGTAAAGAAAGACATCATTTAACCTGAAATGAGGCTTTAAAAGTATTTATCTGAAGAATATTCAATTATATGGTAGCATTATCTTACAGGTCACCCTTGAGGTCATTACTAGTTGGGCTCTCGGAAAAGGACCTTGTGGCCCAGCGTGTGGTAAAAGTGATATCGGTAAAAGCACATTGGCGACAAGACGACAGATGGAAACAATGTTTTCAAACAAATCATATTCGTATTTTGGAAGTTGGACAGACGAATACAAGCATGGTCATGGCTATGTTACAAGAGATATAAACACGCTAGTTACAAACAACATGACAGAAATGGTCTTGGACGTTGATGAAAAAGAAAAATGGGAACAAGAATACATGAAATTTACAATAGAATTAGAACCAAACGTTACAATCCAAGATATCATGTAAGTATATTTGTACCAGTAAAAGTCATTAGCTTATACATGTATATTATAGTATACGTGCATATCGGCATTTCCAAACAACCCTTTTTGCTACAATAGGACGATGGTGGCTCGATTCCGACGGGACTCGATCGAACAGTTCCAGTTAAGGATTTTTCGAGCCAAATAAAGTTCAACCTGATGTTATACATGTACATGTATATACATCGAAAAAGGAATTCGGCCGGGACCAGATAAGTGGTTCGGGCTACGTGGTGTTCGAGCAATCTGGGCTCGAGCCAATGAATTTCTACTGTACATGGCAATGCAAAATGGTGAATTTCAAAACGTAGAAGAACACTTGGGTACAATACAGCGGTTCATCTTTACTACTGTACTGTTAACCGTCAACTGGTGAACAAAGTGCTTCTGTCAAATAAATATATATCTGATGCAATTTATGTCTATAAAATACCTTAATTAATGGAGAATGGGGTTTAAGATAATTAAATAACAAATGAATACAAGTTGTCAAAGTGTCAGCATTAATAATACTAATCGGACAACCAACGAACTGGGACTAAAGACAGACGAATACAAATGGTCTGAATGCGTCTTCTTCTTAATTTCTTCTTTTAATCTATTTATAGCTTAGCCTGGTATATTAATATTTTTTGTTTAATAATCTTAGATAGGAATCAAGTTTTGTTGGACAAGAGTCTTCTTATGCACGTTTAATATCACTTGCACCATTATCGATGTCCAAAAAAAGCATTGTGTTGATAAATAGTGAAATAAAAACCATTTTAAACGTAATATTAAAACGTAACATTGTAAGATGATTATTTCTTTTAAATGAAGGCATTTAACATATCTGAATCTGTCAGCTGAGATAGACTATTTGTTAGATGTTCAGTTTTGCAAAGCATGAAAATATAAAACGTTTTCAGTACCAGTCTCGCAAACTTTATATATTAAATACCTGTGTTTTGACCATTGCAGTGTACATTTTATCAAGTTAAAATTTATTTTTATTAGATGTTGTGCTACTTTTTCAGCCAATAAAATCGCTCAAAAAACATATCATTATACATAACCATCAGTAGATGTTGACCTACTTCCCCAGCCAATGAAATCGTTCCAGAACCGTGAAAGTAGATCAACATCTATGCCGGCTAGGACTTACATGGAATATTCTACTAGTATAAACAAGTCGTACAACTTCTAACTTATACTAAGTATAACTTATTATTACAGATTCGAAGGTGAAACATGGCGCAAACTATTTTTACAGCGTGGTGAAATTAAATGGAACCTACAGACTAAGATAAATACAAGGCTAAGAAGTGACACCGGCAAGCCAAATAATAGTCCTAGAGTTTTGTTTAAACCTGTTTACCGGTAAATATTCTATTTAGGTCTCACTAAAAAGATTCCACATAGAATAATTTTAAAGTATTTTCTTTCACAGTAGAAATGTATCTGCACATAAAATTTCACACTAACTGGTAGGTTGACAAGCTTGTTTTTAAAGACAGTGCAGTGACACCCTAAGATATCTTAATGAATGACCTTCTCAAATGTTGTTGAATACATGCATCTGTTAAAATCTACACTGCCGGGGCATATTCTAAGATAAGGACGAACAAATGATATATATATATATATATATATATATATGATTAAGATTCCCTGCATTTTTTGTAATTTAAACAGTGTCATCATGCCAAGAATTATGTTGTCCTTTTTAGCATCCACGTTGCAGATTAGGACTCGGATTGTTTGACCGAGATGTTGCGATATTTTATTCCAAGTTGCTGAAAAGGGGCCTTTTCCATGCTTTGTTAGCCTTGTTTCTAAATTGTTTGTATGTTTGTCCAATCAATTCGGTTAGTACAATTGGTCGGTCGCGTTTTTCTTTTGTCTGTCTCTTATTGTTTCGATAACGTTCGTTCGTTATGTCAACTAGTTGCTTCTTTAGATGGAATACATAGAGTCATGAGTGAAAGAGATGTCATAAACATAAGTCTTTTGTTTTTAAGTTCATCGATAGAATCTTATTTGGATATCATACAGTTTAACTTTTCATAGTCACCATTTTTGTAATGCCAGACTTTTCGCTATAAGCACAATTGTTTAAAATAGCTTATTCGTTTTTCCAATATTTATCACGCCAGTGTGTAAAGGTAGTATATTTGCGGATATACGAATAGGGTCAAATACGATTGTTGAGGCATCTGTCGCTCGTGTAGGTTTGTCGATCACATTTGTCACGTTAAATTATGTTACGTAAGTGACCTTTCTTGTGTTCAGTAAATCTCGGTTAAGATCACCGACAAAAATGATATTTGAATTTGATACGAAAGCCCGTTCGACAGACATTTCGCGAAAATTGGTGTACAGTCAAACCTCTTTTAAGCAGTCACTTAAACAGCTACTTTTGTATATGCTTACAGAGTTAATTAACTTGCATTAAACATCAACCTATCTTTAACTTTCACTTTTGTCCCTTCCCGTGACTTGCTGCTTTAGACAGGTTGGACTGTTTGGGAGAAAGGAACATGTGTATTACAAAGTAAAAAAGAAACTTGAAACGTAAGATAAAAACACTCCACCTCCACCCCAAGTACAATCTTCTCCATGGATATTACCGTTAAAATGTTCAATTACTAAATCGTCAGAAAATACTGCTACTGGTATTGTTAAAATGAGTTTCAGTAAAGCACAATATGTCAATAATATAAGAAAAGTTTTGAGAAATAAAAGCAAACTTATGAATAATATTCCGGTAATCTAACTGAATAACTGAAATAATACAAAATATGTTACGCTTGTTTTGGGTCCGTTAAAAAGCAATTGTTACGAACATGTTGATTGGTTAGTTGCTTCAGGGAAAGTTTGAATGACATCATAGTTAAGAAAGCGTTCAATTGCTATGAATTGTGGGACAGGCATAGAATTCCCTGCTATATTATTGGTGGTTATTAATTCGGGAGATACCAGGTTCTGGGATAGACTACGACAACAAGACAAAGAAAAAGGATTAAGTATATTGCAGTATATATTAAGAATACTTTGTTTGTAATATACATAAATATATAAGAGATAAATACATGTAAATATAAATTTTTATTTAAAAACATTTCAAAGTAAGTCTCCAAAATACCCAGCTTTTGAAACATACCGATTGCCACACGACATGAACTGATATCGTAACCTAGTAGAGTATCGTCTCAAACAAAAAGCAAGTTGTGGCAACCGATTCGTTTTCAAGCATACGAATTATACATCAACATGATCAACCGCCCAAACTACGACAACACTAGATAAGACAATGGAATATTTTTTTATTTCATATAAAAATATGAATATTGAAATACTGAATTTAAAGCAAGACATTACACACATTCATTTTGTCTATAGTAAGAATCCAGCTCTCCCGATTGGGTCCGTTAAATAGCAGCATAATTGAGTACATTGATTGGTCGGGTGCTTCGTTGAAAGTTTGAATGACGTCATAGTTTAGTAAGCCGGTTACGGGGCACGCAGAGATTTTCCTGCCTTTTTTTATTTGGGGTTGATAGACCTTATTCTGGAGATATCAGGTTGGATAGTCTTCGTTCATGTGTTGATAGTCCAATAGAAATACAACATTTTTGGCAAAACCCGAAACAAAAAGTAACAGAAGGGTTTCTTTGCCGTTTTGACAAGTACATATACTCCTTATTAATATACTACCAGTTAAGGAAAATCGAAGAATATGAAGTTTGATTTTTCAGGTTTTATTGATACGTAATTTATATTAAATGAGAAAATGTGTTATGATCTGTTCGGGTAGAAAGTATATATATATATATATATATATGTACTAAATATATTTGTTGACATTTTCATATAGACTAAGTGATACAGTTATGTTATATTAACCTTCATGGTATTGTGAGTGCTTGATATTGAAAGAACACAATGATATGTGATTACAACAGTTTTAAGAAAACCCCATCCACCTGTATTATAACGTGAAAAAAAATGATACTTCAAAGATTTTTCATTTGCATCTCACTTGTTATATTATTGGGTTGTATCTACTATATTACAACTTTTTCACGTACACATGAACGCCTTCAAAGCGCCATACTTTGACTGTAACAGTATTCACACGTTGGGGAGCACTCCAGTACTTCTTACATGTGCGTCGAGTCATGCGGCAATCTGACTTTACACTTAATATAACTACTTTCAACTAATAGACTGTCTGGTGTGGAGGCTTTCAGTGCTTATACATCGACCATCTTATCTTGGACTACTTTCCAGTCCTATTCCTCTTATATATGTCATCTTTATCCTTCCATACTAGAATATGATGGAACATTCTGATATTATGATAAATTGCTAATACAGACGTTAATGATATAAGCGCAGGTGTCACAAATGTAATATTTGCAAGGCAACTTTCTGGAAGGACCTTTATTCGTTATCTTCAAGAGTATCAATGGTTTATACCGGTTTTCCATTGTAAACACTTACTATTGACTCTCCACCTGATAGGGGAATTGTAACTTTTGAGGAAGTTTCGTCATCAAAAACAAAAGCGCAATCACGGAATTTCTGATTTATTTGAAACTTCCGTAGTAATAGACATGTTTCCGTACCAAGCAGACGAGATGTGTGACATTCAAGACCAGCATGTCTGAATAATATATGTCTGTATATTTCTTACCATAGCTTTATTGTAGTTAGCTTTGTACTTTAAATCTTAAATTTGGATTTCATATTCATGTTTGTTCAGGTTTAAAGGAAAAATTATAAGAGTCCAATTTGGCGTAATAGAAAATGAGCAATATCCATACGTATCAGAACCATTGGCTGACTTAATGGATGTTCCACAGATGTGTTCACAATTAAGACAGCTGTATCTCTTACTGCTTGTCGTGATTTAATCTCACTTGCATCAAATGCCCCCGTTAGCATGTTAATTAGGCCATGCTTAATTTTGTGTCAACAGGGATCGTATCTTTTAGTGTTTATTGTCGGATCACCCAATAAGATTGTTTTTCATGCACATCCAGCTTTACATCTAAGGTGTACAGTATATTTCGTAGATGAGTATTTTGATTATCCAATCAAATACAACCATTGATCACTTTCCATACTTTAAATATGTATACTTTACGTTAAAACTCCTCCGTCAATGACATACTGAATATATGTCGGCATAGTTTGTGGATCTACAACAACAACTCCCCTAATTACTAAAGGTTCAGCTAGCTTCGGCTTTCTTGCTGCCCCAAGCAAACAATCGATGTTATCTTCCATAACATCAATACTGCGTAGCAATGGATCGACATTAAATGGATGTCATAATTTGACAAAGCTGGCAGTTTGTTTTATTCTATGAATGTCTTACTTTGCTGTTCTTTTTGTGCTGTTCACATGATATATCCATAGATTTTGCATACCCTGATGTACCTCAGCACATGTCGGTGTAGACAACAGGCTAACTGTGTAATCTAGTCACACTATTGCCCCTACTAATGAGAAATCTGGTTGTTCCAGTACCCTTAATTAACATTTGCTGTATGATCAAACTATCCAGAGTCCGGCCTAGTATAAATGTTTCTTTTACAACAAGATACCTTAGTTCGAGAAACTTTAATACATTACGATGTTCTTCATTCCGTTATATGATATTGTACAAGTACATAAGTATACCATTATTATAAAAAATGGTGTTTGTCTTGATGCAATATAATATAGTATATATTTCTTAAAAAGTGTGCAAACAAAAAGCCGAATTTCCCTTGCGTCTGAGTTCGATGCTCAACGTCTAAAATATTCCAAACGTCTCTAAGTATTGCCTCCATAACACTGCCGTTTTTCTATTAACCATCTTTTTCTAATAGGTGTATGGATTCCTGTTTAGCAAATGATTTAGGCTTTAAGTTGTAACTTTTATATCAGTTTGTGTTTCACATTCCGATTATTTAACCTCTACAGTGTATTCTTTCACAGAATATTCAAATATGCATTCTTTGGGGTCAATGTCTCTTATAATACCCAAGTTGGGTGACTTCTTAAAATGTCTCAGATACTCTTCCGACAGGGGTAGTGCTGTTGTCCGTGTTTCGAAATTCAAAGGTTATATGACAAACCGTTGATTACATAATACTGCTAAAAACTGCTTCTTTGCGAGTGTGTGCCCTTGTTCCTCCTATCATAGCTTTTATGCTAAGCATATGCCTTACAGTTGTATCGGCATAAATGAACTCGAAAAACTCTTATATATCAGAACCTCCAATAAGATGACCAATGTTTCCTCAAAAGCTCACATCAATTTTGATTCTGATGCCGTCTAATATAATGACAATGTTTCACTATTCACTGGCTCATTCTGTGAAATTTCTAATTTTTTCTTCCATTTAGGGTGGTCAAAAGCAAACATAAAAGTAACAGCCTGCTCGCTTACAAAGTTCAAAATAATACGAGTTTCATGATAATCATCGGAATGGATCATATGCGATTACATTTACCAGAATGTTTTTGTTAATCAAATAGCGCGCGAACGATTAAATATTAGGCAAACTTATCTTTCACAATTCACAAGCAACTGATTTATTATACACAGAATGTAAGTTATATGTAACCTTTAATATTTTGTGATGTCTTGCTCCTGCAAAATGGTCTTGAATTAAACGAATTGAAGTTTGAAATAAGTTTTCAAATACTTTATAAGTTAAAGCTAGTATACACATTTTGAAATCATAAGCACTTCAACTTGAAACATAAATTGGTTAGAAAAATCTTGGTTTGTAGAGAACTTCATATTACAAGAATTTGCGTAAATACGCGAGCATTTCTAAATCTCAATCAGTTAGTTCCGCTTCTCTATATAATTCCTTGGTGCAAAGTACAGATGTTAACTTCGATTTAAATTATAAACACCAACTATTTGAAATGCATTATTTGTTCATATTTTTTAAATAGAATAAATTGTTATTCTTTTTTATCTTATTTCATCGAAATTCGAAAATATATTATGTTTTTCTTACATAAAATGGTGCAATAATATGTTGTTTACTCGTTTAAACATTTAGTACTGTTTAGCAAGTCGAAAGTGGGGCATAGAAAAATATCATTTGTACTATCTACCTTTTTGATGATTGTACATTATGAAAACCGTTAAGATAAAAACATGAACAATAAACGTTCGTATCCTCCGATTCTCCTAAACGTTTTATATTGTATAGAGGTGTTAAAAAGACAAAACAACTTAGAAACCAAATGTTTCTTTGAGTTTCGGATCCTGAGGTAACTTGACTGGACTATGATTCAGAGTATAGACTGGTCTAATCTCAATGAGGATTTATAAACATATTAGCATCTTACTATCTACGTATTCAAAGCATACATAAGAACAAAATTAAAATTTAATAATGTAAATATGCCATGAAAACAAGCGATTATATTGGAAGGTTATGATGGTAGAAGTCAAAATCAGAATAAAAATGTATATTTTACAAAATAATTCTGATTTTTCAGCATTCCTTTCAACCAAGTAACTACCTTTCACATTGCTGCGATAGACAAAGATGGTGACCATGTAACATGTAGTCGACACGATTTCGGACATATCCCTGATGCACCTGGTGTTTCTATTAATAAGGTAGTCATTTATTTTAGTATGTAGTACGAACCAAACTCCGATTGCGTCTGTTAAGTAGCAATGTTGGGAAAGCCACATTTGAGCACGTATATTGATTAGTTGCTTCAGGAAAAGCTGGTTAAATTACATCATAGTTTAGTTAGTTTTCAACTGCTACAGTTTTTCATTTGGGGTCAATAGATCTGATTTGGAAGATATCTTGTTCTCGGAGTAGACTATATTTATATATAAAACGGATACTTATTAGATTACTGACGTTAATGACTGTGAGGGTCCTCCGTCAAAGGCAACGTCTCAGGCTCACTAACACACGACTAACCTTTCACCGCTAATTCCCTAAGTTCCAGTCCTGCTCTTACCTCACCTATATTAAGAATTCAATATGGCCGCACATACTACTGTGATGTTATCCAAGATAGTCACCGCGCATTGCAAACGGGTAATCATCAATAGTCATCCAAGATGGCTGTTGCGTTCACTGACATACGGCCAACATGGCTGCCGCGCATGCGCATATACAAATGAATAGAAAAAGACCGGCCCCACTACTACTCATCGCGATTTGACTATACAATTTATGGAAGCGACGCTAAACACATACAACAACAACAACAACAACAACAACAACCGTTCAATAAATTTATTTGATTTATTACTTTTGTGATATATATATATATATTATGAAAAGCAGCCTTGGAAGTGTGAGTTTCGATGTATTGCTAAACCCTACGAAATATCAGGTAGTTTATGGTATTTTTTCCCAAGAATATAAATTTATGAGAATAATCATTAAGTAACGTACAATAGATACATTACAATTATTATTTATAATTCTTTACTGATGATGCCGTTTTTCCCCATAGGTTAAAGTTATTCGCTTTAATATACTTTCTAGCATAATACATGAGTGTATTGATTGATGACAATTCACTGGATTTTTACCGGGTACGAATTTTCAGGTCTCACTACACAGATGAATTTGGTTCTTTGTTATATATAAAATAAGGTCTAGGATTTCAATGGTAAAAAAAGAATTCCACATAGATTTTTTAAAGTATTATTTTTTCATAGCAGGAATGTATACCCACATAAAAATGCACAATAACTGCTATTGTCCATATTTGTTAAAGAGGGTGCAGTGACACCCTGAGTTTTTTTGAAAAAGTAAGTCCTCAAATGCTCATAAATACATGCATATGTTGAAATCCTATAAAAGTCACTTTTTTTAACACCAGTGATGTCTTATTGCAGTAAATGCTATGCCAACTTTTGCTCTACTCATCAGCAGCAAGGAATCACAACCACTATGAACCATTTTGAAAATATTTCATAACCAAAGTACATAGGCCTTTTTTTAAGCGCAAGAATCTTGCTACCGTGGGACAGTATGGGCGTAACTGTGTAGTGAGACGATCATCTCATACCCCCTCCATGCGCTTATCCTACTCTGCTTTGACGTTGGAACAATTTATGCCGTGACGTATTATAACATATTATTATGATGTAATATATTTGATTCGATAATAACCTAATAATAATTAAAAAGAAAAATAATCACACATGGCTTTTTCGGTTCAGATAGAAAAAGCCCACCCCTTGAAAGAGCCTCGTTCTCTCCCAAAACAGCTCTCCCTCGGGACGGGACGTTCTATCCGAACCTCTCACCCATGTAAGATCGTGTTATCCTATACTTGTCATGCCAATGCTTATTATTTTTTGAGGTCTTCCTTCATCAACAACAAACTGTTATCATGTGTTTTAAATGGCGATCGCCATTAGTTCTATTATCAACATAAATGCTTTGATCTTGGAAATCAATAATAATGATACACATATATGATATACCATAATGCATTAAAACTGACAAACATTATATAAATCAAGAGGTTAATGTTTAAGCTACAATCCAGTCGATTCTTATCCTTGTGACGTGTAAACAAAAAAAAAAACGTTTTTAATCACTTGCTGACAAAACAACACCAAACAGCATACATGTACATACACCACTGGCAAAATTGTAAAAATCTTTATATCCGATTTTGTTTTGCAATATATACATAAACACGTTATGTCGATCAAACACATTTTAGAAATAATGGAAAGACAGGTTGAAACCAAAGAAGACGAATAGAAAATATCGTTAACAAAGAGAAAATGGTCTCCTCTTACTTGTGACAGCTGCATATATAACGAAGCTTCAATTTAATTCCCCTTCGGAACAATCGAAGATCTTTTAATACTGTATAATAGAAAGAATAACAAACCCAGCATAGATTTTTGGATTTCTTACTACAGGGGGCCCTCCCTGTTCGAGTGGTTTAATGCCTCATTTCACTTATCTTTGAATCCAGTTCGCTCCAAAAACTTTATGTGACAAAGTTACTTGTGCATGGACTGTTGTTCTACTTAGATTCAGTCTGAGGACTTCACCAGTTAAACTGGATATGCCATATATAACCTGACATGTGTTAAAATGGCGCTTAGGCTAAACTGATACATCGTTTGATCTCAGTTGATAATGATACATTTGTTATGATCTCAGTTGATAATGATACATGTGTTATGATCTCAGTTGATAATGATACATATGTCGTGATCTCAGTTGATAATGATACATATGTTATGATTTCAGTTGATAATGATACATATCTTATGATCTCAGTTGATAATGATACATATTTTTATAATCTCAGTTGATAATGATACATATGTTATGATCTCAGTTGATAATGGTACATATGTTATGATTGCTGTTGATAATGATACATATGTTATGATCTCAGTTGATAATGATACATATTTTATGATCTCAGTTGATTATGATACATATGTTACGGTCTCAGTTGATAATGGTACATATGTTATGATCTCAGTTGTTATGATTTCAGTTGATAATGATACATATATTATGATCTCAGTTGATAATTATACATAGGTTATGATTTCAGTTGATTATAATACATATGTTATGATCTCAGTTGATAATGATACATATGTTATGATCTCAGTTGATAATTATACATATGTTATGATTTCAGTTGATTATGATACATATGTTATGATCTCAGTTGATTATGATACATATGTTATGATTTCAGTTGATAATGATATATATATATTATGATCTCAGTTGATAATGATACATATGTTATGATCTCAGTTGATAATGATACATATGTTATGATTTCAGAATTGTTCCATAACAATAGACGCTAGCGAGAAACTCGGGTACATGGACGGTACAATGGCAGCATTAGCTATTTTTGTGCGGGATTATAATACGAAAGAGATTATAATTGGTACTGACAAGATGTTACCTGTTTCCTTTTCTCTAAGTTCCACTAGCGTTCAGGTAACACGTACTTTCATTCAAGATTTCAAGCTTTTTATGTACTACTTATTCTATGACGATGCTATGTACATTCAAGACGCATGGAAACGGAAACGGGAAGAGATATGAAAAAGCAACACAGAGTTTTGAGAGGACTTATTTGGAAATGAAAATATGACACCAATTTAGGAGGCTTCCAATGATTCAGCAACATCACAAGTAAACCACTAATAACATCTACATACAATAATTACTGCAGGATATGCATATATATATATATATATATATATATATACACACTCGTGCCAAATATGTTTTTGTCATATATTTGCATATGTTGTGTGTTCATATCTCTTCGTGTGTTACGTTTTCATATATCTTGAGTGTGTGTTTATGTTCTGCGTCTGAGAACAGCTTCATGGATATTCAGTCTCACTACACAGTTGAATTTTGTTCTTTATTCTATATAAAATAAGGTTTATGATTTCCACGGTAAAAGCATACTCCACATAGAATCTTTTTTGCATAGCAGGAATGTATCCCCACGTGAAAACGCACAATAACTGCTAGGTAGATCAGCTTGTGTTTTTTTTAAAGACAGTGCAGTGACACCTTAAGCTTTTTTTAAAAAATAAGTCCTCAAATGTTCATGATACATGTATCTGTTAAAACCGTATACACCTCACTTTAAAACACCAGTGGTGACTTATTCGGTATATGCTATGTCGGCTTTTGCTTTACTTATCTGCAGCAAAAATCACAGCCGCTATTTCCCATTGAAAATATTTCAAGCCAAACTAAATATGAATCTCTAAGCAAAGAATCATGTTATCGTGGCAAAATGGGACGCAATGTGTAGTGAGACGTATATAACCATGTGAATTATGTTATCGTGGCAAAATGGGACGCAACTGTGTAGTGAGACGTATATGACCATGTGAATCATGCTATCGTGGCAAAATGGGACGCAACTGTGTAGTGAGACGTATATAATCATGTGAATCATGCTATCGTGGCAAAATGGGACGCAACTGTGTAGTGAGACGTATATAACCATGTTAGTCATGTTACCGTGGCAGAAAGGGGCGCAACTGTGTAGTGAGACGTATATAACCATGTGAATCATGTTATCGTGGCAAAATGGAACGCAACTGTGTAGTGAGACGTATATAACCATGTGAATCATGCTATCGTGGCAAAATGGGACGCAACTGTGTAGTGAGACGTATATAACCATGTGAATTATGTTATCGCGGCAAAAAGGGGCGCAACTGTGAAATGAGACGTATATAACCATGTGAATCATGTAATCGTGGCAAAATTGGACGCAACTGTGTAATGAGACGTATATAACCATGTGAATCATGTGATTGTGGCAAAAAGGAGCGCAACTGTGAAGTGAGACGTATATAACCATGTGAATAATGTTATAGTGGCAGAAAGGGGCGCAACTGTGTAGTGAGACGTATATAACCATGTGAATCATGTTATCGTGGCAGAAAGGGGCGCAACTGTGAAGTGAGACGTATATAACCATGTGAATCATGTTACCGTGGCAGAAAGGGGCGCAACTGTGAAGTGAGACGTATATAACCATGTGAATCATGTTACCGTGGCAGAAAGGGGCGCAACTGTGTAGTGAGACGTATATGACCATGTGAATCATGTTATCGTGGCAGAAAGGGGCGCAACTGTGTAATGAGACGTTTGTAACCATTTGAATCATGTTACCGTGGCAGAAAGGGGCGCAACTGTGTAGTGAGACGTATATAACCATGTGAATCATGTTATCGTGGCAGAAAGGGGCGCAACTGTGTAATGAGACGTATATAACCATGTGAATCATGTTACCGTGGCAGAAAGGGACGCAACTGTGTAGTTAGACGTATATAACCATGTGAATCATGTAATCGTGGCAGAAAGGGGCGCAACTGTGTAGTGAGACGTATATAACCATGTGAATCATGTTATCATGGCAAAAAGGGGCGTAACTGTGAAGTGAGACGTATATAACCATGTGAATCATGTAATCGTGGCAAAATGGGACGCAACTGTGTAGTAAGACGTATATAACCATGTGAATCATGTTACCGTGGCAGAAAGGGGCGCAACTGTGTAGTTAGACGTATATAACCATGTGAATCATGTTATCGTGGCAGAAGGGGCGCAACTGTGAAGTGAGACGTATATAACCATGTGAATCATGTTATCGTGGCAGAAAGGGGCGCAACTGTGTAGTTAGACGTATATAACCATGTGAATCATGTTACCGTGGCAGAAAGGGGCGCAACTGTGAAAAGAGACGTATATAACCATGTGAATCATGTTATCGTGGCAAAATGGGATGCAACTGTGTAGTGAGACGTATATAACCATGTGAATCATGTTATCGTGGCAGAAAGGGGTGCAACTGTGTTGTGAGACGTATATAACCATGTGAATCATGTTACCGTGGCAGAAAGGGGCGCAACTGTGTAGTTAGACGTATATAACCATGTGAATCATGTTACCGTGGCAGAAAGGGGCGCAACTGTGAAGTGAGACGTATATAACCATGTGAATCATGTTATCGTGGCAGAAAAGGACACAACTGTGAAGTGAGATGTATATAACCATGTGAATCATGTGATCGTGACAAAATGGGGCGCAACTGTGTAATGAGACGTATATAACCATGTGAATTATGTTACCGTAGCAGAAAGGGGCGCAACTGTGTAGTGACACGTATATAACCATGTGAATCATGTTATCGTGGCAAAAAGGGGCGTAACTGTAAAGTGAGACGTATATAACCATGTGAATCATGTGATCGTGGCAAAATGGGGTGCAACTGTGTAGTGAGACGTATATTACAAGAACAAGAACAAATTTTATTCAGCATTAAGCAAACACAATATGCTTTTAGCTTACTAGTATGTATTAGTATATAACCATGAGATTCAGATTGACACTTAAAAAGGACTGTTCGAGGTTTGCAATGAAGTCTATCCCAGAACCTGATATCTCCCGACCTAGGTCTATTAACTTCCACTGAAAAAGCAGGGAATTCTTTGCCTGTCCTATAATTCATAGCAATTGAACGCTTACCAAACTGGGACGTCATTCAAACTGTCTATGAAGCAACTGACTAATCACCGTCCTGAAATATGGCTTTCCCATCACTGCTATTTTACGTCCTTAATCGGGAGAGCTGGTTCCGTTCTACATACTTATGTCCCAGACTTTAATTCATTATCTGGTTCTTTAATTCTCTAAACCTGCCCTTATTACATGTGAGTTATAACAAAACGCATAATCACATCTGTAGTTTCAAAATCATGGTAAAATAGGCTTAATTTTTATCTAAAACATGAACATCCTACATACAATTTAAGAAACATTTTTTGTTGACAATAAGTGCGACTTGCAGTTCCACGTTATGACTATTCATTCATGTCCATCATACAGAAAAAAACACACAGTGTTAAACTACTAGATATAATGTGCAGCATTTAACCATCAATAACTTGTTATATAATACCAAATGAGTCAAATGATCATATCAGGTCACATGTCCCCTTTAGTACATGTAGATCACCAGAGCCAAAGACTAAATGTAAGCTATTCTCACTGCCAGTTAATAAAATAAAATATATGATATTCATTAGAGTAATTTCTTTTTAAACTGATAATGTCCGCTTTAATACCTTTGTTTTATTTTTTATCAGTTTCTGGTCGACGTTGTGAAGACATATGACTCACCACAGTTTGTTTCACCAACCCTAGAGAACAACCACCGGTTTTCAGTGTATATCGGTGCAACCTGGAACACGAATATCTATGCAAAGGCCAGCGTAAATAGGTAATAATTTTAGTATTACATATCTCGCTTAGCATCGGAACTAAAATAGGGGGATTGTGGGCTCGATCTTCCTCCATGTCTGCTTTCCTTGAGCAACACACTTTATCCACATTATAATAAGTACTGATTCTACCCCGGAGACTTCCCGCGCAATTGACCTGCCGTGGACTCTAACATTAAATAAACACTTCATTGTATTGCATTGTATTTACTATGACAAACAACGCCACGTGACCAGTGGGTGAGGTGATAAACAATCCCGCGTCAGGTCATTCTGTGTCTAAGTTATGAATCAACATTATATATATATATTGTTTAAACAAACTTTTCTGTAAATATTAAAGTACTCAATGTAGGGTTCCAACAAAAACCAAATTACTGCTATATTAATGGTGATAATACGTATAGCAATTTAGTTTTAGATATTGCAATATAATGCAGTACAAATTGTGTGCCAGATTCAATTTGTAGAATCCTGAAAAAAATGTGTTTGATATGCATCATTAGTCTATCCCTGTTTCTGATTCTCAAATGAAAAAGCAGGGAATTCTATGTCAGTCTCAAAATGCATAGCTATCAAACGCTTACCAAATTGTGACGTCATTCAACTTTCCCTGAAGCAATTGACCAATCAACGTGCTCAAATGTCCTCAAATCTCTATGTTACGAGCCCAATTGGGAGAGCTAGGTCCTTTCTACAGACTAATGCAGCATTATTAATAAATTGAAGATAATAGTCAAGGTCGTTGTAAGAAAATTCAAAAATCTTTGATAAATATTTTTATTTTTTTTATTTTTAAGGACCATCGATGAGTTTGTAGTGTTTGAACTTAAAAAGGCGCCATTTCGTAAAAATGGTATAAAAAATGACTCTTCACGCCCGCTGGTCTTCTTCACTCATTTATCATGGACACCTACAACGATTGACATAGGCAACCATTTGATGTGTACAAGGGTTGTAGATAGCTTTGGGTAAGTATGGTTGCCAGACCACATCGATATTTATTACTTAACTTTACTATGTCCTGTTTGTTGAATTAAGTCGGACGACGATAGATCATTGTATCAGTATATATATATATATATATATATATATATATATATATATATATATATATATATATAAATATATATATATATATAATTAATGTCCTTGAGCAAGACACTTTTCTGCATATGCTTTGTACTGGTTCTACCCAGGAAGACTTCGAGCGTGATTTGTCTAAGTTGTAAGAACTTGTTTCACAATCGAAGTAAAATGAATAAGTTTAAACTAAATATGATTAATGATAGATACGCTCTTCCAAACAGAAACAATAATTTTCTTTAATAACTGATCAAAGCATAAGACGTATTTATTTTTAAGTTTGTAAAAAAGGGTAAACTTGAATTTTGTTTTTAAATTTAAAGTTGGCTAAAACATAGCATGTTAATACAATGTATATACTCACTGACCCCGTATTGCATAAAGGATATCTATTTAAACATGTCAAAATTATGTATCGAAAGGGGATTTCCTAACGTGGGCTACGCACCTTGGTTAGACATATTTTGTGACATATTAAATGAGTCATGTTATTTCATTTTGAATTTAATTTGATCCGTCATACAGGTTTACACGTAATAAAATTTAATTCATCTTAGAAAGTGTTCGTAAACGATGTGAATGTCGTCACGCAGTATTTAAGTTATGTCTATTTTTAGAATGGGGATTGCTTTTTAAGTTTACCATTCCGATTTAAATATCGACTGTTTTGATGGGTTTGACATTCCAAACCATTCGGAACGTTATTATTAATGACTTTGAAAATAATTTAATCACTTTGAAAATAATTTTAATTTTAAGCAATTTCTAGATTTTTTTCCTGATTTACTCCCTTCAAGCATTGGGTATCTAGTTAGTATTTTTTATCTTTATACTTTTCAGTTTTGATTCTCAAGGAGACAAATGTTTCATAATCGAAGTAAAAGGTAAGTATCTCAAATATGTTTATCTCTTTGTTCAAGTGTTGTCTATTTCTATTACATTTGTTAATCACCCGTCGGTCGTTTCTTTTTCATGAAACATACGAGGGGTGTTCGAAAACTTTTGCAAACGTCCCGTACGCTCGAATATCACGAGGTTTACATGTATAAACACAATACGATACGGACGTCAGATCATCACTGTACATTGTGTATAAATATCACGATAATCCACGCAAGTGTTTTATTACTAGTGTGATCTTGCATGTGTATTAATGTACACTGTGATGACAATGGTAAGAAGACGAAAAGAAAATGTTGGCGAAATTAGGGCCTATATAAAAGGCCGCTGCAAATTTGGTTTGGTCGTTATAAACATACATAATGAGGTGGGGATATTTATGGGGATAACCAAATGTCATTTTCAACAGTTTATAGAATAAATTCAAGTCAGGTCAGGAATCAGTGAAGAAAGGCCAATATTCAGGAAGACCAATATCTGCAGTCAACCAATCTAATGTTGCTAAAATCAAGTCAGTCATTGCGAAAGATACGCTATTCACTGTCAGACAGCTAGCACAAATGACTAGGGTTTAGCATCTGTTCACTTCATCCTCAAGAAGGTTCTTCAGGTTAGGAAAATACGTTCTCGCTGGATCCCTCATTTGTTGGCTGATGAACAGAAACGCACGAGAATGCAAATGGCAAAGCAACTGCTGAAGAAGTTTCCACAATTCATAAAAAGTGTTTGACAAGTTCGTAACAGGTGATGAAACATGGGTCCATTTCTATGAGCCTAAGCGAAAAGTTGATAACAGGATATGGGCTAACAAAACATCATAAAAGACCAAGTATTTCTAAACGAACGATGACGGCGAAGAAGGTGTTATACGTCATATTCTTTAGAAACAATGGGCCAATCATACAAATTGCAGTACCCAGGGGTAGGACGGTTACTGGTGGCTTCTACAAAAATGTGGTTTTGAAAAACTTGCGTAAAAAAATGAGAAAATTACGTCCTAAAAGTGATCTCCAGCATGTCAATTTGCTACACGACAACGCACCAGCTCATAAAGCCTCTGTTGTAGTAAATATATTTCAGTCAGAAAAGGTTAATACAATGCCGCACCCATCGTACAGCCCATATCTGGCTCACTGTGATTTCTTCTTGTTTCCCAAGTTGAAAAAGCACCTATCTGGTAGGAGATATAGGTCAAGAGCGGCCTTGGGGTCCGCCATTTATCAGTATTTGATAGATATACCCAAAAAGGAGTATGAAAATTGATTCAGAAACTGAATAAAATATTGCAAATGTGTGTTCTGGCTAATGGAGACTATTTCGATGGTAATTAAACCTAACAACATCATCTAATATTAAACATATCCGATTAATCAATCATTTGCAAACGTTTTCGAACACCCCTCGTATGTTAATATGATTCTATGCGCAATATTGTCGATGAAAAAATTATTAAGAATACTATTATGGCATAACAGAAAATTCTGAATTTCTCCCATTTCTGCTCATAGAAGGATATGGGTTTCCCCATGAAGGCAAACTCTATCTTCCATGTCACGTGATAGCTTTCTCACATGGCCAGACGAAAATCTGAGACTAAATCATTTTTTGTATAATCTATTTCCTTATCCAACAATAGTAATCATATACATTTTTATTTTCACGTCTACGAAAATATTTTAAAACTTGATTTTGTCGTAGAAAACTGTAAAAAAGAGATAGACGTTACATCAGAATAATGACGTCAACGTATATATTTATGACATCTTGCTTATCTACAAGAAAAAGGTCAGAGTAAAAATTATATTTGAAGTATATTATTTAAACAAACAATGTGCGGAGAGATTTACATGTGTAATTTCTTGTATATAATTTTAGTATGTACATTTAAATGTCCATTTCTTTATATACATTTAAACTGTTGGGCGTTAAACATGCATTAAAAAGAAAAATATTTTTGTGATGAAGACCATTATCAAAGATTTATCATTTGAAAGATAAATGGGAGAAAAAAATCCTTTATGAGTTCATCCATATGGAATAGAAAAATCTCAACCTCTGGGTCAAAATTACATGCAGGGAACTCGGCAGAGTCTCGTCCCTGCATGTAATTTCGACCCATCGGGTGAGATATTTCTGTCACATACGGATACTCATTATGGATTCTTATATTCTCACTTATTTCAAAAATTAAGCAATTTCTTACTGGAAAGGTGTTAACTACATAGTGATTGACTATGATATGTGAGCATTTAGACTGCGTTCCATATTTGATCACGTTTTGTAGAATAAATAGCTGAAACACAGTCTATTGCATGTTAGGTAAACATCTAGCATGTAGCACAGACTCCCCGATTGGGTCGGTTGTATAGCAATGTTTGGAAAGCCCCATTTGAATACGTTGATTGGTCAATTGCTTCAACTGAAATTTTGATGACGTCACAGTTTAGTAAGCGTTCATTTGCTATGAATTGTTGGACAGAAAGAAACCCCTGCTTTTTTATTGGTGGTTTATAGATCTGATTATGGCTATATCAGGTTCTTGGATAGACTAAAACTCAATTGCGTTGCGACTAATCTAGCCGCTCATGCGATATACTTGAAATATATTATATGCAATGAATTAATATTATATGTGTGCGATATGCATGATAGTTAAATTAAATGATTCGTTGGGAAATCCGGTTTGTTTACAGTAACATGCAGGTTTACTGACCCTAAATTTATTTTTACGAATCCCATGGCCATTTGTCGGAAATACCACCCTTCATACGTTTTACCAAATATCAAACCTTTGAAACGTCCTTGCTGCCTGCCACCTGGGGTCGTATTCACAACCACCTTAAGGATATTCTTGGACTTGAACTGAAGAATGAATTTTAAAAAACACGGCTAGATGCATTTTTGAGATCAAAATTTGCAAGTCTGCTGGGACACCTAATATAAGTATAGTCAAATAAACTCTCACAATTATTACAGCTATCATGGTAAACTAAATATCTAAGGTAACTTTTTGGAGTTTCATTATCAAGTTTAAGACTATTCTCAAGAATGATTGGTGATTACGGCTCCAGCTTTGCATTATGTTTTAAAGAAGTCAACTTTATTTCTAGTAGGATTTTATTATTCTTAGTCTCAGCATTAATATATTTAAGCAGTGCAGACCTTGCACATTAAAATTACTTCAGTTTTTACAGAGGCCAAGTGATCATAAAATGGAATTAAATCAAATTTCCGCTGCTAAATTTGTAAATGCATAAAAGTAGGGAAACTATAATACAACTGAAATGACTCCTGTATGTCAGTGTTGATATAACCGTATTTTGACTTATTTATCTTTCAGCTAACATATTCAATTACACACATGTTGTACAGGTAATTATAAATGTTAGATGCATTTTACTGTTATTTCTATTTGATATGCATGTGTATATATCACTATCATTATCTAATCCACATGTCAATTATAAGGGCAATTGAAATTCTTTGATATATTAGTATTATATGGCCGTTTAAGATGAGCGGGCTGTGACTATAGAAATATTTAATATTTACTGTTAAATTTAGGATTTTAGTAGAATTATATTTATAATCCCTTTTAGAACATCTGTGTGACAGGGAATCTCAACATTCCAGAATTCCCGTGCAATACATACAAATAAAGCATGTTATATAATCATACAAAATAGCAACCGTTTATGGAATTCGTTATCTTTAATTTTAACATTAATTTTCTCTTTTATTTTCTTTAGGGTATACCCTATTTCATCGACCTGGTTTCTGTCAATGAAACAGTGCCTTGTTTGCTAGGAGCGACATGCGTATTTCCTGTTTATATCAAATCAAAAGCGTATGTATTGACAAAAAATCTCAATGGTAGATATGATATAATTCTATTTTACAAAGGTTTAAACCATAGCAGATCAATTTCAAATTGCTTAAAATTATGTTTTAAGATCTAGATATTTTTGTTAGTTTTGTCGTTGTGCTTTCTGTAGCGTGTCAATTTGACCGAGTGATACAATGGTTGAGCAACTGCCCCAGAGTCGGAGGGTTCTGAGTTTGTTACCCGATCAGGGCCAAATATTGTGTCCTGAAAGAAGACACTTCAACAGCATATACTTAGTACTGTTCTCTACCTAAACATCGATTGATATATGTATCAATGTAAGAACTTGTCTCACAACGGATGTTAATAAAAAAAGGTTCAAACTTTAAAACATTGTAGCAAAACATTGCAAATTAGGATCCGGTTCCGATAGATACGTTTTTAGATAATTATTTGCATAAAGCTATGTCGCATGTATCTATAGTCCAATATATGGAATTTCTATATTCATATTCCTAGACAAACATGTATTTATATTCCTATATTTGCAAGTATCTATATTCTTAAATAAGCACGTATCGACGTTTCTGTATGCGTATATGCCCCATTTGTGTTAAATAGATGTTAATAGGGATAGCAGCAAGAAATATACTGGGCAGAACAGCCAAACCGCCATTTCTGCATTTCAAATATTTTCGTCAAAATATTGAGTAGGGTTATTACAATGTGTATACGGTGTTCACAGGCAATTTTATATTGATATAACTGACTTAACCATTTTTATCTAAAGGTCCTTTTTATTCAAGTCAAAATTTCAAGAAAGTTGCTTGGTTACTTTTTGAGAATATACATAAAACATCAGGCGAAGAGCTAGCAGTACCGTTCAGTATATCATCTATACCATTATTGGCACATTCCGAAACGTTTTCGGTGCCAAATTAAATGTTAACAACCAAACAGTGTGCTGCTATTGCAACCAATCCATCATCAGTAATGTTTAACCAACTGAATAAACTTGTTTGATGTTGTTTTTTGTTATTATTTCTTTTGTTTTGTTTTTGTGTGTGTATTAGTAGCATTTAAACAATTATATATCTATTATATTTAAATTGTTTCAGGGAAATATCTGGATTAAAGATAGTAGAACAGTTTGTTGACGTTGTTTATTCTGACACTATAAGTCAAGTGACTTACAACGGGGAAGCGGTTTACAAAGTGGATGTTGCATTCAGAAACACTAATGATGGATTATTCAAAATATGCATGGTTGCCACGGACGTAAATAGGTAAATTCTTTTATAAGAGAGAGAGAGAGAGAGAGAGAGAGAGAGAGAGAGAGAGAGAGCGAGTTAAAACTATTTACAAATAATATTATGCAGAAAATGATGAAATTAGAAATTATTATTAATAAAATAATTGAAGTTTTATTATTATAATTGATAACACGAGACTAATCGACGTCCTTCCACTCCCAAGCGAAACTGTTTCGCAGTGAAGAGTTTAATATAGGACAGTAAAACAATAACAAGTAAGAAGAATCTATTAAAATGATCCTACTCTACAGTTTTGTTCGTGTTTTAGGAATGTTAAAAAAGCCCATTTTAAATTATATGTACAAATTTAGATGGTAAAACAGCGTTTAAAATCACTGTTTATTCACACTCTAACAGGAAAGCTGATTGCATATTTTGGTATATTATTTCATCATTTCAAATAGAAGTTTAAGTTATAAAGGCAGTTATAAAGTTTTATAAAAATATTTTATCTAAACAAAATGTTTATTTTATAGTTTGTTCACCGTTAAGATTACAGCCAAAATAAAATCTAGAACAAACGTATGAATTGCGAAACAGGTAGAGAATTCCCTGCTTTTTGGGGGGTGGAGGGGGGCGGGGGGCGGGGGGGGGGCTAAAAGACCTGATTCGAGAGATATCAGGTTCTATATAAAGACTAGCCAAAATATATTGTTGTTTTCTCTGGTAAATGTCCTTTGAATCAATGCTGTATAATTAAATGTGAATGCTCTTCCATAATTAAGCCTCATATTTAAGCTTATTTGATTTTACTTTTTGAACTCTATTAAATAAAACAAGTAATTAAATATTGATTATAGATAAAAGTATTGACATGTAAGGATACATTCACGCGTTATTATATAGAGTTTTGCTATTTTACTCCGTTTTACGTCCATACAGTACGTTTCAGCAGGTCATTTACTCCGTTTTACGTCCATACAGTACGTTTCAGCAGGTTATTTACGTTTTACGGCCATACAGTACATTTCAGCAGGTCATTAGTTTCTATTCTACACGTGTATACAGTCAAACCTGTGTAAGCGGTCACCTCTATACAGCAGCCACCTGTCTTCAGCAGCCACATTTCTTATTTCTCATTTCTATGCTTTCAGAACAAATTAACCTTTTTTAAGCAGCAACCTATCTTAAAATACCACTTTTGTTCCTTCCCTTGATTGGCTGCTTAATACAGGTTTGACTGTATAATAATATAATAATATATCTTTATGCATTACGATCAATGGTTAAAACAATAAAACTATTCTTCTTCAAAAATGACAATTCCATTTCGATCAAATGTTGGCTGTTATAGCGCAATAATGATTTCTTTGTATGGGTCGTTTTTATCAATGACTTCAGCGAAAACCAATGTATACCAATTTAATTTCATATATCAGCTAGATCTAAAAGGATCAATCTAAATGTGATTTTTGCAGTGTGTCAAGCCAAAATACCTGTGTGACGACAGAAATTATTCCAAAAGGTAGGTTATGGCTACAGCAACTTATTTGTACGACCGAGACTTGAACTGTGTAATAAAGAGTGTAGTACATCAAACAAGTCATAAATTATGCTCCTAGGGAAACCACACTATCTGTTTTGTTTCTTGGCAATGGGTGACTCATATAAGCCCATTGGCAACCTTGTGTGTTACGTGTATGTGAATGTAACTCCACCTTTAAGCGTTTACATGCCCCCGTTTGCTTATATATTGTGTGTGTGTGTGTGGGGGGGGGGGGGGGGGGGGGGTCAGTGTACGTACTGACAATAGACTATTGTTATAATTACTTGTAGATCTAATTGTCTTATATCGCGTTTAATTGCTATGAAGAGATTGATGCATTATAACATTCGTCAATTGGAATTTAAACATGTTTATGGTCCTCCGTCGCCGAGTGATTTAGGTTTCTGTAGTCTAATGACCTATCGTGGTTGATACCATGAGTATGAGGCCAGATTTTTCTTACACTATGATATGAACAATGTTATTTGCTTAGTGCAGAAGGCTGATGGATCCTAACAAGACATGTTTTGCGTTGTTCTTCCAACAATGGAACTATATATGCCATATTGGACATGTCATGTGTTGAAAATGGTGTCAAATCTCGTTAAAAAAACACTCAATATATTAACCAAATTAATTTTTCTTCTATCGGTTTTATCTTAAGTGCATGTTTTCAACGAAGGCGGAATATTAGAAGAAAAAAAGACTTAATTTAATATAAAGTAGTATATATTGTTTAAGTGGTAAATCACAGAAAACTGCATTCAGCCAAAAGTGTAATGGTCATCAGTAAAATGTAGTCAAGTAGAAATTATTGAGGTACGGTGACATAATGATGAAAGTACCATCAAGTACATCTGCGTATAACATCATTTGTTTTATCTTATCTTAATTTTCAGTAATAATAATTAAATAACGATGACATCCGTTTTCATAAAATACCCTTCGTCTTTTGGTTTATATCGGAAAATGACGTAAGATTATTTGTCAAGAAATACTTGTGGCGTTCAGCGAAGCGTAAATCCTTGTCACATGCTACGTCTTTATATATAAAACATGGATTTTGGCTTGATTGTAGCATTAGGCGTCTCTTTATATAAAACATGGATTTTGTCTTGATTGTAGCATTAGGCCTCTCTATATATAAAACATGGACTCTATATATAAAACATGGATTTTGGCTTGATTGTAGCATTAGGCCTCTCTATATATAAAACATGGATTTTGGCTTGATTGTAGCATTAGGCGTCTCTTTATATAAAACATGGATTTTGGCTTGATTGTAGCATTAGGCGTCTCTTTATATAAAACATGGATTTTGGCTTGATTGTAGCATTAGGCCTCTCTATATATAAAATATGGATTTTGGCTTGATTGTAGCATTAGGCGTCTCTATATATAAAACATGGATTTTGGCTTGATTGTAGCATTAGGCGTCTCTATATATAAAACATGGATGTTGGCTTGATTGTAGCATTAGGCATTAATTTTAACAATCACAGTGAGTTCGAGATTTTATTTAAAAAAAACATTATTGGCCGTTTTCATAGTTGTTTACAGTTTTGATACATTTTTGTGAAATATACTTTGCTTAAGCCTCATTAAACTTCCGAATAATAACAAAAATGATTGTAATTAAATGTGTTTTTAGTATTGCTAAAACCATTCCTGTAGACCCTTTAGTGACCCTTTTTTTAAAAATGGAGAAAATAAATAACTTCAATCGAAATGTGTATTTTTTAGACGAGCGGACCGAACTTTTAACTTTGGTTTACATTTTCGTAATTCCGAAATGACTGGGTTGCTTTATGACTGTACCTCCGCCAGTGTTCGGAAGTACACAAATGAAAACTGCTGTGGTAGTGGGCGGATTAAGATCGTTAAATAAGGGGTTCTTTAAGATTAGAAGAGTTATGGCTTCAATAATATAATGCATCAATATTGGGTTTTCTTTTCTTTTTTTAAAAAATATAATGATGTCTGCAATAAAAATGTAGAGAACTTAGAATGCATTATATTATTTATACGCACTTGAAAACAATGAGCATAGAATACTTGTTTGGTCATATATTTGTAATACTATCGCACGCGCTATTGCGTCACATATCGCTTTATTGCAGTCAATATTGAGAGGCAACCAAGGGTAGTTTGTTTGGTACAGTTAATAAAAAAAAAAAATTTTTTATATGAACGATTCGTCGTTTACGTGCAATAAATTGGCTCGTGGGTTCCAGCTCATTAATACACTAAGGGGGATAAAGGGGATGTTCTTAACAACATGCAAGCGGTTATTTAATTTTTAACAGCATCCTCTACAGTTTCCCATACTATGTTTCTCTCTGAAGTGAATTGATCATAATTTCGTAACTCCCCGTTTTCTGCCAAAGGTGTTTATTGGAAAGACGCAACATTAACTGTGTTCGAATATTGTGCTTTATATTTATTTTTTTCATTTGCAAAGCCTCTCAGTGATCAAATAAACATGTAATCTATCGTCTTGAAGAGTAAAACTGACTTAAATTAAAATTAAAAACGACCGATTCGTAAGTTTAATGAGCCTTTAAATAAATAAGTTAATTAGTGGAGCGCGTGATCCAGTGGTAGAGCACCGGACCCAGGATCGGAGGGTCGTGGATTCGATCCACCTCCAAGGTCATTTGTAGTATCCTTAAGAAAGACACCTTTTTCGCATATACTTAGAACTGATTCTATTCAGAAAATCTATGAACGTAATTTGTATTAGTTGTAAGAACTTGTTTCGCAATCGAAATAAAATAAATGACTTTAAACTAAATATATTTTATAGATCCATGCTTGACGCGGCCTTGCGTCAATAGTGGGTTATGTACCAGAAGTGAATCTGATCCAGCCGATTATCAATGCACCTGTTTCGCACCGTACATTACTGGCAAAGACTGCAGTAGAAGTATGTGGTGGTGAACTTTAACCTTATTTTATGAAATCAAAATGTATAGTCCCTATCGGCAACTCACTTGGATAATTAACATAAATAATGGTCTAGATCGACAGCAACGTCCAGATCGGACATTGACCTTCGAAAAAAAATGTATACAGCAGAGATCAACATTAAACTTTTATTATTATGCTCCTTTGGATGTGACATTTACATTTAATATTTGCAATTTTAAACCCAATTACCCAATTTTGTTGGTGCTATGTTGGCATCAAGTAATATACATAGAAAGCACATGGGTGTATCAGAGCTATTGTTTGACCACTTGTTCAGACACCGGAACGTAGGAAATATGTCGGACTCTGTAGCTGGGACCAAACATATCTTGTAATAATTATATATTGGACACACGTTTGAAACATTAAAACATTAGTTACGTGATCTGAGTGAGTTTCGATTCAGTTATTGGCATACTGAATCGATATCCACAGGATATATATGTTGAATCAAGATCCATAGGATATATATGTTGAATCAAGATCCACATGATATATACATGTAAGCTGAATCAATATCCACAGGATATATATGTTGAATCAAGATCCACAGGATATATATGTTGAATCAAGATCCACAGGATATATACATGTAAGCTGAATCAATATCCACAGGATATATATGTTGAATCAAGATCCACAGGATATATATGTTGAATAAAGATCCACAGGATATATACATGTAAGCTGAATCAATATCCACAGGATATATATGTTGAATCAAGATCCATAGGATATATATGTTGAATCAATATCCACAGGATATATACATGTAAGCTGAATCAATATCCATAGGATATATATATTGAATCAAGATCCACAGGATATATACATGTAAGCTGAATCAATATCCATAGGATATATATGTTGAATCAAGATCCACAGGATATATTTGCTGAATCAAGATCTAAAGTATATATATATGCTGAATCAAGATACACAGAATATATTTATTCAATAAAGTAATCATATAGGTTTGTGGGTGTGGTTCGGTGTGTCTATAGGCTGTTGATCCATAACTCGAGATGTTTTTTTTGTAATTCTATTAGCTGTGAAGCGCATGGTCCAGTGGTAAAGCATCGAACCGAGAATCGGAGGGTCGTGTGCTCGATCCTTTCCGACGGCTATGTATGGTGTCCCTGAGCAAGACACTTTTTCTGCATATGCTGACTAATTTCGGTTTAACCCATAAATACTTGGAGCCTGATTTGGATAAGTTGTAATAACCTGTTTCCCAATAGAAGTAAAACAAAGAAGTTTAAACTATTTGTATATGTTATAAACACTATCAGCGCGGCTTTTATTTTGAAGTAAATGCAAGTTTCGATATCCTCTCGTTAATATGTCCACAAAATAGTCATAACGATTTTCCATTCATACCGAGTTTTGTTCATTGGAATGATAATTTAAGAAATAAATACCTAGTTTTGTTTTGACACACTAAACAATATAATTATACCATTTACTATTACGCTTTACAGTCGCTGACTTTTGCAGTGGAAGTCCGTGCGTGCATGGCAAATGTCTGAGCTTCCCTGGCCAGTTCTACTGTTATTGCCAACATGGATATACTGGAGAAACCTGTGATATAAGTATATTTCATTTTTTGTTTTTGAATTGGGTTTAACATAATTTTCAACACATTTCAGGTTATATATGGCATATCCAGTTTTATTGATGGAGGAAGACCTCAGAATGAATCTAAGTAGAACCACCGTCATTCCACAAGTAACTGGCAAACGTTCGCACAAAAAATGGAGTCGGATGATGGAATTTTATAGAACTTGCTAAAACACTTAATTTTTTTTAAAGTCCATGATGAAATACATCATTCAAAACCCCTAAGAGCTTCATGGCCAGAAAAAAAAAAAAAGGGATAAAAATATCAGTTATATGACCAGATAATATGTTGTTTGCAACGATGAAATATTCGTTAAGAATATCATATGAAATTGGCTTATTTTTACTTCAGGAACGAATTGCGGCTTCCACTTCTGGTACATAAAATGTTTGTTTAATTGTTCATAAAGTCATCTGCTTCTTTATTATTTGTAGCGTTTATAACTTTAAACAAGTTTGAAAATAATATACATGGAAGTCTTTTAATTGATTTAATTGTTTTAATTGTTACATTCCATTTCACACTTTCGCGTCCATAACAATTTTCGTTCTCGGTAATTGTTTTTCTACTGCAAATACAGTAAATAATAACGGTGCATGGTCACTCCATTCGGTAAAATTGCATATTTTGAAGCTTTCGATTACGTGATATCAGTTTCTTTCGGTAGAAGGTAATCAATCACGCTGAATGCCTGTCTATTTGCATAAGTGTGACAACCAAAATTGTATGTCTCACTACACAGTTGAATTTTTTATTCTTTGTTTTATATAAAATAAGGTCTAGGATCTAGGATTTCCAGCAAATACAATCTGATATCACCTGGAATTTTACAAGTAACCAAGTACCAAAATTGAGCCCTTCGACTACCTACATATTTTAACAGATAAGCTATTTAACTATATAACTGGTCATCTTAAACAGATATCAATGATTGTATCGGTAACCAGTGCAATGGTAGGGCAATATGTAAAGATGGCATTGCGTCATATACATGTGACTGTCTCCCCAGATACAATGGAACGCATTGTGAAAATGGTAAGTGAGATAAACGTTAAGTCATTTCAACAGTAACAGTATGTTGTATGTATGGAATCCCGTCCACTAGGTTATAAATTTTTTATCATGCTCAGTTCAAATTCTTAATCCATCACGATTTTCAGGGTACATATAAAAAAAGCACAAACAATTACTCGAATTTAAATAATTATATTATTGCTGATTCGTTATACCAGTAGAAAGGGTATCACTTGGTACACATATGGATTGTGTTATTATTTTTTTTAAAATAAGGTCTGGGATTTTTACGGTAAAACAAATTTCCACATAGAATCATTTTTAAAATATGTATTTTCATAGCAGGCCTGTGTCCGCACATAGAAGTGCACAATAACTGGTAGGTTGACCAACTTGTCTTTTAAAGGCAGAGCAGTGACACCCTGGTATTGATTTTAAAAAATTCCCAAATGCACATAAATACATGCATCTGTTAAAAAATCCTATAAAAGTAACTTTTTAACTCTTTACTCCATATGCATTTTAACTTGACTCTTTCAAACTCAAAAGCCACATATAGTCAATTTTCATGAAAAGATACATTTTACCTATTTATTCTGATAGAGCAAAAAACAGTGCACAACCTGTTCATATTGCTCGTTACATTGGTTCTACACTATTTTCAAAAGTCTTCTTTATTAGAGGTGTTCAAATGTGTCTATATGAAGTAAAGAGTTAAACACCAGTGATGCCTTACTGCAGTATATGCCATGCCGGATTTTGCGTTACTCATCTGCAGCAAGAGATCACAGCCCCTCTGAACAATTTTGAAAATATTTCAAACCAAATTGAATAGGAAATTTTAAGCTCACGATTTTTGCTACCATGACAAATAGGGGGCGCAGCTGTGTAATGTGACCTTAAACGTATCGAATGGGACAATTAGTGTTATTGCAACTGAATCATCTTCAATTACATTAATCGACTTGGTTCACACTCTCTCTCTCTCTCTCTCTCTCTCTCTCTCTCTCTCTCTCTCTCTCTCTAGCATCTGTATGTTTTATATAGTTCTGTTGAGATTTTAACATTGTGCTTACCCAAATAGCATTGGTTTTAAAAACATTATGCCATCAAGGAATAAAAATATATGTTATCTAGAAAAAAGTATAACCGAAGTTCAAAGACTAAGGCAAGACGCTTTTTCTTGATTTTTGATACGATTTTTAAATGATTTGTAAGTGTAGATGTTTCAATACCATGACTGCTTCAGTTTGATTATGTGATATGTGTGATTTGCACTTCATTATTGTATTTCGCAGCCATATTTAAATTAATTTGATTTGGTAAAAGTCCATAGGCAATGATTGCTGATATGCCAATAAACTTGCAAACTTGTAATATTATTTTGGACAAGTGTTTGGATGAGTAAAATTGTACAAATAATGTCTCCAACTTTCAGAACAAGATTATTGATTTATAAAAATATATTTTAATAAAACTGACAGCGTCTGCACTTCAGCAAGAACTTATATAGAAGGATAGGTAATTTGCATATATCTACTAAATATTAATAAAAAAAAGCATGCAAAGAGTTAATCATTTGGCAAATTCTTCATTTACATTTTAACTGATTTCTTTTACACAAAATGCAAGTTATATATAACCTTAGATGTTTGATAAAAATTTTAACACGCAAAATGATCTTGAATTTAAAATATTACAGTTTGAAGTAAAATTTCAGGTATTTCATTTTGTTATCATAAGTACTTCAACAATTCTAAACACAATTTGCTGGGAATGGTCTCATTATAGAAAGAATTCCATTGTACAAAGAAAGAATTTTCATTTGTATTTTTGAGATGAATGAAAGTTAGGATATTTGAAAACAAAATTTCGCGAGATTTTGCGTGAATACGCGAGCGTTTATTACATCTCAATCAGTTGCTTTTCCTCCTTTTTATAAGTACTTGACTTAATTAAGCGTAGTTATATGTAATTGATTTTTGTTCAAGATGCATGCCCAAGTGCAAATGCCGGAAGCTTGACGTGTGGAGATACCAATGGTATGTGTATATATATATATATATATATATAATTTTTATTTAAAGTAAAATTATACAATCGTGGTGAAATAAGACACAAAAAGAGAGTAGAAGAGTTGACACATATGATATGTATATGATGTAGGAAGTGGTTTAATATCACTTCACAACACAGTAAGAGTGCGTAACTGTGTAGTAAGAAGTACAGTAAGAGTGCGTAACTATGTAGCGAGACGTACAGTAAGAGTGCGTAACTGTGTAATGAGACGTACAGTAAGAGTGCGTAACTGTGTAGTAAGAAGTACAGTAAGAGTGCGTAGCTATGTAGCGAGACGTACAGTAAGAGTGCGTAACTGTGTAATGAGACGTACAGTAAGAGTGCGTAACGCTGTAGTGAAACGACAGTAAGACTACATACCTGTGTAGTGAGACAAGATTATCCCGCATATGAGAATATAGAGTATTAATGTTATTAGATGACATTATTGTTTAATATTAATTGTTTTAATTGATTTCATATTTGATTACAATGTTTACTTCTAAATCATACATTGACAAACAAAGACAATAATGGTCTGTTTGAATATATCGCCCCATTAATGCAAAGCGGTGCTTAGTGTCTTTTTATTTCGTATTCATTTTGCATATGAGTACACAAATAGGACAAAATATGAATATCGCTGAACATAATTTATAAAACTTTTATTTCCTTTTATCGAGATTCATAACAGCTTATCACTTCTTTTATGTGAACTATTTTGCCTTGAATTTATAATTGATTTTAAAGCTTAAAGAGGTATCACTTATATCGCCGATTTTGTTTCGATATAAGCAATAAAACTGTACATTGATATCAAATATCAAATATTATAGATATTCTGTTCAATAACATATATTGTATTTTGTCTCTGTAGTGTCAAATTCTTTAATTTTGTTACCGTCGCTCAAAGGGGGCATAACTGTGCAGTGAGACGTAAATCTTCCTTTCTGTTTAACATCATACATATCTGGATAAGGTTGGTAAACTGTAAAACTGTCATTCACTTACTTATGTTTCATTAACTCCACTAAATCTTTGTTTGATTTTATAATGTTTACAGTATGCACAGCTCGCAAACAATGTCTCTTAGGACAATGTTTCAACCGTGCCAATGATTTTTATTGCTATTGCCCATCTGGATATACTGGACAACGTTGTGATACAGGTAATAGTAAAACTAACTCTGTTGCTAACAACGATTTACAGGACTGTTCACTTTTTTCTGAAATTATTAACTTGATGATGATGCAGATGAAATTAAAATATTCAAAAATGCATTCAAACCCCTTAATTTTGTTTCTGTACTGAACGGAACAGCTAACCTACCACTTTGGTGTTTTTAATATCTTCGTCAAAGTATTGAATAACGTTATTACTGTTTACGGTATTCACAGACAATTATATATTAATTTAACGAAGTCGTAATGCTCTTTCTTATTTAAGTTCAAATATCAAGGAAATTGCTTTGATATTTTTTCCACAAAATGCATAAATGTGAGGTATATAAAATGTCTGATTGCGGGTTAGCTGTTCCACTCAGTAAAATATATTTTGAAAAAGGGCATAGCATTCATTTATACTTTAATGTTTGAAATGTCTCTTATTTCGCATATTCGTCGCCATATATTAATTTGTGGCGTCCTGAAGATATTTCATTCGTATTTTCCCAAAATAGCGTGATTTTTTTTTGTTTTATAATTAATTGTTATCAATTTCTTCAATATCTCATAACTATATATATATGTACAAAGGAATTACACGGTCAGTAGCTTAGAATGCCATCTGTATTGTTGCGAGTATAAGAAAAGTAATACATGCAAGCCTTCGTTGAGCATTTATTTATTTTCGTCACGAGCCGTAATACAGCTTGTATTCTAAGCTACATATCATTAAATTTATATATCATGAAACACTTTTGTTTTCTTCACCTATCGTTTAAAAGGTAAATATATATATATATAGATATTATGATAGCATTTCTTCTTTTTAACAAAATACGGCAGTTCGCGGATGATTTTTAAGTACGACATCGCGTGCTGGCGTGCTGCACCTAAAGCAAAGAAATAGTTCGATAATCAAATATTACGGCCTGCTGTTATGAATTTGCTATGTGTATTTATTATTATGTTAGTTACATTAAAAGTTTCATGATCAATACTACTTAAATTATTTAAGATATAAAAAAATCATATTGATATTATGTACCTATTCATTCGATGTAAATATTTAAATGTTATTTACTTCATACACTCCATTCTCTGTGGGCTGAACTCTGTAAACATTGAGTAAAAGTGAAATGTGTTTGTTTATTTTTCCTTTCTTTCCTTATTATCTATATGAAAAAACGAACGTCTTGTACTAAAAATATATGTGATTATCATATGAAAATATTGCTTGTGAAAATGTTATACATTCTGTAAATTGAATTTGTTAAACAATTTGTATTGAAGAAAGGAAATATATAAAATACAATAAAGATAAATATGTAAAACTTTAAATTAAACTTATAACGTAAAATGTTTACTTTACATTAGGTTATATGTATAATGTTAACTTAAACGTAAAAAATTATATGTGAATGTTTGTTACAAAATTCATATCTAATGAGACCATATGGTCAATAAATTAGCAAGTTTGTGTGTTCTGATTTCCCACACGAAATAATATACCAGATACATGACCTTTAATTTTCAAGACATATACATTTTTAACCAATAATTACAGTTTTATGAATACTGATATACAAATGTATATATATATATATTGTATTATATTGCAGCTATCAGAGGTCCGTCATCAACCAATGTAAGTATGTACACACTTACAGACACCCTATCTATAACTTTGTGTTTGTAAATCATTTATGAAATCTGAAAAAGTGTAGTCTATAGACGAACCCAGCTCTCCCAATTGGGAGAGATAGATTAGAAAAAGGCGCATTCTGTTAGAGAAAATTATGAAGAAAAAACTAATATTTTTTATTCATTAATGTTTTAGTATAGCCACCCTATAAAACAGTATGTGAGAAGTCAGGTCCCACTACACAGCTGAATTTTGTTCTTTATCCTATATAAAAAAAGGTCTAGGGTTTCTGCGGTAATAAAAAATCTCCACATAGAATCTTTTTTAAAGTTGTTTTGTTTGTAGCAGAATGTATCCGCACATAAAAACTTGTTTTTAAAAGACAGTTTAAAATCTTCAAATGCCCATCAACATATGCGTTTGTTTGAATTTTATATAAGTCACTTTTTAACACCAGTGATATCTTGCTACAGTATATGTTATGCCAGCTTTTGATTGACCCATCTGCGGTAAGAAATCACAGTCCCTATTTACCATTTTGAAATTATTCCAAAACAAATCACAAATTTTTTTTTTTAACGCAAGAATAATGTTGCCTTGGCAAAAATGGTTTCAACTGTGTAGTGAGACCTTATAGTCGATCGTGATTTATTATGTGGCCCAATATCGGCTCTTCATAACAAAAACAGGCTTACAACAAAATTTGTATATGAACATGAAACTTAATTTCTTTTTATTAAACACTCTAAAGAGCGCGTTGTTTAGTGGTAGAGCACCGAACCCATGATGGGATGGTCGTGGATTCGACCCTTCGTCACAACTTTGTGTAGTGACACCTTTTCCGCATAGGCTTAGTGCTGGTTCTAACCAGGAAGACTTCGAGCGTGATTTGTCCAAGTTATAAGAATTTGTTTCACAATCGAAGTAAAAGGTTTAAACCAACAGCTTTTTAAGGAAATAAATACCAAATGGAAGATAATTAAAACTCAGGGGTGATACAATTTAAGCTATAATTATTGCTTGTCTGTTAAAAATAAATTACCAAAATAATTCACCAACACTATTTATTTTCATTATCGACAGTTATATTTTTTTTGAAAACAACAAAGTGGTATTGCCTTAGTATTATTTAATTCAGCATTTGTCCAATAGTTACATTTGTCTTTCAAACTTTAAAATTGCTTTATGAATTCATTAACCATTGCTGACGAATAACTCCAACAGGTGTGCCAATACCTAACTTAAGGCACAGCATGTACGTATAATAACCCTAAATACTTCAATTACATGACTAGAATAATATAAGTTGGTCAAACAATAATAATATACTTGTTAATGGATATATAGTCTTGTTCCAACACATACAGTCTATTAATGCTGGATATCCTTCTACATTCTATTTTGTTCAGTTGTATACATATATATAATATATGCCACTTCACACCAGAGGGCAATATTTCAATACCAGTACATGAAAATGTATATATGATATATAGTTGAAATACTTTTGTACCAGCATGCACAGATTACCGCAGCTGGATATTCTTTCATGAAAATGAAGAAAAACAAATACAGAAAATTAAACTTTCATGAAAATGAAGAAAATAAATTAAATCTAAAAAAAATAAAACCTGAACAAGTGACCCTATTGCCAAACATCTAAGCTCAACGCCATGTACTACACACTTTAACCTGCTAAAAACAAAATGTCCAAGTCTAAAAGGGTCATTATTCTGCTAAATGCAATCGAGAGTTATGACTCTTATCTCTGTGCATTCCTGTGATGATGCTGAACACACATATGAAGTGACATTCAAATCAAATGAGTGGTTGCATAGATATCTTACCTGATAACAACTTTAACCCGAAAAATTAAGTTAAAAAAGGACCGTAACGGTGCCAACTTGCAACCCAGAGTTATGGTTCTTATCTCTGTGTGTTCCATTGATGATGTTTAACAAACGGGTGAAGTTTCATTCATATCGAATGAGTTGTTGCGAAGATACTTACCTGATAAAAATCTTTAACCTGAAAAATAAAGTAAAAAAGAACGACCGTAACTGTGCCAAAATGCAATCAAGAGTTTTGGTTCTTGTCTCAGTGTGTTCCAATGATGATGCTGAACATACATGTGAACTTCCAGCCATACCAAATGAGTGGTTGCATATATATGTTACCTGATAAAACACTGTAACCTGAAAACCAACGCCGACTCCGACGCACAATACACCACCCCCCCCCCCCTCCCCACATGTTCTGCGAATAGTCGAGCTAAAAACTAGCCCCTCTTTCGCAGGTATCGTTCGTTACACCGTCACCGAAGGATGGGAGTATCTTTATATGTCACTACGTTCCTTTCCTCAACACTACTTGTATTATTCCGGTATTTGCAGCATACAATCAAAGGTAGGTAACGTAGCAAAACGTTTAACACTACTCGTATGAATCCGGTCTATGCTGTCTACAATCAAAGGTAGGTAGCGTAACAAAACATCCAACACCACTTGTATTATTCCGGTCTTTGCTGAATACAATCCAAGGTAAGTAGCGTGGCAAAACACCCAACACCACTTGTATTATTCCGGTCTTTGCCGCCTACAATCAAAGGTAGGTAACGTAGCAAAACACCTAACACAACGTGTATTATTCCGGTCTTTGCTGCTACAATCAAAGTTATGTAACGTAGCAAAACACCCAACACCTCTTGTATTATTCCGGTCTTTGCTGCAAACATTAAAAGGTAGGTAACGTAGCAAATCACCTAACACCACTTTTATTATTCCGGTCTTTGCTGCATACAATCCAAGGTAGGAAACGTAGCAAATCACCTAACACCACTTATATTATTCCGGTCTTTGCTGCATACAATCAAAGGTAGGTAACGTAGCAAAACACCTAACACAACTGGTATTATTCCGGTCTTTACTGCATACAATCCAAGGTATGTAACGTAGCAAAACACCCAACACCACTTGTATCATTCTGGTCTTTGCTGCATACAATCCAAGGTTTTTGACTGAAAAACGTAGCAAAGCACACAACACCTCTTGTATTATTCCGGTTTTTGCTGCCTACAATCCAAGGTAGGAAAGACCGGGGCGTGGTCTAGTGGTATAGCGTCCGCCTCGCATGCGGAAGGTCGTGGGTTCAATTCCCGGCCGGGTCATACCAAAGACTTTAAAAATGGTACTAGAAGCTTCCTCGCTTGACGCTCAGCATTTAGAGGAGAGTTTTAGGTCTGGTCGGCCCGGTATCAGTATAATGTGACTGGGTGGGGTATCATACCATGTGTCTGCGGCATGATACTCCAGTGTGACAGCGCTTAGAATACTGTCTCAAGTAGACACCGTCGCGATATGACTGAAAATTGTTGAAAGCGACGTTAAACACCATACAACAACAACAACAACGACCAAGGTAGGTAACGTAGCAAAGCACCCAACACCTCTTGTATTATTCCGGTTTTTGCTGCCTACAATCCAAGGTAGGTAACGTAGCAAAACACCTAACACCTCCTGTATTTTTCCGGTTCTTTTGCCTACAATCCAAGGTAGGTAACGTAGCAAAACACCCAACACAACTTGCATTATTCTGGTCTTTGTTGTCTACAATCTAAGGTAGGTAAAATAGCAAAACACCCAACACAACAGGTATTATTTCGATTTTTGCTGCCTACAATCCAATGTGGGTAACGTAGCAAAACAGCTAACACTACACGATTATTCCGGTCTTTGCTGCATACAATCCAAGGTAGGTAACGTAGCAAAACACCTAACACCACTTGTATTATTCGGTTTTTGCTGCCTACAATCAAAGGTATGTAACGTAGGAAAATACCAAGCACCACTTGTATTATTCCGGTCTTTCCTGCATGCAATCCAAGGTAAGTAACATAGCTAAACTCCAAATACCACTTGTATTATTCCGGTCATTGCTGCATACAATTTAAGGAAGGTTACTTAACAAAACATCTAACACTTCTTGTATTATTCCGGTCTTTGCTGCATACAATCCAAGGTATGTAACATAGCAAAACACCCAACACCACTTGTATCATTCTGGTCTTTGCTGCATACAATCCAAGGTAAATAACGTAGCAAAACACCTAACACTACTTTTATTATTCCGGTCTTTGCTGACTACAATCCAAGGTAGGAAACGTAGCAAAACACCCAACACCACTTGTATTATTCCGGTCTTTGCTGCCTATAATCAAAGGTAGGTAACGTAGCAAAACACCCAAAACCACTGGTATTATTTTGGTCATTGCTGCATACAATCCAAGGTAGATAACGTAGCAAAACACCTAACACTACTTTTATTATTCCGGTCTTTGCTGCCTACAATCCAAGGTTGGTAACGTAGCAAAACACCCAACACCTCTTGTATTACTCCGGTTTTTTGCTGCCTACAATCCAAGGTAGGTAACGTAGCAAAACACCCAACAGTACTTGTATTATTCCGGTCTTGTATTATGCCTACAATCCAAGGTAGGTAACGTTACAATACATCTTACACTACTTGTATTATTCCGGTCTTTCTTGCATACAATCCAAGGTAGGTAACGTAGCAAAACACCCAACACTACTTTTGTTATTCCGATCTTTGCTGTATCCAAGGTAGGTAACGTAACAAATCACGAACACTACTTGTAGTATTCTGGTCTTTCTGCATACAATGAAAAGTGGTACGTAATGTAACAAAACACCCAACACTACTTGTATTATTTCGGTCTTTGCTGCCTTCAATCAAAGGTAGGTAACGTAGCAAAAAGCCTAACAATTTTGCATTATTGTAACGTTAACATAATTATATGCTTGTTGGTACATTGTATATTTTGGAGATATACATGCTACTTTTAAAATATTTAAGTTTATCTTATCGTTGAAAACATTTAATTGCTATATGCTTCAAACTCGGCGTTCTCTCTGGCGGTGAAACTCTGTGAACATTGAATAAAAGTGAAATTTATTTGTTTATTTTTCCTTTTTTTCCCTTTACTGCGCATTACTTATATGACACAAATAAATAGTGTACTCGAAATATAAGAATATATGTATACAACATAGGTGATTATCATATAAAATTATAAATGTTATACATGCTGTAAATTGAAATTGTTAAACAATTTATATTGAATAATGGAAATAAATGAAATATAAATATATATGCTTTTTGATATATTTTACATACCTATAACGATATCGGTACGTTTTCAGTTCTCTAACAGCGTTTAAGATTCAACGTGCATCCAAAGACATAGAAAACAACAGCACAGTGACAAATATTCACAAAGCAATGGCTTTACCAGGGATCCATAATTTCGCATACACTTCTGGCGTTGTCATCAATGCATCAAAAACGAAATCTTCAGAGCAAAGTTTCATATGCGTAACAGTGGAAGATAGGTTGGCAATGTTTTTCTTTTCTCTACACTCATTTAACTGATATATTTAGTAAAGAATATGTCAATTTAATTACATGTATTAGTTTGTCAATCAAAGGCTAGACTAATTGGTACACGTACCATATGATTAGTTTTTAGTTAGTATAAACAAATATATAGATATTATGAACAGCTTTTGCACGCGTTTTATCTATAAGTACAGTGACCTATATAGCGGAGTCTTTCTTTGGAAATAAGCAGAAGACGATATTGTACAATTTACAATATTTATTTATCGATCCAATGTCCAATTACAGTTTGATTATATAATACATAAAGCATATCTCAAATACAAAAATATTTTAGTTACGAGAAATGACATGTATTTAAATTAGTAGTTATATTTTTTTTTATAAAGAAATCAAACTACTTTAACACAGTTTTGACAATAAGTCATTATTTGGGGAAATAACGCTTGCAGTAAGAGGTACCAATATTATTAAAAGTTACATATGTTATTAATTTAATGTATTAATTTCTTTAATTTGTATAAGTACTGTAACTTCAGAACACATGTACATTTCAGTAGTAAACATTTTGACTATTATGAATAGTTTATGATAAAGTAGTGTGTTATCAAAGATATTATTAATTCTAATTTCATTTAAAGATTCTGAAAACATTATTTAAGATTCACACAAAAATAATAAACTTCTTTTTATCAACATAAAAGTTACAAGTTAAATGAAATAAAAATAAAGAATTCAATATACCTGGAAATAGGCAGAAGACGATATTGTACAATTTACAATATTTTATTTATCGAGCCAATGTCCAAATATAGTTTGACACTTGGACATTTTCAATCTTGGTTTATATACGTTTCTGCGCATTCCAGGTGTTAAAAATGTGTTTACAACAAGTTCAAGTATTGCATTACCTTACATAATTGTAAAAATAGGCATCAAACAATTGCACGTATATTGTGGACATTGTATTGCGTCATATGTAAAAAAATATGGCATAAAATAAACGCACCGCCACAATAATATCAATAAGGACGCCGTATGAATATTCATTAAAGACGGCTATCAGTACGTATAGTACTTTGATTTCATTAATCTTTTCATTTTCTTTCATTGTTGGCACATTTCCTATTGAATGTTATAACAGTCATAATGGTCATCGTGATTCAAATGTTATTGGGGGGGGGGGGGGGGGGGGGGGGGGGGGGGGGGGTTGTATCAGCAATAACATATGTTTTAACCCTAGACATTCTTTAAATCACTTTGGACAGTATTAAATGTTGTGGTCTAAAATGCACTTTGTGTTTCTTTGCAATATGAGAATGCAATCTCTTTATTCTGCTTATACACTGATGCCTGTTTCAAAACTCGACCCTATGTTAAAATTACCATTGTATAGCTTTTCATCCTTTTATTGTAGCATATCGTCTGATCATCTGTGCATGCAGATAGACTTTGTCTTAAGTCGTAAGTAGTTGAATGCAATATTCTTTAAATTGGTTTAAATTTATGTTTCAACTTCCAAATGTAAAGTCTCATTATCTAGAATTTCTGAAACACTATTTGTCTGTATATTAAATATGTGTTTGTTGCCTTGACGACTGTGTTCTTTGGGTGCTGCGTTTCCTATCGGTAATCTATTTTCTATTTTTGGACCATCTATCCATTTATCACCAATTGTTTAAACAGAGTCTATAAAACCTTGTTGAAGTTAAATAATATTTGACCAGAAGCTTTCTGGCATGTAGCGTTCTGGGCCAGGGTTTTTGCATGAATAACTTTAACTAGATACAATGCGTCGCTAAGTTTATTCGGCAATGATAAATCACTGAGCTCTGTCACTTTCTAATACAAAATAGTGTATTAGCATATACAAGAGGTGTTCAACTTATAAGACAGTATACAACACCCGATTTCTCGTGCCTGCACGATAAATTCAATTAATCCGGAATCTACTGTAGCGAAACATTAACACATTAACGAGGATAACGCACGCTTTAGGATGAGTGGAGGAAACTGATACAGGAAACCATTAACAAAACTTTGGCGTCATGGTCTATACGTTGTAGAATAATCTGCTATTGTCACGGCTCTCAAACTGAGCATTTCTTTTTCGTTAAAATGTGAGTAAAACCTGTTTTAAACCATTTTCTTTCTTGTCCAAATATAAGTTGAACACCTCTCGTATGTATAAAGTAATAACACCTGACCGTTTCTGGAGAGCTGTACTAAACAGGCATGCCGCAATGCATCGCTATAAAGAGTATTTGCGCAATTTATCAGAACTTAATATGTCAATGACGAATCCCAGAATTATGGCCCTTTCCATAATTACACAATGCTGTATAGTATCCATATGGAAAGCTTCAGTTTATTTTAGGAATTTATTTTATATTTCTTATTTCTTAACGTTTGCATAATTATATTCACATTTAAATATCCACATCAGTTTATGTTTATTTATGCCAATGCAGGCAATGCGTTTGTCAAATTACGTTCGTAATTTCTACACATATGTAATTTCAGCACTTGTCGTCAGAGAATCTCAAGAATCTTTAGAAAAAAATGTAAGTAAAAATGTAATTTTTTGTTCGTATTTGAGTGTCCGACGTGGACGAGTGTTCGCAGGCGCTTTCTCAAGATCGATAATCTCTAGCCGCTTATTAAGGTCGTAGGTTCGAGTCCCGCTTGATTCGAGGCCTTCTTTATATAAGTCCTTGGTAGACCACAGAAACATGAAACTCTGTGTTCTATATTGTATCTATAGCCTGTATGTGTTGTACTGCACCAGGCGTAGCTTGGATGAATACGATGTGTAGGCACAGTTTTAGGGGGTCCACAGGATGATGCTCCGCGTAAAAATCAGCTAGACTGCCGTAGGTAAGTTTTGGCGCGTATTTCTCAGAAAGAAGTGTAGGCACGTGCCAACACTACCTATAGGAAGCTACTACGCCCATGACACTAATGGTAGCCTATACATGACCAAGCACAGTCTAAAGGGATAAAGAATATACACCGAACATAGAACTTCAGGTTCCTGCGCCAGTAAACAAAGAAACAACTTAGACGAAACGACGAACGTCTTTATTTGTCAAATAAACACAATATGTAATGCGAAGCAAATGGCGGAGAGATAGTCAAGGGGGTCATCCTTCCTAGCCAATCCTAATACACTATATCATATAGTGGCGCTGTGCGTTGTCACCCAATAGCGGGCAAAGCCCGGCAATGCCCCAACGAGATCGGAACCTCTCTCCCGTATACAAAATAAAATGCAAAAAATAACCCGTTACCAATCAATCTAACTGATATAAACTAAATACCAAGCATCATTATAAATTAATTCGCATGTGGCTATTTGTTGATCATTGTGTTTATTCTTTTCCTATATTGGAGGTTGAATTGGATATTTACCGGAAGTTGAATAGTCGTTCGTCTGCCTCGAAAATATTCTAAGAGAAAAGTCTGAGACGCCCTCGTATCCTTCAAGATCTCGAGAGTGAAGCGTTTTCCTTGAATTAATGTTTTGTTTTTGTCACATATTTAATCAGGTGACCCTTATATCCAAGGGGACAATTTCAAAATGTGACGGAAAACATTGTAGAACGGGTGAGTCTATTCCCGGATATCGTGTTTATCCGGATACCTTTTAATTTTCAATGATATTTTCATAATAAATAACGTTATAGATGTACATTGCACATGACCGACACACAGGAACAAATGCTCTTCTAATTTGTGAAGTTTGAGAGCGGCAATTTTCAAACATTTCATGAGAAATTAAGCGTTTATACAGTTGTCTCTTTTCTCGTCACGATCTAATAGGATTAGCTAAAAAAGATGCAATATTGAAGTCGACTTGAAAATGTCGAATTCTGGTAACCTTAAGCACATTTATACTAAAAACAAACTCGAAACAGTCAGTTTGTGTGTGCTTAGATGACCTCAGCATTAATTTTAATCTGATGGCATGGTTACCGAATGACCCGACAATATTTTCACCATTCGGGTCTTTAACTGCTAATAACCGTATCAGGAGTGGAGTAAAACCGATTTTCACTAATTTCTTTTGTTGTATGGTGAGCAGGCAACTTCATTACAACAATGGAGATTTCGAAGTGCAGTTGCGGCTGTGACTTTAAAACCAATGGGATATACTTAATTACGGTTTCTAATGTGCAATGACAGTTGAGAAGGTGCAAAAATATTTATTTGAGTGGATGTTTTGTTAATAAAAAATTAGAACATTGGACTACATATTGGGAAAAAAATTGGCCTGGGGTAAAATGCTGCTCACAGTTTTATATATTTTAGTGTTGTCACTTGTGACGCACCAGTTAGTAAATGCATAAGGCATACACTCTACAATTATTGTTTCAAAAGTGTATATAACCAAAGACATATAGATCTGGAAGTCTCTAATATAACCAGTATGTATCAAAATGTGTATATTTTGACACAGGTTATTGTTGTTTTATAGTGTTTAGTGGCATTTTTAACAATGTTTCAGTTATATCGCGATGGTGTATACTTTAGACAGTATTTTATGTATCATGTTGAGTATCATGCCGCAGACACATGATATGATATCCCACCCAGTCCATTTATGCTAATACCGTGTCAACCAGACCTAGAACTATCCTCTAAATGCTGAACGCCAAGCGAGGAAGCTTCTAGTACCATTTTCCAGTCTTTAGTATGACCCGACAAGGGACCAAACACACCTTCGTGTTAGGCGGATGCTCTACTCCACTGCAGGGTTATACATTGACATGGTATGAGATACAAGGATACACATTAGTGTTTCTGTTATACATTTAACTGTTAATTGGAAAGTACTGAGACCTTAGGTAAAATCAAGGAATTATACAGAGAAGGAAATGCAACTGATTGACAGTTTGTGAACGCTCGAGTATTCACCAAAATCTCGCAATATCTCGTTTTTAATTATATTGACTTCCATCACAACCCTGGGCCATATTTCTGAATAAATGTATCAAATTGAAATTGACAATAAAATAATTGTGTTAACTTAAATAAAAATGTTACAAGCAATGTAGGTCTAGATAATTTAATTTAAAAGTTAAAATTAAAAGTTAGATATTTAGATACTAGATCTAAATCTATTAGTGACTTAATGACATTTTTCTGAATCTACTGAAATGTGAAAAGACTTCTCAGGTAAATTCTGAAGCAAATTTATATTTCCAACGAGAATTCCTGATTAAACCCCTCGTTTAATGCCCTTTTGTCACATTCATTTTATCAGAACTGTATGCTCCATATTTCAGAGACTGTACAAGTTTGTTGAGCCAACACCCGTAGCGGACAGTGTGTTTCTGTGTGAGGTGGGGGAGATGTGTAGCTTCATACTGTACACTACACACTCTGGAAACTGGTATTTATATATAGGCATAGTACCACCATTGCAAAAAGGAAGTGCTTCCGTGGGGTAGTCGCATAATGGCGGTTTTAAATAATCCTCATTTCTTCTTCTTTAAAAATGCATTTTCCTTATTTTAATGCGCATTTTTTTATTTGAATGGCATTATTGATGTATTTTGAACACTTTGATAGCATTGTCATGTTTGAATTGTGAATTTAGAAAAAAAAATGATGCTTGGAAATTGGGCATGAATACATGATTTCGGAAGTCTACTTTCACTTTGTCACCAGTGTACACACTGAGCAGAAAAAAAATCTCTTATATGGCATATGACCCCTACTTTTCTCATCATATTTTGATAGTGCAGAGGTTAACAAACAGTAAATTGTAGGTTTCACTTCTTTCATTTGGGTCTCTCTATGAATGACAAACCTTCAAACTTTTATTATTTACAATAGAATAAAGAACAAAAATCAATGGTGGGATGACACTTATATATATATTTGTGAACGTTTTCACAATTTTATTAATTTTTATTGTGATTTTTCCGCACTTCCATGTTTTTATCATCGTAATCGTTTGACACCTTAACATTATCATCATTTATATTTTCATTTTCATCCCCTGAAGAAGGAATAATATAATTATATTCTGAAAGTGCTTGTTGTTTTTTTTAAGTAGTTTTAAAGAATTCAGTATTGTTTGGGTGTATTAATTAATTTTTAATAATTAATTCATTATCTCTCCCATATATATATATATGTATATATATGTATATACCGGTACATAAAGATATAAAGGGAAATAATTAAATTCACAACAGAATTTATGATTTTTTGGATCTTTTTAGATGCTCATTCACAATACATGATATATATATGGAGATAATTATTTGTGAATAACCAAGACATAAATGTACAGACCAGACAATGGTGAGTGCGCCTAGCTACAATGCAAACCATAGATCAAAAATATCAAGGCCTCTGCCAAACCAATAAATTTATTGCTTGAGGAGGACCTCAGAGGTGAATCTGAGTAGAAGCACCGTCCTTCTGCAAGTCACTGGCAAACTTTCTCACATAGTTGTTTAAGACCAAGCAGGACTCGAACCTACAATCTTAGCGGTGAAAAGTAAGCGATCTTGAGACGGTGCCTTCAGACCACTTGGCCATGGAGGACCCCTAAACAAATTTTTATTAGCAATATTCTATGGAATTCTTATAAAATTTATGCTGGGCTTTTCATAATTCCTCTGTGTTGTTTGTAACCATCATAACATCAATGCAAGTATAATATTTATTGCACAATTACAAAGCTTTCTCGTAGATTTGAAAAGATAACACAATTTTGTTGACATTATAATGATTTGTAAGGTAGATTTCTAAGGTAAACTGATATAAAGATTTCTAGGTTACGTGCAGAAGCGTAGCTGCCTTAAGGCTGTGTAGGTCCAGGCCTGCAATGAAAAACATAAAAATGGCAAAAACTGCAATAAAAAGTGATTGGATAGGCCTTGAATGAGGCGATACGTTGTGTTTATTGTGTTTATTAATGCTGTAAAATAATTTTCTTTGTGTTTTTAAACTTGAACATACATTTTGCTCAATCACCATGAGACACAATGTTGTATATCAGTCATCATGGAGACTGCTGTCAGGCGGGGATTCAAATTCACAATCCCTGAATTGATAGTCGGACACCTTACTGAAGGAGCTAATCAGGCCCAGCATAAACAAAGATATACTGTCAGATGATTGCCTTGGTTTGGTACATCTCAAAACTGATTAACTAGAATTTATTCACACACTTTAAGCCTGATTGCAACTTGAACGGTCATGCATCCTACAGACCGAGTTAACCGCGCTATAAGTTAAGAAATCTCAAATGACTTGATGTAAATAATATATCAGTGATCATCCAGTCAGTACAAGCTTGTTTTCTTGTCTTAGGTTTATTATAAAACATTGTAGTTATTGTTGTTAGCAGCCAATTTTAAAACTAAATACTTTCTGGTTTTCAGCCAAGAAGTTATGACCCCTTCTACAAACGTTCTTGTTTACCCAGTGGTGTTTAATGGTGCATGTGTGACAAAGGTGGCATATTTGTTTGATACAGTTGTGGAAGAGGATGTATGTTTTCTTTCAAGGCAAGAATAAAATAGTTATATGTAATTATACATATATTGTGATTATCTACACTTGTTTGTAATTGTTTTATCACTTTTCTCTATACATGTATATGTTTGTTGTGTTATCACTATTCTCTTTACGTATATATGTTTGTTGTGTTATCACTATTCTCTATAAGTGTATATGTTTATTGTGTTATATCTGTTCTCTATATGTGTATATGTTTATTGTGTTATATCTGTTCTTTATATGTGTATATGTTTATTGTGTTATATCTGTTCTCTATATGTGTATATGTTTATTGTGTTATATCTGTTCTCTATAAGTGTATATATATTTTGTTATCACTAATCTGTAAACATGTAGACGTTTATTGTGTTATCATGACTATTCTCTGTACCTGTATACATACATTTATTGTGTTATCACTATTCTCTGTACGTGTTTATGTTTATTGTGTTATCACTATTCTCTGTACAAGTATATGTTTATTGTGTTATCACTCATCTCTGTACGTGTATACGTTTATTGTATTATCACTATTCTCTGCACTTGTATATGTTTATTGTACATGTATATGTTTCTTGTGTTATCACTATTCTCTGTACGTGTATATGCTTATTGTGTTATCACTATTCTCTGTATGTGTATACGTTTATTGTATTATCACTATAAACCGATTCAGCTATTTTGAAACTACGTCATTCTATTTTTAGATAGAACCTTCCGTATAAGGGGTTTTTGTAGTATGATAGCAGATATTCTGTTGCATAAACTATAAAATAAACTAGATATCAATATTAATTGTGTTGTACTACTGTCTGTTCCAATAGCGTAGTGGTAACGGTTTTAACTGTCAACCCAAATGTCGCGAGTTCGAGCCTTATTTATGTTGAATTTTTTTTTCATTTATTTTCCATAAAAGTATCCCAGTGTACTGTTTTAATGTGTTCAATGTGTTTTTTTTTAATTTGGTAAGTGTTGTAGCAACCTCTTTTATATATACATTGCCTGTATACAGGTCTCACTTAAGAATTACCCCCCTTACATTATTACATGACGGTATCAAGGTTTTTACGCCAAAGAAATTAGAGCTGTGTAAAACGGTTTGGCATTTTTTTTTTTTTTTTTTGTTAAAAAGCATAAAAAATGTCATTTGTGCATATGGGAACATTTTTATTATTTCTGCCATGTTTGGATGGGATTGGGAACTGTTTTGGAAAACCATCGAAATTGTGAAAAAGCAACCTGGTCAACCTCAATTTTTTTCCACATAATTAACCCAACAGAGGACAATCTATGGGAACAATGCACTTTTAGAACCATTGATAATGTATCCAGTGTTCAAGAAGCGCATGTCTCTATATGTAGAACAGTACAAAATTAATTGTTGTGCGAGACTTATAGCGTAGTGTCTCACCACACCAAGTCAAAATCATTTTAAACAATTCTGTCTGATTGTGGCTTCCGAGGAGCCTCCGATGCCGGTGCCGACTTGCTGCTGCGGATTACAGCTGACGTAATATGTATGTGTGCATATGAATAAAACATTGTAAGTAAATTTGCTCCGCGAACGTTGATTTTAACAAAAAATTGTTGCATTTTATTAATTTTGTAGTTGTTTTAACAGACAATAGTATAACACAGTTAATATTATATATCAAGGCACTCTGATACTTTAATGGCAAATAAAAATGCAAATTAAAATTCAACATAGGTACGTCTCGAACTAGCGACATTTGGGTTGACAGCTAAAACTGTTACCACTACGCTATCGGAACAGACAGTAGTACAAACAATTAATATTGATGTCTAGTTTATTTTATAGTTTATGTAACAGATAAATCTGCTATCATACTACAAACACCCCTAATACGGAAAGTTCCATCTAAAAATAGAATGACGTAGTTTCAAAATAGCTGAATCGGTTTATATTCTCTGCACTTGTATATGTTTGTACATGTATCTTTCTTGTGTTATCACTATTCTCTATACGTGTTTATGTTTATTGTAATATCACAAACCTCTATACGTGTAAAATTATGTTTATTGTGTTATCACTAATCGCTATACATGTTTATGTTTATTGTGTTATCACTAATCTCTATACTTGTTTATGTTTATTGTGTTATCACTAATCTATATACGTGTATTTGTTTATTGTGTTGTGGTGACTGTGTCATTTCAATGCTATATCTCCTGTTTATCATATATCTTTTTATCACATAATTTATGGTGCAGGAGTGTAATAAACACATGACATATTTTTTATATCAACCTAGTGTAGTATCACTTCAGATTCATTGTTTGGTAATTTTCGTACGTAAATTGCCGAAGTACTTTCGCCTTGTCTGAATATATAAATGACGTTTATTTGTCATGGTTAAATGACGTAATTTTGAAATGTTATGTCACGGAAACAAATATTCCTGATTTTTTTCTCATTCCTTAAAGAGAATATCTGTTGAATAAATTGTAAATGTAAACTTTTCCTGGGTTTATGATAAAATGAATCTTACATTCAAGCTCATTTATTATTGAATTTATCAAGCTTGGTGGGAAAATGATATATTGCTCAGCAGAGTCTCGCATAATGTTTGTTTTCCAACTCGTTTAATAAATTCAATAATAAATAATTACTCATGTAAGATCCTCTATATTTACAGTTATTATTTATATATCGTTTATATTTCAGTCCGCATATACAAGACTCACAATCCCGTTGCTTTCATATCAAAGTCATTGCACTAAATGCTGGTTGGTATATAATATCATAGTCATATAAATATCATTATTATTGTCAGTTTTACTTCTCTCATCATGAGTTTTACAGCATATTTCCCAATCTCTTTGCATTCAATTTGGACCAGAGGGCCTAAATTCATCAATAATTTGAGTCTGAGAATCGAAATTATTAGACTCAATATCTTACATTTTGTTAAACCCTGTAAATGCACAAGAATGGGTGAAAACTGTGGCCCTGTAACATATTGTGTTAAGTAATCAGTAAAATTGCTTGTTTCTAGTAAAAATTTAGTAATTGGCATGTGTGATAGATCTATGTTATTTGAATCTTAAATATCTGACAAGTCTGAATCTCAGACTCAAAATATTGATGAATTTAGGCTCGGCTGCTTATATATTGGAAAGATAATAAATGAGTTAGTGACCCAGAAACAGTCAATAGTGGAGTGGACAATCATTTTAGGTTAGACTAATCAGCCATTAACATATTGATAAAATCAAGGAATTATATAGAGAAGGAAAGGCAACTGATTGAGATTTTGAGAATGCTCGCGTATTCACGCAAAATCCCGCAATATCTGGTTTTTAATTATCTTCACATCTCAACACAAATCAAAATTCTTACACTGCAGAATGAAATTGTCATCAAAACAATAGCATTCCCAGAAATTTGTGTTTAAAGTTGTTGAAGTATTTGAGATTACAAAATTTGTATACTGCAGCTAAAATAACGACAAATTACGATGAATTTTCCTTAAATCTCAATAGCTTTAATTAAAGAGCATTTTGCCTGATCGGATCATGTTTAAACATCTATGGTTACATACAATTTACAGTTTATGTACAACAAATCATTTGCCTGTAAATTATGAAATATTAATTTGCAAATTATGAATCCTTCGTGTGTTGTTTCATCAACATATAGTCAGGAGATGCAAGTTTCCTTTCCTTCTATACAAGTCCTTGTTAAAATGTACTCTTTAGTATTCAAACTTATTTATTTTACATCGATTGTGAAACAAATGATGCTCAAGTTTTTTTTTTAGTTGAACCAGTATTAAGCATGTGCAGATTTAGTGTCTTGCTCAACAGTGTGTTTTTTTCATCATTTTGGGAAGATGACCCATACCCTTGGAATTGGGAATTTTAGCAGCATTTTCACTAACATCGGGAAAACTTTTGCATTAACTGTATTGTTCAACTTCATAAAAATGTGACTTCCGCGGCGTGGTCTAGTGGTAGAGCATGCGGAAGGTCGTGGGTTCAATCCCCGGCCGGGTCATACCAAAGACTTCAAAAATGGTACTAGAAGCTTCCTCGCTTGATGCTCAGCATTTAGAGGAGAGTTCTAGTTCTGATCGGCCCGGTGTCAGTATAATGTGACTGGGTGGGGTATCATACCTCGTGTCTTCAGCATGATACTCCAGTGTGACAGCGCTTAGAATACTGTCTCAAGTAGACACCGTCGCGATATGACTGAAAAATTGTAGAAAGCGACGCTAAACACCATACAACAACAACAACATAAAAATGTGTACACAGGCTTCTCTAACCATTTAATTAAAGAATCAATGTCATAGTCAATTTAGAATGGGGAAAACTTTGTTTATTTTATCAATGAATTATGGCAAGTTTCAATTTACAATTATTGAAGCATTCAATTGGAAATTTTAACCACTCAGTTGGGAAAAACAGATACTATTTGCAATTGGGAATATGACCCAATAATGGCAATAAAATGGTCGAAAAAACCACTGCTCAAGGACACTTGACACAGCTGTTATTGAGGATTGAATGTTCTGCCACTCCTTCACAGTATTAAATACTCTTTAGAACACATTGGTGTACAAAATGTTACACTAACAACTGTTGATATGCTTCAAAGGAGTAAAAGTAGCTGAAAAAATGATGTACAAAAGGAAAAATGATTTTATCATTATTCAAGGTAGAGTTGTGGCACATTGCCCTCTATCCATTTTCCATGTCTCGTGGAAATCTCTTCTTCACTTTTAAAGATGCGCTCAGACAAGCAAAATTTTAATGTAACTGGAAAAAAAAAAAAAAAATGTGGAGGTAATTTCAAACATGATATAAAGAGGGACAATATGGTGAATTGCAATATGAAAGAACTATAGCTCTATCTTGAATAATGACAGAGTTATTGCCCCTTTTTTAACAACAAATGTTTATAAACAAATATTGTGCAATATTCAGACTTGTTTTTTAAATTTGCAGAAATAATAACATTCATTGAATCATTTTTCTACATGTATATGAAACAAATGTTTAGCTGGATTAAACGTTTACTTCAGATCCCTGTCAGCCATCACCTTGTCAAAATGATGGGCAGTGCTTCTATAACGGGACAGATGGCTACACATGTGCTTGTCAAACAGACTATACTGGAACAAACTGTGAACATGGTAAAGTTAGAAGTTAAAGATGTGTCTTTAAATGTATTAATATAAAATCAGCCTCTCTTTGGTGCAGTGTACCATGCTCTGAGACTCTTTGGCATTGTATGTACAGTCTTGTGCAGCCAGTCAATGGAAATAGCAAAGGTGGCCTTTTAAGACAGGTTGTTGCTTAAAACAGGTTAATTTACTCTATGAACATAGAAATGGGAAATAGAAAACATGGTTGCTTAAGACAGGTTGTTGCTCATTATAGGTTAATTGTTCTCTGTAAACTTAGAAATGGGAAATAGAAAACATGGGTGCTTGAGACAGGTGGCAGTTTAATAGAGGTAATCACTTGCACAGGTTTTACTGAATCTATCTGCATAAGGCACCCCAGAGGTAATTTAGTGGCAGAGGTCTGCAGTGCATGTGAAAGTTGTTTGTGTAATTCTCAGTTAAGATTTTAGTAAGTGATACTACAACATGTCTTACCTGACACAGTGCATATAGGACTGGTAGTGCTGTTGTTGTTATGATGATATTGGGTTTCATACATGTGGCATGATAGGTAGAAGGGGCCATCTATTTATAGGTTATATAACCATGCCTTGTTAGCTGAAGCGACAGATTGTCTGACTGTAAATCCCTGCTTGTGAGTTTGATTTCCTGCCAGGCCACAATCACAGTGATTGTTGATATGCAACATTTTGTCTCATTGTTATTCATCTGTAACCACTGATTCAAGTGAGAAATGATCAGTTACTTGCACAGATGTGTATGCTTGAATAAAAAGTGGTTAGATTAAACGATTGTTTGTTAGCCTTCGATGACATAAAACTGACAACACATACTCAAATGAATAAAGCTGTCCATAATTCATATTCAGACATGAGGGTTGGGGGAAGGGGAGGGCGGCAGTGTTATGGATAGAGTGTTGGCCTCTCATGCCAGAGGTTGCAGGTTTGATCCCTAGCTTGACCCGCTGCCTCTCATAAAACAACACTCGGTACTAGTTCTATCCAGGAAGCAGACTCGAAAGCAGTTTATATATAAGCTCTGAGCTTTCATCGCATTCTAGCTTAAATAAATTAGTATAAACTAAACTAATTCATATTCACAGGGCCTTGTCAGCCTAAAGATAACATCTGTGCGCACGGCTATTGTTCGGTAGATGACCATGTGCAGACGTGCATTTGTCCCGTTGGTTACTCGGGGCAGACCTGTGACGTAGGTAAGTATCAGAAACTGAATATTTACATGCAAATGAAATGTTTTTGTTTTATCTTTATATAACATTTTTAAACTCACAGTAAATTTGTAACATCAAAAACATTTTATTGAAGTGGAATAGAAACATATTTCACTCTTGGAAATCATCATAATTTTTTTTTTTTTGAATGGGGTTTAACACCATTTTCAACACATTTCAGGTTATATATGGCATATCCAGTTTTGCTGGTGGAGGAAGACCTCAGACTGATTCAGACTGAGTAGAACTTCCGTAATTTTGCAAGTAACTGGAAACTTTCTCACATAAAGTTTTTGGAACAAGTGGGACTTGAACCTACGACCTTAGCAGTGAGAGGTTAGTGTTCTTTGAGATGGCGCCTTAGACCACTCGGCCATGGAGGACCCACGGAAATAATGATAAAAAATACAGATGACTCATACGCCAATCAATTTTGCACTGTTCTAGATATAGAGAAATGCACTTCTGGAACATTGAACACATTGTCAATGGTCCTAAAAGTGTCTTTTTTCCATTGATTGTCCTCTGTTAGTCCAAATATGCAAGGGAAAAAATGGGGTTGACCAGATTGCTTTTCCACAATTTTGATGTTTTGGTGACACCCTCCTTGATATGCGCAGCTCCCTGACATATAACATACCATACTTCCTGAAACACAGACAGAACTTTTGTTCCTTTTGTTATGCTTCTTTGCAGTGCTCATTTTAGATCAACGAAATGATATACATTGGACATATGATTGGCCAGTTACTTCAGGAAAATGTCACAATTTTTTAGTCTGCAGTATGAGCCCAGCTCTCTTGATTGGATCCGTATAATAGCAGTGTTGGGAGAACTACATTTGAGAATGTTGATTGGATCCGTATAATAGCAGTGTTGGGAGAACCACATTTGAGAATGTTGATTGGATCCGTATAATAGCAGTGTTGGGAGAACCACATTTGAGAATGTTGATTGGATCCGTATAATAGCAGTGTTGGGAGAACCACATTTGAGAATGTTGATTGGATCCGTATAATAGCAGTGTTGGGAGAACCACATTTGAGAATGTTGATTGGATCCGTATAATAGCAGTGTTGGGAGAACCACATTTGAGAATGTTGATTGGATCCGTATAATAGCAGTGTTGGGAGAACCACATTTGAGAATGTTGATTGGATCCGTATAATAGCAGTGTTGGGAGAACCACATTTGAGAATGTTGATTGGATCCGTATAATAGCAGTGTTGGGAACCACATTTGAGAATGTTGATTGGATCCGTATAATAGCAGTGTTGGGAGAACCACATTTGAGAATGTTGATTGGATCCGTATAATAGCAGTGTTGGGAGAACCACATTTGAGAATGTTGATTGGATCCGTATAATAGCAGTGTTGGGAGAACCACATTTGAGAATGTTGATTGATCAGTTGTTTCAACTGAAAGTTTTAATGATGTCACAGATTAGTAAGCATTCAATTGCTATGAATTGTGGGACAGGCATACAATTAATACACCTGATTTGGGAGATATCTCGGACTGTATCCCAGTATATATATAAAAAGCAAATGACATAATGCCAATTGATTTTAGTAGAAAATGGCAACAATTGCAGTAATTATAATTATTTGACAAATATTTCTCTAAGATAAACTGATTTTTATTTTCAGAGATTCCTGTTGACATTAGTGTTTTTACTAATGAAATGGTATGTTTAATTTCCTTTATTCTGTAATGCAAAAGAAATCTATTTAATAATCATAAGGTCAACATTAAAATGATATTAATTTTGTATGCTGCCTATATATGGGATTTTTTTTTATATCAAACAATTTTACCCTATACAATAAGTGTTATGCATGTAATTAGAAATATACTGTTTCCAAAAGAAGAAGGACAGAAAATATTTGGAGTAGGTAGCTTTTTTGGTTGGTAAGTAGGGAGACGGCCACAAACAACTTTTTGATATTGGCCTTACATTTAGAAATAATGGCAGTGTCAAGTTTATACAGTATTTTATATCTCTATACTTATGCTATAACACTTTTTTTATTATACATTGATTACAGAGTAAGCCACATATACAGGTGTATATCAATCAATCTCAACGATCCAGATAAAGGTGTAATTGAGCAGGGCAATAGTAGACTGATGACTGCTCACGCAAGAGGTTACAGATTTGATCCTTTGTGACCCGTTGCCTCTTAAAACAGTAGTACTCAGTACTGGTTATACCAGGATATGGAATTGAGAGCAGTTCATATAAGCTCTAAATCTTCTTCGCTATTGAGCTAAAATAAATAAGTATATGTGGTGGTTATTCAGAAAGATAACCATTTAAAGTACCTGTCTGTCCTATTGGGTGTTTGCATATATTATATATATCACTTACATGCTGAGAAACCTGATGTTACAGTCAGTTCTACCCCCAACTCCTATTCCACAACAATTTGCTAATTATTCCCCACCCCCATCCTATCTCAGCTGATTATCCCCTCCCTATCTATTTTCCCCATGCAATTTTCAGGCAGCAAATATATTGACACCTACAAAAGTGCTGCTTATTAATAAGTTTTATTTTATCTTTTATTTCATTTGAATATTTAGCTTCATGTTTATGCTATCTACCAGATGATCATTTATCCTATACACTCTTTTCTGGGATCCTGGAAGGTTAACCGATACACCCTTCTCCATAAGTAACTAACAACTTTCCCATCACCATTGAGCAACGATTTGCATTGAGACACAATGTTGTATATTTATTATCAAGAATATTTTAGCGCGACGGGTATTTGATCTCGTGACCACTTGACCCCCTTCCTGGCTAACAAACTTCAAAATACAAATATTTATGCTTGACTGCAAAAGCAATCAATGATTAAATACATGCCAGGGATGAAACTTTTTTGTTATCCTAAATTTATATTTTGTAAAAGTATTTCTGACCTGCCATATTTTGGTAAAAAATAAAATTTAGTATACACGTATATTGTGTAACATGGTTTTCATTATATACTGTCAAATGCCCATAAACATTTGTTGGAAATGAAACTTCTTACATGTAAAATAAGCCAGTTATATTTGCTGAAAGAATAAGGGGAAGAATTTTTATCAATAAGATGTTTTGTGCTGTTACTTTAATATTGATTGTGTTACTATAGTAACTTAAATTTGTTTTATTATATATCCATAATGCTGTTGGTTTTGTTCTGGAAGGTTTTGTTCACGGACATGGCTAGACCGTCAACAATGACATGTATCAGAAACAGACCTTGCTCGGTATCCCTCGTGGTATCCAGAAATGCATCTGCCTGTGGGGCTACTCAATACCAGACATGTATTACGTTAAATTCAACTGCTGCAAAAACAGCCTATAGGTACTGATTTTTGTCATATTATGTATTATACCACATAATAAAGCGAGGGGAAAAGACAAACTTTTACTTTATTGGCAGGGAATAGTTATATTGCAGCAACACAAATTGGTGACATTGTTTATTGCATTGTGTTAAACACACATCTAAACACTTTTTCGGCCATTCATTAACTTTTAATAATTTCAACTTATAATTATAACCAAGTTGAACAGGTTCCAATTAAAATATTGTTGTTTTTAATTTCATCAAATTAACAATCATATTTGGACCGTTTCAACCATTGATTAACTTTAAATAATTTCAACTAATAATTGTAACCAAGTTGAACAGGTTCCGTATATAATATATTTGTTTTGGTTTGATTTGATCAAATTTCCAATCAAAGTACTTTGATGTCACCGCCATTCGAAGAAATGTGAAGCGGTTATTAAGTGTTATGCCATGTCCGTCCGTTCGACAAATTGGCTTCTGTTTAATCATTTCTGAAAGTGTCTGTGATTAATTATTATTTGATTTGTAGCTGTATGATTATAAAATACAGGATAAGTTCAATATTTGTTAACATTGCTCAAAATTTACAGGAGTTAGTTTAGTTTATACTAATTTATTTAAGCTCGATTGCGATGAAAGCTCAGAGCTTATATGAACTGCTCTCGAGTCCTCTTCCTGGGTAGAACCAGTACTGAACATTGTTTTATGAGAGGCATCGGGTCGAGCTGGGGATGAATTCGTCACCTCTGGTGTAAGCAGCCAGCACTCTATCCATTAGACTACCGCCCCGCTTACAAGAGCTATGGCCACTTTTTACTATATAATATAAATTATATACTTTACATTTTATCAATAAAGCTTGAGTCAAATGAGGTGGTAGTGTAGTCGATAGAGTGTTGACTGCTGATGCCAGAGGCTATGTGTTCGAATCCCAGCTTGATCTGATGCTGCATACTCCCCTCAGTACTTGTTCTACCCAGGATGCAGAGTTGAGAGCGTTTAATATAAGCTCTGAGCTTTCATTGCAATCAAGCTGAAATAAATTAGTAAAAAACTTAGCTCAAGTTAATAAAATTTCCAACTGGTAATTTTATTCTATTTGATCATTGTCACATACCCCTGTTATATAAATAAACTCTTGTGTTATTTTGGCATTCAGGGAGTATGTAAAGCCAGGTTATATCAGTCCAGCTGTAAGTGTTAAAAATATGGAAATTGAGAAATATGGAGACCTGATAGACACCTATCTGGTCAAAGTTGAGTTCCTGTCAAAACTGGTTGGAATGCAAGATGCCTGCATACAATCTTTCGGCAGTAATGGGTAAGTCACTATAACATAATATATCCAGGATATTAATTACAATATGTCAGGGTCTATCAAGCATTATATCGTTTTTGCATACAAGTTTAATACATTAATAAATGTGTACGAATTTAAGATCCTTTTTATAACTAAACTCGGATATGTTAGATCTATATTTAACATTTATTTAACAGATTAATTCTATAAGGTACGAGAATAAATTGGCCATCTTAGTTTCTGTCAGCCATTGTATGATGTAATGTCTCAAAATCGTTTTCCCACATGACAAGTCAACATTGTGTATTTTATATATTCAGTAATTCAGCATTTTACGAATGAGAGCGGAGCTGTACGGAAATCACCATTACCGTAGTAGGAAGTGATATCACAATTTGTTCATATCAAAAATAAGTCTTGGTTTTATTAATTTATGTGATAAATCAATTTATGATCTTAAAAAAAAAAAGAATTATGATGCGGATTACAGGTACGAAAAAAAAGTTAATTTCCTACCCAATTTGTTAGAATATTCTTAATGTCCGGTATTAAAGATGTCATTGACATACACACAGAATTATACAAACTGTAAATCAGATATTGTTAAAATAGAAGTAAACAGCTTATGAAACCAAAACTATTGAATGTCTTATTTTAGAGTCAACCAAGACGAGATATGTATGAAACTTGATGTAACGACAGGTATGTAATATTATATAAAATTATTATGTGTATATTTATGACATTAGTTTAGAAATTCAGTTGCATCTTTAATATGCACAGGGTTTTATTCTGAAGACTTTTGTGCATTCATTTAGCTCATTGCTAAATTAGTTTCACTGACTGTTTTTGTAAGTTGATGATTTTCCTACATACACTTTCCAGACATTTACAGTAATTTCCATAACAACAAGTTTTTGTCAAATCTTAAGAAGTATATTATTTTTTATGGCAGTACTCATGACGATATTAGTGGAATAACTAATGGTATCAGTAATGGAATTTTGTGACTTATTTTCATGACTTTAAAATGAAAAAAATTCTGACTCGAAATGCATCGAAGGAATTTATACTGACTTGATTGTTTACATTTACAGATATGTCAACTGCGTTTTCAACTCTGGTAAATATAATATATCAGAATATTACTAATCAAATTGGGCTTATGGTAATATATCAGTTTAGACTAATGTCAAAATTAATAATTCAATAATAAAAATGTTTTTTTCCTATTATTATTTAGCCTACATGCTGCGGTAGAACACATAAAAATGAAGAAAAATCATAATGTGATGATTTATTAATATGTACAAACCACGCGACATTGTACTTTCTTACACATCTGTAACTATCATTATTACACATTTTTTACATACATGTACCTAGTACCTTTATTTCAAAAGTAAACTGGGTCCAAGTTAGCTCAGTCGGTAGTTTGTCTGACTTTCACTCCAGGGGTAGTGAGTTTGAATGCCTACCCAGCCACAGTTCTACTCAGTGATTTGTATATGAAATTGAAACTTATTGTCATTCTATCTGTAACAAAGTTAACATTTTTACACATAAAATGACTACACATAACTCTAAGGCTTTCACAGTCCTCTTTATGTACAGGTAATCACATGTAATTACATAAATCATAGTGATCACTTTTTATGTGTAGGCTGCACAGTATAACTGGTCAGTTGTATTGGTTTTTTGAGAGAGGAAGATGTGTTGCGTTGCATAAATGGTCTGGGACCTTACATAGGGATAGGAAAATGACTTGTTAAATTGAAGTTGAATATAAGATGAGGTGAGGAATGATCTTTGATTTCAAGTATTTCTAATACATAATGGATTTTAAATTACTGACCTGTACCAGTCTGCACCTGCACATGCGGAAATAAATGCTTTTTGCAACATGGGGTAATCAATTAGTTGGCGCTTTGGTGTTTGATCGGGGTATTATGAAGAATTGGAGAGGACGTGTCACAAGGTGTAGATAGGTTACTTTTTAACTAAATACTACAAATCTGTGTCATATTTATTCGCACACATATTTTCTCTTTTAAAAATAACTACTTGAAACAATGCTGGAGAAATATGTCACACTGATGTAAAGATGGGCCGTCTACTAAATTAAAGATTTTAAATTTAAAATTGTTAGATCTAACAGCTAAAATCACTCACTTAAATAGAAATTATCGGATAACATATAGATCCAGCTAAGAAAAGTAGGTCTACGTTTTAGGTACAGGTTAATACTATGCAGTTTGAATATATCAAAATTTTATCCGCGACCATTTCGTTGGAATTTAATGTTATTGTCAAGGACCCCCCCCCCCCCCCTCCCTCCCCCCTCACTCACACACGAAATCAACTCATATTAGTACCACACGAAAATTAATGATTTCACAGTTTATAAAAGACCCAACTTTCCACAAAGTTTAAAATTATATATGAAAATATGTGAATTCCATACATGTAGTAAATCTTTGCTACACAGCAAATTGAGTTTACAAATTGTGCTTGTTATATATATATACAATGTATATGATTATTATTTCTTAACAGGAACCATCACCATACAACTGAAAGACTTGCAAATGAGACCGATAGAACACCATAAAATATATATATAAAAAGTTGTTGGGTCGCTTATCTCCTATATGTAACTACCCATGCTAAAGGACCTTAACAAAAACAATTTATAACCCAAAGGTTTGTTGAAAAATGCAAAAGTTTTTGTTTATTCATATATACATGACTGTGTATTTAGAATTTTTCCCCAGCTAAATCCACACCTACCATAGTACCCACTTGAAAAACTGCAAACAAATACCTTTTCTAAGAAGACACCTGGCATGTGGTTTGATCCTCCTCGAATCATACCAAAGACTTGAAATGGTACTAGAAGCTTCCTTGCTTGGTGCTCAGTATTTAGATGATAGTTTTAGGTCTGGTCAGCCCAGTGTCAGTGTAATGTGACTGAGTGTGGTATCCTACCATATGTCTATGGCATGATACTTTAGTGTGGCAAGTCTCAAGTAGACACCGTCACGATATGACTAGAAATTGTCAAAAAAGCGACATTAAACATTATATGACACATGGATTGCTGTTGTTTAAAAATGTATGTCTAAAATCTATTGCAAGCAATGTATATGTTACTCATGTAAGGATTATCTCTTATGAATTTCCATTACCTTTATTAATGCAGAATATGCCACACTTTACTAGTCCAAGTTTACCGACTAACTCTCATGTCAGATGTGCTGCCAATCAGATGTGCCAGGTGATTTATAATGTGAAGCCAGGAACCGACCATGAGACAGATTGGTATGTTACCAGTTAGATTAGGATACTCTTGTAGAAGGCTGTTCTGCCATGATTTTTGAGTCGTGCAAAGTGCAACATACTTTTTGATTCATGCAAATTTCAACACGCTTTTTTATTCATGCAAAGTGCAACATGTTTTTTGAGTCATGTAAATTGCAACATGTATTATTCATACAAATTGCAACATGATTTTTGAGTCGTGCAAATTGTTACATGTTTATTTTAGTCCTGTAAATTGCAACATACTTTTTGATTCATAAAAATCGCAGCATGTTTTTTTAGTCATGTAAATTGCAACACACTTTTTAATTCATGCAAATTGCGACATGATTTTTTAGTTGTGCAAATTGTAACATCCTTTTTAAGTCATGTAAATTGCAACATGCCTTTTCAGTCATGCAAATTGCAACATGCTTTTTGAGTCATGCAAATTTCAACATGCCTTTTCAGACATGCAAATTTCAACATGCCTTTTCAGTCATGCAAATTGCAACATGCTTTTTGAGTCATGCAAGTCCTGACAACTCTTCCAACTGTTCAACTTACAACAGATTGCTTCCAGACCTTGTACACATCTTAAATAAGGAAATAATAATATGGTTATTGTTGTCTTCTCTGAGACAACAAAACCAATGGCACAATTTATTTAAATTGTGTTTAAACTGTTTAATTATAACATTGTTCTGTTAATGATTAGCGTTGTATTAAGTTGTTGTTATAAGTATGTTCACAGCCTGACATAGATATTATGATTATGGCACTTTTTTTTTGTTAGACATTGATTATCTTTGAAAATTGTATTGTCGTATTATGTACATATAAGAAGAAGATTTCTTTATTTCCTCGTCATAGGTCAATTTGGGTCGAGGTCATCCCAAATTAACTGTACAAAGTTTCATATAAATTTATGCATTAGTCACAAATGACCATGAGCAAACAGATAACATAAAAACAATAATACAGACATGTGTGTGTGTGTTCAATGGCACGCACATTTTATGAAATATCTTTATCTACCTATATACAGGGTGTCCCAAAATATCTGACACAGTTTTGAATGTAAATATTTTATAACTGTTCATAATAAATCAAATAATATGTGTATCATGTTACAAGTTATACAATAAAGTTTTTGTTGATATGTAATAAGTGGGACTAACTCTCTTTGTATACACATGACAGGCGCTGAAATCTATAACCTGTTTTATAGAATATGCTCCAAGTGACATCCTTTTTGCTGTATCACGAAGTCAAGACGGTCCCTGAAGTTCCTTACAACTGATGCGCACATGTTCTGCCGATTAATCTTATTTCCATTTTGATTGCATTCTTCAAACGACACAGAAGAACTGAAGAATGCAATCAAAAGGGAAACATGATACACATATTACCGTATATTCCCTTATTAATACCCCCAGGGGCGTTACATTTTACAAGGTGGGGGCGTTTATAAAAGATAAAAAAAAAGCAAATTTAACAACAGTTAAATATACAATAAAACCAATAAAGCCCAGGAAAAAACCTTAAATCCGGTTTAAATCCCTGAAAAAGTGGTTCAGAATTATTTGAGAGTGAATGAAATAATCAACATAGGATGAAAAAAAGCTGAAAATCTGTATGAAATTACTAGTCTGCGTACTGGAATATCCAAATTTATGGTTAGTGTACTCTTCACTTTAAATCACTTGGATGCTTGCTCTTATTAACGTAGAACAATGAGCTTTCAGCGTACACAGACTAACCGCATTTTCCGACGTTTTGTAATGTTTTACTCGACAGACGGCATTTTTACTAGTTTTAAACAGCAAATATGGGGAAGTGTTTATTCAACCAAAAGTGGTTAAGTGGTCACCCAAGATAAAAATAATGGGTTAGAGAGTTCAAAGGTGATAAACACTAAGCTAATTGTTGTCTGTGTAACAAAATAATCGATCTAGGAAAGATGGGCGAATAAGCACTCAATTCCCATATAAATTTTATTTTTTAATTTTCCAGAAAAATAGGTGGGGGCGTTTATTAAAGGGGGGCGTTAATAAGGGAATATACGGTATTTGATTTATTATGAACAGTAATAAAATATTTACGTTCAAAACTGTATAAGATATTTTGAAAACCTATTCCCGTGTAAAGACACATTTCCCCAACTGGTATTATAAGCCAGACATATTTTATACTTTAAACCTACTCCTTAAACAAATAATGATAATACTCTTTTTTTTTGTCATAAGCTTTAGTTTGATTTGCTGTTCAACTTCAAATCAACACAACACAACAGGATAGTGTTTTCAGTATGTTTGTGTGCTCGTGGGCTTTTAAGCTCTTTGGATTATTTGATTAGTTTTATCAAAGTTATCATATACATGTACATAACCTTCTCACATACATGAAGCTATCATTATGATTTCAGTGTAGATGTTGAGTTTACTACAATGCCGTTTAGTAACGGTCACATCTTCTCATCCTGCCAAAACTGTACACCAGAGGTAATCTCCAACCAGGATTGCCATATAGATGTGTCTTTCCTGCCAACTACGTCTCATATTTCCACTTACTCTACAGTATGTCTGCAAGCGTCTCTCAGATCGTGAGTAGCCAGTAATTCACTTTATTGTACATGATTTAGTCTTTCTGTTAATTATCCCATACCCATCCAGTCAATAATTTTAGATACTGCCTGGATATATTACTGGCAAAATAATAACACATGGGCAAATTTGATGCATGTACCATTCAAACAGGAAGTTGTAGTTTAAAAATGTGGTGCATATTTCAGAAAATATTTTTATTTTGTGATATCTGTACATTATATATCAGGAGAGCAGTCTGAGATCTTTTAGTTGTCCAAAAAAAATGTTTTACTTTTTAAAAAAAAAATCAGTGAAAGAAGCTTTTTAACTGGGAAAATTAATGCAACTTCAGTGTTGCCAAAACAAACAATTAGATAGTTTGACAAACTTTTAATATTTTATTTGTCTGTTGTTTTTTCACAGGACTGGAGTTATCGGTGAGGAAAGATGCTTTAATGTTTCTGTTCAGACAAGTGCAGATTTTAATGGTAACTTTATTTTGAAATTTTTAACTTTTTAGTACAGTCAAACCTGTCTTAAGCTGCCAGTTAACCCATTCCCGCTCAACTACGCCTTTCTTGTTGTCTACTAGCCGCCGCTCAGATACGCTTTTTATGTACTCTACCTGTGGCCGCTCAGATACGACAAAATACGCTCCTACTACTTGCTAGACAGATACGCTTTTCTACGCGTGTGTTTTTAAATCTAAAAATTAAACTAAATAACAGCAAATCGGGTCACCGGAAGATTGTTTTTATAAACATTGACTATTAATAAATCGATAACCACAGAGAAAATATAGGGTTGCTATTTAAAGTTTTGCCGTAAATAACATCCAATCGTAACCGCATTGATGGTGATTCCCAAAAGGTCATAAGGTCGCGCATGATCTATGATGGAAAATTACCACGTTTTGGAACGCATGCCTTTGTTTTAACAATCACGTGTGTAAATGCTGATCAAAGTCGTAAATATAAATAGATAGCCAATCAAATATCGGATTTCCATAAGTCACGCGTGATTTCATAAAGCACATGCTGCTATCGGCGTTTACTTTGAACACAGCTGTCAAAACAAACAGTTTCCTGTGTATATTTTCGAGGGCAATAAAATCGGACAATTACGGAGTGACCAGAGTGACACTTCTGTAAGTCTAAATAACAGTTTATTGTTGACAACGATTATGCAAATTAAAAAATTGATCAGCCAATTAAAACTTTATAATCAGAAGAAGCTGGATTATGCAAATTAAAAAATAATCAGCCAATTAAAACTTTTAAAAACTAAGCCAATTAAAATGTAATTGCTGCCCGATTTCTCGATTTCTAATGAAAAAATAACTATCTCGTTCAGTTCGTGCGAGAACACATACGACTTCACATCGTTTGAAATTTATATCAAACTTAATTACAATAATGGCACTCGTTTTTGATAGCGATTCTGGTGATGAATCTGATTTTTCGGGGTTTGGGTCTGACGATTTAGGGTCTGATGTTGAGGTTCCTTTGGTTCATGAGGAATCGTCAGATGATGATGATGATGATTTGCCTTTGAGAAATGATGAATGGACACACAACTTCACGGCTCCTAGGGTGTGTTAAATTAAAATTAGCCATTCAGTTGCAAGTTTTCTAGTTTTCAGAAATAAATTAAAAATGAAACTGAAATCTTTCAACCGAACTTATATAAAAAAAATATGATTGCTTTCAGCTTCATCTGATTTACAGTATAGTAATGAGAAAATATTTTTTTTAAAATATATAATGAAAGTAATAATGCTCTAAAATATCTTCAGTTTTAAAATTAAACACCTACTATGATGAATGAAATAATAATAATAATTATAATAAAATGTATAATGAATGAACAAAAAATAATTATGAAAATATCTTTATTTAGACATTTGTTTTACACATTGTGATCTTGTTTATTTTCAGTTTGAGGAGTTTGTTGAACGCCCTGGACCTAACCTTCCTGATGGGTTTGACACCAGGACAGCTACGCCGCTTGACTACTTTTGGTTGATGTTTCCTATAAGGTTGATTGGGATCATGGTGCGCTACACTAATGGATATGCAGCTTGGAAACAGACAAGAGATGGTCCTGATACACACTGGGAAGATGTAACTGAGCCTGAGATGCGTGCCTTCCTGTCACTCAACATACTCATGGGAGTAAATCAGCTACCACAGATTGAGATGTATTGGTCTAGTGATCCGTTCGTTGGCAATGCTGGAGTCAATAACACAATGACATGTAACAGATTTATGAAGCTATGCCAGTACTTTCATGTAAGTGATCGGACAGAGGAACATGAGGACAGGAGGGATACGATCAACTGTTCAAGGTCCGGGAGATCATGGATATACTTTCTGACACATTTATGAACGGCTACACACTTGGCAGGGAAGCATCTGTGGACGAAGCTATGATTAAGTACTCGGGCCTGCTTAACCTATAAAGCGTGGTGTGAAAGTATGGATGCTGTGTGATGCCAACAACGCCTACTTGTCTCGATTCCAGGTGTACTTGGGGAGGCAGAACAATGAAACAGAACACGGTCTTGGCCACAACGTTGTTACTAGCCTAACTTCACACTTCCAGCAGTCGAACCGATGGATTTTCTTTGATAACTTTTTTACTGGCCTTCCGCTGCTTCAGAGTTTGATCGCCAACGGGTTGTATGCCTGTGGGGCGATCAGAATTAACCGCCAGGGTTTCCCAACAGACATGAAAAAACCACGCGAGGTAGCAGTTCGGGGAGACATGAAGATCCGCCAGTTAGGAGCTACCAACTTGACAGCAAGTGTTTGGAAGGACAAGAAGCATGTTCACATGGTTTCTACCCTCAGCAACCCAACAGACATCAAAGAAGCACGTAGGTGCATGAACAGGAATGTAGTTCCAGTACGTCAGCCACACAGTGTTTGGGCCTACAATAAGTTCATGGGAGGAGTGGACCTTCACGACCAGCTCAGGATTAACTATGGTGTGGGGCGTAATGGTAAGAAGTGGTGGCGGTATCTCTTTTGGTTTATGGTGAACTGTGCCATAGTGAATAGCTATATTATCTACAGGCAGGTCTCCGGGCGGTTGACGACAAAGAAGAGATACCGTCACATAGACTTTAGGCTGGAACTACAAGGTTCACTGGTTGGTGGGTTCGCGAAGAGAAAACGTTCAACTGGCGATCAGCTTGCCAACCATCTAGTGCTGGTTGCACAAGAGAACATCGGTGTGCACATCAATGTCCGTCTGCCTGAGCGTCGAACTACGTGCAAGTTCCACATGCGTGTGCACAACAAGAGGAAGGAGACAGTATATGGTTGCGCTGTGTGCAATGTGCATCTGTGCAAGGAGGGATGCCATGCATTATACCATTCTCAGGCCTAGTGGATTTATGGTGTTGTAAAATAAAAGTACTGGTTCGAAACCCAGGAATCAATTTACTGAATTTACTAGATATTCAATTTATTTGGAATCATTCTTTTATACATTGATATAAACCCAGTGTTACATAGTGAAAAGTTCATTCATACTCATGTGGATATATATAAGTTTGGATAATTTAGTGCAAATAAATGTACTATTGATGTGTGTACTAAGCTTTCCTCAGATTGGATTTATTAATTAAGTGTAAAAATAATCATTTGGATTTTATTTCATGACAAGTGTAGAATCCCTCTGGACAGTCTCAGTGGCAAAAATGAACTCAATCTATACTGATTACCCTAAGTGACAATATGAGTCATTTTGTGACTGTTTTTTCCTGGATTATTACTATTTGATTTTTAACTGTATCTAATAACTTTATTCATTAAGTTTTGTATATATATATATATAAATTATATTTGAATATTATCTTTAAAATGAGATAATTATATAAAAAATATTCTAAAACATGGCTTCTCTCTCTTTTATATCATTATCACAGCAGTAAAAAGTATCATACAAGTAAAATTTTGGTACCATTAGAAAGGAAATTAAATTCTCTACAAACTTTACATTGATTATGAAATGATAAAATGTTGACTTCTTATAGAAATTCTGGTTTTAACAGAGCAGGTATAAATATGCAGCAATTTTCCAATACACCCCTATCAGTACAGTGCATAGACACAGAAGCTTATCTATTGGTTAATGATTATCAGTAGACTGATAACACTATATGCATGAACTACCTGATACTGCTACTGTTCTATGGGGGAATGGGTTAAAGGAAGGAGCAAAAGTGACCTTTCAAGACAGGTTGTTGATTAATACAGGTTGATTTGCATTATAAGCACAGAAATGGAAAATAGAAAATGTGGCTGCTTAAGGCAAGTTGCTGCTTAATAGAGGTGGCCAGTTAGACAGGTTTTACTGTATTTTGTTTAAAGGGAGTAAGTATATCTGACAAAAACGCTATAAATGTCTTAATACTGGTAATAAAATTATTTTTAAAATGGATAAAAAGTATCTCATTATCATTAATAGATAGAATCCAAATGGTTTGGTAATACTATATCAAAAGGGACTAAATCAATATTTAAATTGGAGTGATAAACTTCTAAACTCATTTGATATGTCACAAAATATGTTGCAGTTTTAAGGGCAAAATCTGTTTTAGTCTAACCTAGGCACGTAGCCCAAGTCAGAAAATCGCTTTTCAGTATATCGTTTTGATGTTCAATTTTACATAGAATTCACCTTAAAGTTTGTTTTCTGTGATGAACATGCCACATAATGATATTGTATCCGATGAAAACTTGCGCAGGAGTGTACGAAAGACTGGTACTCATAATATATGTGCTAGAATAGATTTAGTATATATTCACGTTAACACTTACCATTTCAGTGGAAAGGGCCTGTCAGTTGTTACATTGTCAGAATGGTGGTTTCTGTGACAGCCACGGCATGACAGCAGTCTGCTTTTGCCCTCTTGGGTTCTCGGGAGATACTTGCGACAAAGGTATATACTATTATATTGGATAACATTTAGGTATTTTAGTGCTCCATGCTAATCTTTAAGCAACAGCTGCTGATAACAGAGCTCCTTTTATTTACATGATTCCATTCAACCAATCAGCAAGAAGCTTTGTCATTCTTCTAAAATTTTACAGCGTGTAAGTATGTTACTTTGTTACGGATTACATATTCATAAATATTTCTATTTGCTACAAACTTTAACGTTTAGATCTTTTTGGTAAACATGCCCAGATAGGCAGAAAATTATATTATTATGATACCATTTGTTTAAGTATTTTGGCAAAATAACAATTATCCATTTTCCGTTTTCTGCAGATTTCCAGATTTTATATTTTCCCCATACACAGATACACAGAGTCAGTGCTTAGTTGTGAACAAATGTACATACCGTATATCGTCGGCCATAAGTCGAATTTTTCAGACTCCAAAATCACTCTCTGAATCCCTACTCGACTTATGGCCCCGTCCTAGTCCCGAGTGATGATTTTTTTTACCAACGGTCAGCTCCTACTGAAGTTTTGAATGTCGAATTTCAGTTTCAGCAACAGTCTATATGAACAATGACACCAAAGTGCAGAATTGAATTACACTCTTGTCAATCAACTATGCATCTCGCAAACACAAAGGATGATTACGTCATACGTGGAAAGTTACTTTGTTCATGGAAAACTCTGATTGACAGTTGAAAAAAATGATCGGTTTCAATTAGACGCTTGATGTTTTAACTCTATGCAAGGGAAACCTTGATCTTGGTCAGCCGAACGATTGCATTGCCTAGCAACCTATACGATGTTGGCACGGGGTGTAAACATATATGCCGAAAATTGCCTTGGGATATTTGGGTCAGAAGTAACCGATTATTGCAATTTGCATTCCGACATATGTGGTGACACTTATCCACGGATTACAGAATATACCAAATATTCAACAGAAGACTGCATTTGTTTGTCGGCTGCATATTTGCAGTTGATTCGATAACGGTACATGAACGTATACTGGCGTAAGGTCAGTTGTGAGTGCAGGCAATCGCTACTGTAGGAATTTTAATATTTAGGTGACCCAAATCTCACCCACTTCCTTTTCGAAAATTCTGGGTCGACTTAAGGAAGGGTCAATGCAAAAAACTGAGATCTGAAGGTCAAAAAGTCCCCTCGACTTATGGCCCGACTCGCCTTATGGCCGACGATATACGGTACATTTGTAAATAATTTATAGCTGACATTGATCTTCACCATTTCTAATAAAAGCAGACAATATAGAAATTGTTTTTGTTTGTTCTTCATCACAGTTTACCTGTACCTCTTCAGGCTAATCTTTTCTACATGAATATAGTATGTATTTCTCGAAAGAAAATTGTTTATAAAAGTAAAGTATTTGGTTATAATAGTGTCACCCCTTTTTAAAGGGCCAGCCAAACTGGGCTTATGAGACACCTTTATGCACACAGTTACTTCCCAAAATCTATAATTGTCAGGCGTCAGGCTGTTAAACATTCGGTACCCCTCAATTTAACTAGCTGCTGGTTGAGCAACCGGCCGCATCTGAAAAATCCAAGTGCTTCCATCGGGATTTGAACCTTCGACCTCCTGCTTCCAAGGTGAACGCCTTAAACTCTAGGTCACGGACGATGGTCTATTTATCTATTGTTATATTTAACACCTGTGTGGCAGTACAATGTTTTGCATTATTTAAATTATGTATGATAGATGAACTAGATTGTTTATTAAGAAAAGTTGTTGTTTCAATTATTGAAAATTAATTATTATTTCTAAAAATATTTACAATTTGAAGAACACTTAAAATGAGACTTTCACATTGTCATATTGCAGATGAAGTTTCTCAATCCCAAAATGCAACACCAACAATGGTATGTAGTTATTTCCAGTTTATTTCTAATGGGGTATTACGTCAGGTTCAACACATGATGGGATATATCATCGGATAACCACAGGTGTCAATTTCTCTCCATCCGTCACCCATGGGAAATTACGCTAGCTCTGCGTTGTTTTATTTAAACAGAAAAGAACAAAATGCAGCTAATGTTAACAATGTCTTATCAAAATGGCGTATGCATGAAACCAGTGTTGCGATTGGATAATGTTCCCTTTATGAAATTGTGAAGAAACCAATCGTTTGGTTGCATCGTGGCTTGATAAAAACGATGCAAAGCTAGTATAATATCTCACGGGTGATAATTGGAGGGTATGGGAAAGGATGATGAGGTGAAGGGGGGTATTGCTATGACTGTCCAGACATTTCAAATTCATAGCCTAGATAAATTGATTAACAATAATGTGACCAGTATTACAGATTGAATTCACATCAGATTGAAGTCATGTGACTCGCTTGATACTTCTTAAAATGCATTGCATATGCAAGGTTGGGAATCCCTTTGATAAGTCCTAAAATGCATTGCATATGCAAGGTTGGGAATCCCTTTGATATGTCCTAAAATGCATTGCATATGCAAGGTTGGGAATCCCTTGATACGTCCTAAAATGCATTGTATATGCAAGGTTGGGAATCCCTTTGATACATCCTAAAATGCATTGCATATGCAAGGTTGGGAATCCCTTTGATACATCCTAAAATGCATTGGATATGCAAGGTTGGGAATCTTTTGATGTGTCCTAAAATGCATTGCATATGCAAGGTTGGGAATCCCTTTGATAAATCATAAAATGCATTGCATATGCAAGGTTGGGAATCCCTTTGATACATCCTAAAATGCATTGGATATGCAAGGTTGGGAATCTTTTGATACGTCCTAAAATGCATTGCATATGCAAGGTTGGGAATCTTTTGATACGTCACAAAATGCCAGGGCTCGAATTTAAGCACTCGCAACTCCCAGAATGTGAGCTGTATTTTGAAAATGCGAGTTGAAATTACTTAAGCTGACATTTTTTCGGGAGTGGATTTAAAGTTGAGAAAATTACTTATTGTATTAATTTTTATAGATTTTTGAAAATAAACAAGTATAATCCAGGTAAGAATAACGAGTTATTGTCAATTTTACCAAATTTCTTTTTCTTCTCCCGCCAAATTACCCCAAAGCAGCACTAATGAGAAGTACTGCATCCAATTGTTTTGATCTTGAGTTCATTTTGAAAAAAAGAAGTAAAGTTAAAACTCGTTAACAACATAATGAGTAGACTGCTTCAGTTTAATCAATCGCGCACTCACACTATTAAATAAAAGTAAAGTTGAAACCCGTCAAATTTATTGTTTACATATTTTGTCAGCTGTTAAAATGGCTGATAAAATAAAATCTTTTTCCATTGAACCGATGAATGAAAGCGAGTCCTAACAAGAAAAAAGAGAAATAATCCTTCCGTTAGTACTGTAATGAAATGGGAGCGAGAGCTCAATATCACATTAGGCTATAAAGTTGACAATGACAAAATGGTGTGTCAGTTGTAGAAACCATGTGATCGACAGATCATCCATAATTATTAAACTATATTACTATGATATCACAACATTTACACATGTTAAACAATCGTCCTTGGCTAGATCTAGATCTTATTTAAAAACGAACGACCATTAGGATATATTAATTCTATTAATTGAAATGTGTGTATGTCTCAATCTCAGTCTCTGTACACTTGTTGTTGAATCCATGATTCATATTTTTGTTTAGTTAAAAGTGTTTATTAATGATATATCATTGTATGCATTTATTTATGGTAGAACAATAAATAACAAAGACAATTTTATTTTTGAAAATATTTTGTTTTGTAAAGTACTGCTTTGAAATTGAAATACCTTAACATATATAATAACCTTGATACTGTTGTCTATAAAATAAATACAAGATAATAATGCATATTAAATAACATACGAATTTTAGGCATTGACCATAATTGCCAGTGCACAAAGAAGTTAAATTCTAGCCCTGAATGCATTCCTTAAGTAAGGCTTGGAATGCCTTAAATACATCATTAAATGCATTGCATAAGCAAGGCTGGGAATCCCTTTGATACGCCTTAAAATGCATTATATAGGGAAGGCTGGGAATCCCTTTTCATATTTATTTGAACATGTTTTAATTTATACACTTATACACTTGTATTACTTAATGAGTTATAACTAAGAATGCAGTACTTAGAGAAAATATTTTTTTGCTAGTTATAAAATCTTGAAAATACTGCTTTTATGTCTAAATTAAAGATGGCTCTGTTCTATTTAAGAAATTTGTCAGTGGAGCTAGATCCCTGAGAGAGGTGGTTTGCCAGGTTAATGAAGTCCTGTACCATACCGTTCCACATCATGGGCAATCACAATGTTAAGTATGACTTATTATTAATATCGATTTAATTTGAAAATTAAAATGTTATGTCAATATGTGTATGTCTCCATTATTGTGTGTTTTTATTGTAGTATAAGCAAACAAAAAGTGTCGTTTTATGAGAGGCATCTGGTTGTGCTGGGGATTAATCCCGCAATCCTCTGGCATGAGTGGCCAACACTCTATCCATTAGAGTACCAGCCTTGCTTGAAACATTCTTTTTAAGTATGTATTACCTAATAATGAATATAATCATGCATGTGCTTGTTAAATGACATACAACATATAAACACAATTTAGTAATGTTAAATTTGTCGGAATTCACATACAAAAATAAAAGAATGGTAGCCACAAGATATGGATGGAACCGATTGATGCTTCCTAAACAAGTGCTTGATTGTGCAGTAGCTGAATTAGTTTGTAAAAGGAAAATGGGGTGTAAAACGAAGATAACTTTTAAAAAAGGTTTTTGTGCTTCCACACATTGTTCTCCTACTTATATATTCCTCATCTCATACCATGAGTGGTTCCGGCTAAGAATAGAATCACTGTCTGATCTCTGCAGAGGAGTAGGAATCCTCTGAATGGGTGTCAAGTTCACTTTGTCATTTTTGTCTTGTTCATTATTGTGGTTGAAATCATACTAACCCCTGTGTGGTTCAAGGGAGCCATATAAGTGATGGCAAGAATAGGATCACTGTGGCTCATGCATGTTGTAAGAAGTGACAATTTGAGTAATACGATAGAATTTGCTTAAACTCGGCAGTTCTGTATATTCATTTGTTGATGTGTTTTCATCTGTATGTAAATTTATTGTTTTTGTACATGTAGAATGAACCTGGAATCTTTCTTCCTGTTAGCGTCAAACAACCTATAATGTGTTTGTGTGCCGTGAAACCATATTAATTCATTCATTCATTCCTCAGCTCATTGGATTCCACTTCGACCTCTTGAACATCAAATTAAAGATTAGGTAATAGACAGAATCAAAGGGCCATAACTCTGTGAAAAATCATCGAAACAAAACACAAATACAATAATTATGCACATCTCCACTTGGTTATAATGCATCTTAGAAAGTTACATAAATGAATTTTACATAATTATATTTTCTTCAATATTTTTTCCATTAATATAAATTAGAAATATATATGTTTCATAATGTTTATAATGATTTCTTGATATCTTCTAGGTCCAATGTAGCTGAGTGTTCTAAGGCGATGACTCAAGATGACTTACCTCTCACTGCTGAGGTCTTAGATTCTTGAGTCCGCTTCAAAAACTTTATGTGAGAAAATTTGCCAGTTACTTGTGAAGGACGATGGTTCTACTCAGATTCATTCTGAGGTCTTCCTCCGCCAATAAAACTGGATATGCCATATATAACCTGAAATGTGTTGAAACTGGCGTTAAACCCCATTGAAAAAGCAATTATATTTCTATATGAATGCTATCTTACTTGTAATTTCTGTCCCATGTCAGTGTAATTTGTTATATTTATATGTACAACAGGCCAAAGGTGACCTTTGGATACGTGTCCCCAGCAATAAGTGCTCATGTTCCAGTAATTGATGATCAAGTTTCTGCGTCTGCATATTATTCTGGATCAGCCACTGTGGTAACAGCGATGGCTGGAAAGTTTGTGGCTTGTCTGCAGACGCGAGTAGCCAGGTAACATTTATTTTCTTATTTATGAATATGTTGCTGTACAGTGTTTCGACGTTTTTGCATTCATATATTGATGGTGTCTGCTTGAGACATTATTCTAAGCACTGCCACGCTGGAGTATCAAAGACCATGATATGATATCTCAGCCAGTCACATACATGTACTGACACTGGGCAGCACATTAGATCTAGAACTATCCTCTAAGTGCTGAGCGCAAAGGGAGAAAACATTTAAAACTAAGTCTAAGAACCAGCCTGGCATCGAAATTACAACCTTTCACATGCAAGTCTGATGCTCTGCCACCAACTAGACCAACACTGTGGTGTGAAAAGCAACTTTCACATTAATCATTGCATTATTGACCCAATATTTGCGGGTTGTGGAAAATCTGAATTCTTTTATCATTTTGTGATAATGACATGAACCCAAGAAAACATTTTAAAAGCAGATGCAGTCATTTAACAAAGGTTATTAAAATGTATAACTGTTACTTTTGAATTTAAATGAAAAATGTAACAATATTCCAACACAACTGTTTTGTTTTCTGTGTGCAAGAACCCAGGATTTGTTCAATTTTTACATAGATTTATATAAGGAAAATTTAAAAATCTCTGAAATCACTGAAACTTGTCAACATGGTACCTTTAAATAGGTATTGACTTTTCAGATTTTGTTCATCCAAGATGGCAGCCAGAGCCTTGCTATCTTCAAGATTTTGAAAATTTGGCCCACTATCAAAGCTTGCTGTTCTGAGTATTACACAAAATGGACATCAGGACTCCATCATGTTTACATAGGCTTATATAGGGGAAACTTAAATATTCTTTTCTTTGTACTAATTGAATGGTTTGATAGTTTGCAAGAAGTATAAACATCCAATGCTTTTTCTGAATTGTGTGCAATCTCATTGAAATCCAATCCACTGTGAAGCTTTCATACTTTACACAAAGTAGATCTAATAGCATTGCATTAAAGGTCACCTCAGATTGACCTTTCATGTAAGTTATATTCATAACAATTCAGCCAATCAGATTAATTGTTACATTTGCAGTTGCTTGAGATTTACAACATGATGTCAATTGATACACGCTAGCATTGAGTCAGCCATTATGGTCTTCCTATGTTGATGTAGATCTGTATCATCCCTGATTTCTTTAATTTCTGTAAAATCATTTATATTTACCATAGGCACAGCCATAATGTTTTCATCGTAAAAATTACAAATGGGTGATAATTGCACATGATATTGGGAGCCCAGCTGAATAAAAATTTTCCTTTGGTTAAATAGACTTCTACTTTCACTTTCAAAACCTTTAAAGAAATGCTCTGATTGACTGGCAGAAGATCAATCTGAGAGGACATACTATGGGACACCGTCAGATCTTCTGTACAGTAGAGCATGGAAGCTTAAAGTAGATCTGATTTTAATGAGATTGAATTGTGTGTTACCATCAGTCATACAAAATGGCCAAAATGGCTGCCATGACTGCTGGTTTTAAGTATTTCAGACTTTAAGTATTACCTGAAACCATTGAACCAATTTCTTTTATTCTATTTTTGTTTTTGGCATTGTTGCTGTGATGCAGTCGATAGAAATGTATTCATTAATATGCTTAATCATTAGCGAGGGCATTCGTGCTAACAGACACAATTTTATTTAATACAGCCAAACATGTGTAAGGAGCCATCTCTATTAATTAAGCAGCCAGTTGTGTTAAGCAGCCACATTTCCTATGCCCCATTTTAATGTTTTGAATGCAAATTGACCTGTGTTAAGCAACAACCTGTCTAAGAGGGCCTCATGGAAGATTAGTTTGTAACTAAATGTGTAATCCTCTGTAAATGAAGAATATTATGATTATAATTATTATAATTAAAAGGCCGCTTTTGCTCTGTCTCTTGACTGGCTTCTGAAGACGGGCTTGACTGTAACTTAAAATACTATGACTTTTATAGCAGTAATGATGGTAATTACTATTTGTACGAAAGGAATCAAATTTAATTGACATGTTACAAAAACTTATCACAATTTCCAGGTTAAAAGCAATTTTACAAAATTTGCGAAGAACAGTAATGTTGAAATTGCATTATCTGTCCGTCTGTTTGTCAGTTCAGAATTTTGTGTCAGTTCCATAACTTTGTTATTCTTGGTGGGATTTTAAAATAACTTTACACAAATGACCACAATGACATGACTGTAGTGTCACATACAAGAACAAGGTCCATGGCTTAAGGTTGCAGTCACATTTTAAGGTTGAAATGTATACTAAGAGGCAAATACAACTTTTACATTCGCAGATCAGATTGGGGGTATTTGTTACTTACTAGTGACATTTCTTGTTTTTTCTATTTTTCTTAGCTTGACTGCAGATGAAATGTGCATATCCTTGGATGTACATGGTAAGATATTTATTTCATCATTTAATTGATTTTTATGGAAGCTTAAAAATCTTTTTTTGTATTCTCTCCACATAATTTGCTAAATGTATGACTTTATTGCTTCATTGTTAAATGTATGCTAAACTTATGTATTTATGTGAATAAAATATTGTTTGAATTAATTGTTCTTAATCAATATTAAACAAGTATCTTTTCATGATTGATGACTATAAAAAATGGTTTAAATTATTGAATATTGATTGAATATTAAATGTCATTTTAATGCCATTGAGGGCTAACAACTAACAAATGATCAGTTAACCTAACCACTGTTTCCTGGGATCCTGAAAGGTTAACCAGTTACTCAAGCACACCCTATCTCTACGAGTAACAGATAACTTTCCAACTTGAATTAGCGGTGAGAGATGAATGATGATGAGACACCATGTCCTATATTAATTTTCACGGAGACTGTTGAGGGCAGGGATTTGAAATTGCTGCCCCTGGATTAATAGTCGGACGCATTTCCGACTGAGCTAATCGGGCCTGGCTGGTTTGAATTAATTTCAAGTTCTTTTTTTAATATGTAACATTAATTTATTAGAATAAAGTTACTTAGGCCAAACTTAAAATAAAAATTTCTCTGACAATACTGATTTCCATCATAATAGTTTTACAAAGTATTGTCTAAGTTATTACCATGCCAAGCATACAATGGATGTTATACAGTCACGTGATAGCCTTGATGAAACACTAAAAAAATAAAACAATTTTTCCAAATTCTGAAAACTTCATATGGGGTTCATGCGAAAAAATCCTGGGTACATTCTTTTAATGTTTTGCCTACACCATTTTACGAAGTTTTTTTAAGCCTTGCAAATTATATTCAGATTAAAATTTGCAAAAAAATTGTGCCAAAAACAGCCCAGGAAATTCATTTAGCATATCACTTCTTTATAGAGTTTTGTAAATAACATTCTTTTTAAAATTTGCAAAAACATTGCACCAATTACATGTTCCTAGGTGTCACATTTTGTTTGCATGAAAATCTGAAGACTTATGATGGTTAGTGAAACGGGCACCAGATCTTTTTAACATTGATATTCGTATGAAAATGTCTCTAATGAATTAATTGCAAGGCTTTTTAATTTGCAGATACAGCTTCACACAATGTTGATAAGGTAAAAGTAATATTTCAGATTTATATAGTCCAGGTGTTGTAGTTTTCACAAATGTGTTCATGCTTACTCTGATGATTGATTGATTGATTGAATATTTAGCATCATTTTTATGCCATCAAGGGCTAACAGATGATCAGTTAGCCTAACCACTGTTTCCTTTGATCCTGAAAGGTTAACCAGTACTTGAGCACACCCCATCTCCGCAAGTAACTCATAACTTTCCCACTTGAATCAGCGGTGAGAGACGAATGATAATGAGACACAATGTTTATATTAATCATCACGGAGACTGTTGCCAGGCTGGGATTCTAGCACACGATCCCTGGATTAATAGTCAGATGCATAACCGACTAAGCTAAGCATGCCGGCTGCTCTGACAAGCAAGTACAACTACTAGAATAAAGAGTGGGAATGGTGCTTAAGTAGTACAGCCATTTTTTATGAAAATTACTAATTTGCTTCTTATTAAAACATATGTGAAATGATGTACAATAATATTGAAAATGTAACATCTGTGTTTCGTTATTCAAAGACTAGACCTCATTTCAAAGCTACTTTTTAAAACATGTACATGGTATAATATGAGATAATAATGAAATGTTACATCTGTGTTTCATTATTCAAAGATTAGACCTTATTTCAAAGCTACATTTTAAAACATGTACATGATAAAATTATGATATGAGGTAATAATGAAATGTATCATCTGTGTTTCGTTATTCAAAGACTAGACCTCATTTCAAAGCTACTTTTTAAAACATGTATATGATATGATATGAGATAATAATGAAATGTAACATCTGTGTTTCGTTATTCAAAGACTAGACCTCATTTCAAAGCTACTTTTTAAAACATGTATATGATATGATATGAGATAATAATGAAATGTAACATCTGTGTTTCGTTGTCCAATGACTAGACCTTATTTCAAAGCTACTTTTTAAAACATGTACATGATATGATATGAGATAATAATGAAATGTAACATCTTTTTTTATGTTATTCAAAGACTAGACCTCATTTCAAAGCTACTTTTTAAAACATGTATATGATATGATATGAGATAATAATGAAATGTAACATCTGTGTTTCGTTGTCCAATGACTAGACCTTATTTCAAAGCTACTTTTTAAAACATGTACATGATATGATATGAGATAATAATGAAATGTAACATCTGTTTTTTGTTATTCAGAGATGAGACCTCATTTCAGTGCTACTTTTTAAAACATGTACATGATAAAATTATGATATGAGATAATAATGAAATGTAACATCTGTGTTTTGTTATTCAAAAACTAAAACTCATTTCAAAGCTACTTTTTAAAACATGTACATGATATGATATGAGATTATAATGAAATGTAACATCTGTTTTTCATTGTTAAAAGACTAGACCTCATTTCAAAGCATATACACCACCAGATGGTTCTACAGTTGTATGTACTGACAAATCTAACTGTCATCTGGTTATGTCAACAAATAAAACACAAACACAAGACATGGAATGGTTAGTTTTATTCTGTTTCTTTTTTTTTTTAATGGGGTTTAAATGCCATTTTTAACACATGTCAGGTTATATATGGCCTATTCAGTTTTATTGGTGAAGGAAGACCTCAGAATGAATCTGAAAGAGCCATCTTCCCCCTGCAAGTAAACTGGCAAACTTTATCACATAAAGTTCTTGGATCTAGCTAGGCTTGTACCCACAACCTTAGTAGTGAGAGATAAGTGGTCATTAAACAACAGTGCCTTGGACTACTTGGTAACGGGGAACCCTGCTCTGTTTCAATATGAAAAGTATACATGATTATGCCTGAAAAGAACATATCTTACTTTAAAATTTTTTTTGAATTTTCACTTACTAAGAGCACTATTTCTTAATACGTATATGATGTGAAATATAAATACAAAAATATAAAAGTAAAATATATACACCCTAGTGTCATTTCTGAAATGTCTCTAGATTGATTGAAATAATGTGATTGCCTGTCGTTGCCCATTACAGGCATTTTCTGAAGATGTTCCTATGTATAGAGGATGAAACAGAGATTTTTTCTACAATACTGCTGTTTTTAAAACTAGTCATAACATTAAAAATATGAACACTTAATAAAATTTTGAATTTCTTTTTAGTAATAATCACTTGAAATACTACTGTTGAGCTCATATAAATAATGTCTCTTCAGTGACAAAGGGAACATTTAGAGGTTGAATACATAAATATAAAACTAGCAGGTCCAGAGCATCAGAGGTTGCCTATAACATTAGTTTATGATGCTTTGTCCACAGTCACAATTTAACATAAAACTTATTTAGACTATCAAACTTTTCAAAAGTTAAAAGACAAACGAGTTCATTATAATATGATCTTCACAAGCCTTTTTATGCTCCCCCAAAGGGGGGAAGCATATAGTTGCCGCTTCATCTGTGCGTGCGTGTGTCACCAAATTCTTGTCCAGGCTATTTCTCTACTACCTCTGGTTGGAATTTTATGAAACTTGCTAGGATGCATCATTATCAAGTACAGATGCGCATATTGTCATTGTGTTCCGGTTCGATGATTTTTCACAGAGTTATGACCCTTTGATTCTATTTGTGACCAAACTTTGTCCGCGTTATTTCTCTACAATCAAATGTTGGAATTTTATGAAACTTGCTAGGATGCATTATTACTAAGTGCAGATGCGCATATTGTCTATGTGTTCCTGTTTGGTGATTTTTCACGGAGTTATGGCCCTTTGATTGAGTCTGTGACCAAATAATTGTCCGCGCTATTTCTCTACAACCCAATGTTGGAATTTAGTGAAACTTGCCAGGATGCATCATTACCAAGTGCAGATGTGCATATTGTCTTTGTGTTCCGGTTTGTTGATTTTTCATGGAGTTATGGCCCTTTGATGATATTTGTGACCAAATTCTTGTCAGCGCTGTTTCTTTACAACCCCATGTTGGAATTTTATGAAACTTGCTAGGATGCATTATTACCAAGTGCAGATGCGCATATTGTCTATGTGTTATGGCTCGGTGATTTTTCACGGAGTTATGGCCCTTTGATTGAGTCTGTGACCAAATTATTGTCCATGCTATTTCTCTACAACCCAATGTTGGAATTTAGTGAAACTTACTAGGATGCATCATTACCAAGTGCAGATGCGCATATTGTCTTTGTGTTCGGTTCGGTGATTTTTCACAGAGTTATGGCCCTTCCATTCTGTCTGTGACCAAATTATTGTCCGCGCTATTTCTCTACAACCCTATTTTGGAATTTTATGAAACATGCTAGGATGCATCATTACCAAGTGCAGATGCGCATTTTGTCTTTGTGTTCCAGTTTGATGTTTTTTCACGGAGTTATGGCCCTTTGATTGAGTCTGTGACCAAATTATTGCCCGCGTTATTTCTCTACAAACCCATGTTGGAATTTTGTGAAACTTGCTAGGATGCATAATTACCTGCTATGCAGTTTGGTATTTTTCAACCAAGTAGCCGGCACAGAGTCAAACACTCACTTGGGGAGCATCTAAAATGAAAGTACAGATATGTGTAAAAAAAAGGTCATATAACAAATATCCCAAATGATAGAAATTCCCATAATGATAATGATTACTATTTTACTTTACTGTCCTTTAGTCCAACTTTGAAAGCTGCAACACAGTCAGAAGATATGCACATATTTACATCATTGAATTCAAAAATGGATTGCCACTTTGATGTCTTGTACAGAGGCACCTCCTGGTATCAATGGAACTACAAAATTATGCCTGCAGGTTAGCATACCGGGGTAAGGAACTTTCTTTCTTGTATAAATGCATATTATTATTGGGTATGGATTTTCCATCCTACACCCCCTGCATGCACTTATCCAAACTTCCTCATGCTATCATGTAATGCCATTCATAAAATCCTCGTGTTATGACAAATTCCGCATGCTACGACATAATGTCTTCATAAAATCTTTGTGCTATGACAAATTTCTCATGCTATGTTGTATTCATTCATAACTACTTTAGTATCCTTGTACTATTATATTATGGCTCAGTGGTAGATCTCTTGGTCATGAGTTTGATCCTCTGCCAAGGCTATGCGTGGAGTTCTGAGTAAAACACTTTATCTGCATATGCTTAGTACTTGTTCTACCCAGGAAGACCTCAAGTGTGATTTGCCTAAGTTGGAATAACTTGTTCCACAATTGAAATAAAATAAATAATTTTAAATTAATACCAGAATAAGATATTTTCACCATAACATTGCCGAAAGTTACTTTCCAACTCACTCTGAAAATTAAACATTATAATTGGTGATTATTATCTTTTCATTTGTACAGACAGAAAGGGGAAGAAAGATGTTACATGGTTGAAATAAATTCTGACAGTCCCTCTGTGAGCAGTAAGTAACAGTTAATTTGTAGTGAAAGTAACAGGTATTTATTGATGTAATGATGTATACACAATCTAACCAGGCTTTTGTGACAGTCCCTCCGTGAGCAGTAAGTAAAGTTAATTTGTAGTGAAAGTAACGGTATTTATTGATGTAATGACGTATACACAATCTAACCAGGCTCATGTATCACCAGCATTTTACTTTAATATTTAAAGACTTAACTAATTACTGTTAGTAAAAACAACCTTAAAAAATATCAGGGATAAAGTTGATATCTCTTTGAACAGTAGTATAATGAAACTTAAAATATATCCAATTTAGTTCATTCACCTTGCGTTGGGAAATCCTGTGAAAATGGTGGGAATTGTATTGCCGATATGATGTCACATACACCTGACTCCAACCTGTCATTGCTTGAAAAGATATTCTGGTGATGACTGTAGTATAGACATGCACACAACCACAACAACAAAGGCATACAGCACCCCGAATACACTGTCTACAGGTTATTCTGGACACAGAACAACTTCATCACTTCCCTCAGGTATTTCATTTATATAATTTTACATTCTCCCTCTTGAAGCATACCCACAAATATTCTTTTATTTCAAGATTTAATAAACACAATAATTAAGTCTTTATTTAATGAGTGAACTCATTTGAACATGGCAATCTTGCATGGACTAGTTTTCTATTTAAATTCTAATTTTATATTCCCTCTCGTAAAGTATACCCATAAACATTGTTTTATCTTAAAATACTAGCCTAGCTTAATCTATTACCTTTCCAAGATAATGCATGATTTTAATGTCAAATATGTTGTAGATATTTAAAATGTTTATGAGGTCATGAACTGGTGGTGGTGTAAATAGTTGTTACTTTTGTTTTATAACATAATTAACAATGCAGGAGTGTAATGAACCAATGACATTTCTGATATTTACTTAGTGTAATATCACTTTTGATTCATCGCTTGATGTTTTCAGTATAACTCGGCTGTCGTACATAAAGTGCCGAACTATATTCTGATTTTCCCTAATATATAAATGAAGTTGATTTGTCATGGTCAAATGACAATTTTTTGTTTCTTACAGGCATGATATGTTAAATAAACGGTAAATGTACAATTTTTCTGAGTTTTGTAATAAAAAAATCTTACATTTGTATAATATAATTTTGCCAGCTCATTTAATAAATTCAATAATAAATGAGCATGAATGTAAGATCCTCTATCTATAAAACAACTTAGAGATAGGGATCCAACATTGTCACCTCTGTCGCAGTTGAGCAATTTTTAACCATTGTGTCCCTCTTGCTAAATTCGATTGAGATTCAATTTTCAGGTATGATCAATATTTTACCACGCAGATAACTTTATCTTCCATGTTCAAACCCCTCGTGAGGACATAGACATGTATTATAGGCAATACCAGTGCATTGAATAAACTTACAACCCACTTCTGTGACCCATTTGATAATAAAATTCCTTATAGATTTATTATATGTCAGGAGTTATACATTAGACTTGAGGACATAAACTTTGTTGAAAATGGCGTTGAAACACGTTCAGTATGTTTTAGATTTACATATCATATTATCAATTTTTTTAGGTTTTCTATCTGCAACAAATGGTGGACAAAGATGCTATGTTTGTGAAGACATGTCCCATCCAAAGTATTGTGATGTCATTAAAACATGCAAAGCCAATGAGGTAAGTATGACATAAAATACGTTAACATCACTGTAATATGTAAACGTTACTTGCACAGCATGTTTCATAATCATATGACTGTTAGTGATACATGAGATTGAGTTTTAGAAGAAAGAAATGTGTCTGGGGTCAGAAAAATTTTTTTTTCATATAAATACCAATGGTTACAAGAGAATACATATACAGCTAGTGTGTGTTGATATGCACAATTACCCGAGCATTGCTCTGTCTTGATTTGGATCGTTATAATCTTGTGTTGTAGTTCTAGCCTTTAAAGGAAGCATCTCAGGATTTTTAAAAAGTTTGAAAATGGCTAAAACATATTTTCCTAATATATCATGCCTGTTAATACTCCATTAGGACAGTCATGTATATTCCTAATGAAGTATATGTATGACTTGAATTCTAATGTGCTTGATTTTTGTACAATGTTATTCTTCATTCATCTGGCATTTGTACATTATGTAATGCTGATGTTCTGTTTGTTCTCTATTACAATTGTTTTAAATCTTCATTACTTTTCATCTTTTCAATATGCTTAAGTTTCTAGTATGTAAATGTATTTGTAAATACATGTATTGAATCTGCCACTAATTATGTTTTAATGTATATATGTATAATATGGAGGCACACAGGGAAGATCCAGCATGTTGGACTGTGTAACCTCTTGAAATAAAGTCTTTATTATTATTATTGTTATTTAATCATGTAAAAATAATATATGGAAAAGGATTTCCAAACTTCGCTATGTGTCCAGGTTTCCCGTTTTTTAAACATATTCTAAGTTGTACTATCAGGCTAGTCACATGATTTCATTTTCGTTTTCATTTCATCTACTATACTGGTTTACAAATAGAAGAATTGTCTTAGAAAGAATGCTGTTTGTTATTAGAATGGGGATTTTGTTACAAGTTTACTACACTGATTAAAATATTATTTTTGTTATGTTTTGGTGGATTGATATACCACACCATTAGACGTTTATTTAACGAGATGCTTTATATTCATTTTAAAAGTAATTTTATTTTTTAAACATTTAAAGGGTTGTTGTTTTTTTTCTTGATGTACTACCTTTAAAATTTATGCAGCAGTATTAGTCTAGGGGTAGATATATTTTTGATATGAGCTTCTCCGATTTCTTTTCAGATTTTTTTTTTTTATGCCCAAGCCTTTGAGATGGGGGGAGGGGGGGGGGGGGGGGGGATTGCACGATTGAGGTGGAATTTGGAATTTTTTTATGACTTAAGCAAACTGGAAAATAAAATGTTACACTGTTAAGATCATATTCTAACCAATAATTATCAGATATTACAATAATACTTTGTATTCAGTTGTTTTTTTTCCTCTAATATAATGAACATTTTGGGATTTTTGAAAATTGAAAAAAAACAACATTTCTTTAATTGTGAAGCCGCTGAATGTGGGCCTCAGTTTAGAAAGGTAAAAAAGCCCTGCATTTAATACCTGGTTGCTATAGTGATAATCAATAATATCTGCATAGATCATTACTGGCCTGACCTTGTTTCTATAGTGATAATCAGTAATTATTGCACAGATGATAATTGGAACTAGCCAACTTGGTTGCTATAGTGATAATCAATAATTATTGAAAGATGTTGCCCAGAACTAGCCTGACCTGGTTGCTTAAGTAATAATCAATCAGTAATATATAGATTACTAGCATATCCTGAACTGGCCTGACCTGGTTGCTATAGTGATAAACAATAATTTCTTAACAGATGATAATTGTAACTAGCCTGACCTGGTTGCTTAGTTATAATTAAGGATGTCAACGAATATTCGGATATTCGAATTTTCGGTCATACATCCGAATATTCGAATGTCATATTGATATTCGAATATTCGCAACAAAAAAAAAAAATAGTAAATTCAAATTGTTTTCTTTATTTATTTTCAATTTCAATATTTTTGCCACAAATGGTTTTGAAAGGTGTTATATCAACCAGGTTAAGACACGGTAATTATCAATTGCCTCCTAAGACGGGTGTCAATTGAACATTGTCAAGGTGATAAGGAGTCCTGGTCGGTAATCCTTTAATTGTTTGCCTTAGGCAATTTTAATCATCGATCTGCCTTTACGGTCTGTTGTAAATCACCCTGTTTTGAAAAGGTGAGAGCAAGTTTGTTTATTTACCAATTTTATACCTAATTGAAGAGCACACTTTTTTGGTTTGAAGGCCATTTATGTACTTGTGAATAATAAATGCGTCAAGTAGTAGACGAATTTACTTATATATATATATATATATATATATATATTTATTTTTTTTTATGTTTGTTTTTCAATTTCATTAATAAATAGTTAATTACTTATAAACTATACAAACATACAAATATTTAACTTAGTAAAGCTAATATAACATAGCATTTATTAATTTATTATTATTAATTATGCATCATCGAGTTCCACGTCATGTTGAATCTTGACGACAATGATATTCCAATTGTTTGCTTTTTAGTATTTATACATCAGCACCGTTTCCGCTGAAAGAGAAAGTAACAAATATGGCGAGTAAAAACGTTCGGGATAGAAAGTTGATGATTATTTATTATTAAGATCTTGACCGAATATATTAGAATATTCGTTCGAAAGATTGACCGAATATTCGAATATCAATATTGCCATTCGTTGCCATCCTTAGTTATAATCAATAATTTTTGAAGAGCTGATATCTTGAACTGGCCTGACCAATCATATCGAAGATATATGAAAATTAATTGTGCAGAAAATAAATTGTATGGTCCAAGCTGACCATGTCAAGACTGTAACAGTTCTGAGATTTGACTGTACTTACATCAAACTATTGGGGAAACTAAATGTGACCATCATTCCAGACAGTTTTTCTAGTATTACAATGTAACATTGATTTTATTTTATTTTAAGATATGCTATGTGGAACAAGTACAAACAGCAGCCGGGGTGTCCTACAGGTCAGGGTGTATGGACTCTACTGTGAGATTTTTGCTTTGTCTACCTATTACTAGGATTGTTTTATAATTGTGTTGTAGAGACTTTGTAAGTGAGCAATGTTGCAGTATAATCATCAGTTAACCACAGTGGTGGACTAGGAGCACAGCTTCCTTCTGGCATGTTTAAGGTTGTTGGTTTGATCCCCTGCCAAGTTATACCAAATACTTGAAAAATGGTACAAGAAACTTCATCTCTTGGCGCTCAGCATTTAGAGGATAGTTCTTGGTCTGGTTGGCCTGTTGTCAGTATAATGTGACTAGGTTGGATATCATAGCATGTGTCATAAATACATGTAAGTTTTTGGGCGTTGACAAATAAAGTCTGACACTTGTATTTTAATAAAATTATTTTGCTGTCACATAAGTGATATCTAAGATCATTATAACTTAATTGCAAGATTATCAACCAAATATTTCTTTAAAAGGCAGAGCGGGGGTGAGGATTTTATTTTTTATTATTTTTTTTTTAAATGTTTGCTCGATTATTCGTAGATAAATATGCAATCACTCATTCGATATGAATGAAACTTAATGTGTGTTCAGCATAGCAATGGAGCAAACAGACACAAGAACCATGATTCTAGGTTGCATTTTGACAAAGTTATGGCCCTTTATGGACTTAATTTCTTAGGTTAAAGTATTTATCAGGTAGGATATCTATGCAACCACTCGTTCAATATGTGTGAAACTTCACATGTGTATACAGTATCATCAATGGAACTCACAGACTCATAAACTATAACTCTGGAATTTATGAATTTATATAGCAATTTTAAAGTTTGAAAGGCAAATGTTATAAATGACAAATGATGAACTAAATAATATTAAGGCAGTACAAGCCATCCATTCCCTTTGTTGTTTCCAAAAAACATAACTGTTGATAATGAAAATAAATAGTGTTGGTTAATTATTTTGCTAATTTATTTTTAACAGACAAGCAATAATTATAGCTTAATTTTACCACCCCTGAGTTTTATGTCTTCTATTTGGTATTTATTTCCTGTTGTTTTAAAACAGCATAAAAATAGTCGAGCGCGCTGTCCCTCCAACAGCTCTTGTTTATTATTTTTTTTTATGAAAGAAAAAACAGGTCAGGATGGCATGAAAATTAGGGGGCTGGTGGGGATGATAATTAAGCAATTAATTTATAATGGCCTTATGGTATTTGTTGGCTTGTATGTGGTTTAACAGCTGTAAATAATTAAGACACATTGCCTGCAGTTTACCTGCTGTGGAATCATATCTTCTACTGATACCTGATGGTATTATTTGACTGGTATTTGGTCAGCAGTTTACCTGCTGTGGAATCATATCTTCTGTGATACCTGATGGTATTATTTGACTGGTATTTGGTCAGCAGTTTACCTGCTGTGGAATTATATCTTCTGTGATACCTGATGGTATTATTTGACTGGTATTTGGTCAGCAGTTTACCTGCTGTGGAATTATATCCTCTGTGATACCTGATGGTATTATTTGGCTGGTATTTGGTCAGTAGTTTACCTGCTGTGGAATCATATCTTCTGTGATACATGGTGGTATTTTTTGACTGGTATTTGGTCAGCAGTATGCCTGCTGTGAAATTATATAATCTGTGATACTTGATGGTATTATTTGACTGGTATTTGGTCAGCGGTATACCTGCTGTGGAATTATATCTTCTGTGATACCTGATGGTATTATTTGACTGTTATTTGGTCAGCAGTTTACCTGCTGTGGAATTATATCTTCTGTGATACCTGATGTATTATTTGACAGATTTGGTCAGCAGTTTACCTGCTGTGGAATCATATCTTCTCTAATACCTGATGGTATTATTTGACTGGTATTTGGTCAGCAGTTTACCTGCTGTGGAAATATATCTTCTGTGATACCTGATGGTGTTATTTGATTGGTATTTGGTCAGTAGTTTAACTGCTAGGTCATTACATCTTCTACTGATACGTGGTATAGCAGTGGTTCCCATTTATTTTAAATATTATTATCACCATTACTATATATAATTTAGTTTGCTTTTTTAAAAAGCTTTCAGTCTATTGCAGTGAATACTATAACAAACTCAATGTATACATCAGTGCTATGACAAAAGAAATTGGATGTGCATGATAGATAAATGTCTTCACATGTAACAATGTGTTGTTTTCATGTTGGTTTAGCGCTGTATGAATCAACAACACGCCACAACTAATTCGAAGGATGTGTGCATAGAATGTTGTCATAAAGACTTCTGCAATAATGAAGGTTGTGGTGAGACTGGTACGTACATTACTTAAAGTTGTTTTTCTCGTATATTCATTAACTAAAATGAAGATATGTTTTGTCTTCACTAAAGCACATGATCCAGTGGTAGAGCATCGGACCGATGATCAAAGGGTCATGGGTTTGATCCTCTGTCAAGGCTATGTCTGGTGTCTTGCTCAACATTTTTTCTTAATATGCTTAAGTACTGGTTATTAGGAATACTTCAGGCATGATTTGTCAATCAAATTATATTGTTAACTAAACAAGTTTAAACTTAGTTTCCATTTACTATCAATAAAAAGAATTCTTTGCTGAAACTGCACGGCCGAAAAACTTCTGTTCTGTAAAATATAATGTTTTTTAATTAAGAAATTTCACAATAGCCCAGTCATTGGTTCAAGAATGTCATATTGGCCCAAAGAGGTAGGCTGGTGTTTTTTTGGCTCGTCTTAAGAAGAAAAAAACGACTTGCCAGTTTGCTGGCAGTTGATACGACTTCAACCATTCAATGTCAAAAATTTGCCCTGAGCTCTGTTTCTAAGAAAAAATTTTGCCTAGAGTCACCAATTTTGGACCAAAGTTGTGTTTTGGGAGGGATTATTCAAAACCATGTAGGATCTTGTTCGGTAATCTCGACCATTTTAGATGACTTACCATGCCTACATGTTTAGTTTTTACTTTAAGCACTGTTTCTCTTAAACTGTTTGGTCTGGAGTCACTAAAAAACGTTAATTGAAGTCTGTAAATTTCCCTGGCTCCTTTCCTCCAAAATCTGCAAGTAGGAATCCCGCAGCTAGACTGCATTTCACAAAATGACTTCGATGGAAAATTACCATACATGATTTGACAATTTCTTCTTTGTATGTTTAAATTTTGATTGACCTTTAACCCTTTACTCCATAGTTACGCGTTTTCCCGCACCAATCACAGAAGGCCTTTGAAAACAGTGCAGGAAGAGTTCAGATTGCTCGTAACAAGCAATCTGAACACTTCCTGCACTGTTTTCCACTCTGTCAGTTAATATAAAACATGATTAATCCAATAATTAAAAAGCCTTCTATATTAGAGGTGTCCAAAGGCATCTATATTAGAGGTGTCCAAAGGCGTCTGTATGAAGTAAAGGGTTAAAATGGTTGTATTCCCAGGAAATGTATTATTATTTACATAATTTGAGTCATCTTTGGTGAATATCAAAAATATTTTTAATAACTGTTGATTTACTGTAAATACGCTATATGAGGAGGTCTCGGGTGCCGTCTCAAGATCACTTACCTCTCACTGCTAAGGTTGTAGGTTCGAGTCCCGCTCTCTCCAAAAACGTTATGTAAGAAAGTTTGCCAGTTACTTGCAGAAGGACAGTGGTTCTAATCAGACTGAGGTCTTCCTCCACCAGTAAAACTGGATATGTCATACCGTTTATCCTCACATATTAGGCGCGTTTTTTTTTTTTCAAACTTTTAACATCTTCAAGAAAGGATGCGTGATATACACAAGTACAGAAGATTTCATTTTTTTTCATTGTATTTTCTATTTCCGATAAGTTCCCATGTATATGTTAAAAGAATAAGTAAAATAATGATTGTTCTGTTATTGAGAGTCTATAAATTGCCATACCTGTAGCTTTAATTTATTTCTTTATTTGAAGTTTTAATTCCAAATTATCCATGAAAAACATTGCCTAGGGCATCGTTCCTTTGTTTTTGTAAATGTGTGATAAAACAATCAGGTCACGCATGGCCTGCTTACACAACTCTCCAGTTAACTGATCTATTTATCTAAATACCGATTTTAAGTCACTGTACTGTTATACGATTGACAATTAAAAAAATTGTTCACGCTATTTTTGGAAAATCATGTTTGTTACATCTATTCTTTTCCACATAGTGAATTAGAACGCTACGTAAAATGACACAAGAAACTGCCAGAGTCGCGACATCCCACATTGGCACAAGGTCAAAAATAAATTGTGTCAGCATTATACACATATTCAATCGCGAAATAAAAACTAGGACTGGTTCACATTTATTTGTTACATACTTTCTCGATTCCGTAATGTTTACTTTAGTGTAAATCAGTCTGGCTTTGAGTGGACATTTAATGATTGTTTATCTGATGGAATTGACATGACGCGCTGACTGTGTGTATTTAATTTCGACGGATGCAAAGCAATTGTGTTTTCGCAAATTGATTGATCTTTTAGTATGGGATATATACAGTTATATAATATATTGATTTTCTAACAAAAATATGTTAGCGATGACAAAGCGTGATTGAGTGAATGTCAAAGAGTCGACTGTTCTTTGGTTGAAAATCAATCATTTTTAGACGACACTCAGTATCTTTTGTTTATGTGGTTTGTAGTAGTTTACGTTTATAAAAAAAAATCAATATAATATGGGGTATTTCATTACGATTAAAAAAAAGTTATTGTAAGAGTTTAAAAAAACCAAAAAAACATGAATGTCACTGGTCATTTCAGAGCACTGAAAGCGGGTGCTGCCATGTGGCTTCTGCATATTAGTTTACATCTTAATTTTACGCCTGGACAGGTGTTGACAACTCGGAGTATGTATTGAGAAGTGTCAAGTACTTTGAGCGTGTATAAAACGTAGATTAAAAAAATTAACAGCATTCTCTTGAGAAACTTCAAAATTGTCACTACCTCGAAATTGTCACTTATAATGCGCTCTATATATATATAGGAGAGTTGTATTTTTTTTCTTAATTCTAGGTCTTAAAACATGGATGGGCGATATTCATGAATGCGTCTAATACGTGAGTAAAATGGTATGTAACCTGAAATTTGTTGTAAATGGCGCTAAACCCCATTAAAAAAAAAGAAAAGAAAAAAAGATTAGATATTTAAGATGAAGAAAATCTCGGGTTTTGATGTTTAATCTATAATGATACTCTTGTACAAATTTAAGGTTTCTCGGATGTGCATGCGCGAGGACCAGTCTGTCTGGATTGTCTGCATGTTGGATCGCCAGATGAATGTCACAGGGTGTCCTTCTGTCGAACTGATCAAGTAAGAAAGTTGTTTAAACTCTTACAGTAATAGATTTTGACTGAAAATTGAGAAGAAATGAAAAGCATTTTATGTATGTCACAGTGCTTATGTAGATTGTATATATTTTGTCAGAGCAATATACACTCAGGTCCTTTATAATGTGGTCCGATATAACGCAAAACTCATTATAAAGTGGTTTTTTTCTATGGCTCCCAACTTTCAAATTGATATTTTCAACAAGATTCATTAACAACTAGCAGTATAAAAATTGATGAATTAATTAAAAATCTCAACTAAATCGCCAAGTGTTTGCGAGATTGTTACATTTTTCCAAACTGTGACCATGTATTTGTGCATCAATTGCATTTTGATAATAAAAACTGAAATGATATCAAGTTCTTATTGTTATAAACAACATCGCTTTTATTTGATTTATCACACATTATCGCAAGCTTATTTACGGTACTTTTACTGGAAACATTATATCGCGGTTTCATTTCATGGATCCCGGCTACCGCGTTAAAACCAAACCCGAGTGTATGGTATTATAACCAGAGAAAACGTTTCCGTTTATATCTCCTGAAATAGTCCACGAGGATCTATAGTAACAGGAAAGTTTAAGACTTAAGTAGGGTTGTCTGTGGTTGAGTGGTCTAAGGAGTGGTCTCAAGATTACGTACCTCTCACCGCTAAGGTTTGAGTCCCGCTCACTCAAAAAAATTTTTTAAGAAAGTTTGCCAGTCATTGTGTAAGGATGTGGTTCTGCTAAGATTCATTCTGAGGTCTGCCTGCCATACATAAGCTGAAATGTGTTGATTGATTGATTGATTGATTGATTGATTGATTGATTGATTGATTGAATATTTAGCGTCATTTTTAAGCCCTCGAGGGCTAACAGATGATCAGTTAACCTAATCACTGTTTCCTGGGATTAACCAGTACTAGAGCACACCCCATCTCCTCAAGTAACTGATAACTTTCCCACTTGAATCAGTGGTGAGAGACGAATGATGATGAGACGAAATGTCGTATCAGTCATCACGGAGACTGTTGCCAGGCGGGGGATTGAAACTCACGACTCCTGGATCGATAGTCAGATGCGTAACCGACTGAGCTAATTGGGCCCGGCTGAAATGTGTTGAAACTAGTGTTAAACCCCATTAAAAAAAAATAAATGTAAGAGCACATTTGTTTTCTTGTGAACTTCTATGCTAGCCATGATGATACATATAGTATATGCCTGATGCACATGTATAAGTAAAAATATGGTAAAACATGGGGAATATAGTAAATATAGTAGCTTGACACATGCAGTTTATACAAGGAAATAACCATTAATGTGCAGGGCATGATCATAGTAGGTTAAAGGGAGTATATCAGGAAATAACAATTCAGTTGTGCAAGGCATGATCATAGTAGGTTAAAGGGAGTATATCAGGAAATAACAATTCAGTTGTGCAAGGCATGATCATAGTAGGTTAAAGGGAGTTTATCAGGAAATAACCATAAATGTGCAGGGCATGATCATAGTAGGTTAAAGGGAGTATATCAGGAAATAACCATTAATGTGCAGGGCATGATCATAGTAGGTTAAAGGGAGTATATCAGGAAATAACCATTCAGTTGTGCAGGGCATGATCATAGTAGGTTAAAGGGAGTATATCAGGAAACAATCATTAATGTGCAGGGCATGATCATAGTAGGTTAAAGGGAGTATATCAGGAAATAACCATTAATGTGCTGGGCATGATCATAGTAGGTTAAAGGGAGTATATCAGGAAATAACCATTTATGTGCAAGGCATGATCATAGTAGATTAAAGAGACTATATCAGGAAATAACCATTAATGTGCAGGGCATGATCATAGTAGGTTAAAGGGAGTATATCAGGAAATAACCATTAATGTGCATGGCATGATCATAGTTGGTTAAAGGGAGTATATCAGGAACTAACCATTAATGTGCAGGGCATGATCATAGTAGGTTAAAAGGCGTTTATCAGGAAATAACCATTAATGTGCAGGGCATGATCATAGTAGGTTAAAGAGAGTATATCAGGAAATAACCATTAATGTGCAGGGCTTGATCATAGTAGGTTAAAGGGAGTATATCAGGAAAAAACCATTAATGTGCAGGGCATGATCATAGTAGGTTTAAGGGAGTATATCTGGAAATAACCATTAATGTGCAGGGCATGATCATAGTAGGTTAAAGGGAGTATATCAGGAAATAACCATTAATGTGCAGAGCATGATTATAGTAAGTTAAAGGGAGTTTATCAGGAAATAACCATCAATGTGCAGGGCATGATCAAAGTAGGTTAAAGAGAGTATATCAGGAAATAACCATTAATGTGCAGGGCATGGTCATAATAGGTTAAAGAGAGTATATCAGGAAATAATCATTAATGTGCAGGGCATGATCATAGTAGGTTAAAGGGAGTATATCAGGAAATAACCATTAATGTGCTGGGCATGATCATAGTTGGTTAAAGGGAGTATATCAGGAACTAACCATTAATATGCAGGGCATGATCATAGTAGGTTAAAAGGCGTTTATCAGGAAATAACCATTAATGTGCAGGGCATGATCATAGTAGGTTAAAGGGAGTATATCAGGAAATAACCATTAATGTGCAGGGCATGATCATAGTTGGTTAAAGGGAGTATATCAGGAACTAACCATTAATATGCAGGGCATGATCATAGTAGGTTAAAAGGCGTTTATCAGGAAATAACCATTAATGTGCAGGGCATGATCATAGTAGGTTAAAGGGAGTATATCAGGAAATAACCATTAATGTGCAGGGCATGATCATAGTTGGTTAAAGGGATTATATCAGGAACTAACCATTAATATGCAGGGCATGATCATAGTAGGTTAAAAGGCGTTTATCAGGAAATAATCATTAATGTGCAGGGCATGATCATAGTAGGTTAAAGGGAGTATATCAGGAAATAACCATTAATGTGCTGGGCATGATCATAGTTGGTTAAAGGGAGTATATCAGGAACTAACCATTAATATGCAGGGCATGATCATAGTAGGTTAAAAGGCGTTTATCAGGAAATAACCATTAATGTGCAGGGCATGATCATAGTAGGTTAAAGAGAGTATATCAGGAAATAACCATTAATGTGCTGGGCATGATCATAGTTGGTTAAAGGGAGTATATCAGGAACTAACCATTAATATGCAGGGCATGATCATAGTAGGTTAAAAGGCGTTTATCAGGAAATAACCATTAATGTGCAGGGCATGATCATAGTATATCAGGAAATAACCATTAATGTGCAGGGCTTGATCATAGTAGGTTAAAGGGAGTATATCAGGAAAAAAACATTAATGTGCAGGGCATGATCATAGTAGGTTTAAGGGAGTATATCTGGAAATAACCATTAATGTGCAGGGCATGATCATAGTAAGTTAAAGGGAGTTTATCAGGAAATAACCATTAATGTGCAGGGCATGGTCATAATAGGTTAAAGAGAGTATATCAGGAAATAACTATTCAATTGTGCAAGGCATGATCATGGTAGGTTAAAGGGAGTATATCAGGAAAAGGGCATGATCATAGAAGGTTAAAGGGAGTATATCAGGAAATAACCATTAATGTGCAGGGCATGATCATAGTAGGTTAAAGGGAGTATATCAGGAAATAACCATTAATGTGCAGGGCATGATCATAGTAGGTTAAAGGGAGTATATCAGGAAATAACCATTAATGTGCAGGGTATGATCATAGAAGGTTAAAGGGAGTATATCAGGAAACAACCATTCAATTGTGCAGGGCATGATCATAGTAGATTAAAGGGAGTATATCAGGAAATAACCATTAATGTGCAGGGCATGATCATAGTAGGTTAAAGGGAGTATATCAGGAAATAACCATTAATGTGCAGGGCATGATCATAGTAGGTTAAAGGGAGTATATCAGGAAATAACTATTAATGTGCAGGGCTTGATCATAGTAGGTTAAAGAGAGTATGTCAGGAAATAACCATTAATGTGCAGGGCATGATCATAGTAGGTTAAAGGGAGTATATCAGGAAATAACCATTAAATGTGCAGGGCATGATCATAGTAGGTTAAATAAAATATATCAGGAAATAACCATTTATGTGCAGGGCATGATCACAGTAGGTTAAAGGGAGTATATCAGGAAATAACCATTAATGTGCAGGGCATGATCATAGTAGGTTAAAGGGAGTATATCAGGAAATAACCATTAATGTGCAGGGCATGATCATAGTAGGTTAAAGGGAGTATATCAGGAAATAACCATTAAATGTGCAAGGCATGATCATAGTAGGTTAAATAAAGTATATCAGGAAATAACCATTTATGTGCAGGGCATGATCATAGTAGGTTAAAGGGAGTATATCAGGAAATAACCATTTAATTGTGCAGGACATGATCATAGTTGGTTAAAGGGAGTATATAAGGAAGATAAACATTAATGTGCAGGGCATGATCATAGTAAGTTAAAGGGAATATATCAGGAAATAACCATTAATGTGCAGGGCATGATCATAGTAGGTTAAAGGGAGTATATCAGAAAATAACCATTTATGTGCAGGGCATGATCATAGTAGGTTAAAGGGAGTATATCAGAAAATAACCATTTATGTGCAGGGCATGATCATAGTAGGTTAAAGGGAGTATATCAGGAAATAACAATTAATGTGCAGGGCATGATCATAGTAGGTTAAAGAGAGTATATCAGGAAATAACCATTAATGTGCAGGGCATGATCATAGTAAGTTAAAGGGAGTATATCAGGAAATAACCATTAAATGTGCAGGTCATGATCATAGTAGGTTAAAGGGAGTATATCAGGAAATAACCATTAATGTGCAGGGCATGATCATAGTAAGTTAAAGTGAGTATATCAGGAAATAACCATTAAATGTGCAGGGCATGATCATAGTAGGTTAAAGGGAGTATATCAGGAAATAACCATTAAATGTGCAGGGCATGATCATAGTAGGTTAAATAAAGTATATCAGGAAATAACCATTTATGTGCAGGGCATGATCATAGAATGTTAAAGGGAGTATATCAGGAAATAACCATTAATGTGCAGGGCATGATCATAGTAGGTTAAAGGGAGTATATCAGGAAATAACCATTACTGTGCAGGGCATGATCATAGTAGATTAAAGGGAGTATATCAGGAAATAACCATTAAATGTGCAGGGCATGATCATAGTAGGTTAAAGGGAGTATATCAGGAAATAACCATTTATGTGCAGGGCATGATCATAGAATGTTAAAGGGAGTATATCAGGAAATAACCATTAATGTGCAGGGCATGATCATAGTAGGTTAAAGGGAGTATATCAGGAAATAACCATTTATGTGCAGGGCATGATCATAGTAGGTTAAAGGGAGTATATCAGGAAATAACCATTAAATGTGCAGGGCATGATCATAGTAGGTTAAATAAAGTATATCAGGAAATAACCATTTATGTGCAGGGCATGATCATAGAATGTTAAAGGGAGTATATCAGGAAATAACCATTAATGTGCAGGGCATGATCATAGTAGGTTAAAGGGAGTATATCAGGAAATAACCATTTATGTGCAGGGCATGATCATAGAATGTTAAAGGGAGTATATCAGGAAATAACCATTAAATGTGCAGGGCATGATCATAGAATGTTAAAGGGAGTATATCAGGAAATAACCATTTATGTGCAGGGCATGATCATAGTAGGTTGAAGGGAGTATATCAGGAAATAACCATTAATGTGCAGGGCATGATCATAGTAGGTTAAAGGGAGTATATCAGGAAATAACCATTACTGTGCAGGGCATGATCATAGTAGATTAAAGGGAGTATATCAGGAAATAACAATTTATGTGCAGGGCATGATCATAGTAGGTTAAAGGGAGTATATCAGGAAATAACCATTTAATTGTGCAGGGCATGATCATAGTTGGTTAAAGGGAGTATATCAGGAAATAATCATTGATTTGCAGGGCATGATCATAGTAGGTTAAAGGGAGTATATCAGGAAATAACCATTAATGTGCAGGGCATGATCATAGTAGGTTAAAGGGAGTATATCAGGAAATAACTATTAAATTGTGCAGGGCATGATCATAGTAGGTTAAAGGGAGTATATCAGGAAATAACCATTTATGTGTATGATCATAGTAGGTTAAAGAGAGTATATCAGGAAATAACCATTAATGTGCAGGGCATGATCATAGTAGGTTAAAGGGAGTATATTAGGAAATAACCATTTATGTGTATGATCATAGTAGGTTAAAGAGAGTATATCAGGAAATAACCATTAATGTGCAGGGCATGATCATAGTAGGTTAAAGGGAGTATATCAGGAAATAACTATTAAATTGTGCAGGGCATGATCATAGTAAGTTAAAGGGAGTATATCAGGAAATAACCATTAAATTGTGCAGGGCATGATCATAGTAGGTTAAAGGGAGTATATCAGGAAATGACCATTAATGTGCAGGGCATGATCCTAGTAGGTCAAAGGGAGTATATCTGGATATAACACTTTAAATGTCTTAAAAAACAAAATTATTTTTAAAACAGAATAAATGTATCTCATTACCATTAATGAATAAAATCTGAATGTTTTGGTATGTCAAAAGTGCTGAAATCGACATAATCCATATATGAATTAAAGTGGTAAACTTGAAATGAAATCCCATTCTAAAAAAATAGCACTTAAATATTGATTAATGACCTTCATATTGTCATTCAGGGTCTTTCTTAAATGAAATAATTTTACTTCATGTAAACCTGTATAACGGATCAAATTGAAATCAAATTGTAATCACGTGACTGACAAGATATGTCAATATGTTGCAATTTTAAGCAGGATTAATTTATCTATTAAAGTCTAACCTAGATGCATAGTCCAACTTTCAGTATGTTATTTTGGCATGTTTTAATAGATATCCTTTTCGCAATATGAGATCAGTGAGTATATATAGGCATGATAAATTGGGAAAAAAATATGTTTTTAGCGAATTTTAAAATTTTGAAAAATCTTGATATATCCCCCTTAAGTATATTTCTTAAGTGACTCATAACCACAATAGAAATGGTCACATGGTAGAATCTGCCTCATACTCAGGATGTTGTGGGTATAATCCATGGCTGGGTAATGTAACAGCTTTTCTTGTCTACTGCTCAGCATCTAAGGATATTTCTAATGGTGGTGGAGTTGTTGTTAGAAAATATGGCAGAGCGGGATGTCATACCAGGTTCCTGTAGCATGATAATTCAGTGTGACACTTAGATTACATCTGAAGCAGACAACCCTTGAATATGGCAGAGTGGGATGTCATACCAGGTTCCTGTAGCATGATAATTCAGTGTGACACTTAGATTACACCTGAAGCAGACAACCCTTGAATAAGGCAGAGTGGGATGTCATACCAGGTTCCTGTAGCATGGTAATTCAGTGTGACACTTAGATTACACCTGAAGCAGACAACGCTTGAAGGATTTAGCTTAGGGATATCCTGAGCATCATATATAATAATACAAACACAACTAGTGTGTTGTGACATGGTGACTTACTAATTACATGTCTGTACATTTTAGATATGCAGTATAGAGGAACATGACTGGGGTGATGAGTCCCTCTTCAAACTGGGATGCACTGATGTTTTGGTAAGTGATAAAGTGATAAATGTCTACAATGTAAAACGCAACACAAGAAGACATGCTTGAAGTGTTTCAGGCCAAATTAGCTCAGTCGGTTATGCATCTGACTATCAATCCAGGGGTCGTGAGTTTGAGTACTCCGCCCGGCAACAGTCTCCGTGATGATTGATATACGACATTGTGTCTCATTATCATTCGTCTCTCACCACTGATTCAAGTGGGAAAGTAATCAGTTACTTGCAGAGAAGCGGTGTGCTCAAGTACTGGTTAATTCCAGGAAACAGTGGTTAGGTTAACTGATCATCTGTTAGCCCTCGATGGCATAAAAATGATAAATATTCAATCAGTCGATCATAGAAGTGTTTCTGGGTAGAACCAGTACTAAGTACATGTGGATAAACACAAGAAGAGATAAGGAAATGCAACATATTTAACACTTATGTTTATATCAATATCCTACAGTAATTATTGTCTGTTGATGTTGTTGATGCTTACTCAGATGTTACTGAATAATTTGGTACCTCCTTTATTGGTGTCACCTTTTTCATTTCCAAGTAAATCCCCTTTCAACCATGTGTTGCATGTTTATATCTCTTTACCTGTATTGCGTTTCACATATCTTGAGTATCAACCTTGACCAAACTGTAAGAGGTACATTGATGAAATCTCCCTCGATGAACTGCTTATAATCATCTCCGAGTGGTCAAAGGTGCTGTCTCAATATTACTTATAATAGAGATGATTTGTTCCAGTTCAACTTAGTCCAAAAATGTATATGGAAACAGTGACATGTGAAAAAAAGATAGATGTATGGTTTGTATTAGATGTACCTGTTATTGTTGAAAAATTAAATCATTATTTGCAGTTTGATTGAAGGACAAGGTCACTTGACTGGGTTCACTTTAAAGCTTATATGAGTGATATATGACATTGCGTCTCTCGCCGCTGATTCAAGTGATAAAAATTAGCAGTGACTTATGGAGATCCCAGGAAAGAGTGGTTAGGTTAACTGATCATCTGTTAGCTCTGGATGACATAAAAATTATGTTAAACATTTAATCAATCAATTAATAAACATATATGTAGTTAACAACATTTGTACACAATCACAGATGGCAGCTGAATTCTTCAATTTTGGTCATGTGATTAAATACACATAAAATGTAGTACAAACATGCAGAAACAATGTAGTGTACTTATAGATTGTAAGCTTGTCTGAGGAAAATGACAGTCCTGGAACCAATATCGATTGCTGATTTGATTATTGACTTATTTGACTGACGGCCCAAATCAGATCAATTATGTGCATCAGGGAACTCTGGGCATGTTACGTCATGTCGTTTCTGTGAAAATTGTAAAATATTACTCCGATGACACACGTATATTTCACATGAAATAGAACATGTATTGAAACAGACCATGACTATTGGAGCAGTTTCCTTCACCGTAGATTGAATTGATTAAATATTTAGCGTCATTTTTATGCCATCGAGGGCTAACAGACAATCAGTTAATCTAACCACTGTTCCCTGGGATCCTAAAAGGTTTAACCAGTACTCAAGCACACCCCATCTCGGCAAGTAACTGATAACTTCCCCACTTAAATTAGCGATGAGAGACGAATGATAATGAGATGCAATGTCATATATCAATCATCACAAAGTCTGTTGCCAGATGGGTATTCGAACTCACAACCCCAGGATTGAAAGTCAGACGCGTAACTGACTGACCTAATTATTTAATTAATTTAACGGTAGTTAATAATGCTAACTCTTAATGATATCGTTCACAATATGTCATGTATACTTATGACATAGAGCCAGATGCGCAGAATATGGCAAACAATTGTGGATCCGGAAAATAGAGTTGATGTCTAATAAATTAATAATAATTTTTTACTAAATAATAATTGTTTTAAAAATAACAGCAAATAAAAGAGTGTATAAAGTTTAAACCTATTTATTTTACTTTGATTTCGAAACAAGTTCTTACAGCTTAGACAAATCATGATCAAAGTTGTCCTAGATAAAATTAGTACTGAGCATTTGTCTTGCTCAAGGACACTACACATATCTGCAGCGAAGGATCGAACCCAGACCTCCGATCATGGGTTCAATCCTCAACCATTAGACCATGCACTCCACCCTGTATGAATAATAACTATTTTTCACATCAGTATGATATTCCTTGTGTAAACAACAGCACATGTTTCAGAACTATTTGTGATGCTTTTGTCATTATCATATGTTTAAGGCACTAAAATGGTAGCTTGCATTGAGTATTTTAGGAAACTTACTATAACCATGATGAAGGGAATATATCAGGATTTTTCAAAATTTTAAAATTGGCCAATACCATTTTGTTCCAATATGACATGCCTATATATATACCAAAAGGATATCTATTTAAACATGCCAAAGCAACATATTGAAATTCGTATTCCTAACTTGGGCTACATGCCTAGAATAGAATAAAATAGATTTCCAGCTCAAAATGGCAACATTTTTTATGACTTATTAAATGAGTTGTCATTTTGATTTCAATTTGATCCGTTATACATGTTCACACGTAGTAAAACTTGTTTTATCTTAGAAAGAGTTTGATTGTCAAGTAGTTTTGTTTATTTTTAGAATGAGGATTTCCTTTACCACTCCAATTTAAACATTGATTTTGTCAAGATTTGGTGGATTTGACATACCAAACTGATTGTATTCTATTTAGCAATGATAATGAGATGCTTTTTATCCATTTTAGTAAAAACATTTTTTAAGACATTTGTAGCATTTTTAACCTGATATACTCCCTTTAACGTTTGTTAATTTTTGTTTGACATAACTTACATATTTTTATTTTAAACTAAAACTAAATTTTTAACATTAATTACAATTTGTAATAAAGTTACCGGTATTTGGTTCTGAAGATTTTTGTTGTATTTCAGTGTAATCGCATTGCAAGATCTGTCGATGTAGAAGAACGGTCCGTTCCATCATGCCACAACTGTTGCAACACAGACTACTGTAATACAAATTGTACCCAACTGGGCAATGGTATATCTGGTATTTTTGTAGGTAAGAAATGGATGACACCAGTATAACTGTATGGTTTGTACAGGTCTGATTGGGTAATCACTTGCTGAGATTGAGTCTTTGAATTTGCACAATTTGATCTTGTCATCAGAAGATTATTATCAAATGTCTGCAGCTGCCTTGCTATATCAACCATTAGGTCCTCACTCTAGAGGTTGCAGGTTGGATCCCAGGCTAATCTGGATGTTCTTTAAAAGAACAACAAAACAACACAGTACTGGGTCTACACAAGAAACAAACTGGAGAGTAATTCATAAAAAGCCTTGAGGCTACTCTTTAATCTAGTTAATAGGGTAAAAATAGACTTATTAAGTATACTGTAATTTTAAAATTTGCGATCGAACATGAGGATTTTAATTTTCACAAACGGTCAGAAATTACAAAATTTCAGTATACTTAACCATATTCTAATGCATTTAAATGTTTTATCATTAAAATTGCCTCGCTGAACTCGAGCAATAAGTGTTCAAATTGAACTTAACGTTTAGCTGAATGACACATATCAGCAAATGATACGCTATAAAAGAATAAATAACAAAATCAACAAACTACAAATATCAACAAACATATTTTTATGCCCCCTAAAAAAGTTTTGGGGTGGCATATAGTAATCGTAGCGTCCCTCTGCCTGTGACTTTGTCATGCATAGATGGATTTTGTTGATACTTGCTACAAATGATCAACATAACATGATGACGTGTCGGGAGTAAGACCCACACCTGTACCTCAAAGGTTAAGGTCACAATTTGAGTTTGTTTGACAACACTTTGAGTTTGTGTGAGATTTCGTGTCCGGCCTGTATCTTTGTCATGCATAGATGAATTTTAATGATATTTGCTACAAATGATCAACATAACATGATGACGTGTCACGAGTAAGACCATCACCCATATTTCAAAGGTCAAGGTCATAAATTGAGATTGTTTGACAACACTGAGTCTGTGTGAGATTTCCTGTCCGACCTGTAACTTTGTCATGCAAAGATGGATTTTATAAATATTTGCTACAAATGATCAACATAACATGACGATGTGAAGACCCATACCCATACCTCAAAGGTCAAGGTCACACTGAGTTTGTTTGACAACACTTTCAGTCTGTTTGAGATTCCGTGTCTGACCTGTATCTTTGTCATGCATAGATGGATTTTAATGATACTAGTTACAAATGATCAGCATAACATGACGATGTGTCGCACGTTACACCCAGAATCTGACTCCAAAGGTCAAGGTCACAATTTAACTTTGTTTGATGACACTTTCAGTCTGATTGAGATTTCGTGTCCGGTCTGAAACTTTGTCACCTATAGATAAATTTCAAAAACACTTAGCTCAGTTCGTCGGCATGACATTACAACGTGTCACGTGTCAGACCCACATGCATACCTCAAAGGTCAAGGTCACACTTTGAGTTTGTTTGACAACACTTTCAGTCTGTGTGAGATTTCTTGTCTGGTCTGTAACTTTGTCATCTATGGATAAATTTTAAAAACACTTGGCTCACTTGATCAACATGACATGATCAAGTGTCCATGCAAGACCCAGAACCTTTCCTCAAAGGTCAAGGTCACACTTTCAATTTGCTTGATATTGTGTGTCTGGTGTGTGACTTTGTCTTTAACTTGGCTCAACTTATCAAAATGACATGATGACGTGTCATAAGTAAGACTTAGACCCGTACCTCAAAGGTCAAGGTCTAACTTTGTGTATGTATGACAACACTTGAATCTGTTTGAGATTTCAAGTCTGTCCTTTAACTTTATCATATGTGAATGGATTTCAAAAACACTTGGTTCAATTTATCAATTGATTAACAATTGATCTGTAACTTACATTTATGGGTTTTGAAATAGCTTGACACAAGTGATCAGCATGTCATGATAATGTTTCACCTGCATTTAACTGTTGAAATACTTAAACCATTACATCAGATGTCAAGGTCAAGGTTACACAAAGGTCAAGGTCATGCTTTAATGTAAAAAAAACAACATGAAATTGCATGTCTAGTCTGAAACAACAGTCCATTACTCATGGATACATTGCTACCTATTATATCATATATTGTTAATTTTCACAGACTATTTAGGGGGCATGCGACACTTAATAGTGACATTTCTTGTTTAAACTACTGTTTACTCTGTTTTCGGTGACATAACCAAATGACGCAGTAATACATGTACATCAAATGCGAAAATGTGGTGATTTTACTATTAATGGTATATGCAATTTTTAATACAGTCGAAACCCATTATTTCAAATTCCGTGGGACCGTAAAAATAATTTGAATATCCGGATTTCGTGTGCAATGTTTTACTGTTACCCCACCCACTTCATAAATCGAATATTTATGTACATGTAAATACCTAGATTTGTTGTTTTATACTCAAAATAATATGTTGTTATATTTACACATAATATAAACTGTTTACATGCATCATTTTCTTCTACGTAAACATATGTTGTGCGTTGTTCGTGTGTAGGCTAATTGTCTATTTTGCCCAGTGCATGAACACTGTAATTTTTTAAGTGTGCTGTAATTGATCAATATGTTGTACTTTTTATTTTCATGAATATCGAATAAATAGAATATGCAACAGAAAAATAAACACAGGTTATATCCAAGGAATACAACAACTTAACAAATAAAAAATAAGACAAAAAAAATAGAAGAAATGTCTTCTATAACTTCGTCACCCAAACAAGAAGCGGCGTTGTTTGCCTAATTAGTGTGTGTCTCGCTTGTGTTTGTATCATAACAATTTAATGACACATTTACCTTACCTGCCAGGACAGAGACATGAAGCGATAAATTACAGGTTTTGGATCAGCAATTATCACCTTCGGCGGTTTACTTTCCATCTTCACATAGTGATAAAAATTCGAAATAACGAGTGAGAAATCAATAGATTTTAGGATGGAGGGACCGAAGAACAGATTCGAAATAGTGAATAATTTGAATTACTGGAATTTGATATATCAGGAGTTAATAAATATAGAAATAGAAGGGGGGAAAATGGGACCAAACTTCAAATTTGAGATTACAGGAATTTCGCAATATAAGAGTTCGAGTTATCGGGTATCAACTGTACCTGCAAATCTAAGAGCATCAACCCAATGAAATCACAGGAATTTCTGTAGGGTGTTAGAATTATATATACAGTCAGACCTGTGTCAGCGGTCACCTCTATTAAGCAGTCACTTGTCTTAAACAGCCACATTTGTTATTTCCCATTTCTATGCTTTTAGAGCAAATTAACCTGTTTTAAGCAACAACCTACCTTAATAGACCATGAACATGTAGTGTTGTTGGTATTTCCAACTAATTGTCATTTTCGCATTTAACTTGTTTCTAGTCAGTTGTTTTCTTTTAGGTTAATATCCGTGCTACAACAACCAGTCATCAGAACATACAGAGATGATGGGTAAATTATGACCATTTGTTGTGATATAATGTCAAACATAAATAAAAATACACAAAATGTGGTATTTATATTGTGTTATACATGTATTCATAGTTGTATACCCTTGGGTAGTTCATTCTGATACTCTCAAAGTGTTTTGCATTGTAAGACACAATGCCAGTCGTAGTTTTCCTTTACAGGGTGCAGGGGAGGTAATGCGCCAGAAATGGAAAAGTTTATAATTTTGGCTTATTTTTTATCCATGGTATCAAACAAAAAAAATACTGAAATTAAAAACCCTGTCATAGCTTGACAGTAGTACAAAGTTTTATGAAGTTACCTCGCATTATTTTGAAGTTGTGGTTTGGAAATGGTGAGTTTTGTAATTTTGTCTCCATGGTAACAGAAGAAATATTGAAAATAAAAACTCCATCATAGCAAAGAGGCACTAAGGTTGACATGTGAAAAAAGTTTCCTAAAGTAACCTTGGATAGTTTTGCATGTGTGCTCCAGAAACGGAGACATTCGTCATTTTGGCCATGGTTTTCATACCAGATTGGCTCAGTTGGTAGCGTGTCTGACTCTAAGTGTCCCGAGTTCAAATCCCGCCCGGCACCAATCTCCGTGATGATTGGTATACGACATTTTGTCTCATTATCATTCATCTCTAACCAGTGATTCAAGTGAGAAAGTTATCAGTTACTTGCGGAGATGGAGTGTGCTTGAGTACTAGTTAACCTTTCAGGATCCAATGAACAGTGGTTAGGTTAACTGATTGTCTATTAGCCCTTGATGACATAAAAATGATGCTTGATATTCAATCAATCAATCAATATCCCCAGCAAAATTGTGTTGCGGGGGTTAAAAACTTGAAAAATGGTATTTCTTCAGCAAATAAAACTGGATGCAATAATTTGTATAATCTTTGTTTCTAAACAACGGTGTTTAAACAACAGAGGCTAGAATAAATATATAGTTAATTTAAGAAAGTTACTTTTGAATTTCAACCGTAGTGGTCATTTACCAAGTTACAATGTTTCATCAAGTTTAAATAAAGGCACAAATGTAAACAGTACAAGTATTAAGAATGACTAGGACTCCAGGGCTCAAGTTGACTTATGACCATTGCGCCCATCATGAGTTTGTTGTACATAGGATAGCCTGTGTGGTTCCAACTAAGAATAGAATCACTGTCGATCTCTGCAGAGGGGTAGGAATCCTCCAAATGGATGTGTTCATTTTATCATTTTTAGCTTGCTAGGATGAAATCCAAGGAGAGCTATTGCCATGACCCGTCGGCGTCGTCTGTAGACACCATGGTTAAACTTTTGCTTTTAAGATATCTATGCAACCACTCATTTGATGTGAATGAAACTTTGTATGTGTGTTCACCATCATCAATGGAACACATACGGACAAGAACTATAACTCTGGGTTGCATTTTGGCACAGTGATGGACCTTTTTGGACTTGGACACCCAGGTTAAACTTTTGTGTTTAGTTGCATTTAAGTTTAAGATATCTAAGCAACCACTCATTGGATATGAATGAAACTTTGCATGTGTGTTCACCATTATCAATGGAACACATGCAGATGAGAACCATAACTCTGGGTTGCATTTTGGCACAGTAATGGCCCTTTTTGGACTTAGACACCCAGATTAAACTTTTGTGTTTAGTTGTGTTTAAGTTTAAGATATCTATGCAACCACTCACTGCCAGTCACTGGATATGAATGAAACTTTGCATGTGTGTTCACCATCATCAATTGAACACATGCAGACAAGAACCGTAACTCTAGATTGCATTTTGGCACAGTTATGACCCTTTTTTTACTTATTTTTCAGGTTAAAGTTTTTTATCAGGTAAGATATCAGTGCAGTCACTCATTCGATATGAATGAGACTTCACATCTGTGTTCACCATCATCAATGGAACACATGAAGACAAGAACCACAACTCTGGGTGGCATTTTGGCACAGTTGTGGCCCTTTTTGGACTAAGACATCCAGGTTAAACTTTTGCATTTAAGTTTTAAGATATCTATGCAACCACTCATTGGATGTGAATGGAACTTCACATGTGTGTTCATCATCATCAATGGAATGCACAGAGGCAAGAACCATAACTCTGGATTGCATTTTGTCAGAGTTATGGCCCTTTTATAACTAAATTTTTCAGGTTAAAGTTTTTTATCAGGTAAGATATCTATGCAACTTATTGAATATGAATGAAACTTTGCACGTGTGTTCACCATCATCAATGGAACACACAGAGACAAGAACCATTACTCTGGGTTGCATTTTGGCAGAGGTATGGCCCTTTTGGACTTAATTTTTCCTCTGTAGATGTCCAGGTTAAACTTTTGCGTTTAGTTACGTTTAAGTTTTGGTGTTTACCTCCAATCTCAATCTTCGCATGGGTGGCGAGTTTTATCCCATCGGCGAGCTTTGTTGTCTTCTGACAACTCTTGTTTGTCATGTTCACTATTGGGTTAAATTACCAACCTGTGCGGCTTCAGGGAGCCATACGAGTGATGACAAGAATACGATCACTGTGGCTTATGCATGTCGCAAGAAGATACAATTTGAGTAATATGATAGAATCTGCTGAAACTCTGCAGGTATTAAGGTTCTAGGTTCTTTCTGCATATTCATTTGTTGATGTTAACTCCTAATCTGTATGTTAATTTGTTGTTTTTGTACATGTAGAGTGAACCTGGAATCATCATTCCTGTTGGCGTCAAATAACTTATAATGTGTTGATATGCAGTAAAACCCTATTCATTCCTTGTTGTATAACTGGGCTAAGAAGAGAATTGCTGTCTGAGTTGTGTCCCTTGAACTGTATAACACAACATTAGAGAAAGCTCACTTACATTTTAACAGTATTTTGATCTTTTTCATTCTCTGTTTAATGAAAAATATACCAAACTTCTAGATTAATTTCCAAACTGTAAAATCTGCCAAGTTCTGCAAGCTACATGAATTGAACTATAGAAATGAATGATTGTATTCTTGTGGTGCAATTCCAGGCCCCAATTAACTCAGTCGGTTATGCCTCTATTAATCCTGGGGTCGTGAGACCAAATCCCCACCCGGCAACGGTCTCTGTGATACTTGATATATGACATTGTGTCTCATTATCATTCGTCTCTCACCGTTGATTCAAGTGGGGGAAGTAATCAGTTACTTGCGGAGATGGGTTGTGCTAGAGTACTGATTAACCTTTCAGGATCGCAGGAAACAGTTGTTAGGTTAACTGATAGTCTGTTAGCCCTCAATGGCATAAAATAATCCAATCACTCTGGTCCATATTAAGTCTGATCTGGTTTTTAGTTCATGTCATTTTTATTTCTTTTTTTTTTAATATGGTTAAGTGCCATTTTTAACACATTTCAACTTGTATATATTTCATATACAATTTTATTGGTGGAGGAAGATCTCGGATTGAATTAAGAAGAACCACCATCGTGCTTCAAGTAACTTGCAAACTTTCTAACAAAGTTTTTGGAGCGATCAGGAATCGAACCTACAACTTTAGCTGTGAGAGGTACATGTAACTGATCTTGAGATGGAGCCTTAGACCACTAGGTCACCGAGGACCCACATGTCGATGTCAGAAGAAAGGATCAACAAAATGAAAACCAGACATACATTGCAGCTTAGTATTTTTATTGATAGAATATATATCTTATTTAATGTATGTCCGACATTACAGGGTTTAACACATGCAATAAATTGACAATTCTTTAGCTTCCTACAACAAGGCAGTAACTGCCAAAGTATATTGTAACAGTTACAGCATTATTGTATTGTATAGATGTATTGAATTGGCTAATAGTTTTGCTTAAACTTCATCATGCCTCTAATATTATATGTATGTATGCAATTAAAATACTCTCATTTGATACCTTTAGAGGTACAAGTTTTTCATCAATTTTTTACTACATGTTAATATTATTAACCCTACACTCCTTAGCTTATAATTGAAAAGTATACATTTGATATTTACACTAACAACCTTTAATAGCTGAATATCCTTCGACCAGACTCTATAGAAGGAAATGAAAGCAGAAGAGTGAAATGTACAATTGGGCTTTGTTTCTTAGTTTCTAAGTCTAAGGGGCAAAGTTGTGATTCTAAAAACTTGATTTTCAGGTGTCGCCCTCTGTGTGCACTTAATCAAATGTAATTTAATACATTTATTAAGTTTTTAATGTCTGCTATTTCTTTTATATTTTCCCAATCACCCTTTTTTTTTTTCACTAGCTGCCTGCCCGGGCCAAATGCAACTCCCTATGCCAGGTGCATCCCTAAACCACTAACTTCACATTATCATTCCAACACACTCCCGTACACTGTGACAGGGCAATGTTTGACAGAATTCATATATTTTGTATTAGACTATGTACAAGGAATAAGTTATTAATCATAAATAAATTTAAATATATTTTTATTGCACTAAAATCACTGGCCACCCATCCCCCATCATGCAGAATAACACCATTCTGGAAAGTTCCTTAACCAAATACATAGCATAATACAAATTATCTTGAGTGTTCTTGACAGCTTTCTTAGCCAGGAACACTGCTATTAAAGAGACAATAGAAGCACGCTTTCTCTTTCTTTTGACTTCTGGAATAATCGTAAAGTAACTGAATTACAGTTGTTCAAATACCTATCTGAAAAATATGCTGAAAAAAATAAGTTTAGCAGGGAATATACCTGTCAAACTACAAAATGGCCCCATAAAGCATATCTGGTTAAGGTACATCACAAAATATTGTAACTTAAAACTGAATTCTAGTCGGCAACAAACAGCATTTCTTTTAAAAAGCAATAAAAACGTTGCTTTACAGAAATGGTCAATAAATATTTGGCCAGAGAATGCAAAATAATGATACTATAATTTCAAATGATTTGCTAGGAACTGAAAAATACCGAAATACACCGGATTAATTTTTAAATTTATACTGCAAAAATATACATATGAAAAGACATGCTGAACATAATTCTCTTGGTACGTTTTTTAAAAATTGTTTATCTAAAATTGTCCACTTTTAATACAAACCAAAAAAATCTGTATAAAGCAGACTAATTGTTTTTAGTTGTACAGTCTTAACAAATCTGTGTTCATCCCTGCAACATCGGACATTATTTCCTCCAAAAATAAAAGGCAAATGATCATACATAACAAGACAGGATATATATTCTAAACCTTCCATGATTGTACAAACATTGTAAGGGTTGTGTCCCCTGATGTCTTATATCCTATGGAAAATAATATTAATAGAACTAAACTTTCGACTAAAATTACAAGCAATGGTCCTGTGTAATTCATATATACACAAACTCTACTTCAACTTTTGAAAATTTTAATGTTTATTCTAGATTCTTGCATTTTAACTACAATATAAGTAAATATATAATTCATTTATGTTCAACACTTTTTATTCTCCCTTCTTTCAAGGAAACTCAGCAAATTCACTTCAGAGAGTTTATACACTTAACTAAAAAAATTATGTCTAGTTGTTTAGCACATTTTAAGTAAGGTTTCTTTCCTGTAAAGTGAATATGTAAATTCCATATGATTACAAATTCTAACTGAACATGGGTTACATCCCTTTACACTATCGCAGCACAATTCCTTTTTAAGACAATTTCCATGAAACTTTACATCACATAAAATACACCATCACATGATTTTAGGTCACATAAAATACACCATAAAATGATTTTAGGTCACATAAAATACACCATCACATGATTTTAGGTCACACAAAATAAACATGTCACTGGCCAGTATGTAAGTCCACAAAACAAATTTGGTTAAACTCAGTTTCACTTCACAACCAACACAATAATGCCATAGTAAATTGAAAAGTTAAAGTCGACTTGTGTTTTATAATATAGCATAAACCCCAGCAACCTGCAGTACTACCATAGCAGAAATACATGAAGCAGTTATCTGTGATGTTCGAGGCGCATGTTCCAGTCAAAGTTTGTGTTTGTTTTATAAATACTATTTTTGTACCATATAATTATATAATGATATTATAAATCAGGTATTAGGAATTCAACCTCTTTGGCTAAATAAAAATATCTTACTTTTAAAATTTTGTCGAGTAAATCCTTTTACATTTTAAATGGAGGGAAAATGATGGTGATCTAGTGATGCCAAAAAAAACCCTAAACATTTAGATATTTTGCAATAACTTCTGATTTGCTTAATTTATTTGTGATGTAATTCGGTATTTCTTAATACAGGCATTTGGTCATGTTTAAACAAATTTCTGTAAAAGATATTTTTCAAAATTATTATCTAACGGAATGAAATGATGCCAACTATAATTGTCTTGTGATATTTCAAAAATATTTAACATAATTTGTAATATTAAGTAAATTTTTTACCACTAAAAAAAACTTGTGTTTAAATCATTTATGTTTTTCCTTGAAAAAAATTGAAAAAACACTGGCGGAAACAAGCAACTTGAACAAAACAATAAATACATATCACTATAATAGTAATGTTTGGTAGCTATTTAATATTCATTCAGAACATTGGTTAGTCCATGTATCTATATAGGTAACTGTTTCAAATAAAAACGGGCAACTTTAATATTATTCACTGTTTCTTGTCATCATAAAATATGCTTATTTTATATGACTTAAACTGAGCCAGTATGAAGCCAAACTTCCTGTTAATAGTAAGTTAATTAATACAAATGTCATTAATATTTAAATAAGTTTATATAAACCCAGTTAAATGACCTTTGAGTAATATTACTTGGACCATTAACCCAGAAAATGTGGAATCCTTTGATAGGCATATTAATAATGGCAACAGTTTCACACTTTTTTTATTGTCAATAAATCCATTTATTTAACATACTGTATATATATAAACATGCCTGTTTTAGAGGTTACAACAAATACTGGTTGGACATTTTCTGTGGTTTTCAACATTCAAGACAAGTACAAATAGATATAATGTTCTCTTTAATAGTGTAAAGTAAACATTTTCTTTTGCATTGAATTGTAAACAGATCTGTTTTTATGGTAACAAAAATACACAACTTTATTTACAGTGTAAAATTGTACATATGCTAATTGGAGACCATGAATCCATTTACCCCATTTAAAAGATATAACAGTATCTTAAAACTGACCTCGAGAGAAACTGTTAAAAAAACTTCTTTTTTTTTTAAAAATAATTTCTCATTGGTTTACGTGGAGATTGAATTGTTTTTATGAAAGCAACACAATATCCATTGATACTTATAATATTTTCAAGCAATTTCCATAAAATAGCAATTTTAATTGAGAAACAAATGTTTCAGTTGCAGAATATAACATAAAAAGCCCATAATTTAAGACTAAAAATGTCTGCAACTCAAACTTCATAATTGGCAAGATTTTTAGAAAAATACATTACATTCAAGGTATTTTTATTACAACACCTAAACTTAGTCTATCCTACATTCAAGCTAATAAGTTTAAAAAACCGTCTCATTACTTCAAAGCACTATTCAACGCTCACAAAGTTGGTTCAAAAGCATCAACTTGATGCATCGTGTTTGAAAAATGTTCATAGCCTGATGGAAGGTCCAAGTTTTGTGAGGTTGATTCACAATACTTTAAAAACTTCTTTTCGAGAGTTTTTATCTCTTTATTTCGGGAGTTTTTATTTCTTTATTAGAAGAATAAAATAATTATCTGGCTATTATATTTGCCACCCCCTTAATCTGAATTACCAATATTAATAATTATCAATTCTATATATTTAATAAATAAAATTAATAAATCTGGTATGGAAATTCATTTGGGAACATCCCTTTGTATACCAAATAATGGACAATAAGGTTTTACAGACTGCCCGTCAAAGACCATGAATTGAATCACACAGTGAAGTTGTATGAATACAGTATTTAATCTTTTAAGTCAACACAATTAAAGTTTTGTGAACAAATAACGAACTAAAAAACTTTTTGTTTTATACATCAAATCTGTAACTTACTATATAAAATTTGTGTCCATGACTAAAATAGAATGAGCCAACACCATTATTCATATGCGCAATTAATATTGTCAAATTTTTCGTGTCAACACACCGATTACACATTTTTTTCATGAGATAACTGTTAGATTTCTACAGTAACACCATCCATATGCAGATCATTTGCCATCAACACGAATTACATTTACATATAATGATAATTATTTTGATAAACTTTGATTAACAGAAGAGAAAAATAGATACACTAGTAAATGCTGCATCGATATATTCTCTTACCATTACAAGGAATTTATAGATCATGTTCCACTGTACAGATTATTACAGTAAAAAAATTGAGACTGCAGGAGATGAGGACGAAATAATTATAAGGTAGTTTGTGGTGTTCCTGATTTATTTTAAGACCTCTGGCATAAAATTATCAAAAATCTGTACTATCTTAAATGAAGCCCATGAAATAATAAGTACCAATTTTTGTATTAAAAATACTATGTATTTATTTATGTAAACTGCAACACACTGGTGTATTAGGCGCAGTCTCATTTCTGAGGGTTGAAGGTGCTGGGGCTCTTGCATCACTGATCAACAAAGGAGATCACAGAGATCCTTTAAGATTTTAACTATCAAATGTTCATAATATTTTTGTCATGTACTGTATCTTGATAAACTTGGTCATTTGGCAGAAACAAACTTTTCAAATGGGAGATAAATTTTCCACAGAAATAGCTGCAATAAAATGGCTGCTATTTGTGGGGTTGTATATTGAGTTAAGTTCAATTTCTAGTGGGATTTAATTTTAAATGCCATTTTAAACACATTCGCATGTTACATATGGCATATCCAGTTTTATTGGGTGAATGAATCTGAGTAGAAGCACTGTCCTTTCGTAAGTAACTGGCAAACTTTCTCACATAAAGTTTGGAGTCGAGCTCAAACTTGTGTCATACACAATGAGTGGCTATAAGATCACAGTGCAGCCCATGCAGACCAAAGTTCTATTTTTTAAATAATTTGTGCCAAAATCATAATAACATTCTTATAATTAAAGCTTTTAATTTGTTGATGTTCAATTTTTTTTATTGATAGCAACTTTTATAATTAATCTGATGGCACCCCGCTCAAAGCATCAACATCACACCATGGTGTTTCACAAGGAATGTGTTTTCTAGATAAATGCCAATCCCAATTTTTCTTAAAAATAAATACAGAAAAAGTTAAATTTTGACTTGTTCTTATAATGGAAAAATGTTTGTGTTTCTACATATATATTAAACTGCTATATGTGTTTTCCCAATACAATCTATTTTAATTCATTCACCCCTTGAACTTTTACAGTCAATAGCTCTAAGTGTAATTTACATCACCTAATCATTTGCATATGGTTAATTTATCAAAACAAACGGCAGTATTAATGACCAAAATTCCCTTTAATGATAATGAATAAATAAACAACATTACACAAATGCTATAAATCATTTTAATAATAGATAAAATACAATAATTTTAAAAAGATTAAATTCACAATGGTAACTGTAAAACAAATCACAAATCCCTTTTGTCCACTTTTTTTTTATAGTTTTTTGCTTTCTCCATCATTTTATGGAAGCTATTGCAATCAAAACCCGCATAAACCTAATCCCCCTTTTCTCATCTGAATTTTCACTTGTGTCATACATTCATCTCTTTTTATGCTTATTGGTTGGGAGAAAAGAAAACACCTGTGATTTCTCACAATATTTCGTATAAAATGTGGATTGCTTGAAATAATGTTGTTTTTTAAGACATCACAATTTGATATATTTCAATCTTCATTAAAATAAGTAAGTATTCCGCTACAGAGATACGCAGAATAAAAGGTAGAGCTGACCATGGCTTCCAACAGTGAGAAGATATCTTGAGAAGAAAGTAACAAATAATACATGAGGATCTGACACTAGTATCAACACATTACAGGTTATACATGACATCCAGTTTTATTGGTGGACAATGTTTAATTTTTGTACAATTCTAAAATTATGAAAAATCCTAATATACTTTCTTTAAATAAAGTACAACTTACATTATTAAAGAAATATTACAAATTATTTTGTATGAGTCCCTATTTCTTGTAGTAAATTGTCGCCATTAATTGCATGTATATTTCGTATGCTATAAATGAAAGTATCAAATTATCACACAGATCTTTATTTCAAGTAACCCACATTTCATATCCATAGTGAAAGTGACTAGTAATACCTCGTGTACATGTAAAATATTAAACAGAATTCTCAAGACTTATAAAGTACAATTCTTTATACAATTCATATAGATTCATATAATATATATATATAATATAATTTCACATTGTATCAACTAGACACCGACATAATTATATAATTCCAAGAATAGTATTATTTTATCACATCACCGAAGCATGTCATAATAAGAGACAGCGACAAAATATAGAAACATAACCACAAAAGTATTTACATAACAATATATCTTCTTGTTTCCATGGCAACAGTACAAACAATTATTATTAACTAGATTTTTTTTTCTTAATATATATATGATTTCATGTGTCTGTATTTTTACTATTTTTTTTTTAATAATTTATTTTATTACATTACAATGAGAAAAAAAAATTGAAAAAAATATATTTAATAATAATAAAGTTGATTTATCCGACTGATTCACAATGACACAACACAAAATAGATGAAATGTCAAGATGCAAGATTGTGGGGGAAAAAAGGCTTAAATGGTCTTAAAGTTTTTTGTCCATAATTGGCATACTGTTTTGTGCTACATGCTTCTATACTTTCTAATATCAGATCTATTGCAAACTAAGCAGAGCAAAAATTCAGATTTTCAGACCCCAACTTCAATCTTCAAATGTTTTTCAAATTTTTAAACTTGATAAAGGGTAACCCTCCAATACTTTCTGTTGTACTTAGGACTTTTTTTTATTTTACAATATTTTTAGTGTTGTGCAAAATAATTTTCCTTCATGTTGGCTAAATTTGAGCACAAGGTCCTCATATGTATGAACTCTGTAATGTACAACAGGCAAGGTTATGCTTGCAGTAAACTTTAACAGCAAATTAGGCTTCAAGTTTCGGGACATGGTTAACAAGGCGGCAACACTTGCTTACATGTGATAAACAAGCAAAAATTGCCTACATGATGGACAGTTTCATGGCTATGCCATTTTTTTTGAAGGCCATCATTTACGAACATCAATGCAACTAAAATTTGTAAATTTGTCTTATGGACATCAGTTTTGTTGTCTTGTTTACCAATAATAAAACTAGACTTACTTAAGCCATAACTTGAAATGCAGCACTTACGACATTTATAGCAGAAAATTTGCTAGAACAGCACTACATTGTTGCAGTTTGGTAACTCTTAAAAAGCTCGAGTCTAAGCCTCAGAACAATTTCTGCTTATCAGCGTTAGTTATCATTAGATTTATTTTATTAAAAATAAAAAAATTATAAGTACATTTAAAAAAAAAATCTGCATCTTTATAAAACAATGAATATATGAATATAAAATTTGGACCGGAGTATGTTTATGAATTGAAAATACATACTGAAATTTTAAAATTAACATCGACAGATTGACCCAAACAGAAAGTAATGTTACATATTATGCTTTTACATATGTCCATTTTAAATTTGGGCACAACTTCAAAATACAGTACCCAAGTTAACGGTAAAACTGAAATTGAATATTTACAAAGAAAAATTGGTTGCCATTGAAACCACTGATCATGACCGCGATACAAAAAATAAATTAAGCAGTAACCACTAAATCAAATAATATTACAGGTATTGTCAGTACACATGTCCAAAACTATAGTTGAAACTTGAAGTATAAGTCATTCTTAGTGTATATGTTGTTCTATCTCTCGTAATGGAAAATCAAATCAATTGTATATACTACTACCAATGTGGTTATAACACATACAACTACTGTTAAAGTATATATATATGTATCATCATGGTTGCAGAATGTAGCACTTTGGTCGTATATATACTACACTATGGTAGCAGTACAATGGTTGGTAGCTGTATACTCCCACTATGGTTGCAGTAAAAGCACATTGTGGTTGCAACATAGCATAAATCACTGTGTTTACAACATATACCACTGTGGTAGTTGTGTACCCCCACTATGGTTGCAGTTAAAAAAGACATTGTGGTTGCAACATAGCAATACCACTGTGGTTGTAACATATACCACTGTGGTAAATTTATTTATTTTTTCATTTATTTATTTGTAAATTATTTTCATTTATTTATTTGTAAATAGTTTTAATAAATTTTTAACCGTATTTATTTAATATATTTTTGTCATCATCACGTCCATTAATCTTTACGCGCACAAAATGACCTATTCATGTGTCGACGTGCCGTAAAACACCATTCATTCACTGTGGTAATCGTGTACCCCACTATGATTGTAGTACACACCACTGGTTGCATCACATAACATTTTGGTTGTGTTTGCAATATATCCTCTGTTCTTGTAGTACAAAGCAATGTGGTAGTGTATATAGGACTGCAATATTTACCGCTGTGACTGTTGTATAAAATACTGTGCTATGTATCATCATGGTTACAGGATTGGACTTGATTCAACATACTGGTATTTTTCTTGTAAAATAAAGTGACTTTGATTAAAATTATATATGTTGTGATTAGACAACATACCAATATAGTTAATTATTTCTGGACATGTGGATTGACAATACACACTACACAGAACTGAAATTGGTCATGGAAGATACATTAAATTTGGCATTTTGTTTGGCTTTATAAATTAACTATAATGCGGTATACCAAATCAAGGGAACAAAATATAAAGAGGCGACCCCTCCCACCCACCCTGATCAAAAACCCTTCTTTAATAGCAAAACTATGACCCAGCTTTGGCAGGGGACATAGACCCTAAACATATAAATAGTTTACACAACGTATCATTAAAGTTTAATTTACCTCCGTATCATCCTACTGGTTTTGAATCAAATCAACAATAATCTCACTATAATCAAATAAACATCTTATTCATTTTTCTACAATTTCATTCCCTTTATTTTTCAATTAAGCAAATGTAATATTCCCTTTCCATGGACGTCAAGGATTCATTATGTGTCATTACTGTACAACTTGCTATGAGAAGAAGTTATTTATGGGTTTTGAAAAACAATTACATTCAAACCTGTGTAAGCGACCACCTTTATTGAGCAGCCATTTTTCTTAAGCAGCCACATTTGCTATTTCTCATTTCCATGCCCTCAGGGCAAATAAACATGTATTATGCAACAACCTGTTTTAAAGGGTCATTTTTGTTCCTTCCCTTGACTGGCCACTAAATACAGGTTTGACTGTACTATAAGTATTCAAATGTAACACCAGTGTTATTGGTAAAAACTGCCATATATCACAATATAGTTACCCTTAAATCATCGTCAGATACCCACGCGTAATCCATTTCAATACTCTCCATTTATCACCCATGAGAAATTACACAAACTTTGCATCATTTCTACCAAGCCACGATGCAACCATATGATTGGCTCCTTCATGATTTCATTAAGAGAACATTATCCAATCGCAACGTTTCATGCAAACGCCTTTTTGATATGACGTTAACAGTAGCTGTATTTTCTTATGTTCAAATAAAAAAATGCAGAGCTAGCGTAATTTCCTACCGGTGATGGATGGAGAGTATTGGAGTAAACACCCATGGGTATCTGACAATGATTTAAAATACACATAAGTTTTTTTAACACGATCCATGAACCTAAATATCGATCCATGAACCTAAATATCGTAGATACTGAATGAATTTGCAATCATTAACTTTGGCCTCCTCTGCATATATTAAACATGTTAAATAGCATCAGTTATATAAACTATTTAACAGGTTTAACTACATCCAAGCAATCCTTGGTTAATTTTTAACTCATGAGGTTTACAAGTCGACAGAATACTTGGCAACATGAAATGACGCATTTATTGGTAAATCTGTGAATTAAATACAAATCCCAGATACAACTAACCCTCTAAATAAACAATAACAATGCCATGTTTTAAAATGAAAACATGCCCTGTAGAATCAACAAATTAAAAAAAAAATTCACATTTGTCAGAATTCTGAACATATCTTAAAGTTAAAAAGGGTATAACAGTGATTTATAACAATTCCTTTTTAAAAGAAATTTCAAATAAATGTTAATACAGAAACATGCTATAAATAACAACGAAAAAAAAAATGCATGATCAAAATGAATATTTAATGTATACGGAAACAATAAGTTTGTACAAGTGTAAAATATATGTTTAATCAGATCTATGAATTTATGCTGGTCCAAAAATTATTACGAAGATAAGAGAGGAAAAGTAAGCCATTTTTGTTTAAACAATATATTAAATGAACCTTCCATTCAATGAAAGGAATTCCTCTTTCCCATATTTCCACCGTGACCAACTAATAGCTAAACTACCTCTAAAATTTATGTTTAACTTTTAGCATACACAGAAAATAGTCTCCTCTACATGTCTATTTTCACTGTGAATAGAGTGATATGGTGACGCGTACACACAGGTAAAATATACTGATAGCCTGGCTTGAATATCCCAGCTTACACGTGAACGTTCTGGGGCTATCAAATAATCCATTTCCTTACCGACTGAAAACTGTTGTCCCTGGCAACAAAACTGCAAGTTCCAAGCGGCATAAACTTTGTGTAGTCCACAATTCATCTCTTGGCACACATGTATATCCTTACAGTTAATATAACACATCTCTCATGCAGTGGTTCAAAACCCTGTCCCATGACGTGGTTTAAAAAGCGCCATATAAAACATTAACAAGAAAACAAGAATAGCACTGTGATAAATCTTAGTTGTAATGAGAATATACCGGAGTCGTTGTGCCAGCACAAGACGGCCTCTTATCTTGAAATAAACCCGAAATAGAAGAAACTGTAAAAATTAAAAAAAAAATAATAATCACAACAATAATACCCATCTGCAAACTGCGTCATACCTCGTCACCTCGACCACTATTTCCAGACGTGTACGACAGAAACTGTTGAGCTACAAAGGCAAACAACACCGCCACAAACATAAGCCCAGCCACAAATATAGCAGCCAGCTGTTGGTCCGTTAATTGTTTTGCTTCAGACATGTTACCCTCCTCAGTCACTTGTGATAACATGGGTTTGATAGGCTCTGGGCTCGCAGTACAGAAGCTCTGACCCGGACTGAATGCCCCCACAAGTTCAGAGTCATCACTGGCTAGTCTGATTGCACAAATACGAACTTGATAGTCAGTTTTACACTGTAGATTTTCCACACAGAAAGATGTGTCACTGCCCCGGTATACCTGCGCATGAAGAAAAATTGTATCATTTTTGCATAATGGTACTGAAATACGGATAAATATGTAAGAGATGTACTACATGAAATCCAATTTCAACAATTCATAATTGTGAAGTTTATTTTATTAAATTCAACTGGTCATAATTCATGCAAATATCATATGGATTATTTCAGCATTGTACTCGTCCAAAATACTCCAGTACTGCACAAAATAAAATGTGAGTCATAATACAATAAAACTCCCAACATTTTGCAGAAGATTTCAAAGTTCAATACTCTTTGCTGTTCTGTGAGTGCTGGATTTCCACCTTTGCAACTTGTATCCCAATGCCTTTCTTAGGGTTTGTATTAAAAGCTATAATGGACAAAGTCGAGCAAGTAGGTTTTTGTTTTAAACGTATTTATTTTTCATCGACTGTGAAACAAATTTTTACATATTCACACTTTTTCCACTTTTTACATATTCACACAAGTTTTCCTCGATAGAACACTACCTATAGCAGGGAACTGTTCTAAAATGACCCACGAAATAATGATTAAATACATAGACTTGAAAGGAAACCAATTTCCCAGATGAACGGCTCACATAGAGTAACACTTTAAACCTCCTTCATAATAATTCAAATGGTAGCGCCATAAAAGGGTGGGTGGGAGTAAATCAAATTTAAAGTAGTATTTGAATTACATGTTACACCCAGTTAATAACATTCACTTTTTTATTTTTTAAGAAAGTAGGCCAAACGAAATCATCTTTTGAAAGGAATAACTAATTTTCAACATAAAATCTTCTGAAAACTAGGCTCAAGCCATTAACCTCAGTATTGAGGTCTGTGATCTTGAAACAGTGCATGAAAACTCTTGTCTACCTGGGATTCCCAAACTTTAGTTATTAAAATCTGTTTCACGATGAGTTAAAGTATAATAGATCAAACAATTTGTTGGTTTGAATATTTAGTGTCATTTAATGCCATCAAGGGTTAACAGTTGATTAGTTAACCTAACCACTTTTTTTTCAGGGATCCTGGAAGGTTAACCATTACTCAAGCATACCGATCTCTAAAAGTAACTGATAACTTTCCCACATGAATCAGCGGTGAGAGATGAGAGACAATGGGATGCAATGTTGTATATCAATCATCACAAAGATGGGGGGGATCACAACGCCAGGCGGTGATCCAAACTCGCAACCTCTGGATCAGACGTGCTACCTACTGAGCTTACTATGCCTGGAAAGATCAAACGAAGCTGTACCTGTCTATATTCCTGGTCTCTACTCAGCAGCTGTAGAATGTAGACAATGCTGTCATCTCCCATTTGTCGGCACGCCTGCCACTCCACCATACAGCTCGTCAGTTTGATGTGCTCAACCTTAGGAGCTGGAATAAGATTCCATATAAATTGTATTGTATTTTTTGTATTGCCAGTATGGTGTTTAGCGTAATTTTAAACAATATTTCCATCACATAAACATGGTGCCTGCAACCATTTAAATGCTGCCACACGGGAAGTATCTAACCACAGACATGTGACATGACACCTCACCCATTATACCAACACAAAGCTAACTGTCCTCTTAAACGTTGAATGCATAGCGAGAAAGCTCCAATTTCCAACTGGACTGATTGAATGAATATTTAGCATATTGAGGGTCAACAGACTATCAGTTAACCTAACCACTGTTTCCTGGGATCCTGAAGGTTGACCAGTACATGAGCACACCCAATCTCAGCAAGTAACTGATAACTTTCCCACTTGAATCAGAGGTGAGAGATAAATGATAATGAGACGCAATGTCGTACATCAAACATCACCGAAATTGTGGCCGAATGGGGATTTGAACTCACAATCCCTGTCTTGACAGTCAGATGCACTAACGACTGAGCTAATAGTACCCGGCTTTCCCTCTTATGTATAGCCTGTCTGTGTTGGTGGACATTGGCTAATAAGTATTTTGGTATTATTGAAAGAAAATTGTATCATTTTTGTACGTTAATTGAACTTTGTCAAAATACTTTTATAGGGCATATCCTGTTTAATTGATATAGTTCTTACAGATTGCTAGAAATGTCTTACTGTTCAGACAAGCTTAGACGAGTAATCATATTCAGAATTGGCAAACATACAGGTAGAGAAAACAATTTTCATTAAAAATAAAAAAAAATTCTTGTTTTTTTTTATCACATTATCAACTTCAAGCTAATTTGCAGCAGCACGAGTGACAGTAATTTACATCGATTTAAGTTTTTCATTCTGCTCACAGCATCATTATTTGATATATTTTGTAATATTTCAACCAATTTTTAACATTTATATCAATGAAAGGAAGACCTTGTGTTTAGTTTCAAAACTTTACAAAGACTATAATATACCATAACCTCCTGATATAAAACTTTGCATGCACAAAATGATTTATCTTTGTGCCGTTAAGCACCAGTCATTTCTTCATTCATTAATTCCAATATGAAAAATGACCACTTTACCTCTCAAGGCTGGAGGGGGTGCCTTGGTGGTGGAGAATGTGTAGGTTTCCGAGTATGGTCCACTGCCTGCGTCATTGCTGGCGTAAATTCGGAAATCGTAACTTGTCAATTCTGACAGTCGATTCACTTTACAGTTGTATGCTTGACCCTTGTATACCTCCAGGAAACTTAAATGGATGAAAAAATTAAGGACATGGTTTTAAAATAAAAAAAATTTGTGTTATATAACTATTCATTTGTGGTTTTATGACAAAGAGTTGAGAATTACAAGCTAACGTTTGTAGCTAATACATTGTTCATTAGACTTGCATTAGGCATGGAGCATGTTGTCCAGTAGTAGTCCGTCTGGCCCAGGATCAAGGGCTAGTGGGTTTGATCCTCTGCCACGGTTATGTGTGGTGTCCTTGAGCAAAACACTTTATTGGCATATGCTTAGTACTGGTTCTGCGCAGGAAGACTTCAAGCGTGAAATGTCCAAGTTGTAATAACTTGTGAAAATGAATGTAAAATAAATAAGTTTAAATTATGTTAATTAAGTTTTTATATTAAATATATATCATTACAGATACAGCCTTTGTAAATCAGAACAGATAACAGAAACATTATCGTGTTAACAGCGAGATCATTCTTTATACATTTTTATAATTCTGTAGTGAGGTTTATAATCTATATTCCACTTACTTCCCATCCTCACGGTCCATCTCCAGGGTATAGGTGACGAGATCAGTGTTGCGCCCGTCTCCCCATTTAAGCTTGATACTGTTGGGTGCCACCCCACAGCACTCCAGTTTTGGCGGACTTGGGGGTAGTGCCCTTGTGGTGAATTTGACAGCTGAGCTGAATGCTCCTACACCAATACCATTAACAGCCTGGATACGAACCCTAAAATAAAACACACCACAATTTCGATCTAATTATGACTTTGACCTTTCATTGGTTAGTACAAATATTGTTAAAACCAACCTCGCCTCTGTTTTATCAATACTTTCTTAAGTTTTATTAGAATACTTGAAAACTTAACTGATTTTTTTCTGGTTAATCACTTGTTCTTTAATAAATGGCGATGAAACCATATGCAGTTTTTCTGAACCCAGTCTAAAACCATGATCACTCAGATGCTTTTCTCCAATTTAAGTTTTTGAGTACCTGTCTATACACTTCTGTTTCACCAACAATTCAAAGATTAAATTCAGCATCATGAAAAATTAAATCTAAATAAAACTTCCAAGTGATAAGGTTACAAGACTGGTTCCAAATACATAGAATTTGCATTGTTGTATTATTCAAAATAATCTCAGAATAGATATTTAACCAGTCAAAATATAATTAAGATTTTAGGTGTACAAGTAAATATTTTGGTGAAAGCCAGGTCACCTCAAAAATCTTTATTACTCTTTAAGCTCTGTTTACATGTAATTCATTTCAACATTTTCAACAAAGTGTGGTAATGCCGCATATTTAATTGACATTTATCTGTGATAAGTCAGTGGCTGAAGTACAGAAGATAAATGGGACATTTGTTTTTGTTATCATCAAGTCACTTCACTTTTGTTGATCAACATTCACTTTTGAGAACTGTCAAAGGTTATTAACAAACATGATCAATCTGTGACGGGAAACACCAACATATTAAAGTACATATTTAAATTCAGTTTTATACTTAAAGGGGATTAATCATGGTTTTTCAAAATTTTAAAATTGGCTATAAATATTTTTTCCAATATATCATGCCTATATATACTTGCTGACCCCATATTGCCAAAAGGATATCTATTTAAACATGCCAAAATAATATATTGAAATTGATATTCCTAAATGAAAATGATTTCATCTTAAAAAGAGTCCAAATGATGATGTGATGGTCGTCTAGTAGTATTCAAGTGCTGTCTATTTGTTGTTGTTTATTTCCTTAACTGTAGAGACAGACCTATTCTGTTTAACCTAAAGTCAATACTACATACTAGATAAATGTTTTGGAATACAGCAAAGTAAAGGCCAACTTTTAAGAAATTTATTTTGTTTGAAGAAAGATGCCATAACCAAACTTAATTTGGCAGATTTCTGAAATGATGTCTAAAATTTGAGAAAAAAAAATAATGAGGGGAGTGGGGTACAACTTCAATTTTTTAAGACATAAAATTTATAAATACAAAAATACAATCTTCCAAGCCAACATCCTGAAGTTGTTGACAAAACACTTGCTTGTCTTGACCGAGTGACCCAAGACGCCGTCTCAGGAACGCTTACCTCCAACTGCTAAGGTCATAGGTTCGAGTCCCACTCTCTCAAACATCTTTATGTAAGAAAGTTTGCTAGCTACTTGCGGAAGAATGGTAGTTCTACTCAGATTCATTCTGCTCGAGGACTTCCTCCACCAATAATGCTAGATACACCATATATTACCTGAAATGTGCTGAAAATGGCATCAAACCCCATTAAACACAAATAAAAATACACTTACTTGTAAGTTGTTTCTGGCGTTAAATCCTCTATAGTGTATTCCGTGACTGCACTAATGTATATCAATTGTTTATCACCAATGTCTATATTGTATGCGTATATCTCACTGCCATTATTGTGAGGTTCCTTCCATTGCACATGCACACTATTTGCCGCAGGACTAGCGCGAATTGAGACCACAGAAGACGGGCTAGAGGGCGGGGTCATACATGTGGCCACGGGGCTGTAGAGCCCCGCCCCTGCACTGTTTATTGCTTGGACCCTAAATGTGTATAACGTTGCTGGGCTTAAACCCTTAACCTCAAAACTTGTATTTGGACCATAGTAAAGCTGCAAGATATAAACATCATTATGTAGTCATGTGAATGTAATGAAAACAATACAAGTAGTTTAACGCTTTATACAGATACAATATAATGTGATTTAATAGAAATTTCATAAAGATTTATGTGCAAATTTAACAGTATGAATGGAATATTAAGCTTCATTTTTATGCCATCGAGGGCTAACAGACTATCGGTTAACCTAACCACTGTTTCCTTGGATCCTGATAGGTTAAAACGTAGTTGAGCACACCCAATCTCTGCAAGTAATTGATAACTTTCCCACTTGAATCAGTGGTGAGAAACAAATGATGAGATGCAATGTCTTTTATGAATCATCACGGAGACTGGTGCGGGGCAGGAATTTGAACTCACGACCCCTGGATTGCTAGTCAGACGCGTTACAGACTAAGCTAATCGGCTGATTATTACAGAAATATCACAAGCAGCTGCTTGCTAGTTCAGCATTAATAATGCTTCATTAGCTTAAAACAAATCAAATTTTCATTAAATATTTCTTAGGAAAGATGAATACAAATACAAGCTTTTCTTGACAGGATAGTAGCTTTTTGTAGCTGCACTTTTTGTTCACAATTTAACCTTCTGTCAATCGTAGTCTTAGTTAACATTTAACAATGATCCTCGAGTTAATCGATCAGCTGTCTCATCACGAGTATCTGGAAGCTTTGATGCTCAAGTCAACAAAACCAAAATAGAAACACTTTTTTAATGTCAGTGAATTAATTATTACAACTGTATCGAAGAAAATGAAGTTTTCTAAAAAAAGTGTAGTTATATTGTAGATATTGAATTTATTTATACATATATAATGTTGTATGGTGTTAAGTGTCTTTTTCAAAAAAATTGTTGTTATATCGTGACGGAGTCATCTTGAGATAGTATTCTGAGCGCTGCCACACTGGAGTTTTATACATAGTATAATACCCCACTCAGTCACTGACACCGGGTCGACCAGATCCAGACTAAACACTGAGCTCCAGGCAAGGAAGCTTTTAATACTTTTCAAGTCTTGATATGACCTGGCCGCTGCAGTCTTTGTACACAGATGCCATTTGGATGTTTGAAAAGTTACAAGATAAGAAAAAACCTAGGAAGCATGCAACTTTGTTTAATACTTAAAATGTATCTGTCAACATGAATGCCTTGCTATAGATTCTTCAGATGGCTGGGCATAAAAAGATAATAATTTGTATTTAACATTTTTAATTGATATAAATAACACTGACCTGTGAGAAATCTTGGTCTGTTTTTAACTGCCACTCTAGTCGGTAATCTGTTATTGTAGCACCATTGTTAACTGGCCCCTCCCACGTTACCAAGGCACTGTGGGCAGACCGACATGTACACACGGGCATCTTGGGCGGGTCAGGTACCCCAGCACCACTCACTACTTCTAGAGGCTCAGACCAGGGACCACCCTGAATTGTAAATGGAATATACTATGTCCAGTCCAAACAATAATGTGCAATGATTTAAATCAGAGCTCTGACCTGGGACCAATGTAAATTGAAAATGGAATATAAAATTATTATGAGCAAACCCAGGACCTCAGCAATGAGAAGTAAATGATCATTAGACAAAACACCCTACTCACCTTGGCCAAATAAATAAATGGAGAAACAAACAACTCAAAATGAATCTTAATACACCACTGTCTTTGTTTTGACTTAACTTGTGTGGTTCTTGGTATGAAGAGAATCACTGTCGATCTCTGCAGAAGGGAAGGCCTCCTCCAAATGGGTGTCATGTCCATTTAGTCTTTTTTTGTCATGTTCATTACTATGGTTCAATTACCAACCCCTGTGTGATTCCAGGGAGCAATGAGTGATGGCAAGAATAGGATCACTGTGACTCATGCATGTAGTAAGAAGCGACAATTTGAGTAATACGATAGAATTTGATGAAACTTTCCAGGTATCAAGGTTCTGCATATTTGTTGATATGATTTTTTAATATGTATGCAAATTTGTTGCTTTTGTGCATGTAAAATGAACCTGGAATCTTCCTTCCTGTTGGCATCGATTGATTGATTGGTTGATTGAATATTTAGCGTCATTTTTATGCCATCAAAGGCTAACAGATGATCACTTAACCTAACCACTGTTTCCTGGGATTAACCAGTACTCGAGCACATCCCGTCTCCGCAAGTAACTGATAACTTTCCCACTTTAATCAGTGGTGACAGACCAATGATAATGAGACACAATGTCGTATAACAATCATCACGGAGACTGTTGCCGGGCAGGGGATTCAAACTCACCACCCCTTGATTGACAGAGCTAATCGGGCGCGGCTGTTGGCATCGATTAACCTACAATGTGTTGGTACACTGTAAAACCCCATTCATTCACTGTTTTGACCCAGTTATAAAAATTATCCCAAAATAAGTTTCGACATTATTACAGAACAACTTATTAAATGGTTGACATTATTCTATCAAAAAACAACTCACCCCAGCTCTGTTAAATGCTCTGACTTGGAAGAGGTAAGGACGGCCTGGTGACAGTCCTGCTACTATACAGTCCAGATCTCGACCTTTGTACACCTCGCGACTTGTGTTATCAGGCTGGATCATTTGAGCAGTGAACTCTGTTACTTGGGATCCACCGTTATATTCTGGGTATGCTATGAAAAGAATCAAATTAAACATTTTAATTTCAATGTACTTCTTTTTAATTTCAATGTACTTCTCAGAATAACATAGGAGTAATAGGTAAAATATTACAAAGATGTGTTTAGTTCACTTCTTATATTTTCAGCCACATTATTCTAACCACTGCCATGTGTAGCTGCACGTCACCGACACCTGGTATGATGCCCCATGTAGTCACAGACAAGTCCTAGAACTATCCTCCAATGATGAATGAGCATTTAGTAACATCTACCATGTATCTGCTATGATATGAGATTTTTGTACGAAAATAGGCGACATCAAAAGAAGTTTGATTAACGCAAATTTATTCTAAATTCTTAAAAGGAATATTATTTAAAAAGCTTTCGAAAATTTTAGGACGATATCAGGAACTCACTAATGATTTTTGTAATGTTTTTTTATAGTAAAATAAAACTTAATGCCGAAACTTATGACCAATAGTGAAACAGCCCCCAGATGGGGATCAAACCATTGACTTTCTACATGCAATCCAGGGGTTGGAAATTCAAATCCCTGTGCGGTCACAATCTCCGTGATGATTGATATATGGCATTGCATCTCATAACCATTCAACTCTTATCACAGATTCAAGCAGAAAAATTATCAGTTACTTGCGAAGATGGGTGTCTGTGGAAATATTACAGCTCTACAATGCTGGTCTAATGATAAGCAGTGAGGGAAGTAGCACAACTATAAATAACTGAAGAAGGTAGACTCACCCCATCTTACATGACACACAGTGAGGGAAGTAGCACAACTATAAATAACTGAAGAAGGTAGACTCACCCCATCTTACATGATACACAGTGAGGGAAGTAACACAGCTATAAATAGCTGAAGAAGGTAGACTCACCCCATCTTACATGATACAAAGTGAGGGAAGTAGCACAACTATAAATAACTGAAGAAGGTAGACTCACCCCATCTCAAATGAAGAGATGTGGCTTTTGGCTTGCCCTGGAGTTTGGGTGCTGAACACTGGCCTGGTGGTACTGCTTGGGTCACTGCTGCACATACTTCAGAAAACTGTAATCAAATATAAAAAACATCATTCCAGATTTGTGGATGGAATATCATTTCCAATTAAATCTAAAAAAATTCAGATTCAATATATTCTAATTCATTTTTAAATCAAATCCACGTGTTTGTATTTTTACTTTCAAAATCAAAAGAAAGATTGTTTGATCCCTGTCGAAGACCTGTTAGGCGCCCCGGAGTAATCCACGTATGCCCCATTATGCTCAGTATTTGTTCCAACCAGTAAGACATTGAATTTCTAAGAACTTAATTAATTTATACTCGTTTATTTTACCTCAATTAAGAAGAAAATTTAGAGCTAATATAAACTGTCTCGAGTCCGCTTCCTGGATAGAACCAGAACTGTGTGATTTTTTTGAGAGGCATCCGGTCAAGCTGGGGATCAAACATGCAACCTCTCACATGAACAGCCAGCACTTTATCCACTACAGAACTTGTTTCACAATCAATGTAAAATGCGATTTAAATTATACAACAACTTACATCACTGCGGCCTCCTATACTACATGCTGCTACCCGTACCCTGTATGTATGGCCTGGTATCAGTCTATCACAGGTGTGCTCTCTCTCTGTGCCTTCATACATTGTTTCATAACCTGCAACATAGAAACAAACTTAAAAATCCATCCGATCTTAGTAATTTTCTATATCACACAACAGACAGATGCCTGAATGTAGCTCAATCATTTCCAGTGTGAAACCTGTGTAAAAAAACTACCTTTTTTTGGCAAAGACTGCAATTTCAGCAGTCCTGTTTACTGTATATAGTGCACCCAGTTGTATGTATTAATGTATTATTACATCAGCAGAAAATAGTGGTAATGCCCAAAAATTATTAGGGTTACTGTATCTCTATGGTTACTGATGAAATAAACAGTCAAATCTGTCTTGGGCAACCAGGGACAAAAAATACTTTTTCAGACGGATTGCTGCTTAATACAGGTTAATTTGCATTGAAAGCATAGAAATGGGAAACAGCAAATGTGGTTGCTTAAAAGAGGTGACCCCTTACACCTTAATAAATTCTTGTGCGAACCATTGCTGCAGTACCAAAATGAGGTGCTCAATGCCAATTATTGTATACCCCCAAATAAATGCCCCTGTGGAGAGGGGGGAGGGGTTATTTGGGCTAAAAAATGGAATTAAAATTTATTATGAAGTGTGTGTAAATGCCATCAGTAAGAAGACATTTATTCAACTTTAAAATGTTTAAAGTAGGCTAGTATTAACTTCCAGAGCGTTGAGTCATTTTGTTTTCCATAAAAATGTGCAGGGGCGTTTGTTCCGGTTTATATGATTTACAATTTTTAATTTGAATCAAATAAACTTGTGTAATCATTCGTCTCTCACTGCTGATGCAAGTGGGAAAGTTATCAGTTATTTGCTGAGATGGGGGTGTGCTTGAGTGCTGGTTAACATTCTTTGATCCCAGGACACAGTGGTTAGATTAACTGATTGTCTGTAAGCCCTCAATGGCATAACAATGATACTAAATATTCAATCAATTAATCAATCTACCATGTGACGATACATTACAAACTATTCAGGGTCAGATTAAAAAAAATTTAATTCTAAAATACTTTCTATTTCTACATTTATTTTAATCTGTTGTACTGGTAACTATAGCAACAACAACAATAAACAGAAGCAACATTCACAGAACACAAACTCAGCAGGGTAGGTAGGGGATGGGGTGGGTGGTGGTAAATGACAATTTATTTCACAAAATAAATATATGTACCAGCTATAAGTGTACCTGTATACCATAATTATGGATAAGAAGATGCTTTTTCATATTTTTTCCAATATAAAATTCCTTATTAACTGTTTAGATTCAAATTATAGCTTTGCAAAAAATTTCAATGACAAAGGAAAATTGATCCCTAAGGCCATAATAAATGAATTACTAGATTATAATCCCCGCCTGCCCCCTAATATTCATTCCACACTACCTATTTTCTTTTCATAAAAAAAAATAATAATATTTAATAATAAAAAAAAATCAAAACAATTAAGGTAGGAATATCATTGAAACAGATATCCAGGACTAATAATTAATTTTAATTTTCGCTATAATTCTATTTTTATTATTCTTTTTTTTTTTTACATTTTTGAAAGATTTATTACACAGTTGGGGCATAATGAAGTGTAATATAAGTACAAGTTTGAAATAGTCAAAAGTAATTACTGTTTCCACTCACGTTTAGTGCACATATTTTTTTTTCAACCTTTAAAAAGGGTTGCGCATTATAAACAAGTACAAAAGATTTTTAAAAATACTTTGAAGGTAGTTTCTTGTATTATTCAAATTCAGTTCATATTCATTATATATGTAGTAAAAATTGTCAAAAAAATCAAGAAATATAGGTCTTTCATAATGGCTGTGAAGATTTTCAAAATTTCAAAATATTGATGCGAGTTTTATACCTAAACGAGAGATTTATTTTCATCCCAAGATTAAGGTCTTAGTACATGGATGCTGGCTATACATGAGTGCGGACTAAACAGGAGTGCCCACTATACACAAGTGCTGGCTATACACGAGTGCGCATTATACACGAGTGCGAGCTATACACAAGTACGCGCTATCCATGTCAGTATTATATGTCAGTATCATATTAACTGTAATGTGTCAAAACATTGAACAGTGCTTCAGTTCAATTGAATATAGTTGTTTAGCTTCATTTTTATGCGATTGAGTGCTAACAGATGATCAGTTAACCTAACCACTGTTTCCTGGGATCATGAAAGGTTAACCAGTACTCAAGCACACCCAATCTCTGCAGATAACTGGTAACTTTCCCATTAAAATCAGCTGTGGAAGACAAATAAATCAGACATAATTTCTTATATCAATCATCACTGAGACTTTGCTGGGCAGGGATTCGAACTCACAACCCCTGGATTGATAGTCAGACATCTGCCTGGCTGTTCAGTTCAAGGAATATTTTAAAAGAATTCTCACATCTCTGTTATGTAAGGAATGGGCAGAGAAAGCCATCTGGGTTTGAAGTTGTCAATAGTCATAAATAAAACATAATAAAAGCATCATCTTAAACAACATAATTATAAAACAACATAATTATAAAACAAGGTCCCCAATATTACATATCCTGGTTCCCCAATGTCAAGTGTACACAAAACTAGCAAATTTGCCATCATTTAGGAACGTCAGCATTAAAATATTCATATTATACAAGTTCAGCATAACTAAGGAAATAAAGCAGTGTTGCTTATTGACCGATACAATATTAGTGAAGTGATCTAAAAATATTTAGAAGTAAATAAATAAGCATTAAAATCTAACATACAAAAAGCTCGCAAAATGGCGGCCATCACCCCCACTTTAATGCTTTATATAAAATTGTTATTGTCTAATTCAACAAAATCTGTTGTGATTGATGTACACTATAATATTATGCCAAGTAAAACAGTCGGGAAACAGAATGTCTGCAGGTATCTTACTGCTACAAAGGTAATTAAAGCATACATAGTAATTATGGAAGGCAACTTTGCAAGTTTCCTAAATTAACTATAATTCTGGTATCCTGTTTATGTTCTGCAACCATACATTGCAGGATTCCCAAATTGACTATAAAACTGGTATCCTGCTCATGTTCTGCAACCATACATTGCAGGATTCCCAAATTGACTATAAAACTGGTATCCTGTTCATGTTTTGCAACCATACACTGCAAGATTCCCAAATTTAACTATAAAACTGGTATCCTGTTCATGTTCTGCAACCATACATTGAAGGATTCCCAAATTAACTATAAAACTGGTATCCTGTTTATGTTCTGCATCCATACATTGCAGGATTCCCAAATTGACTATAAAACTGGTATCCTGTTCATGTTCTGCAACCATAAACTGCAGGATTCTCAAATTGACTATAAAACTGGTATCCTGCTCATGTTCTGCAACCATACATTGCAGGATTCCCAAATTAACTATAAAACTGGTATCCTGTTCATGTTCTGCAACCATACATTGCAGGATTCCCAAATTAACAATAAAACTGGTATCCTGTTCATGTTCTGCAACCATACATTGCAAGATTCCCAAATTAACTATAAAACTGGTATCCTGTTCATGTTCTGCAACCATACGTTGAAGGATTCCCAAATTAACTATAAAACTGGTATCCTGTTTATGTTCTGCATCCATACATTGCAGGATTCCCAAATTAACAATAAAACTGGTATCCTGTTCATGTTCTGCAACCATACATTAAGGGATTCCAAAATTAAATATAGAACTGGTATCCTTATCAAATTCTGAGAAACAGACTCTGCTGGCTTGATAAACTGTTCTATGACTGGTTGATAGCTCTGATCTTTGATTGGTTAAGAAAATAGGTCAAGAAAGAGCTTTTTCTATTCAGTATTTTTTTAAAATATTAAATGGAAGTTAAATCTGCAAATTTTGGTTGAATGTGAAACCAATACGAACACTTACCATTTTCAACTATTGTAAAAGTGGTACGATATCGGGTGGGGAAGGGTTACCGAGAAGATGTACAAACAAAACTTCTATGCAATATGCAACTACATGATAATTGAATTTACCCAAAATAATGGCTAACTTAATTAAATATGATATTTTCTGACAGTGTATGATATTAATTGCCATGCACCTAACCAATATAACAATATACATCATGGTCACCAACAAAGGAAACAATATTTATTCAATTTATTTTCTGGAATAATTTCACACACTTGTTATGTTTTTACCTGGTCCTATTATGAAAGCAAGATGAATAATAACAAAGACAATGAGAATAACACAATATACTAAGTTCGGCTAAAACCAACTAATGGATGCCTCGTTTTATTGTAACATGAATTTTAATTGGCTGATCTAAGCCAAACTCCTTTCAGTATAAATAAGTTTTATAATCTCAGGTATGACTGTTAAATAGCCAGCAGTTACAAAGTATCTGGGACTTCTCTAATAGAAATATTTTAATAAACACTCATCTTATTACTGTCAGTGATACAAGCCCTGACAGTTCAGTCGATAGTACACCTGACTATCAATGCAGAGGTTGAGAATTCGAATCCCCAGTCACATTATCGGTGATGATTGATATATGACATTGCGTCTCATTTTAATATCATTTGTCTCTCAAAGAGGGTTCAATTGGGAAAGTTATAAGTTACTTGCGTAGATATTGTTTACTCGAGCATAATGGTTAACCTTTCAGGCTCCAAGGAAAGAGCGGTTAGGTCAACAGATGGTCTGTTAGCCCTAAATGACATAAAAATGATGTTCAATACTCAATAAATAAATATAGTTTTAATTAGAGAACAACCACAGCAGTCACTTTGGATCATGAAGGATAATTTTTTTGCAAAAAACATTGGGTACCATAACCACATTATAAACAGTTTGTCCACCTTTATTAAAATGCCAGTTGTATTCTAGGCAAATCCCTGAAGGAGCAGTACTTGGATGATGGTGGAAAACTACATTCTGATTTAGGAAAAAAATAATCAAAATATGGTAACAAAATCAGACAATCTGGGCAATACTAGAATTGTTTAAAATAAGTTTATTTTTTTGTTTATAAATATAAAGGATATTTGATTGTTTTTGGTGAAAGATCGAATCATATTTCATCAAGTGTTAACCAAAAGTCATATTCTCACAAGTGACTTGTCTATAACAACCCTCACAATACGTAGCATCACCTTATGCAGCATTTTAGTTACGGGTCACATAGTAAATAAGGTGTAATGTGTAATGACATATGTAACAACCCTCACAACATTTAGCATTATATTGGGCATATTCTAGTCTCAAATCACACAGTCATTAACTTGTAATGTGTAATGACATGTAACAACCCTCACAAACACTTAGCATCATCTTAGGCAGTATTCTAGTCTTGGGTCACACAGTTAATAAGGTGTACTGTGTAATGACATATGTAACAACCCTCACAACACTATGCATCGTCTTGGGCAGTATTCTTGTCTCGGGTCATTCAGTCAATAAGGTGCAATGTGTAATGACATATGCAACAACCCTCACATCCCTTAGCATCGTCTTAAGCAGTATTCTAGTCACAATGATTTCAAAGAGTATGAAATAATAATAATAATAATAATAATAGCATTGAATCAAACCATAAATAATTCCCTGAGAAATATCTATAATTCATCAAAAAGCATAAAATAAAATTGTATTAAGAAAACTTCACATGTATACCTTTTCCATCATCCAATTCAACGATGTATTTTGTAATTTCTGCACCACCTTCGTCCTTGGGTGGATCTAGAACAAACACAAAACTATCATAATAAAAATAAATTTCTAAAAATATAACTTATTTAAACTAGAAATCATTTTCCAAGAACAAAACATTATTTGATTATATTCAAAGTTTGTGATGCATTTTTAACTGTGTTTCAGTTATTTAATGGTGGTCTGTTCCTGGTATCCACTGGGTGGGTAACCAGTATCAGACACACCTGACCTCTGCAAGTCAAACGTTGGGTATTTCCCCACATATTTAGACACAGGAGACTCATGGCTGATGAACAAAGTTAAAAACCAATCAAACCAGAAACTGTGGAGACAGAATTCAATGAGGCTCGTTTCTGACTGAGCTAGCTGGGTTGCATTTCACAAAAAAACTTTCGCTAAAAATAGGTCTTAAACGTAAAGTTAGTCTTGTTCATGATATTTTAAATATTAATCCAGATTAAGCCAACCTCAGATTGAATATTTCATAAAAAATACAATCTTAAATTCGTGTGGCTGACCATGAAAAATATTGTGAAAGTTTACAACAGATTTCTATCACAAGATTTTTTGTGAAATGCAACCCTGGTCATTAGTCGAATAAATGAATTGTGTGGAGTGCATGGTCCAGTGGTAGATCATCAAACCCAGGATTGGAGGGTTGTGGGTTTGATTCGCACGACTCTGTGTGGTGTCCTTGAGTAAGACATTTTCTGCATATGCTTAGTACTGGTTCTACCTAAGAAGATTTTGATCATGATTTGTACAAGTTATAATAACTTGTTTTACAATCAAAGTAAAAAAAAAAAAATAAATAAATATTAAAAAAACAATATCAATTAATTGACAAGAAAAAGACCTGTACAGGTAAAATCATAGCCATCAGTAACACAACACTCAATGATTTGTTAATTTGTTTATTTAGTTTCTGTTATCATGTTATCACTTTATTTCCAGCCATATCATTCATTTCTTCACTATTAACCCTTTACTCCATAGATACGCGTTTTCCCGCACCAATCACAGAAAGCCTTTGAAAACAGTGTAGGAAGAGTTCAGATTGCTCGTAACGAGCAATCTGAACACTTCCTGCACTGTTTTCCACTCTGTCAGTTAATATAAACATAGTTCACCCATTGCTGATACGTGGTGAATTAATGCTTTCAATATAAGAGGTGTCCAAAGGCGTCTATATGAAGTAAAGGGTTAAAACAAATTTAATTTCAATTTCAAAGTTTTGTTTTGTCCTCCACTCCGCTATTAAGGAAGTATGATCATCTACTACAAGGCCGTCCTTAAAAAATATATTGTTTGCCATGCTCCTACCTACTCATTCAAAATTGCAGCTACCCAAACTTTTTTATTGACTTTCAAAGCATTTAATTGTTTTTTATGATTTTTGTCAATTTTCCTTTAAAAATGACTATACATAATCAAAATGTGGCCCAAAAAACAAATTAGCTATCTTACTTCCCACATGAAAAATACTTGGTTGGAGCAGAGCAAGCTTATTTATTTTTCTTTTTGGATAGCCCAATGAATATTTAATATTTACCCCAAGTAATTCTGAACACATGTGCATGGATCTTGCCCTTGATTTGTGGTTTACCGGGTGGGTCTGGTTTCGCAGGGGAGGTTTTATATGCCACGGTCTCACTCCACTTGCTGACACCTTCATCATTTTTTGCAGCTAACTGTAAATGGTACGAGTATAAACACATTTAATGTCAGTATGAAATACTTTAGTTACCCATACCCTTATATTATCATGTAACAAATAAAACACACTTAAAATACAGAAAATATGACATGAACCTATTCAATTTCAATGGCCACTTTTTCTCCGTCCCTTGACAGGTTGCTTAAGACAGGTTTGACTATATGCAGTTATGTCCCGGATAAGCATTCAATTATATTCCAGCAATTTTATCTCGCAGCAATCTAACATACCAAATTTTATATGATGGCATCAAGTTCTTTCTTTCAAGAATACACACTTAGACTGTCTGTATACCATTCATTAGAGCACGATCAGAAAGTTCACTCGTAGCTTCATCTGTATAAGAATGAAGACTTACAAACAGAACACCTGTTCTCAACAAGCCGTCTTATAAAAATTCCTCCATATATTTTTTTATGTAATAATGCCAGAAGTCAGTAAACTATAGCATAAAACCTTCACTCAGTAGGGGCATCTAAGAAACTTCATTCAATACCTGATACTTAGGTGAAGAGTTTCAGAAAGAGGTTCAATTGTTATTCTTCCTTATACTCAAGTCTATGTACTGTCAGACTGAATGCATTTCCTGTGTGGCATAATTTCACCTACTGAGAGTAAGTGAGATAGTCATAAACAGACAAGTGGAATAAAGGCTTATCTCACTTTATAGATTAAAATACAACAAAGTGGTTGGTGTGCATTTATTTAAGTTATTGTATATAATATAGTTCAAGGTTTAGTGAGCAATTTATCCGGAATACACGATCTTTATTAATTATGAGAAATATGTAACTGGCATTAAAGGATGGATGGATGGATGGATGGATGGATGGATGGATGGATGGATGGATGGATGGATGGATGGATGGATGAACGGATGGATGGATGGACGAACAGACAAATTGAAGAACTTGTTAAAGAAAAAAAGAAAGATCACTTAAGGAACAAAAGACTTAAGCTGCTTCTAACCTTAATCTTCTTTCCTCTCAAGTCACACACCTCCAACCACCCAAGCTACTGAATGTGTGTGCAGACAGACAAATAGACAGACAAACCTACATCCACACTGAATGAAACTTATATGATACCTAAGGTACTGCAGACAGACTGACCAACCGATCGATCTACCATAGACAGACAGACAGACAGACAGCAGACAGACAGACAGACAGACAGACAGACAGACAGACAGACAGACAGACAGACAGACAGACAGACAGACAGACAGACAGACAGACAGACAGACAGACAGACAGACAGACAGACAGACAGACAGACAGACAGACAGACAGACAGACAGACAGACAGACAGACAGACAGACAGACAGACAGACAGACAGACTTTTCAAACAATAATCTCCCAGTACAATACACATATCTTAATGCATTAGACACATTTTCTACATCACCCAATTTTTTATTAAATAAATAAAACAACAAAATGTCTATCTGATTTTGTTGTTAAAATTCAAATATTAATACACAATATCACTCTGTGCTAGTTTCTGATTATTATCTAAGAGACATTCTGAATCTATTTCTATTTATTTTGACATTTTCAGCATAAAGCAACGGTTCTTAGTGTGCAACATAAAACATTTAGCACAACATGCTTTTAATTACAAGAGGCATTAATTTTGAACATTAAAGATTTCACACAACTTATCCATTAAACAAGAATTGATGTAAAACATTTTATTTTACTTTGGTATTTAAGTGTAATTTAGATTACAAGGCCAGGGTCACAGAAAACCTGCTGACTGTCAGTAAAATATAACATGGGCCAAAATATGGTTATATAACAATTTAATTTTAGCAGAAGCTGTAGGACATTAAATTAACAATGATCTAACTGTACATGTTGAATTTGTGTTTTTAGTGTTTGCTCTCTTAGACTGGTCTTTAAATTGCAGAGATTTTCAAATTTTGTGGATATTTCATTACATAATTTCTAACGGTAAATGAAATTTAGCCTTCAAGTGATTCTGAGACTGGTCTTTAAATTGCAGAGATTTTCAAATTTTGTGGATATTTCATTACATAATTTCTAACGGTAAATGAAATTTAGCCTTCAAGTGATTCTGAGTCCAACTCAAGTGTGCACGAGTCATTCTTTCTTCTTGAAAAATAGGTCACTTCTCCAAATATTGTGATAAAGCCTGCGATTATAGAAACATCATATGTGAACATGTTTGTATCAATGTGCAGGAAATAAATTAAGTAAATATGCAAAATATGTTCTAAAAATATCACAGCCCCATAAACATACCAAGGAGAGACGTGGTAATTATGCAGGAAATACGTTTAATAATTCTAAACCATTTTTTTTTCTTCACCATTTTGGGAAAATGACCCATACCCTTTGAACTGGGAATTTTAGCGGTGTTTTCATTAACATTGGGAAAACTTTTGCATTAAATATATTTGTTTAACTTCATAAAAATGCATACACTTGCTTCTCTGGCCATTTAATTAAAGAATCAAATGGGGAAAACTTTGTTTATTTTATCAAGGAATTATGGCAAGTTTCAATTTACAATTATTGAAGCTTTCAACTGGGAATTTTTACCACTCAATTAGGAAAAAATGATATTATTTGCCATTAGGAATATGACCCAATAACATCTGTAACAATGGCCGAAGAAAACACTGCTGAACACACAAAACAGAGAGCAAACCCTAAAACAGCTAAAGGTTATGGTATATAAGAGGCAATTTTAACAATTGAGAAACCCGGGTCATTCACTATCTCTCCCTTCCTCCCAGTTTCATGACTGTTAATATTACACTTGATAGCCTTCAAAGTAGAAATGTGGAGTGAATGGTCCAGTGGTAGAGCACTGAATCCATGATCTAAGAGTTGCGGATTCGATCCTCCGCCATGGTTATGTGTGGTGTCCTTGAGCAGGACACATCTTCCACATATGCTTAGTACCTGTTTTACCAAGGAAGACATCAAGCATGATTTGTCGAAGTTGTAATAACTTGTTTCACAATCAAAGTAAAAGAAATAAGTTAAAACCTAAGTAGAAATAAAAAGTGAATTGTTTGCAGAGACAAGGCTGCCCTTCAGATGTTTTACCATAAACTTAAATGTTATCATCACAAATGTGAAAACTTGAAATATGTTTACATGTATAAGACCTGTATGTAGTCAGTGCGAGGGTATTATTGTTCTGTGAGGTTTTAAATGCCACCGTAAAAATATTCCAGACACATTATGACAAGTGTTTATATGAGATGGTATTGAAGTGTTGTGCATGTATTGTACTGTAAACACCTGATACCCCAAACACTCACAATGTATCAACATAAGGTTTGCTAGAATAACATGTATCATCTAAATGCAACAAATAAAGTGTCTTTTGAATCGAGTAGGGACTAAACAAAAACAGTTATCTGTATTTGAGAAGAATGCTTCACCACTGAGCCATTGCTGAGGTGATTGGACTTAATAAAACAAGCATTTTAAAAGGAATTTTACCGTAACTATTCATTAATCAATGTTTTCGTTGGAGCACATTTCCTGTATTTTGATGCAAATCAAGTTAGTTCCTTACTTCCCTACTGTGACTAATCTGAATAAAAAAGGACAGAACTTCGAACTTACCCTGAATTTATATTCTTTATTTCTACGCAAGTTCCCTATCCTATGGGAGAGAAGTGGACCATTATATACCGGTATGAACCCGTGGCCCTGAAATGAAACATTTTCAAATGTGCCAAAGGTTAAACATAACAAGAGGATATAAAAACAACATATATTTGTATGATTAAGTATTTATTTTATGATAAAAAAGAAGTGAGTTAATCAGTTAAACTAATTCAACTCCCATCAAGTTTCGGCAGCAAATTATTTTGAGAGTAATAATGCGGTGTAATTTTTCAAATAAAAATAAAATTAACTAGAAATGAATGCCCCCGTTATTCATCGGAAACTATCTTTTTACAGAAAATTAAGTTGAATAGAGGCTATAAACAGGGCTAGAAATTTCTTATAAAAGCTACTCGTCCCCATTCCAACATTTTTAATAGAATGCCTAAAATCAAAGAAATATTAAGTTGATTTTCTTAAATCTTTTCTTAAATAGCCAAATGTTCACTCTTCATGGTGAGTGGACTAGTGAAATTTTCGAGCCCTGTATAACTCCTGTAATATATGACCGGTGTTGATAAATATCCTAGACTGTATTTTATAACTATACCACTATACACAAAATATTTATTAAATATATAGATCACTTTGGAAGTTATTAATCAGAAAACAAACGGACAGACAGATGTAAGACCTTTCATCATTCTTGAAATGGCAGGGGCAGATTCTCTGCCAAAATATTTTATGTAAGTACGAAAAAAGTCATGATTACAAATTCCACTAACAGATGTTCCATTACTTACTGACATATCGTCCTCTAACTGCAAGAGAAACTCATCGTCATTCGGTCGTTTGATCCATGATATGATCAATTCCGTCACGTAGCGCTCGGACAACATCGGGGGATCTGGCTGTGAGGGCGCTGAGCCACTTGTACAGAATGTAATTGGTTCACTGTAGACACTGTAAACAGGAACAGAGCTGATGTAACATTACTGCAAACATATGCTTAACAAAATGTAATTGTTTCACTGTTGACACTGTAAACAGGAACAGAGCTGATGTAACATTACTGCAAACATATGCTTAACAAAATGTAATTGTTTCACTGTAGACACTGTAAATAGGAACAGACCTGATGTAACGTTACTGCAAACTTATGCTTAACAGAATGTAATTGTTTCACTGTAGACACTGTAAATAGGAACAGACCTGATGTAACGTTACTGCAAACATATGCTTAACAGAATGTAATTGTTTCACTGTTGACACTGTAAACAGGAACAGATCTGATGTAACGTTACTGCAAACATATGCTTAACAGAATGTAATTGTTTCACTGTAGACACTGTAAACAGGAACAGACCTGATGTAACGTTACTGCAAAGATATGCTTAACAGAATGTAATTGTTTCACTGTAGACACTGTGAACAGGAACAGATCTGATGTAACATTACTGCAAACATATGCTTAACAGAATGTAATTGTTTCACTGTAGACACTGTAAACAGGAACAGATCGGATGTAACGTTACTGCAAACATATGCTTAACAGAATGTAATTGTTTCACTGTAGACACTGTAAACAGGAACAGACCTGATGTAACGTTACTGCAAACATATGCTTAACAACTTTTCTAAGGTCACACCGTTTTTGCTTGTTATTTCTGATAGAGATTGACATATTTTACTTCTTTTAATTTTTGTTAAATGCGATTTTCAACAAATTTCAGGTAATTTATGACATTGAGTCAAATCAGTAGAGGAAGATCTCAGAATGAATCTAAGTAGAACCACCGTCCTTCCACAAATAACTGAAAAACATTTTTTGGAGCGACCGCGACTCAAACCTTCAACCTTATTTACTGAATGGGGTATAACAACATTAACAACACACTTCAGGTATATATGGCATACCCAGTTTTATTGATGAAGGAAGACCTCAGCATCTTACTTGCTGATGAGACTTAAGATTTATACGACACCGGACCACACGATGTGTCTCGGGATAGCAATAATCAAAACCTGTGCTTCAACATAGATTTCAAGTTGTAACTAATCACACTTTATGAAGTTAAAAACTCTTTTAATTTGCATACTTTCTATTGCCATCATTTTTATCTTTGTTGATACTCCAGTGCGGCAGTACTTAGAATAGTCTTAAGTAGACACTGTCGAGATACGACTGAAAAGTTGTTGAAAGCAACACTAAACACCATACAACCAACCAACAAATTATCTTAATGGTGATGTAATTGAACATTTTGTTTATTTGTGAGTGTTTAAATAAGAATCACAAACCGCCTGTAGATAACGCTTGATGAAATTTACAACAATTAGATAAACTACATAAATAAGCAATCCAGACAAACTGAAATAGCTGTAATCTTCTATCATAGATCGGTAAAATACTCTAAAGACAATTTAAATGACTAAAACATTTTTTTTTTCTTTTATAATACAGTAAAACAGTAAATATAATAAGGTAGATCCCCCCCCCCCCCCCCCCCCCCCCCCGAGTTTTCAAGATTTTTTATTGATTTCATATCCACACAAAGCAGACATTTGCGATATAATAGAAGAATAACATAAAACATGAGATATTAACAAGGTTTTCTTATTGCCAAGTTAGCCGAGAGAATGCATAACACGTCACCAATCTTATGATTAAATGAACAAGCTTTTACATGCATTTTTGAGTCACTGAGTCACATCGAAGTTCAGTGACTACATTAAGTATGATATGACTCCCTGCACACAAGCCAACGGCCTTATATTTACTTTGAAGGATGTTTATTTTTCAAGTTATCTCCCCTTACCTTTTACCAGAATGATTTATTGCTGCTAGACGGAAGGTGTACTTGGTTGATGCTGTCAGTTTAGATATTCGGTACTGTTTCTGTAGGCCATTATAAACCTCCACAAAGTTCTCCGAACTCTCACCTGCCTCCGACTCGAGGACAAAGGCTGAGATCTTGGAACCGTTTTCACATGGTGCCTAAAAAAGAATGCGTTAAACATGTCAGTTTCTTGAAAATCCACCTAATAATAAAATATTTAATATCTACTACTCCTAGCATTTAATCTTTAATACTGTCTTAGTAACATAATAATTAATCTCTACTACTAAAAGCTGAGGTTGTAGGTTCGAGTCCTGCTTGCTAAAAAAACAAAAATGGTGATTTCATTCTGAGGTCTTCCTCCACCAGTCAAACTGGATATACCATATTTAATCTGAAATCTGTTAAAAAAACAGCGTTAAAACCCATTCAACTACTAAGAAATATCGAATTGAACCTCTGCAACTCAGTAACATTAAATCCAATCTCTAAAGGGGAAGCAAGTCTTTTTAGAGACTGCAAATATTCTGGCAACATGGCAATGTACATAACAATTATGCATTAACCCTATTAATGGACAGGAAAGCGAAGTCATTTGTTTTTAACAAAATTTCCTCATCATGAAGTGGTCAAACGCCAGATCACTTACATATTATGGTTGAAGTTTTGGGTTAAAGCCAAGCTTTTTTGGCAGAAAATTTGTACATTCTACTGACAGATCGATTCTAAAAAAAAAAAATTTCCAAAGGCGGAGAATTTCGGAAACTGCTATTTTTCACATAATGAACACAATGACAATAAATAACTCACTTTCACATGAGCTCATGCAAAACTTTCCAATTAGCAAAACCAAACCTAAACTGTATTTGTCATGGGTTACTATTAATCATACTCACATTCCATTTCAATGAAAGGGAAGTTTTAGATTTTTGTAATAATTTTGGTGTTTGAGGTTGGTCTGGTTCACACTGGCTAGTCTTGAAGCTGATTGCCTCGGTCGCTGATCCTCTAAGATCGTCTAGGATGGTACACACTCTGTTGAATAACAAATAAAATTTGATCCTTGTCTAATGTATACTCTTTGAGACATATTGATAAAGAATAATTTTTTTAGAACATTATAAATTTATTGCTCAATTATCATCCAAATTTTCTTAAAAAAGGGAAAGTGGGGGGGGGGGGGGTATTTTATTTTTCATTTTGATCTTTTAAAAAAAAAATTTTGTTTTGTTGTTGTTTTTTTTCATAAATATAAAAAGGGTTGGGGCAGCATGAATATTAGGGGGCAGGCAGGGACGATAATCAGCAAATTCTTAAATGTATGTCCGAAACAATGACTAATGCAATCCACCAACATGGATGTTTCTCTTCATGGTTTCGACATTATGTGACTTTCTGAAATAATCGTTTCATTCACACATACAGGTGGACTTACATGCTCTCCATGTAAAAGATAAAGACTTTCCTTGCACAAAAAATACTGTCTATGTTTTGTGTAAAATCAATATAATAATCAAACAATTACCAATTTGATACATTTTGTTTGTAAAACATCTCTGAATGATTACCGGACTGGGTAAGAAAGTATGACCACAATGTAAAAAGCAAACTCACTTTAAATGATATTCTGTTGCTGGTTTTAAATCTTTTAATGTAATTTCTGTTGCATCGCCGCTGAAATATACAAAAACAAACAGTAAAATTTCCACTCACACATCAACATAGAAGTTTTTACTAATTTACTTTAGGTTGATTGCAAAAATCCAACTCTGAACTTGTGTGTTCTGATCTTGAGTTTGCTTCCTTGATAGAACCAATACCAGTGTTGTTTATTTTAGGAGCATCTTGTCAAGCTGGGAATCTAACCCACAACCCCTGGCGACAGCAGCCAATCAAACTCAACTACACTACTGCCTCATCTGACATGGAAGTGAAATATAAATAAGTGGTTACTTATCAATGGAATGTTTGTTTCCTTATTAAGTACAGTATGGCATTAAGCATACATAACATTTATAAAATATCAGAACAGTGTGTGCTAGAATCTGTATAAATTCCACAAAGAATGTTTGTTTGAATATTTAGCATCATTTTTATGCCAGCAAGGGCTAACAGATGATCAATTTACCTAAACACTGTTTCCTGGGATCCTGAAAGGAACTAATTACCTTCCTGAGATCCTACAAGGTTAATCAAAACTTGAGCACACTCCTCTTTAAGTTACTGATAAATGTCAAAGTTCAGCAGTGAGAGATGAATGGCAATGACACACATTGTCGTATATCAATCGTCAAAGAGACTGTGCACAAGCTGGGATTCTAACTCACAATCTCTGGATTGATAGTCACAAGGATGAGCTACTGACTGAGCTAACTGGTCCCAACTTAAGCCTATGAATCCAGTAGACTGTGCCACCTTTAAACCTATCGGGATGGAATCATTAAATGATGTCTATTCATTAACACAATCTACACTAGACTGCATAACATGCAATACGCCAATGACCACAAAATGTCCATTTAAATCACTGAATGTGTATTTAAACACAAATTCTGTCAGTTAAGATGCTTCATACAAAGTTTTTTAACAGTAAACTAGCTGTAATAGGGCAACTGTTTACAGAGCCACCAGGAGATCAACTATTTCTATAATCAATTAAGTTTTATTTAAATGAGATTGGCTTTTGGTCATCCTTCCTGCTTTCTAGCAAGAAAGTGATTGAGTGAGTGATGGAAACAATGAAGGACATAACAATGTAAAGTATTTCAAATTTGACTGGTTCCTCGCGCAATAAAGGACTAGACTGGAACCAACCCAGCTCTTCTCCTTGGATCCATTACATAGCAATGGAATTCAAACAAGTTGATTGGTCAGTTGAAAGTTGAATGACGTTACAATTTGCTAAGCATTAAAAACCTAGGGACAGGTATAGATTCCCTGTTTTTCATTGGGATTGAACAGACCCAATTTGGGAGATATCAGGGACTGGGATAGACTTGTAATCTGTCAATAAAGGACAGAATATGATGTCTGTACTTTAAATTTGACTGGTACTGCATTGCACAATAAAGATGAAAGTTACAAATTATGTGATTACAGCTGATGTTTTTACACATTTATCAGTCTCACTGGACAATCATCTCAACCTTAGAGAATGATGTGACTACCCCTTACCCACTACTCTGGTAATATCTTAAGGAAAAGAAAATGTTTTTTAATAAACAAGAAAGATTTAGCTACTAACAGACCTGTTAAGTTGATATAGAATTGAATTTCTTTATAAAGAGATCTGGTCAGTGAGATATGTACTAGAGAAAAATCAATCATACAATATGTATCTACTTGTGAAATTCCAGCTTTGACACATACCTATACACAAGTTTATATTTGCCATCCCTGCCTTTTTCGCAGAGGAGAAGTTCATAACAGAATTCTGCTGGGTCAATCTCAAACTCCTTGGAGTCGCAGTCCGGCGGTGAGAGCTGTATAAGGGCGCTCCGAGAATCAATCTCCGTCACCTACACAAATAAATATAAAACCATAGTTGATCTTCATGTCATCTGCACACAAGAAGTAAATATATAACAAACAATTATCTTAAATCAGAGATAATTTTCAAATGTTACGTCATTTCCAAATAGTTTACGAGTCTCTTAATATATTCAATGACTAGAACTTCTCTACAACAGCATTGTGGGTACAGAAAATGGATCTGGCCGTTAAATAATTCATAAGATAATATTATTGTCTTCTCTCCGGAGTGCCTCAATTTTGTAAGAAAGTGTCTAGCTTCGCAACAGACAGCGTATGCATAAATTATTCTGCTGAATTTCAAATTATTCATCAAGGTCGTAACTTTTTCAGCACACTTCGCTATTCAGCAAAGACCTCGAAACAATTGATAAAGCATTAAATATTTTTGAGATAAGGTATTCACTTTTTCAACTTCTTTTAAATTGATTATTTTTCAGAGCAACACTGTTCTACCTACATACTATAAACAATTATAGACATAGATCATGTTGAGTCGAATCATTGTACTGTAACTCAATCTCCAAAAGGTATACATCTCTCTTTTTGTTATATAACTTATAATATCTCGCCAGAAAAAAAAACTGCTTCAATAAATATGACCTTGACCATGACAATGACCTTGATTATGACCTTCACATATTGATCATGTCATGTGGTAACTTATCTTTTACTATGTGTTGAAGCTCACAGTTAAATGAATCGAATGGAATTAAATGCCATTTTCAACACATTTCAGGTTATATATGGCATATACAGTTTTACTGGTGGAGGAAGACCTCAGACCATACAGAGTAGCACCACCGTCCTTCTGCAAGTAACTGGCAAACTTTCTCACATAAAGTTTTCACAATTAAATGAAACAAACAGTACTAAGGACAGTGTTAGGGCTTATACTCAAAGACTCGTAATCTCATGCATTCCTTTAATGGGTCCAATTTAATTCTACAACCTTTTTTTCTCAATTGATAAAAAATCCAAAACATTGCATGGTTGAAAATATTATAAATTTACATCAAGTCGATAAAATGAATGCAAAACTAAAGCTTTGAATTTAATAATATTATTATATATAATATTAGTAACAAAATCAAAAGTTGGTGTTTTTAAAAAGACATGCAGGTAGAACTATGTCTGTCTTTTTTATATTCAAATGAAAGAAAAACTACCTCAGCAAACAAAACTTTCGGAAATCATAATATGTTGTACGCCATGCCAAACCACTAACATATCCAGAGGGCCAACATTTGCACCCAAAGGTCGAAACAACCACATCCACATCCCCAACCTCAGAGAATCCATCCCAACAACATCCCCATCCCAGAGAATCCACACCCACATCCTTACCCTCAGAGAATCCACATCCCCACCCTCAGAGAATCCAACCCATATCCCCACTCTCAGAAAATTCACAGGCACATCCGCACCCTCAGAGAATCCACACCCACATCCCCATCCTCAGAGAATCCACACCCACATCCCCACCCCATGAGAATCCACACCCACATCCCCACCCTCATAGAATCCACACCCACATTCCCACTCAGAGAATCCAACACACCAACATCCCCACCCTCAGAGAATCCACCCCAACATCCTCAATCCCAAAAATGAATCCACACCCACATCCCCATCCTCAGAGAATCCAAACCCACATCCCCACCCTCAGAGAATCCCCACCCTCAGAGTATCCACACCCACATCCCCACCCTTACAGCATTTACAGCCACATCCCCACCCACAGAGAATCAACCCCAAACATCCCCGACCCGTTATTATCCACCCCCAGAGAATCCACAACATCCCCTACCTCAGAGAATCCACAGCCACATCCCCACCCCCAGAAAATCCACAGTCACATCCCCACCCTCAGAGAATCCACCCCCACATCCCCACCCCCACAGAATCCACACCAACATTCTCACCGTCAGAGAATCCACAGCCACATCCCCACCATCAGAGAATCCACAGCCACATTTCCACCCTCAGAGAATCCACAGCCAAATCCCCACCATCAGGGAATCCACAGCTACATTCCCACCCTCAGAGAATCAACACCCACATTCCCATTTTCAGAGAATCCACCCCCACATCCCCAATCCCAGAGAATCCAAACCCACATCCCTACCTTCAGAGAATCTAGCCACATCCCCATCCCAGAGAATCCACACGCAAATCCCCACCCTCAGAGAATCCACACCCACATTCCTACCATTAGAGAATCCACAGCCACATGCCCACCCTCAGAGAATCCACCCTTACATCCCCTGCCTCAGAAAATCCACAGCCACATCCCCACCTTTGGAGAATCCACAGCCACATCCCCACACTGGAAGAATCTATACACACACATCCCCACCTTCAGAATTCACACCCACATCCCACCTTCAGAGAATCCACTCCCACATCCCAGACTTCAGAGAATCCACCCTTACATCCCCTGCCTCAGAAAATCCACAGCCACATCTCCACCTTTGGAGAATCCACAGCCACATCCCCACACTGGAAGAATCTATACACACACATCCCCACCTTCAGAATTCACACCCACATCCCACCTTCAGAGAATCCACTCCCACATCCCAGACTTCAGAGAATCCACTCCCACATCCCAAACTTCAGAGAATTCACACCCACATCCCACCTTCAGAGAATCCAGCTCATTGCAGGTTATATATATATATGTCATACCAAGTTTATTGATGGAGGAGGTCATGTAGAACCACTCTCCTTCTTCAACATCTGATGGGCCATTTATTAAAAATAGATACACCTGCATGTACTTGTCTCAACTCTTATTTTTGATTTATTGTAATGGTTGGAAAATACTTCGTTAAAATTTCATAATTTTTTACATAGCCCGAGACTAATAATGACTTTTGATCTTAACACCATTTCATCAGCAATTAGCTTCTCGACCCAAATAGTTGTTATCATATTCATCCCATAATGCAACATGTAATGTTTTCCAAATATAAATGGTCAAGCCTTTTCTACAGCAGTCATCCAAAACACAGCTGCTAGGGACATTCTTATGGTATATTCTTATGATCAAATATGGAATTAGATTACGTAATCAGCTAATCACCCATATGAACATTGGTCAGATCTCCACTTATCTGTATTTCCTTAGGTAGATCTTGTATGTCTGTATGTCAACAATGGACTTATTTCTTTATTATATAACATACTTTCCTCCAAAATATCGGAATGATCCATCATTGGAAAAGAGAGAGTTAGTAACCAACTATTATATTTGTCAGATATCCTATATTTCTATAAAGTGCTCAGTGAATAGACTTTAATACACACAAGCATCAGATGGTCAATGCCAACATAGAAACATCAGAATAATCTATTAGAATCAAATGTTGGTAACCAAATATTATGTTTGTCAGATAGTCTCCTATATTTATATAACATGCTCAGAGAACAGACTCCAATACACAACTGCATCAAGTTGGTAACGCCAACACAGAATGGTACGTCAAGGTCATTATCAATTATCACTGATACTTACAAAGTCTAAATTAGAAGAGTATGACAAGTCCCCCAACCCAGCTTTATGTAAAGAAAAAACAATACAAAAAATATGGCACTTAAAAAAAATAACATATTTCCCAGAATGCATTTAACTGCTACCTACCATGCTGGCTCTAGTACACACTTGGGTGGACACCATGCGGGGAAATCGTAATAAGTGACCTTACCTTAACCCAGCATAGAGGTCTACAACTGACCTTGGGGGAGGGCATGTTTGACAGGTGAGATTGTACGACTCGTCTTTCCTCCTCCAACTCAGAATGATCCTCTGTAGTGTGAGACATGGTGCTAATGCTGTTGTTGTGGGGTGCCTGGTCTACACCATTACTGCCTGAAATACAAACAAATATAACTGTTCTAATGTCCATGGAAATTTTCTGTTATATATGCTCCATTGAAATGTTTTGTCAAATAGCATACATTAGCAATGTTTTGTGTGAAAGGAAAATTATTTGTGTAATGGGTATGCTTAAAAACAAAATTGTTTGCGTTTTCAACAAATTTATTAGAGTGAAATAGGCAGCTTATCTGGATGGAGCACTGTGGGATATTCCTGGAGTTGTCTAGGTCTGTACTTTTGTCTCCCACATTTTCTTTATAAACTGATTGCAAAATGTCAAACAGAAATCTCAGAACTGCAGAACTGCTTTGAGAAGCCATATGCAGGTAATAAATTACTTGCTTTGTACTGAAAATAACATGTTAACATCTATAGGTCAATTTATATATGAATGACATAACTGTGCTGGAATCTACTGCTGTCTTTCTTTTCTTCCTCACACACAGGAAGATCTAAGAATAAATCAGAGTAGAACCTCTGCCCATATGCAGTTAACTGGCAAACTTTCTGAAAAAATGTTTTTAGACCAAACTGGACTTGAATCTATGACCAAAAGGAAAATGGTCTTGGGGTGACACCTCAGATGACTTGACCCAAAATGGTGATGATTATTTATGTTTTTCTTCTTTTCAGTCAAATCTGACAGAGACGTAGTGCAGTAGATTGAGTGTTGTCGCTCCCTCCCAAGGTTGCATGCTCAACTCAATGTCTCTCAAAAAAACAACACTCAGTGCAGGTTCTACCCAGGAAGCAGACTCAAGAGCAGTTCATATAAGCTTAGTTTATACTAATTTATTTTTGCTTCATTGCCATGAAAGCTCAGAGCTTATACGAACTGCTCTTGAGTTTGTTTCCTGTGTAGAACCAGTACTGAGAGTTTTTTTATGAGAAGCATCAGGCTGAGATGGGGATCAAACCCGCAACCTCTGGCATGAGAGGCCAACACTCTATCCATAAGACTACTTCCCCAAATAAGCTTTAAGCTTTCTCAGCAATTTAGCTAAAATAAATTCTGATAAACTGAATTGAAGTGGCCATACTCTTGGATTTGCATTTAGAGCAAACTGTACATTTAGGCTGCATAACTGCACAGACCACCAACCTCAGGAAATAAGTTAAAAGTATAAAACACTCATTTGATTCAGTTTTAAACTGGAAATGAGTCCATAGGTCACGAATGTCTCAGCTATATGACGTAAATTTTACCAAAAGTTAAGTAAAAATGGACCATAGGTCCTGTTAAAATTTTACTGACGTTGAAAACTATCTAACCTGACATGTATTATACAACTATATGAAGCTATAAACCAAATATTAATTGACCACCCCTCTCAGAAATTATTCATCTGAAACTAATTGATGGGTGGGGCCATCCTTAAAAAAAATGTCTGTTTGCTGTGCTCCAACCCAGTATTTTGCTTTGTGGGTAGGAGGTAGCTAATGTGACTGTGCTCCAACCCAGTATTTTGCATTGTGGGTAGGAGGTAGCTAATGTGGCTGTGCTCCAACCCAGTATTTTGCATTGTGGGTAGAAAGTAGCTAATTTTTTTTTTTTGCCATATTTTAATTTTGCATATCATTTTAAAAGCAAAAAAATTAAACGCTTTGAAAGGCAATAAAAAAAGTCTGAGTAGCTGCAATTTTGAGTGAGTAGGTAGGAGCACGGCAAATAATTTCTTTTTTAAGGACGGTGGAAATATTGGACCAACAAGGAAAGAACCAACAGAAAAGAGTAACACCTCACCACCATTCTCCAAATGACAGGGATATTATTAGAACGTCTACATATAACATAAACTGAGGATTACTCGCAAAGACTATTCATGTACATAACATTATACTGTTAGCAAGAATTATACTGTTAACAAGAATTATTCTTGATAGCTAAATCGTAATATGATGATGTGACACTCCAAATAATTGAACAACTTGTTCATTAACAGTAGATTTACAAGATCTGTCAAGTGTTCTTCTCCTTTATGTACATTTTGTAACCACAACTGAAGAGCGAAACGCTCATGACACAAGCTATTTCCGACGGTACCGTATCCTATTGGTATCTATTCGTATCCATCACCGCTTTTTACAGGATAAATACAATAATAACAACACACTATGTTAATTAAGAACAATGAATAAATGAATGGATAAGGTTTTACAGCGTACCAACACATTATAGGTTATTCATCGCCAACAGGAAGGAAGATTCCAGGTTCACTCTACATGTACAAAAACAACAAATTAACAAATAGATTAAAAAAATACACCAAAAATGAATATGCAGAATAAACCTGGAACCTTGATACCTGCAGAGTTTCAGCAAATTCTATCATGTTACTCTAATTGTCACTTCTTATGACAAGCATGTGCCACAGTGATCCTATTCTTACCATCACTCATATGGCTCCCTGGAACCACACAGGAGTTGGCTATTTAACCAAAATCCACACAGACTCAATAAGAATAACACCCTATGTCAATTAATGATAACCTAATAAAATTGGAACTTCATTGATGTTGAATTGGTTTCAAATGGGTCTAATGTCATTTTCAACAAATTACAGATTATTTGTTTATTTATTATATATTGCATCTGGTTTTACTGACGTATCCAGATTTACTGACAGTGGTAGATGTGGAAATGACCCTTACTAAAACAATCAGATTTCTGAAAATAACTGGCAAAGGGCCTTTGGACTGAGCTCAAACATATGACCTTAGCAGTGAGTGATCAAGAGACAGCTCCTCAGTCCACTTGGCCTCTGAAGATGCCACACCCAACATGGTAAAACCTCCAAAACCCCTTATCTCATGGTATAAAAGAAATTATACTGTAGGTATATAATTATAATGCATTCAATAGATGAGAAAAATGATACCCTTGTGATTTATTTCTAGTGATTTTACTGAATGAATTTCATACGTCATTCGTCTATACACTTCAACACTTTTTTGAAAAATTTTATTTACATTCTAGCAGACGCATTTCGACTCTTAAGCATTCTCATAATGTTGATTCATCAGCCATGTAAAACTACAGGAAGCAACAGGTAAAACTGGGTTAAATCACGGCTTGGCCCCAGTCCAGTGTTGGTACACAAGACCTCTGGTGACTTGGCCATGGGCCATGTAAACCGTGGATGTCAGCCGTGTTATACACCGTACCAGGCTCCGGGTCACGCCAGTAGCTTCAAACACTCACTTTGTTAATGTTACAGAAATATTCTTTGTGCTAATTGGTTATAGGAAACAGTTAATTGTCAATGACATAAGATGTTATGACTTATAGGTTTCAATGAAACTGATGTCAGTAAACACAGCATTTCACTTCATAAATAATTTTCTCCCAAGTTGATATCAAGGGAGATAATTACCACTGTGTACAACAAATTGATACTAACAAGAACTAAGAGTTGCCATGTAATTAGATGATTAAATGATTGCAGCTCTTGATATTCACAAACATATTTCATTAAAATATGCCATGACCCAGGATTTGACTTCCAGTTAATAATGGTACCACTGTTAATGTCTGTGGAGGAGTAAAAAAGTGTCCAAAATCAGCGAAATTTCCATTTTATCATTTTCTATCATGTTCAGTTGGACCCAGTCGTCTCAGCTCGTAGCAAATTGGAATAGCAATCGAGAAGTCAAGAGTATGAATCAAGTCTCCAGGATATATGATATTGCATCTCATTGTCATTCAACTCTCACCTCTTATTCAAGTTGGGAAGTTAGCAGTTATGTGTGGAGATTCATTTCTATGCCATCAGACTACCAGTTAACCCAACCACTGAAAGGTTATCCAGTACATAAGCATGACATGCCCATCTCAGAAACTGATAACTTTCTCACTTAAATCAGCGGTGAGAGACAAATAACAATGAGACATGATGTTGTATATATCAATCATCAATATTTTGGTATATCAACCAAGCCACATAGGTAAAAAAAAACTTTATTTGAGCCTGTGAAATGTATGGAAATAAATGCCTTAAAACACAAGGCTGATAAAGAAGAATTTATTTGACATTCAGGTTTTAATTTCCAAAGTTCTTTGTCATTTCATAAAGACGTTTATTAGGGGGAAGTGTTGATTTAGGGATACACAGTACATAATAATTTATCATAAAAAGAAAACGACATGTAGTTTTGGTAGTAAGTTTCTCAGCAATCTCATAGGAACATTTCAATATTTTGATACATTCCATCTTACAGCGCATAAAAGAAAGCTCTAATAAAACACGAATAATGAATCTGCAATATCGCTCATAAAAAACATTTGTTCTGCATTTCATTCATGAGGATTGCACAGCGGACTTGAGGTCTGGCAAACTTCCCAGTTTATCAAACACAAATTAACAGTGGTTGCATTAGTTTCAGGGTAATGCAAAATAATCTAAATGTATAGTCCTGAAAATACAGATTTTGATTTTGGTTATTTCATTTCTTGTTAGTATTTAATTACATTAAAAATGTGGATTATTTATTCCATCTCTCAAAAAGCCATAATCCTTCCATACAGTTTAATTGTTTATTTTACATGTGTTTTCTTATTTTCCACTCTCAATGCCAACAGTAAGGTTAGATGGTGACAACTTACCTTTATTTTTTCCTCTTCTGGGAGGGCCTCTGTCAGGCCTGTTGTAATAACCTTCATTTTCTCTAATCTTCTTTCTCATCCGGTTCCTCTGTCTGTTCGCTCGATCGTCCATTGAGTTTAGTGGTGGACTTGGGCCTGAAATGAAGAATAAAAGTCATCATGGAGGATACTTTATGGTATGAAACAGAAAGAAAGAGAGTGAGAGTGAGAGAGAGAGAGAGAGAGGAGAGAGAGAGAGAGAGAGAGACAGACAGACAGACAGACAGACAGACAGACAGAACTGACACATGTGACTTATACACAGAAATGATCAATATCACTGTTCACAGAAACGATCCATGAAACTGATATATACAGGTCCAACTCACAAGAATGGCAGATATGTACAGGAAATGATGTACTGGACTATTACATGAGTAGGATTAATAAAAAATAATTATACACAGAAATAAAGCAAAATGCAGAACTGATTCACCAGACTGATTTACAACAAGGGATGGAAGACACAGAGTATTGATGTACTGGGCTCATACACGAGTCTATTGTCCAGTGTAGGACAGCTCATTTTGTCAAGCATGACACAAGGGATGGTAGACACACAATACTGATGTACTGGGCTCATACACGAGTCTATTGTCCAGCATAGGACAGCATATTTTGTCAAGCATGACTACACAAGGGATGGTAGACACACAGTACTGATGTACTGGGCTCATACACGAAACTATTGTCCAGCAGGGGACAGCTTATTTTGTCAAGCACGACTACACAAGGGATGGTAGACACACAGTACTGATGTATTGGGCTCATACACGAGTCTATTGTCCAGCATAGGGCAGCTCATTTTGTCAAGCATGACTACACAAGGACTAGCAATGTCACTGACATGTTTGAAGATCTAAAGTGGGACAAACTCAAGCACCATCGCAACCATGCCCGGGTCACAATGTTCTACAAAATCTACAACAACCTAGTTGACACCATACCAAGTCCTCCACTCAGACAAGCTAGAAATTCCACAAGGGGGCAATATCTTTAGTAAACTAGACTGCAGAATGACCCCAGCTCTCCCGATTTGGGTCCGTTAAATAGCAATGTTCAATTGCTATGAACTGTGGGCCTGGCATAGCATTCCCTGTTTTTTTTATTGAGGGGTAAATAGACCTAATTCGGGAGATATCAGGTTCTGGGATAAACTATAAGTTGAAACAGTTATAGATCTGCAAAGAAAAACACATATCTGAATAGCAACTATCGAAATGTACTTTTAATGCATATATAACCAATTCTCATATTTAATTTCAAGTAAACTTTGAAATGTCAAGTGTTGTTGCATTCCCACACAATTTATAACACTTGTATATCAATCAAATAATATACACATACCGATTAAAATCTAAAGTCAACATCTGTTATGTAAACATAAGTCCATAACCCAGAGATTTTATCTCATTGTTTCTCACCATATTGTAGACTATAAGTGGGTGGGGAATGAATAACATGTTGTTTATTCCTGTCTGTATTAAATAATGAGAAATAGAATTCAATTGATGTATTTCAGAATTCAAAACAACTTAACAAGCTTGCAAAAATTGATTTATTTAAGTTTGGTAACCCGACACGAAAATGAAAGTGGGTGGGGAATGAATCAATAAAAGTGCTGCAAAATTGAAACCAACAGAAGTATTTATTACCGGGGAATCTTCACAAAGTTTTCAAAATGAGTAACTTTGTGTACAACATATCAATATATAAATGACAACACCTCTGCCTTACCGTAGCAGACGAAAAATTGTCAGCAGAACAAATTGTCAATATTCCTCATAATGTCTACCTGTCACAGTATGTGTAAATGTGAAGGTCGGATGTGACGTGTACACAATACATAGCCAGCCGAGAGTCACATGCTCGTGTATTAAAGCTGATAAATTCCACAGGAGCTAGTGTCAATATACATAGAATATCTCCGTCATAACGTGTAATAAAGACATGAATATTGTCGCTAGCTCCTGTGGTACATTCACAGCAGTTAATTAAAGGGGAATATTTGTCAATAAAATCAATATCTGAAGGTGTTGATGTTATTAACAATCATAATTAAAGATGCAAACCTGTCCCTAGCAGGACCTGGTTGATTATATTGCATCAAGGATTTATATAGAAGGATAGGAAACTTGCATCTCACTGGTAAATGCTGATAAAATAGCATGCAAAGAATATTAGTAATTTGGCAAATTATTCATTCAGATTTCACAGGCATCTGGTTTCTTTTACAAAAAATGGTGTTTGTAACCTTGTGTTTTATAATGTCTTAACATGCAAAATGATAGTAAATTTAAAATATTGCAGTTTGAAATGAAATTTCTGGTACTTTCTTTGATTTTTTAGTTGCAGCAGTGACTTACAATAATTGTTTATATGTCTCTTTGGCAATATACACATTTTGTAATCCTAAGTACTTCAACTAATTTAGACACAATTTACTGGGAATGGTCTCATTTCATAGAGAATTCCATTGTGCAAAGAAAGAAATTTGTATTTCTGAGCTGAATGGAAGTTGAGATATTTGAATACGAGATTTTGAGAGAATTTGCGTGAATATGTGAGCCATCATAACATCTCAATCAGTTGCTTTTCCCTTCCCTATATACATCCTAGAATGCATGTTATCCATGAATTAAATGAACTTGCTGAGATCACATGGAAAATAAATCTGGTAAAAAAGAGGATTTTTTGGTAATTTTAAAAATCCTAGCTCTGTTCTACATTATAGTATAGGTGATTGTTTGGTAATTTTTCCCTAGTGTGGCAGGGGGGGGGGGGGGGGGGGGAGGAATAGATTTGTTGACACTTCCAGTATCATAGGTAATAATACTAGATATGTAATTAAGTCACTAATAAAATACAGTCTCTAGTTTTGACAGCTTGGAAATATATTTGGGTTGAATATTGTGGGGGGGAGGGGGGGGGAACAACAACAACACCATCATCCTTTCTCCAAGTAAGTGGCAAACTCTGTATGTCTTTGGGCAGAGCTCGGCGTGTGTTTTGTTTGTTTGAAATATCTAGTATCATTTTTATATGCCATCAAGGGCTAACATACAATCAGTTAACCTAATCATTTTTTCTTGGGATCCTGGAAGGTTAACCAGTACTCAAGTACAACCATCTCCGCAAGTAATGATAACATTCCCACTTGACACAGCGATGATAACCAAATGACAATGAGACAATGTAGTATATCAATATATGGCATAATGTCACACTGGACTTGAACTCACAACTCGTGGAGCTTCGTGTTGTCTTTAGACAATTCTGAAAAGACTACCAAGAAACAGGATGAGGTGAAGGTCATCAAGCAGTATTTATTTTTAGAAGGGATAGTACCACCATTAGAAACAGGAAATGCTTCTGTAGGGTAGTTGTAGTTATAAACAACCATTGTGTTTTCTTCTTTAAAAATGCATTTTCCTTATTTTAATGCTCATTTTTATTTTATTTAAAATGGCATTACTTATGTATTTTGAAAGCAAAGTCTTGTTTGAATTGTGAATTAAGAAAAAAAATTATGCTTGGAAATTGGGTACAAATACATGATTTCGGAATTCACTTTCACTTTGTCAACAGCATACAAACTGAACAGAAAAAAAATCTCCTATATGATATATGACCCCTACTTTTCTCATCATAATTTGGTAATGTAGAGGTCGACAAACAACAAAATGTAAGATTTATGCACTTTTTTCATTTGGACCATCTATGAATGACAAGCCTGCAAACTTTTATTTATTTGCTATAGAATAAAGAACAAAAATCAAGATGGGCATACACCTAGAAAAGGATTTCGAATTTCAAAACACCAATTAAAGTTTTTATTTTCAAATCTTTAGTACCCTTTATAAAATATATTGAGATAAATTATTATGTATTCATTTTAATTTTTTTCTTTTTTTTAGGAGATAATAAATGAATTCCTAGATTTTTATCCAAATTTGTTTTTTATACTGCATACTTAGCATTTAAAAATACACAATACCGTTATATAAAAATCATTATAGTTGTTAGGTGTTTCTCTTCAACCTATCATTCCTTTTTTTATTTCTGCTGCTTACATAAAATTATCATGAAAGTGCAATTCACTGTTCTTGTTAGAGAGAGAATACAAAACATTTGTTTACAACCTTTGGTGTCGTTCGATTTGGTTTACATTTTTTAAAAAACTGTTTTCTCATGTAAAGTGTGTCAGCAAGTCTACTTTTATTGGGTATTTGCTGTAATCCAATACATCAATAACCACATTGTGGTGTTCTGTCTGGCTCATTTGTCTGGGTGGATATTGATTATCAATGAAGAGTATTATATACCAAAGATGTAAGACAGGATCTCTTTTTTTTCATTTAAGTTTTTGTTGTTAAAGGCATAGTGCCACCATTGCAAAAAGGAAGTGCTTCCGTGGGGTAGTCGCATAATGGCGGTTATAAATAATCCTCAATTCTTCTTCTTTAAAAATGCATTTTCCTTATTTTAATGCTCATTTTTTTATTTGAATGGCATTATTGATGTATTTTGAACATTTTGATAGCATTGCCATGTTTGAATTGTGAATTTAGAAAAAAAAAATGATGCTTGGAAATTTGGGTATGAATTCATGATTTCGGAAGTCTACTTTCACTTTGTCACCAGTGTACACACTGAGCAGAAAAAAAATCTCTTATATGACACATGACCCCTACTTTTCTCATCATATTTTGATAGTGCAGAGGTTGACAAACAGTAAAATGTAGGTTTCACTTCTTTCATTTGGGACCCTCTATGAATGACAAGCCTTCAAACTTTTATTATTTACATAGAATAAAGAACAAAAATCAATGGTGGGGTTACACCTATAAGAGAGACTTGAGTGAAATGGGGGTGATTTTCCAAAATGTTAATTGTAGGTAAAATAACCTCTTTTTTACACTCTCATAGTATTAAATGACAAATTGGAGACATTTGCTTCATAAAAAAACACATTTTGGCAAGTGTATGCCTCAAATAAAGCATATATGTGCATATTTACATTGAAATTTCATGAAAAATCACAGAATTTTGAAGATTTTTTATTTTGGATGATTTAAATGTGCAATTTTTAGCATGTACATTGTATTGAATAATGTATTTTGGTAAGATAATGTCTTCAGTGTATCATGAGATTATTTTGGTGTAAAAAAATTTAATGGAATTAGGTAAAAAAAAATTTTTTTTGGTAAAATTAGTCAAACACATCAAAATTGCATGTCGGTCAACATCTCGCGCCTGTATATAATGATCATGTAAAAAGTGGTATTTTGACAAAAGTTTCAGTATTTAATGCCTGCAACTTGGCAGTATTACTTCAAATTGGTAGTACTAAGTAAAAATGAGGTAATTATGAAATTAAAAAAAAAAGAGTTTCCTTATAGGCATAGTGCCACCATTGCAAAAAGGAAGTGCTTCTGTGGGGTAGTCGCATAATGGCGGTTATAAATAATCCTCAATTCTTCTTCTTTAAAAATGCATTTTCCTTATTTTAATGCTCATTTTTTTATTTGAATGGCATTATTGATGTATTTTGAACATTTTGATAGCATTGCCATGTTTGAATTGTGAATTTAGAAAAAAAAAATGATGCTTGGAAATTGGGGTATGAATACATGATTTCGGAAGTCTACTTTCACTTTGTCACCAGTGTACACACTGAGCAGAAAAAAAATCTCTTATATGACACATGACCCCTACTTTTCTCATCATATTTTGATAGTGCAGAGGTTGACAAACAGTAAAATGTAGGTTTCACTTCTTTCATTTGGGACCCTCTATGAATGACAAGCCTTCAAACTTTTATTATTTACTATAGAATAAAGAACAAAAATCAATGGTGGGGTTACACCTAAACTCAAAAAAGAATTTACCAAGGTGAATACAGAGACTTCTTTTTCATGAAGGTAGATGAACTTTAACGTGATAAACATTGACAGAGGCAAAATGAACATTGACCCTTGAGCTAGGACAGATGAACTTTAGACTGGTAAACATTGAGTTAGGACAGAAGAATTCTTGACCTGTGGCAGATGACCCTTTAACAAGGACAGAATTGATGCACCTTGACCAGATAAATTTGACCTAGGGCAGACAAACATTGACCAGATAAACCTTGACCTAGTGCTGACAAACTTTGACCAGATAAACCTTGACCTAGGGCAGATGACCCTTAACAAGAACAAATGAACCTTGACCTAGGGCAGATGACCCCTTAACAAGACCAGATAAACCTTGACCTAGGGCAGATGACCCTTTACAAGAACTGATGAACCTTGACCAGATAAACCTTGACCTAGGGCAGACAAACAATGACAGATAAACCTTGACCTAGGGCAAACAAACATTGACCAGATAAATCTTGATCTATGGCAGATGACCCTTAACAAGAACAGATAAACCTTGACCTAGGGAAGATGACCCTTTACAAGAACAGATGAACCCCGAGCAGATAAACCTTGAGCTAGGGCAATCAAACATTGACCAGATAAACCTTGACCTAGGACAGACAAACATTGACCAGATAAACTGTGGCCTAGGCAGATGACCCTTAACAAGAACAGATGAACCTTGGCCTAGGGAAGATGGCCCTTAACAAGACCAGATTGATTTTGACCGAGGGCAGATGACCCTTAACAAGAACAGATGAACCTTGATCAGGTAAACCTTGACCTAGGGCAGATGACCCTAAACAAGAACAAATGAGCGTTGACATAGGGCAGATGACCTTTAACAAAAACAGATAAACCTTGACCTTGGGCAGATGACCTTTAACAAGAACAGATAAACCTTGACATAAGGCAGATGACCCTTAACAAGAACAAATGAACCTTGACTAGGGCAGATGACCCTTAACAAGAACAGATAAACCTTGACATAAGGCAGATGACCCTTAACAAGAACAGATAAACCTTGACATAAGGCAGATGACCCTTAACAAGAACAAATGAACCTTGACTAGAGCAGATGACCCTTAACAAGAACAAATGAACCTTGACTAGGGCAGATGACCCTTAACAAGAACAAATGAACCTTGACTAGGGCAGATGACCCTCAACAAGAACAGATGAACCTTGATCAGATAAACCTTGACCTAGTTCAGACAAACAATGACCAGTTAAATCTTGACCTAGGGCAGATAAACATTGACCAGATAAACCTTGACCAATGGCAGACAAACCATGACCAGATAAACCATAATCTTGACATACGGCAGATGATCCTTGAACTAGGACAAATGAACCATGACCAGATGTACCTTAACTTATTGCAAAAGAACCTTGACCTTCTGCATACGAAATGGAACTAAAAAAGATAATGAATGAATGAATGAATGAATAGGGTTTTACGGCGTACCAACACATTATAGGTTATTCGACACCAACATGAAGGAAGATTCAAAGTTCACTATACAAATTAACATACAGATTAAAAAAAACATCAACAAATGAATATGCAGAATGAACCTAGAACTTTGATACAGGCAGAACTGCAGGGTTTCAGCAAATTCTATCGTATTACTCAATTTGTCGCTTCTTACGACATGCATGAGTCACAGTGATCCTATTCTTGCCATCACTCATATGGCTCTCTGGAACCACACAGGGGTTGATAATTTAACCACAATAGTGAACATGACAAAAAATGATTAAATGAACATGACACCCATTCGGACGATTCCTACGTCTCTGCAGAGATCAGCAGTGATTCTATTCTTAGCCAGAACCACACAGGCTAAAAAAGATGAATCTTCTCCTAAAACTGCTTCTGTAATGCTGGAGATGGCCAGGGCTTCAATATGCCACCAAGTCGCAGTCACTTTTTTAAATTAACTGCTAATATATGCCAGTCTTGAAGTATTAGTGACATCCGGACATGAAATTAATACATGTGACCTTTAGCATTTGCTCTAATAACTCCTCAGTGTGTGTGCACACTCTGCCATATGTCTTATAATATACCTACTTACAAATTATAGACATAATAGTTTATCAAAGACCACACACACATCAAGGCATACAGGTTATTGGGTATGCCCAACACATGGTTTTAAAAGATGAAAGTCAGAAGTATACCTGATTTTAAAAAATCTAGAGCAACTAAACACTTTGTGAACTGTTAAGAATCCAGTCCTTTCCACAAACAATTTTGTTTTTGAATGGGGTTTAACGCCATTTTCAACACATAAGGTTATATATGGCATATGCAGTTTTACTCATATTGGAGGAAGACTTCAGGCGGAATCAGACAGAGTTACTAAGAACCACCGTCCTTCCACAAGTAACTGGGAAACTTTCTCACATTAAGTTTTTGGAGCGAGTGGGACTTGAACCTATGACCTTAGTGGTGAGAGGTAAGTGATCATGAGACAGCACTTTAGACCACTCAGCCACAGAGGACTCCGTTTTCACAAAGAAGTTTGCTTCTTTTTTTTTTTCCTTTAACGCACATTCTGAGAAATTATCACTGCTGATATTATCAGAAAATTACTTTGTTTGGTCAGAATAAAAGGTGAGGGACTCCATGGCTAAGTCGTGTAAGGTTTTGTCGTTTCAGAACTGTGAACCCACTGAGGTTATGGGTGTGAGTCCGGTTCAGTCACAATAATATTTTGGTAAATACTTGTCAGTTGCTTTCAGAAATACAGTGGGTATACTCAGGTTGGAGTATATGCAGTCTTCCTTGAACATGTAAATCTGTTAGAATATTTAGCATCTTTTTTATGCCATTGATGACTATCAGACGATCAATTTATCTAAACTTTCCTGGAATTCTGTAAAGTTAATCAGTACTTGAGCACACTCGTCTCCCCAAGTAACTGATAGCTTTCCTACTTTAACCAGTGGTGAGACTCAATGACAATAAGACACAATGTCATAGTATCAATCAACAACTGAGTGTGGCCAGGCATTGATTCAAACTTGTCGCCTCTGGATTGAAAGTAAGATTCCAGAGCTAATCAGGCCGTTTGAAAAATAAAATAAGATCACATAATAACTGGTAATGGTTAAAACAGACCAAGTTGTGAGTACCAAATGATTCACAGGCAGTTCAAATTAAATGTTTTATGCCCTGCCAGCCATCCAATGGATCATTATAGTACAAGTAATCTTGCCATTTATGTGATCCTTCCCTTGATATTGTGCAATATTGACTATCCTCACCCTGAAGACATACAAATATTTATCTGTCTGCAGTCGCCCATATAATTATTGTACAAGTGTCCATATCAATTTCTTAGTCCATGAAGATTGTTCAAATGGATCATAACAGTAACTGCTACGCTGCATAAAGGGAGAAGAAGGAATTTGTATTCAACTCTATTTTTGGTTCTCTGTGATAGAGTGGTACAAGAAGCTGTTTTTACTTAGCCTCTCACTGCTGAGGTGGGCGGTTCCAGTCCTGCTCACTCCAAATAGTTTGCGAGTTACTTGTGGAAGGAGGACAATACTACTCAGACTCCCGTTCACAATTCTGACATCTGGCTCCACTGATAAAACTGGTTGCCATATATAATTTGATGTGTATTTTAAATGATGCAAAACCACATTGAAAAAACATACTACACAGCCAGGCCTGATTAGTTTTAATTGGTAGCCTGTCTAACTACCAATCAAGAGGGTGTGAATTTGAATTTCCACCTGGCCGCTCTGTGGTGATTGATACACAATATTTTGTGTCATTCGTCTCATCACTGATTCAAGTAGGAAAGTTATCAGTTACTTGTGGAGATGGCTGTGTACTCGAATGCTGGTTAAACCAGGATACCAGTAAGTGTGATTCAGTTGACTGATCGTTTATAGCATTTTTTGTTTTTTTAATGGGGTTTAACGCCATTTTCACACATTTCAGGTTATATATGGCATATCCAGTGGAGGAAAACCGCAGACTGCAAGTAACTGGCAAACTTTCTCACATAAAAGTTTTGAAGTGACCGGGACTAGAACTTACCACCTTAGCGGTAAGAGGTAAGTGGTCTTGAGATGGATCCTTAAACCATCTGGCCACTGGGGACCCCTCTATGGCATAAAAATTATGCTAAAAATATTCAAATCAAAATTATTTTTCCCAATGAATCAGAGTATCTATTGGCTCAGTTAATCCCTGGATTATTATTATGGAAATTAGTTGAAAATCTTGAAATGGATTTGTAAAACAACTGTTCTGTCACAATCAAAACAGGTAATTTTTTTACATAGAATGTTTGAAAGTGGCAGACTTGAACCCATAACTCTGCCATGAGAGGTAAGTTCACTTGAGACAGATTCATAGACATAAAAAAAAATGATAGTATCTACAACCAAATGGTATACATGAGTGTTTGAACAGAAAACACACAGAAATATACAGAAACCATAACAGTTCTATTGTATAAATTATTTACTTTTTTTACAGTGTAGATATGCACCTTGTGGCAATCTAACCCCAAGGATACCACTTGTACAATCTTGATAAAGCCCACAAACTGATGCTTTGGAGTGTTTCTTGCATGGATTCTAAGAGCTACCACACTGGAGTATCATGCTGCAGACCCAATCAAGTCCTAGAACTATCCTCTCAATGTCCAGTGTCAAGTGAGGAATCTTATTACCATTTTTTAAGTCTCTGGTATGATCAGACTGGGTATCAAACCCATGACCTTCCACATGCAAGACTGGTGCTCTACCCCCACTGCTGCTGTGAACTTTGGTATGACCAGGCTGGGTATCAAACCCATGACCTTCCACATGCAAGACTGAAGCTCTACCCCTAGACCACTGCTGCTGTGTACTTTGGTATGACCTGGCTTGGTATCAAACCCATGACCTTCCACATGCAAGACTGGTGCTCTACCCCTAATGGTGTAGTGTACTTTCAGAACAGATAAATAAATGATGAAAATATTTAAAGTGTGAGACAAAATTTGACACTTAGGTTATTCTGTGTTTGAGAACAATATTTTTTTACGAGGTCAACTTTTTTTCTCATTTTCAACTGTCCACTCATTCTGTATCACACCAGCTAGCTATGTAAATGCAGGGTTTTCACACCTAATAAGTGTGTTTGTGGGTCAGTTTACAGGTCTTCAATATCAATGTGGTCATATAACTATGTAAGCTGCATATCTGACCCCAAATTGACCACATATAATACTTTGATTATTACTGTTTATTACCCCCATCTACAGGGTAACAAATATTTCCCAGTGTTTATTGCCCATCTGTCCTTCTGTATTGCATGATCTTTGTTTATCATTGGTTCATTAACCTTGCAATCACCGTCACAATATGTACCATGCAGCAGACCAATGTTATTTATAATAACCTGAGTCAGTCCCATAGCACTGACCCAGACTGATCCACTGAAGTATCATGCAGCAGATGCAAAGTATGATAACCCTGAACCAGTCTAATTTCAGTAACCTGGGCTGACTCTCTAAACTATCAGCAGCTGACCAACTGAATGAAGTATCATGCAACAGACACATGGTACTATACCCTAACAAGATCAAAATTTGTAGTGACCCAGTGGAAGCATGGTATAATACCCCAACCAGTCCCACTGCAGTGACCCAGACTGACCCACTCAAGTTTCATGCAGCAGAAGCCTGGTATGATACCCCAATCAGTCCCACTGTAAAGTGACCCACTCAAGTTTCATGCAGCAGAAGCATGGTATGATACCCCAATCAGTCCCACTGTCAAGTGACCCACTCAAGTCTCATGCAGCAGAAGCATGGTATGATACCCCAATCAGTCCCACTGTCAAGTGACCCACTCAAGTCTCATGCAGCAGAAGCATGGTATGATACCCCAACCAGTCCCAGTCAAGTGACCAAGAGTGACCCACTCAAGTTTCATGCAGCAGAAGCATGGTATGATACCCCAATCAGTCCCACTGTAAAGTGACCCACTCAAGTTTCATGCAGCAGATGCCTGGTATGATACCCCAACCAGTCCCACTGCAGTGATCCAGACCAACCCACTCAAGTCTCATGCAGCAGAAGCATGGTATAATACCTCAACCAGTCCCCCTGCAGTGACCCAGACTGATCCACTCAAGTCTCATGCAGCAGAAGCATGGTATAATACCTCAACCAGTCCCACTGCAGTGACCCAGACTGATCCACTCAAGTCTCATGCAGCAGAAGCATGGTATGATACCCCAACCAGTCCCACTGTTAAGTGACCCAGGGCTGACCAACTATAAAATCATGCAGCAGATGCATGGTATGATACCCCAACCAGTCCCATTGCAGTGACCAAGACTGACCCACTCAAGTTTCATGCAGCAGATGCCTGGTATGATACCCCAACCAGTCCCACTACAGTGACCCAGACTGACCCACTCAAGTCTCATGCAGCAGAAGCATGGTATGATACCCCAACCAGTCCCACTGTTAGGTGACCCAGACTGACCCACTCAAGTCTCATGCAGCAGAAGCATGGTATGATACCCCAACCAGTCCCACTGTTAGGTGACCCAGGGCTGACCAACTATAAAACCATGCAGCAGAAGCATGGTATGATACTCCAACCAGTCCCACTGTTAAGTGACCCAGGGCTGACCAACTATAAAATCATGCAGCAGATGCATGGTATGATACCCCAACCAGTTAAGTGACCGGGGCTGACCCACTGATCTTGAAGTATCATGCAGCAGAGCTATTGTACCTGTATATGGGAGACTGCAGCGTGGTCTAGTGGTAGAGTGTCCGCCTCGCATGTGGAAGGTCAAGGGTTCAATCCCCAGCCGGGTCATACCAAAGACTTTAAAAATGGTACTAGAAAGTTCCTCGCTTGACGCTTTGCATTTAGAGGAGAGTTCTAGGTCTGGTTGGCCAGGTGTCAGTATAATGTGACTGGGTGGGGTATCATACCATGTGTCTGCCGCATGATACTCAAGTGTGACAGCGCTTAGAATACTGTCTAAAGTAGACACCATCGCGATATGACTGAAAAATTGTTGAAAGCGACGCTTAACACCATACAACAACAACAACCTGTATATGGTAGTTACATAATAACCATGTAAACAGTCAAATAACCAGAGGCAATTAATTACTATTAACACAACATGTCAAACAGACTGCCTCCAGCTAATATATACTTTTTCTCTTGTTCTTTTTATTATCATGGAAAAGTCCAAACACATGAATTTAAAAAAACAAACAAAGACAGTCTAAAATACTGAATGATCCGGTTATTTTTTGGGGTGATGACACAATGAGATGTTTAAATAACCATTCGTTTGAAGATAAAATGTTTTGACAATTTATAAAAAGATCAACACAAATTAGATAAGATTAAACTTAATTATATTCAAAGCAGGTGAAAGGCAGACGTTTTTTTGTTTTTTTTTAAATAAACCTGAAGTCAGCTTTAGATGATTTAAAAGAAACACACAAGGATACCTGTAAGCCTTTTGGTGAATTAAATTATCTGTAACTTTTATTATTGTACTACTGAAAAACACAATTCACAACATGGCTGTTGTTGGTGTTTAGCATCAATTTCAACATGTTCAGTCATATCAGGACAGTGCCTACCTGAGGTATCAGGCCACAGACATGGACAGTCATATCAGGACAGTGCCTACCTGAGGTATCAGGCCACAGACATGGACAGTCATATCAGGACAGTGCCTACCTGAGGTATCAGGCCACAGACATGGACAGTCATATCAGGACAGTGCCTACCTGAGGTATCAGGCCACAGACATGGACAGTCATATCAGGACAGTGCCTACCTGAGGTATCAGGCCACAGACATGGACAGTCATATCAGGACAGTGCCTATCTGAGGTACCAGGCCACAGACATGGACAGTCATATAAGGACAGTGCCTACCTGAGGTACTAGGCCACAGACATGGACAGTCATACAGGACAGTGACTACCTGAGGTACCAGGCCACAGACATGGACAGTCATATATCAGGACAGTGACTACCTGAAGTACCAGGCCACAGACATGGACAGTCATATCAGGACAGTGCCTACCTGAGGTACCAGGCCACAGACATGGACAGTCACATCAGGACAGTGCCTACCTGAGGTACCAGGCCACAGACATGTACAGTCATATCAGGACAGTGACTACCTGAGGTACAAGGCCACAGACATGGACAGTCATATCAGGACAATGCCTACCTGAGGTACCAGGCCACAGACATGGACAGTCACATCAGGACAAGGCCACACTGAAGTACCAGGCCACAGATATGGACAGTCATATCAGGACAGTGCCTACCTGAGGTACCAGGCCACAGACATGGACAGTCATATCAGGACAGTGCCTACCTGAGGTACCAGGCCACAGACATGGACAGTCATATCAGGACAGTGCCTACCTGAGGTACCAGGCCACAGACATGGACAGTCATGTCAGGACAGTGCCTACCTGAGGTACCAGGCCACAGACATGGACTGTCATATCAGGACAGTGACTACCTGAGGTACCAGGCCACAGACATGGACAGTCATATCAGGACAGTGCCTACCTGAGGTACCAGGCCACAGACATGGACAGTCGTATCCGGACAGTGCCTATCTGAGGTACCAGGCCACAGACATGGACAGTCATATCAGGACAGTGCCTACCTGAGGTACCAGGCCACAGACATGGACAGTCGTATCAGGACAGTGCCTACCTGAGGTACCAGGCCACAGATATGGACAGTCATATCAGGACAGTGCCTACCCGAGGTACCAGGCCACAGACATGGACAGTCATATCAGGACAGTGCCTACCTGAGGTACCAGGCCACAGACATGGACAGATACCCCACCAACAAATGTTCAGTCATATCAGGACAAGGCCACACTGAAGTACCAGGCCACAGACATGGACAGATACCCCACCAATTGGCAATATACTGACACCGGACCGACCAGACCTAGAACTATCCTCCAAATGCTGAGCCCTGAGAAAGGAAGCTACTAGTATAATTTTCAAGTTTTTGGTACGACCAGGTCAGGGATTGACCCCAAGACATTCAATATGTGAGACAAATGCTCTACCCCTAGACCACTGCTGCGATATCTCAATATACATAAAGAAAGAAGATGGGTGTGGGGCCCCTGGTGTTTAATTTGATTTAGGGGATTTTATCTTGGTAGTTCAGTTTCACCTAAGGGATTTTGTGTAGCCTTGCTATATCGGGATTATGCCCATCTTTGGAAATAAAAGGAAGTAGGGGATTTTGTCCGAGAGAATACTAACCCAGATTGCAACATGTCTAGCATTTTATCCATTTATTGAACAATAATTCTGAATGCAAAATGTAAAACTGCATTTTATAACAGCAAACTGTGCAATTAGAACTGCACATGCATTACATTAATTATTGCATACATGATAAATGATGGACAACTAAGAATCAGTTAGATTTAAGGCGAGTCCTTCCTACACAAACACACCACCCCTGTGACAATAGAACCTCATCCAGAGATTCATCATTGTTTTAAATATCTAACTTGAGGTTTTGTTTCTTTCCCAGAATGCAAACTTTAAACATGTAATCTGAGCATAATTTTGTGTTCTGGAACTCAAAATACAGTTTCTCCCAACATGATAATTATCCAGAAATGCCACAATATCAGGGCCTTTATAAATCCATCATGTTGGAACCAGACCTATGGAATTTAAAGATAAACTTGGGAGTGCATGTGTTTTCAATTATAAATCACATTACAGAAACCACTTGTAATTATCAATTTATTTTTTTTTAATTTCTCTGGATCAAGTAGCAACAATGAAAATACACTCCTGTTCCTACAGTATCATTAAAAAAATTTAGTACAAGGTATTGTATACTATTCTGTCGCAGAAAAAATACTGTAAGCTGATCAATTGTCTCTTGTTTTTTCTTCTAAAGAAACCTTGGCAACGATAAGATCATGATCAAAGTGTAAATGTACACCATCGCAGAAAAAGGAATTTCCAAACAAGCTTTCAATACTTATTCTATTTATACTTACGGTAAACAATAAAACATATCTGACCCAAGTTTCACTAAACAGCTCAAGTTGAGATTTTCCTCCAATGAAATTCTTGAAATGCTTTAACTTCATTTACATTGTTCATTTTGCATGTTATCCTTAAGTAAATAGTTGTTATAACTTCAATTCTAGATAGATGTTAATTTTAGAGAAATTTAGACATCTGAGTTGAGGAAAATCTTTACTTGTGATGTTTAGTGAAACCGACTCCTCAGTTCCAGAGCACAAAACCATCATAAAATATTTTACCCATCTTTCACCAGAGATCAGTGACATTTTTAGCCTGGCCCAGGTATGTCAGCGAGCAAAAGGTGTAAAGTGTGAATTTCCATTTGCTCATGCACAAGGGTCAGATAAACCTGTGTGATTTTTTGTTGGGTAAGTGAAATCACTCGGCACTTCACACAGCACAAACACTTGGCACACATCACAACCTATGACTGTCCATGGTCTATGTGATCTAAGACACTCTCTCAAGATCACTTACCTCTCACAGCTGAGGTTGTGGATTCAAGCCCAGCTCAAACTGTACACATTAAGTGAGAAAGTTTGCCAATTACTTGTTCTACTCAGATGCATGTAACTAATACAATGTACATCAGTGGTTTCCTTCACCAAAAAAAGAAATGACATAATGTCATGTTCTGTTGGAAATGGAGTTAAACATTGTTCAGAAAATAAACAAAAAATGTGTCTGTTGACACAAACATCAGCTCTATTGATCAGAAACCAATTTTTTACTGAAAATTAAATCGAAAATTTTTACCAAAATTTTACTAACAAATATTATTCATGGTCTGTATTTTATAATTATACAAATACACAGGAAATATTAATTAAATACATAGACCCCTTCAGAAGAGTTGTTGATAGAAATAAACATTTTTACTTCATACAGACAAATGAGCCCTATGAGTGAACAGAACAGAACACTTAATACTCCTTCACCATCCTTTGAATGGCGGGACCATGAAAAAAAACCAAAACCATAATCTTACCTTGTGGATGTGCTGGACCTTGGTTATTACAGTTTGCTGGAGGTGGTGTGCCATGCTGATGTGTCATGTGGGGTTGTGTGCCACCACGGGCCCCTGGGGCAGGAGCCCCGCCCCCGCTGTGATGATTATGATGATGTGGAGATGGATACTGGGGATGATTGGGGTAATGGCCGCCGTACGGTGGGTAATACTGTGGGCCATTGTTTGGTCCACCCTAAAATAATAGAAATAATGTGATAGATTAAACATAGCTAAACAAATATTAGTACTTGATACAAATTAATAATCGATCCGAAAAGTCTCATAATGTTCTATAACAAGTTCTAAGATATTTAGTTACTGCAGTTGGCCCAGTGGTAAAGCATAAAATTATATTTGATCCTAGGTATCCGGGCCATACCAAATATTTTTTGAAAATGGAACTGAAAGCTACATCACTCATCACCTAGCAACTACTGGATAGTTCTAGGGCTTATCTTCCTGGTATAAGTAAAGTGTGATTGGCGGGGTATGATAATCTGATATGTCTGCGACTTGATACCTCAGTGTGGCAGAACTGTCTATAATGTGTCAAATAAACATGCCTGACTGCCAATCCAGGGGTTGTGAATTTAAATATCCAACCAGCCACAGTCCTTGTGATAATTGGTCAGGAACTTTGAGTTACCACTCTGAATATTCTAGCTGTCTCTGAACATGACGGGCCAGTGACTTGTAGAGATAAGGAGTGTTAAGTACTAACTGATTCCAGGAATGATGATTAAATACTCTAACCCCCAACATAAAACTGAAATACTACTGAAACAGGTACAAAACCTCACACAAACAAACAAATCCACCTGCCTTGAAGGTTTAATAATATTTGATTGTTCAAATGAACTTTCCAAAACATGTTTGCCCCCATCTTAAAACTGAAACAGAATTTGAAGTAAATCACTCCCACCCCCATTCCATAACGATTTTCTACAAACAAATAAACACTGTTTGGCCTTATGTACACAATTCTTTTTTTTTTTTGAATGAGGTTAAACACCATTTTCAACACAATTCAGGTTATATATGGCATATCCACATTTTACTAGTGGAGTCGGACCTCAGACTGAATAGAACCACCATCCTTCCACAAATAACTGGCAAACTTTCTCACATAAAATATTTGGAGCATGCGGAACTCGAACCTTAACAATGACCTTAGAACTCGAACCTTAATTACGACCTTAGCGGTGAGGTGAGAGGTAAATGATCTTGAGACAGCCCCTTAGACCACTCAGCCACGGAGGACCCTTAGCAGTGAGAGGTAAGTGATCTTGAGACAGCCCCTTACACCACTCGGCCACGGAGGACCCTTAGCAACGAGAGGTAAGTGATCTTGAGACAGCCCCATAGACCACTCGGCCACGGAGGACCCTTGTACACAATTCATATCAGGCAGTTATATTCTTGACAGAGAAAATAAAAATAATAACTCTGCATTATTATAATTTTATATTTTAATTAGCAGGTTCTTATGTGGTTTAAAGTATTCTTTTGTTATGGTTTTAAGTGTCCTCAATCCAAAAGTGTAGGTTTGCGGTGGTCTATGGATAGAATGTCTGCCTCGCATACGTTAGGTCATGTGTCTGATCCCTGGCGGGGTAATACCAAAGACCTGACAATGGTACTTAAAGATTCCACGCTTTGTGCTCAGTATTTAGTAGATAGTTCTAGGCCTGGTTGACCCAGTGTCAGTTTAATGTGACTGGGTGGGGTACAGGGCCAGAAAATTCCACTTGTCTGCTCGCCATGACGAGTGAACATTTTGTCAGGACGAGTAAGATTTAAGAAATTGACCTTAATATTTCTTTGACTTTAAGCATTCAATTAAAGAAGTTGGAAAAGGAGGACGAGCAGCTATAATCAGAAATTTCAAGCCCTGGGGATATCATACCATGTGTCTGCGGCAAGATACTCCAGTGTGGCAGCACTTAGAATACAGTCTCAAGTAGACACTCTCACGCTTTGGCTAAAAAATTGCTGAAGCATGATACAACCAACTAACCAAAAGCGAACATACATTGAAGTACACATAGTGTTAAAAAGTATAATGGTAGTGGATACAGTAAGCAGATGGCAGACTGCACCAGGCCTGATGGTAGATAATTAAAGAATCATGCACACAGAAGTTGAAGCCTGGTGGCAGGTAATTGGAGAATCATGCACACAGAAGTTGGCAATCTCCGAGGTGACCAGTGTACAGAGTAAACGTTCCATGATAATGCAGTGTGCTGCACAGCCAAGAGAATTGACCTTATGCAAGCTGTCAATCATACAAGAAGATATAACCAAATTGGCAATTGATTTTTATTTGGTTGCTATATCATTATTTTCCTAAGATAAGCTAACGGAATCTTAGTAAAAACTGCATTGTATTACATTGTATTTACTTGGACAAACAAGACCACATGGCCAGATGAAGGAGCAATCATAAGTCATTCTCGCATAAGGTCAATTGTGCCAAGGGAGGGTTGGGGAATCCCCTGTTATTAATTGAAGGGACTACAGTATCTCAAATTACAGTGAAACTTGGGGATCCCCTAGTAAACAAATGAAGGGATTACAATATCTCACACACTACAGTGAAACTGTGGGATTCCCTGGTAAATAGTTGAAGGGACTACAATATTCTCACTACTGTGAAACTTGAGGATTCCCTGGTAAATTATTGGAAGGACTACAATATCTCACACACTACAGTGAAACTGAAGGATTCCCTGGTAAATAAGTGGAAGGACTACAATATCTCACACACTACAGTGAAACTTAAGGATTCCCTGGTAAATAATTGGAAGGACTACACTATCTCACACACTACTGTGAAACTTGAGGATTCCCTGATAAAGAATATATCTCAATATCATGCTGACTGGTCAGTTACTGCCACCAAGTTGAATTATGACTAATAGACCTGAAACAGGAAATATCAGGTTACTGGGAATGGCTTAAATATCACACACTACTCTGAAATTGGGAAATCCCAGAGTAAACAATATTGAAAGGACTATAATATTTCACACACTACAGTTGATTCAAAATAAGTTGATAACTGGGCAAGTTCATAATTGCACGGTATAGATAAAGTGGGTAATGACTGTTTTGAAAGCAAACCATTCATAATTGAGTACCGGTACCTATACCTGTATTCAAGTGGGAAAGTTATCAGTTACTTGTGGAGATGGGGTGTGCTCAAGTACTGGTTAATCCCAAGAAAAGTGGTTAGGTTAACTGATCGTCTGTTAGCCCTCGATGGCATAAAAATGATGCTAAGTATTCAATCAATCTGTTATCCTATGATGGCATAAAAATGATGCTTAATATTCAATCAATCAATCAAAGCATTAGAGTGTTTATGACCATATTCAAATAAACAAAAAACAGACTGTAAAATGCAACAAGATATCCCCTGATAAAGAATTGAAAGGATTTTTTGTTTTAAACTTATTTATTTTACATTGATTGTGAAGTTCTTACAGCTTAGACAAAACATGCTTGAAGTCTTCCTGGGTAGAACTAGGCATTATGTGGATATCGTCTTACTCAAGGATATCACACACACAGCCGAGGATCAAATTGAAAGGAATAAGACCACACCCTATACAAGAGTGAAACTGGGGGATTTCCCTGTAATGAAGTGACTCATAGAAATGATCAAACCCTTTACAATATTGAATTATAACTAATAAATATCAAACCTGAAACATATATTTGTTGTATATTTTATCTGTGTCAAGTGCTAAAAGTAAAAAAATACAGGGAGGTTCTGCGTTGTTTGTCATAGCCATGTTTTAAACTTATTTACTTAACATGGATTGTGAAACAACTTTTACAAATCTCACTTCATAACTTCTCCTTGGTAGAGCAAGTATGCAAATAAAATGTCACAAAAATGCACAAGAGTACAACAAATGGCTGTGATTAAGAATCAAAACTTGCAACCCAACAATCCAATCATTTTTTTTTTCAATCAGGTTATATAAAAGTATGACATATCCAGTTTTACTGATGGAGAAAGACCTAAGAATGGATCTTGAATAGAACCATTGTACTCCTGAAAGTAACTGGCAAACTTTCTCAGATTGAGTAAGACTCGGAACTACAACCTCAACAGTAAGAGTTTAGTGATTTTGAGCTGGCGCTTTAGATCACCCGGCCAGATAGGACCTTAAGTAATCAATGTAAAATAATCATCATTGTATGGGCTTGGATTTTTGGTCAGATGTGGGGCACACTAGTGTCAGGGGTGAGTCCACCATTTTAGGGGGTGAATATTTGCTAAAAATTGCTGTCATTAAGATTTTTTTGAAAATACCAGGGTCCAGTACCCCTTTGACCCCTAGCCCCCTCCTCTGGATCCAGTGAATTACGACGGTATCTGTTTAGCACTGCAGTGCCCCTCTCACAGACACAATATAACTTTTACCAATATAGACAAGACGTGCAGTCAAGAATATAATTGATTGATTGATTGATTGAATAATAAGCGTCATTTTTATGCCATCCAGGGCTTACAGACGATCAGTTAACCTAACCACTATTTCCTGGGATTAACCAGTACTCGTGCACACCACATCTCCGCAAGTAACTGATAACTTTCCGACTTGAAACAACGGTGACACGAATGCTAATGAGACACAATGTCATATATCAATCATCACAGAGACTGTTACTGGGCGGGAAGGAACTCACAACCCCTGGATTGATAGTCAGACGCGTAACCGACTCAGCTAATGGGGCCCCGCAAGAATATAATTATAACAATCATAATTTATACTTTTTTCTTCACTCTACAGTAGTGCAGTTTTTATCATTATTTATATCATAAGAAGACAGTAAATATTTACTTGAATTAAAATTATGCGCTAAGTTTCTGCCTAAAAATCTATCTCAAAAAGGCAGTTGTCAAATATTAAGTTTCTGCAAAGGTGAACTGAATGATTTTCATTCCAACCTGAATAATAACAATTAGGACAATATTTGTGACTTATTCTATATATAAACTCACAGCTGTTATGCTCACATTCCATAAACTCCAAAATTAACTAAATTAAGCCCAGAAGTGGTGAAATGTGGCAACTTAAAATGTCAAGGTTTACCCCCTCACTGGATATCTTGACTTTGAGTTGGTTTGTATAAAAACCCTTGACATATTTAATTGGTTTATCATCAAGCAATAACTTCTCACATTTAATTGGAACAACCCCATTGCAATTTTATTTTGTGCGATTGTTTGAATATTTATCCTCATTTTAATGTCATCCAGGGCTTACAGGCTGTCAGTTAACTGAACCACTCTTTCCTCTGTGCTCGGAAGATTAACCAGTACTCAAGCACACAAATCTACAAGTAACAAATAACTTTCCAATCTGAATCAGCTGGGAGAGGCAAATGACAGTGAGACTTAATGTTGTTTATCAATCATCGCTGAAACAGACTGGTCAGGTCAGAATTCGAACTCACAATCCCTGGATTGATAGTCTGACAAGCTACTGACTGAGCTAGCCAGGCCATGCATTGCCATTTTAAACAGAATATATTGTAATGTTTAAATGGTCATATGGTTTCCTGTCACTGTCAACAGAGTGATCCCCATTAATTAATGATAACTTTAATAGTAATTTTACTATTAAATCAACACATTTACATAAATACACCATGGTTCTAAATTGCTCACCTGTTGCAAAGTCTTAGAGAATCTACCACAATTAGTGACTTGTAATAAATCAAGGCCCATAACTCAGACATTACTGGTACTTAATTTTGTTATTATAATAAATTCAGAGATTAAATGTTAATGACCATTGGTGCATTGTATTTTCTTCTCTGTAAAACATACTAATTTCAATTAAATCAGATTTTTTTTCACGATCAAATGCCACAACTTCAGTTTAAATTATAAAGCTTGGCTGGAAACTAAAAACTTGTTGAAGACATAGTTATATACTTACTATAAAAGTTTGGTGAAAATCCAATGAAGAATGCAGGTGCAAGAATGCACCCAAGGTCAATGAGCCATTACTCTGATATTATAATTACCAGATTTGGCCAGTTCAAGAACTTGTCTAAGATATTGTGGTTTTATAGACACAGTGCAAGTTTAATAAGGATCTAATGAAAACTGCAGGTGCTAGAGTACTCACATTTAGTTAAATTTTTAACGCATTAACTTCGACATTATCTATCAGATTTGCGGACGGACGGACAGAGGTAACATTTCAATGCCCCATCACCAGTTTTCGAATGATCGCGGCGTAAAAAAGACAACACCAGTAATTCATGTCGGCCATGTTGGTTATTGAGAATGTTTGCTGACTCAGCTAAAATCACATCTACTGCCATCACCGGTTTACAGATTAGCAAACGTCAACTTTAATATTTTGCACACAGACTTGTATCAACTTTGGATGACTGGGTCAACCAACTAATGTCCAGTAATCATTCCATCAAAACATTGTTTTCAGGTGTTTTTATTGGCCGTGCTCATTAAATGTTGGCCTAATTTTTTTTGCAATTAGTCAGTTTTAAACAGTGCTTAACAGACTTCTGTTCACGGAATTATGGTAAAAGTCACATTACTAACCACTGTACACAAATAGATGGTGATAAAATCTATTTTTTGACAAATATTTTATGCTCTTTTTGACATGAATTGAAAAATATGCAAGCAAGCTTAAAAGTAAACATTGATGCAAATGAAAGTGGAATATTTTGTTGCTTTGACAAAATGCAGGCAAAAATCTCTGCCTCTGAACAGGTGACCATACTACCAAAAAGAGAGACCGCAGGTCAGATTGAACTTTACATTTCTATGGTAGACATCTTGAATAGTTTATGACAAAGAAGACAAAGAGAGAGTCAGCCCAAAGGATCATGCATTGAAAAAAAGGTATCAGAGAAGATGTCATTTGAAGTTGTTGCAATTTTTAGTATCAATGGCCATACTGGATAATTGATGGCAACAAAAACATACAAATCTTGGAAGGCAAAATTTAAGGAACATAGTTTCAGAGAAGTCATCTAAAAGTTAGAAATGTGTCTGTCCGCACCGAATATTTTACAGACTATTGTGCCGGAAAAGGGGGCATAACAAAGGAATGAATGAATGAACAGATGAAATGATTGAGAGGGTGAACACTTAATGCCCTTCATCATTCTTGGAATGGCAGACGCATTAAATAAGTTGTGATGGCGACTGACGACAGACAACAATGGAGATCTTGCGTCAGGTGACTGGAGACCACTTGGTCTCACACAGAACCATCACTTCATTATTGGTCAAAAAGCATCACCAAGGATTATAATTTCATCCTCCGACAGTTTTTTTTCACAAAAAAAAAAAAAAGCTAAAATGGATATACAGTCAGACTGCCAGTTTGCCATGCTTGTACAGAAGATAGATGATATAAGCAGCAGACAACATCGTGTACAATATTACTATGAATTTGATTAAAAACACAAGCATCATGCTTGACGATATCGGTAGTTAACATCTCTGTGCAGTTGGCAAATATTTGTAAGTTAAGCAAATATACGATCATGCCTTGCAAGGAAATGGGCGGCACATTCTGCAGTCCTGCAGTCCGTCGTGCATTGTCCACCAGTAAGTGAACATGGTGCAACGGACGAAATTATAAGGCAGAATAAATACCACAATGTTTGACAATAACATCACTGGATTAGATGACAGACGACATCTATGATGGCTTTCAGCATTCTCCATCGACCACACGAGCAGCGATGGTGTCTATGCACATGCAGTGTTTATAAATACATACATAGTATCCTACCGTCATTGGATTGGCAATGCCTGGGGGCTGGGGCGACAGTATCACATGTGTAAGAATTCCATTCTCATCGACAATTTGCTGTACCATGTGACCAGGGGGCACCTGCATGGGCATGGGTAGAGGGGGACCGTTGTTGGACACCATCCTGACAGTGGCTGGACCTGAAATGATAAACACAATCTGTAAGTATTCACATACAGTAAACGGAGAAATACTAGAAGAAGTTCCCAGATTCACTAGAACTGCTCTTATCAAGAAGAAATAGAAAAGAGAGTCCAAAAATAGATAACTACTAGCTTCTACGCCTGGGTATACTGGTTAGCTAGTACAGGGTACCATGGCAGGTAAATTCATACTAAGCCTCATAACAAGGATGTTCTTATCGTCTATTACTTTTTATTCTGTTGGAACCAATCCATTATTTGCGAATCATCGTGTATTACTTGATGCAAATAATTTATAAGAACAAAATATACATGTTACGAATGCAGAATTATCGATTTTATTAAATTTCATGAGGCCGAATACTAATACAATAAATATTGATTGAAAATACTTAAACATGTTTTCTACTATTTATAGATTAGTTTTTGTTGTTCTATTTTTTACTGTGTTCTTTTACTGCCACTTCTGAATCTGACATGCATAACATGCAGAATTTTTAAACAGCCACTGTTACAAAAAATGAAATTACAGATTTTAAAAGTTGGTCTTTAATCCAAGCTTATAGTTTCAAACATTTGTGGTGTATTACCAACAACATATTTTTATGGCACGTTTTACCATATACAGTCAAACCTGGTCCGAGATTATAAATATTTTTTCCTTGCTCAACTCAAGATTTCCTGCTCAACTTAAAGATGAATCAACTCATTATAACAAAATAAACGTAAATATATATAAGTTTCTACCTCAAATCTCTATTATTACTCTAAAATTCGCGACCTAGTCAAGTGATTGTGCTTTAAATTGGGTTTGTATATGACTCCTAGAAATTGTGTTTTGAGTACAAATTTGAGTTGAGCATGATTAATGTTTTATAACCTCAGAACCTGACTTTAGCAGCCAGTCAAAGGAATAAACAAAACTGGCCTTTTAAGAGAGGTTGTTGCTTAATACAGGTTAATTTACTTTGAAAGCATAGAAATGGTAAATAGAAAATATGGTTGCTTAAGACAGGTGGTTGTTTAATAAAGGTGACCGCTTACACAGGTTGGACTGTACCTAATTAAAATTTCTCTGGCACAAAAACATGTAACCCATTCACTAACTGCATCATTATTGTATATTTAGGGGGTTACAGAGATCTATATGCAATATCTTGACACAAAAAAGAAATTTAATTTGAAAGAAATTTGACCTCATCTTATCTCTCTCTCCATGTTCAATTGTATATTTTATGTATTTTGTCTGTTAAAGATATTAGTCACAATGACTAACGCAGTTTTGTACTTTCTGTGCTGATATGACACACTAATAGTCATTCTGTGTAACAAGAGAACTGAAAGTACAATCAAATGTATGCACCAGATGACATCTTCATTTTAGAAAACTTAATATTAAGATTCCTGAATAAATATGTCTTCCCAAAGTTTTGAAGTGGTCTGCTTCTCCGACTCCTTGTTTTTCACAAAGATTTAAAGTTTATTATTATGGGGTATCCAATATCCTACATATAGCCATTAAAATAAAACATTGTATTTTTGTATTTTATTTATTTTTTTGTACTTTACGCCTTTAAAATGCAAGATTGTATGACATGAATGATAAACCGCAAGACAAAACTTTTTTATCTTGTTTTTCATTATACTGCAACAATCTCATCACTTTTAAACACAGTTTAATTGATTGCGGATCGACATTATAAGAACCAATAAAAATGATAGCAGATCTTGGATTAAAAAAATATATTCAAAATTCAAAAACTTAAAAGGTTTTAAAGGTATTAAGTATATATTTTAACTAGATACTAAGGCCATAATAAATTAATTGCTAGATTATCATTCCCACCCACCCCATAATTTTCATACCGCTGCGATCCTTTTTTTTCATAAAAAAATAAAATAAAAAATAAAATAAAATTCTCCCGCCCTCCCCATTTTAAGAACAATACGGATGATAATCTAGCAATTAATTTATAATGGCCTAATTACAATGATGACTTAAAAAAAAATTATAAAAAGAAGTAGAAATATTATAATGCATTTGTTATAACATGAAAACCAAAATGCATCTTTTCTTAAAAAGGGCCTGAGGGTGAGGAGGAGGTGTGAGGTTTTTCTTTTCATTTTTAATAAATAGAAGGCTTTGGTTATGGATTCCTATGGATGCCATATAGATATCACTTCATCTTGCCCACTATGATGCAAATGCAAATTCAGATATTTTATAAATATTTTTCTGTTGTCAGAGTGCAACCCGCATACATTTCAAGGTTGGAAACAATTATGAGAAACCTTCATTAGCTGTGAGTATTATGTTATGTTCAATGTTCATGACTCTGTAAGACATGACAGCCATTATCAAACAGACTTTTTAAAAAGGCAGCGCAAATATTGGAAGTGAAATACTTGAGCAGCTATGAAACAACAGGGGAATAAGAGTCAGGATGACAACTTGGAAACATTTTTTTTGATGGGGTTAACCACAACTCTATATTATAATAACTAACATCCTATTTTTTTCCACGGAACACCTCAGAATGATCACGATTAGAAGCAACTTCCTTCCACAAGTATCTGGAAACTTTCACCAATGAAGTTTTATGACCAAGTTGGGCTTACAAGACCTAAGCAATGAGACGTAAACCATCTAGAGGCAGCCCCTTTAAGACCACTTGGCCACACCCAGCAATTCAGAGATGAAAATTAAAATGGTAAAAAAAAAAGAACTAGTATTATATTATATAAACAGGTTTTATGTATACACACCTGAAAGACTTTGAATTGCATCCAGATTTGCATGAACGTAACACACACTAACACATTAAATTACCCCTTTGATTGCATTTCCTCTTCTAGTTTTCAATAAAATCCAAGGTCAGCAGGGTTTTATGTTATTGTTGTCTGTGATGATAATAATTTGGGTCAACTAGCTGATTTCACAGCTACTGTGTATATAAATAGGGCTTTTACTTTAATTAAAATGACAATTACTGTGACGAGTGCCTGACAGTTTCGTGACATATTTATGTGACTGAGGGCTCCACATAATACTTGTAACACCTTTTGGTGTCATTTTGTTGTGTGATTTATGAATATACTGATAACTAGATGTAATCTACTTTATTTAATATACTTTTTGGTTGTTTTTAATATGTACTGACTTTTGAACTGTTTAGTCGGTTTTTATTTCTTGTGGAATTTCCCCGCGAGTTATTTCTATTGTTCAATATCTGTGCCTGTGAAGACCGTAGATGCATTACTCTCCATCCACTCTCTAGTCAGCAGAGAATTTCCTATACATCGATTTTCTTTTCAACATTGAGCGTTATTTTCATGCCATCAACAGCTAACTGACGATCAGTCAACCTAACTTTTTCCTGGGATCCTTGAAAGTTAACTGTTACTCTAGCGCAACAATCTCCACAAGTAACTGATATTTTTCTCATTATGTTTTTCAAGTTACTAGCAAATTTTCTTACATCAAGCTGGGCTCAAACCCTTGACCTCACATGTAAAAAGTAAATGATCATAATACTTCCTTATTATACTTGCTAGCTTTATATTGCAACCATCAATTACTCCCATTATAATCTCCCCATAAACAAGATATTCCCATCTTGATTCTTAAAGTAAGTTCGCACTAAACCAAACTTTTATTTCAGAATTGTAGTAAAACAAATCATTCAAAGAAACCCTCCATGTGCAGAAGTAAGCTCTCATCTTTCTCATATCAGCCCATAAAAACCTCTCATCCACTTTCATAATCATTCATTCTGTAAACAGTTTTTTCCTTCTCTAATGCTGAAGACAGAATCGTAAAAAAACGTAATATATAATTGATGGGTAGAAGCATAAAGGTGCAACTGCCAAATATAAATTATATTCAAACAAATTTCAGCTTTTTCGCTCATTCCTTAAGATATGCACTTATAAATATAAGAGTACAAATGAAGCAGGATACAGAATAAAGAGTGCTCAGATAAGTGAACACAAACAAACAACTATGATGTATGGTGTTTGCCTGAGGCTTAATTGTAAATGTTGAGATCTAGTTATTAGGAAGCCAACAATATCTTTCTGATCCAACACAAGGTTTGAACCTTCAACCGTCGGCCAGCATGTGAGGCCGACACTGGATGTGAAGTTTAGATAAAATGTGGGACAGTAATTGCATTTGAGGCTAACACTAGATGTGAGGTCCACACTGGATGTGAGGTCCACACTGGATGAGGGACAATAACTGCATATGAGGCCGACACTAGATGTGAGGTCGACACTGGATGTGAGGTCGACACTGGATGTGGGACAATAACTGCATGTGAGGCCGACACTAGATGTGAGGTCGACACTGGATGTGAGGTCGACCCTAGATGTGAGGTCAACAATAGATGTGAAGTCGACACTGGATGTGAGGTCGACACTGGATGTGAGGTCAACACTAGATGTGAGGTCGACACTGGATGTGAAGTCGACACTGGATGTGGGACAATAACTGCATGTGAGGCCGACACTAAATGTGAGTTCGACACTGGATGTAAGGTCGACACTGGATGTGGGACAATAACTGCATGTGAGGCCGACACTAGATGTGAGGTCGACACTGGATGTGAGGTCGACACTGGATGTGGGACAATAACTGCATGTGAGGCCGACACTAGATGTGAGGCTGAAACTAGATGTGAAGTCGACACTGGATGTGGGCCAATAACTGCATGTGAGGCTGACACTGGATGCGAGGCCGACACTGGATGTGAGGTCGACAATGGATGTGGGACAATAACTGCATGTGAGGCCGACACTAGATGTGAGGTCGACACTGGATGTGGGACAATAACTGCATGTGAGGCTGACACTGGATGCGAGGTCGACACTGGATGTGAGGCCAACACTGGATGTGGGACAATAACTGCATGTGAGGCTGACACTGGATGCGAGGCTGACACTGGATGCGAGGCCGACACTAGATGTGAGGTCGACACTGGATGTGAGGTCGATGCTGGATGTGAGGTCGACACTAGATGTGAGGTTGACACTGGATGTGAGGTCGACACTAGATGTGAGCTCGACACTGGATGTGGGACAATAACTGCATGTGAGGCTGACACTGGATGTGAAGCCGACACTGGATGCAAGGTCGACACTGGATGTGAGGCCAACACTAGATGTGAGGTCCACACTGGATGTGAGGTCAACACTGGATGTGAGGTCGACACAAAATGAGGGACAGTAACTGCATGCGAGGCCGACACTGAATAAGAGGTAACAAATTGACACTACATGACATTGTGGGGCAGACACTGGATGTAAGGCTGATGCTAGATGTGGGGCAGACACTGGATGTAAGGCTGATGCTAGATGTGGGGCAGACACTGGATGAGAGATTGACACTACATATGAGACTGACACTGGATGTAAGGCTGATGCTAGATGTGGGGCAAACACTGGATGAGAGATGGACACTACATATGAGATTGACACTGGGTGTAAGGCTGATGCTACATGTGGGGCAGACACTGGATGAGAGATTGACACTACATATGAGACTGACACTGGATAAAAGGTTGACACTACATGTTAAACTGATCTTGGATGTGAGGTTGCCTACATGCAAGGAAGACACTGGATGTGAGGCAGACGCTTTACCATTGAGAAGTATTTTACTGCAAAAATCCACTAAATAGAATAGATATAACAGTTGGTTAACTTGTACCTATGTTTTACCTGTTAGCAGCACTTGAACTATGGCATTCAAGTATTTCAATCAATATAAAGCATTATAAAGAACTTAGAAATTCCATCTATATCATCAAATTACCTCTTAAAACCACCCAAATACACTTGTGCACCCTTATTACCACATACCTCAAATAGTTATCCTTTAGTTCTGTATTTCATGCATCTTAGGTTTTTGTGTCAACGCTTTGAAGTGTCAATATAACTTTATTTTTATCAATCCTCTGTGAAAATGTGGTATAGCTATTTAATATATGTGAAGTTATTTACTGTTACATGGTTGTATAAAAAAATTTCATGTATTGATTAAAAAAGAAATTAGTGTCATTTTATACCATTGAAAGCCGGGCCTGATTAGCTCAGTCGGTAGAGCGTCTATCAATCCAGGGATTGTGAGTTTGAATCCACGCCTGGCAACAGTCTCCGTGATGATTTATGTATGACATAGTGTCTCATTATCATTCATCTCTCACTGCTGATTCAAGTGGGAAAGTTAACTGATTGTCTGTTAGCCCTCGATGGCATTAAAATGACGCTAAATGTTCAATCAATCAATCAATAGACAAGCAATATCAACATTTTGTGCAGAGTTGCAGATTTACCTAACTGCTGGTATTGATCTAGTAAGTGACATTGACAATTTAGTGCAGACACATTCTCATCCTGAAATATAAGGCTTTACATGAGTAATTCAAATGATAACCCTAATACTCTTATGTCATGTAGAAATCTAAATATTTCTACAGCTTCTACATAAAACTTGATAAAATGGTATGTAGAATGTAACGTTTTTGTATGTTTTTTGTGCCTTTTTTACAACAGTGTGTATACTTCAGTTCTATAATGGTGGTCAGCCTTCCAATAGACGTTTTCAGAAGTTATTGATCTGAAACCTATTTGAGGGACAGACAGATAGACGGATGGGTATTTAAGTAGCATCTTTGCCGAAAGAACCACTTAAAAGCTGTTTTTAATAGTCCAGAAACAGCCACATAATTATTTTTCAACTGCTTTTCAACCGTCCATAAAAATTACTAACCCTAATACCTAGACACTTAACTACCCATTTGTGCGCACGTTCTAACAAATGGGTATTTTAGTTACTTCTTTGCGCTCAGCTGATTACTTGTGTGGCTTTAGATTTAAGCCATATAAAAGCATTTTTTAAGAGTCTAGAAACAGCCACATAACTTTTTTTCAACTATCATTCAACCATCTAAAACTATTACTAACCCTAAACCATACACATTTAAATACCCACTCATGTGTGCAGACAGACAGACAAACAGGGGTAATATTAAATAGTGAGGAGCATAAACAACCTCTGAAACACTGTGTCATGTTTTACAAAGGTTACTTGATATTCCGTCAAGTCACTTTTTTCAACACAGGACTGAGATCTTCTTGACCAAGGTCGGTGTTCTACTACTTCAGGTCACTGCTGTCATTATATATATATATATATATATATATATATATATATATATCAAAAGCTTGTATATGTATTTATAAATAGCTCTACTTTTATGTCAAACTCCTCTTAACAATAAAGAATTTTAAGATTTTAAAGTGTCGCTTTCAACAATTTTTCAGTCATATCATGATGGTGTCAGAGTGATTTCACACTGAAATATCATGCTGCAGACACGTGGTAAAATTGATACCCAATCCAATCACATTATACTGACACCGAGCTGACCAGAACTAGTACTATCCTCTAAATCATGATGTTGATACCCAATCCAATCACATTATACTGACACCGAGCTGACCAGACCTAGAACTATCCTCTAAATCATGATGTTGATACCCAAACCAATCACATTATACTGACACCGAGCTGACCAGACCTAGAACTATCCTCTAAATCATGATGTTGATACCCAAACCAATCACATTATACTGACACCGAGCTGACCAGAACTAGAACTATCCTCTAAATCATGATGTTGATACCCCATCCAGTCACATTATACTGACACTGAGCTGACCAGACCTAGAACTATCCTCTAAATCATGATGTTGATACCCCATCCAGTCACATTATACTGACACTGAGCTGACCAGACCTAGAACTATCCTCTAAATCATGATGTTGATACCCCATCCAGTCACATTATACTGACACCGAGCTGACCAGACCTAGAACTATCCTCTAAATCATGATGTTGATACCCCATCCAGTTACATTATACTGACACCGAGCTGACCAGACCTAGAACTATCCTCTAAATCATGATGTTGATACCCAATCCAGTCACATTATACTGACACCGAGCTGACCAGACCTAGAACTATCCTCTAAATCATGATGTTGATACCCCATCCAGTCACATTATACTGACACCGAGCTGACCAGACCTAGAACTATCCTCTAAATCATGATGTTGATACCCCATCCAGTCACATTATACTGACACCGAGCTGACCAGACCTAGAACTATCCTCTAAATCATGATGTTGATACCCCATCCAGTCACATTATACTGACACCGAGCTGACCAGACCTAGAACTATCCTCTAAATCATGATGTTGATACCCCATCCAATCACATTATACTGACACTGAGCTGACCAGACCTAGAACTATCCTCTAAATCATGATGTTGATACCCCATCCAGTTACATTATACTGACACCGAGCTGACCAGAACTAGAACTATCCTCTAAATCATGATGTTGATACCCAATCCAATCACATTATACTGACACTGAGCTGACCAGAACTAGTACTATCCTCTAAATCATGATGTTGATACCCAATCCAATCACATTATACTGACACCTAGCTGACCAGAACTAGAACTATCCTCTAAATCATGATGTTGATACCCCATCCAGTTACATTATACTGACACCGAGCTGACCAGAACTAGAACTATCCTCTAAATCATGATGTTGATACCCAATCCAATCACATTATACTGACACTGAGCTGACCAGAACTAGTACTATCCTCTAAATCATGATGTTGATACCCAATCCAATCACATTATACTGACACCGAGCTGACCAGACCTAGAACTATCCTCTAAATCATGATGTTGATACCCCATCCAGTTACATTATACTGACACCGAGCTGACCAGACCTAGAACTATCCTCTAAATCATGATGTTGATACCCCATCCAGTCACATTATACTGACACCAGGCTGACAAGACCTAGAACTATCCTCTAAATAATGAGTGCCTAGAGAGGAAGCTTCTAAAACCTTTTCTTTAATATTTTGTATGATCCGGTCAGGGCATGCAGTTTCAACCCTCGTGTTTTTCAGCAAAAAACATCAATTCTACTTTTTAATAGGACCCATTCCGAAGTAGGTGGACTGACAAAAAACCTTGATGTTTGAAACAACAACAACAACAACAACTTTTTTGCAATCTTTCCACTTTAAAGAAGGACACATTCATATTTTTTTTAGCTGAATCTGACAAAATATATTAAAACTCATATGAACCCAATCATTCTGATAAGAGCACCTCATAAACTGCCTGATAAACAAGATGCTCTGAGCGCAGAGGAATCAATAATAATGATACAATCTATGTACAACATAATAAGCAACTTGAAGTTGTCTAGGTAATATGGTAAACAACGTCTGAAGAACGGTGCATTATTTTCCAGCAAAGACTCAACAGCCAAATTTTACTGGACATGAGAAAAATTCAAAGAACAACATTGCATAACTTTATGTGGCCATTGTGGGCCTGCACATTTTCCCAGAAAAAAAAAAATCTTTTTTCCTATATATCATGCCCAAATACTATTGAAAAGGTTAGATTGAAATAGATTTCCTGCTTAAAATTGCAACATATTTTGTGACATATTAAATGAGTCGAGCAATTTCATTTTGATTTCAATTTGATCCATTATACAAGTTTACATGTAGTAAAAATTGTTTCATCTTAGAAAAGAGTCCAATGACGATGTGAATGTCTTCAAGCAGTATATAAGTGCTGTCTTTTTTAAGAATGGAGATTTCATTTCAAATTTACCACTAATATTCAAAGACTGGTTTTGTCACGTTTTGGTGGATATTACATACAAAACCATTTGAATTTAATTTATTAATGATAATGAGATGCTTTTTATTCGTTTTAATGATTATTTTATTTTTAAAAACATTTATAGTATTTTCTTATACCCTTTTAGGTCAATAAGAAGTATGTAACTGTGTTATATTTGTTTTAAGAATAGGGATTACGCTCTTATTAGAATATCGATTTTCTTGGTCACATTTTGGTAAATTTCAATTCTAAATCATTCATATTTTATTAGTTTTATCAATGACAATGAGATGCTTTGCAGTCATTATTAAAATTAATTTGAAGAATTTTTTCCCACCACACTGCCTTTAAACTATAAAAGTACTTCAATCTAAACATCTGCAAGACATGTACCATCTAAAATCAATTTGTCATCCAGATAATCTCAGTCTGGTCTACCTGTAGGAAAGGTTAATTACATGCCAGTTCATTATTATAGGTTATTTAATCAATAAAGGCTGGCTTGATAGCCTCTGATACAACACACCTGTACTTCCATAAGAGCTTGCGGTGTTGACCACCCAGATTTTACCTATATCAGCAATGTCTTTGATCACCTCAATGTTGTCCACTAATGGTTGGTTCATGATTTGCTATGTAATAAAAGGAATACAGAAAAAGCTACCATGTTCATCAATACATTTGATATTATGTGTATATTTTAATACAAGTAATTGTTTTTTGCTTTTTCGTCTCCTTATCATGTGTGTGTGTGTGTGTGTGTGTGTGTGTGTGTGTGTGTGTGTGTGCCTGCAGCATGCTAGTGTGCATGCATGTATTTAAAATAAATTTATAAATTCCATTTTCGAGAAGATTAAAAATTTCATTCCCATTTTTACAACAAATAATTTGGTAACAATGAGAGCATGTGGAATGACTCGGGTTTCTACTGCAGTATGTACATATACCATTTACAATGTCACCAAAGAAAGCATGTTGAACTACTCATGTGAATTTACAGTAGTATGGCACGGAGTGTAAAGAGTGACTCGTGTGGCATGTGAAGCATTACGAATGTACTCACTGTAGTATGACACCAGGGAAACAAAATAGAGCAACTCATGATGTCACTAGGGAAAGCATGTAGAACTACTCAGTTCACATCAGAAGCACAAAGTGTAAAGAGTGGCTCATGTGGCATTTGGAGCAACTGTTCAGTATGGAGCAACTCATGACATGAGGGAAAATTAAGCATGTGGAGCAACTCAAGTCACGAGGGAAAATTAAGAATGTGGAGCAACTCGTGACATGAGGGAAAATTAAGCATGTGGAGCAACTCACGTCACGAGGGAAAATTAAGCATGTGGAGCAACTCATGACACGAGGGAAAATTAAAAATGTGGAGCAACTCATGACATGAGGGAAAATCAAGAATATGGAGCAACTCATGACACAAGGAAAAACTAAATGTGGAGCAACTTTTGTATGGTACAAGTCCAGTGTAGGTATTGGCACAGTATTCAGGTTATCTCTGTATTTCAGATCAAGGTAATCCAGTCTGAGTCACCTGTCTGGATATCCAGCATACAAGACTTAACCTTTGTACCTATTATCATAAATATACCGGTATCACGATTTTCTGCTTCACATGCATTTAATGTTTCAATATTAATCTTGTACATATCGTTTTAACTAGAAAAGTGTCTTTCAGCACATATGTCCCTGCTGTTGATTACTCCTGTAAAATTTGACAAAGTTGACAAATATTGAATTTGGCCTGTATTTTATATTTAAACAGTTATAGACTATTAATTACATACATAGACTCCTTGAGAAGTTATTGAACTGAAATTAATTTTTACCAGACACAGAGTTAAAAGGACTGATGAACAGACAGACAGGGGATCTTCGAATGGCATGGGCATACAAAAAATTGAACAAAAATCAACTACAACCTAAGCTCAGGTATTGAATTTTTGTTATTGAGCATTGTTTTATGAATAACAGACAAGACAGTAGACCTTACATAACAATTTTCACATAAAATCTGACAATTTCGTTACTTTTACAAGTACTCTGACTATAAACTTTGGGCTGCGGTGCAGTGGATAATGTTGGCCCTTCAAGCCAGAAATCGACCCAATGGCTTTACAAAAGCAACTTTTAAAGTGGGGTGGTAGTATAGTAGATAGCTGCTCATGTCAGAGATTACTGGTTCAATCCCCAGCTAGACTTGATGCCTCTTAAAAAACAACATTCAATACTAGATCTACCAGGAGGGCAGACCCAGAGCAGTTCATACAAGATTTTAGCTTTCTTTGCAATCAAGGTAAAACAAAGTATGAGTTTGATCATTACTGGTTCTACCCAGGAGGCAAGCCCAGCATAAGCTCAGTCCGTAGAGCACGAGACTTCTAGTCTCAGGGTTGTGAGTTCAATTCCTGGGTCTTGCCAACTAAAAATACTAACAGTCATTCAGATGGGACTTTAAACCAAGGGCTTGTATGACGGCACTATTCACCAAGCATGCTAAAGAACCAGAAGAAACTTTAGATGGGTTTCTATCTGTATACTGCAACTAACACTCTTCTGGGGGGGGCGGGGGGGGGGGGGGGGGGGGGGGGGGGGGGCCAAATGGTAAACCCGCAGCAAAGTAACATAAGCTCACATACAACATCTACCCAGGTGTTATTCATAAAAGTACCAAGCTTTCTTCACACTCACACTAAATTTAAATTAATACTTTAGCAATCTTTTTCATTTCATTTAATCACTTTACATTTTTCCCATTTTTTGTTAATGCAAACAAATTGTGAATTAGGGCTAACAGTGAACCAAGAATACATTTTACCTACAACAGTATCACATTTACCACCGATAGGGTTACAAAGCATTTCTCAATCACTATCAGAAAATCTTAATTTAATCATTGTGCAGTACCTGGCTGATCAATGCTGATAAATTATTATGAATAAAAAAAAAAAACACCTGCTCCACATAACGTAGCTGGGGAAATACAATGGCTCCATTGTAGAATCTCATCTAGCATAAGTAGTATGTCAAACACATCAAGATGAATAGTTGTACAATCCAGCCTTCATTTGCAAATTGCATCCTGTGCTTTTTTTTAATTATTTTAATTATCTGCCTTGTCATCAGTTATAGCAAGCTAGTAAAATGGTTCACAAATGTTTCTTGAATATGCATTCAAATTTGCACGTGCAAGCTGAGAGAACAGACAAAACTGATCCAACGAGTGCTGATTCAAAAGCTGAATTAATGTACAGTCAAACAAGCATAAAGTTTGAATTGGTGTACAGTCAAACCTACATACAAGCATACAGTCTGAGTTGGTGTACAGTCAAACCCTTGTAAGTGTACAGTCAGACCTGTGTAAGTGTACAGTCAAACCTGCGTATGTGTACAGTCAAACCTGCGTATGTGTACAGTCAAACCTGCGTATGTGTACAGTCAAACCTACGTATGTGTACAGTCAAAGCTGTGTATGTGTACAGTCAAACCTGCGTAAGAGTACAGTCAAACCTGCGTAAGTGTACAGTCAAACCTGCGTATGTGTACAGTCAAACCTGCGTATGTGTACAGTCAAACTGCGTAAGTGTACAGGCAAACCTGCGTATGTGTACAGTCAAACCTGCGTAAGTGTACAGTCAAACCTGCGTAAGTGTACAGTCAAACCTGCGAATGTGTACAGTCAGACCTGCGTAAGTGTACAGTCAGACCTGCGTATGTGTACAGTCAAACCTGCGTATGTGTACAGTCAAACCTGCGTAAGTGTACAGTCAAACCTGCGTAAGTGTACAGTCAAACCTGGGTAAGTGTAGTCAAACCTGCGTAAGTGTACAGTCAAACCTGCGTATGTGTACAGTCAAACCTGCGTATGTGTACAGTCAGACCTGCGTATGTGTACAGTCAGACCTGCTTATGTGTACAGTCAAACCTGCGTAAGTGTACAGTCAGACCTGCGTATGTGTACAGTCAGACCTGCGTATGTGTACAGTCAAACCTGTGTATGTGTACAGTCAGACCTGTGTATGTGTACAGTCAAACCTACGTATGTGTACAGTCAAACCTGTGTATGTGTACAGTCAAACCTGTGTAAGTGTACAGTCAGACCTGCGTATGTGTACAGTCAAACCTGCGTATGTGTACAGTCAAACCTGCGTATGTGTACAGTCAAACCTGTGTAAGTGTACAGTCTAACATGTGTAAGTGTACAGTCAAACCTGCGTATGTGTACAGTCAAACCTGTGAAAGTGTACAGTCAAACCTGCGTAAGTGTACAGTCAAACCTGCGTAAGTGTACAGTCTAACATGTGTAAGTGTAGAGTCAAATGCTTGTAAGTGTACATTCAAAGCTAAGTTAGAGTTAGACTCAAAGCTAACTGAGTGTTTGTACATTCAAAGCTGTGTTATCATTCAATACAATGAACCTGTGCTGCTGTAAGCACCTTTGTTCAAGCTGCCAGATGTCTTTTAAAACTGCCAAAATCAAGTTGTTCTGTAAATGTTTTATAAATTCAAACCTGAACCTAGACCATTAAAATCATAATAAATCATAGAAGGTCGTCATGTGTTGGCAAGCAACCATTCCATGAATCACAATTGGTTATGTCTTGCAGGAGACAACTTCATCACAGTAAATTGTCTGAATCAGAAACTTTATTTATGTCTTCCTGTAAATATAATATGTATATTTATGTATGCCCAGGATATATCAAGGCTGCTTGGATAACAGATCCAAGTGATATTATGAACATTTTGGTTTGTCTGCAGTTTGAATATTTGGAGTCAACCTTATGCTATCAAGGTTTAACAGACGATTTAGCTAACTTTGAAAGTTAACTAGAACTGCACCACACCCATCTCTCTGCAAGTAACTGATTACATTTCCCACTTTAATCAGAGGTGAGAGACAAATGATAATGAGATGTAACTTATCAATTGAAAAACCAACATATCACTCACAATGCCAATAATGATATACATACCTATGTGGATGGCTACCCAACATAAATGGCATCTGTAAATAACTGTATTATATGACTGTATGGTATTAAGTTTCACAATGGACAATTTTTTTCTGTAACATCACACACCTGTCTGCTTGAGACACATTATATTACAGAGCTGCACCATCATAAAGTGACACGCTGCAGACGATTGTAGTCACTATACTCCACCCACTCATGTTATACTGCCATCCACCCACTCATGTTATACTGCCATCCACTCACTCATGTTATACTGCCATCCACCCACTCATGTTATACTGCCATCCACCCACTCATGTTATACTGCCACTCACCCATTCATGTTATACTGCTATCCACCCACTCATGTTATACTGCCATCCACCCACTCATGTTATACTGCCATCCACCCACTCATTTTATACTGCCATCCACCCACTCATGTTATACTGCCATCCACCCACTCATGTTATACTTCCATCCACCCATTCACATTATGCTGGCACCAGATTGACATGTCCTTTGACTTTCAGTTTGTTTATTTGAATATTTAGTTTGTTTTATGCCATGGAGGGCTAACAGACAATCAGTTAACCAAACCACTTTTTCCTGGATCCTGGAAGATTAACCAGAACTCGAGCACACCCCATCTCCTCAAGTTATATCTTTCCCACTTGAACAAGCAGAGAGATGGATACCAATCAGATGCAATGTGATATGTCAATCATCACGGAGACCGTGGCCAGATGGGGATTCTAACTCACAACCGCTTGGTTCTTAAATTAGACGTGTTACTGACAGAGCGAACCGGACTGGCTACGAATATCATTTAAACGCTAAACACAAAGTTAGGCGATATTATCGTAATGTGTTTGCAGGTATGACCTGGCTGGGGATCAAACCCAAAACCTAACATACATGAGGCACATATTAGTACTAAATGGCATCCAGTTATATTGGTCGAGGAAGACATCAGGTGCATAAATCTGAGTTGACCCACTATGCTCCCTCCAGTTACTAGTAAACTAACTCACATAAAAAGAGCTGTGGGTTTGACCCGAAGCCACCAGCAGTGGGGTTAGTGATCTTGAGAGGGATGCATCTGTACCATAAATGTTAACCAGCTGCCATTATAATCATATTAGTCCTATATTAGCTGTCCATTCATTTGTAACAATTCAGAAAAGACAAATTATGCCGCTACTCTCCAGAAGGTTCTTAACAGAAGTGCTGAGTAAACTGTGTATAATGTAGAAGCAGGAGTTAATTATTTATAATTATCCCATTAAATCATTTCCCAACAAGAATATAAAAGCTGGACAGGGCCATAATCAGGTTAATCTACCATTATTCCCAGCTATACACTCCAATTTGATGATAATATTGGGAATTAATCATTAAAAGTTGTATTATTTTAAATCTAAGGCAGACTGGTTGCTTGCAGAATAATGTTTTACTGTCTGAAAGTCTCTGCAGACTGGTTGAACACTTTTACATAGAAAGAATCATTTCAGCTCCTCTCAGGCCATTTAATTTTTCAATCATAACTGTTTCTACTTAGGACAGTATTTGAAGTGTTGCTACACTGGTATATCATACCACCAACCCAGTGACATTATAATGACACCAAGCCGACTAAACCTACAACTATCCTCTAAATGTTGAGTGCCCAGCAAGGGAACTTCTAGTACCATTTTCTAAGTCTTTGGTCTGATCTGGCCGGGGATTGATCCCGCAACATTCTACATGCTAGACCGTCATTGTACCCCTAAGACCACAGCTGCTGCAAATCAGTTTTACTTATAAACAATCCTTTCAGCTACCCCTGATATGGACAATTAAATAAAAATTAAATGTTAGGAGCATGCTGATTGGTCATTGGGACATTTTTTATTTACACAACATAGGACGATCACTTTGGCCGAATCCAGTTGTTCCGTTAGAAAACTCTCGATTTTAAATTTACTTAAAACATCTTGTAGAAATGTATTTATTGACACCATGTTGTGAATTTCAACAAACTGCGAATGTAACGATTAATCTGATTGGCTGAATTGTTATGAATATTAATTATATGAAAGGTCAATCTGAGGTGACCTCCTATGCATGGTGGCCATATATACTGTGTGGTGGTCACCAGATCTACTGTGTGGTGGTCGCCAGATCTACTGTGCGTAAAGTATTGAAGCTAAAGTTAAACTGATTTCAATGAGTTTTTATGAGACATTAAAATAAATACTGTAAATAATAAAGTTTTTTAATTTTAATCTGGAACTGTGCTGAGAATTATGATTTTTGGTAGTTTTGTATATTATAACCACAAAATTTATTAAATGTGTTAAAAAAATGTATAAAATTATCATTTTAAAGAGATTATATCAGGAATTTTCAAAATTTTGAAATTGGGTTAAAACATTTTCTTCAAATTTAGCATACATATTATATAAACTCACTGTCCTCATAATTATTGCAAAAGGGATATCTTTTTAAACATGCAAAAATAATATATTGAAAAAGAGATTTCCTTTCTTAAGCGCCTGGATTAGACCAAAACAAATTTCCCCCTTAATATTGTAACATATTTTGGGACATATTAAATGAGTCACAAGATTTCATTTTGATTTCAATTTGATCCTTTATACAGGTTTAAAGTAAAAATTGTTCCATCTTAGAAAGAGTCCCAATGATGATGAGAAGGTCAGTGAACAGTATTTAAGTTCTGTCTATATTTAGAATGGGGATTTCATTTCAAGTTTACTATTTTGATTTTAATATTTATTTTGTCACATTTTGGTAGATTTGACTGCTTAAACCATTAGGATTTTATTTATTAATGAAAATGAGATGCATTTTATTTTTTAAGTCATTTATAGTTTTTGTCCTGATAAATGCTCTTTAAACAATATTCACCAAACTTGTGTGGATAAACATAATCTTCATTACTGCCCAACCACTTGTGTGTTGTTGTCCATTCCATTTGTGTATTTTACAGTCCTGATATTTGGTGAAAATTTACATTTACACAACTGCTAACCCAATAATGTTGTTATTTTCTTATTCTTGACAGAATACAATAAAAAAAAAACATTACAGCATGCCTGAAATTCATTTGTTAAATTACATTTCTCCTATATCTACTTAACCCAGTTCTGGTAAAAACAACAACTAGACCCCAAGATGCTCATAAAATAAAACGCCCATCTCATTTTTATTTCAAGACAAAGGCTTTACTGCAGATACCGGGGCATGTTTTCACTTTCCTTGCACTAAATTGCTCGTTTAATTCCTGTATTTCTTCAGTATCTTCAGTGCTTCACTGTTTGCAGCCAAGTATTTGCATGTGTGAATGCACGAGTGCTAACGAAGATATACACACAACATGTTATGTTTTACGACTATATTAATGCAAAGTGCAGCAGTATTACTAGCATATTTAATATTGCTGTATAAATATTTGTTTCTTTCCTATCTCTTGTGTTGAATGTGCTCTGCTTCCATTCAAACTTCATTTATGATAAAAGTTTATATTTTGGGAATGTCAGGTTTTCATAGAATTCTGGAGTTCTTGTCTTGGAGTAAGATCCAACTAAAAGTCCTCAACTGAGCTCTTAAAGTTTGACTTGTTAGTATTCTGGACTGGTTTGTGATATCGAGTTTTGATATGTTAAAATTCAGAATTGCAACTTGAGTTTTTGTTAGAATTCAGATCTGATTTGCATAGTTGAGTATTTATTAGAATGCTGGTCTGTTTGAGTGTTAACATCTGGATTTATTTGCAATGTCTCTATTTGATTTTAAACATTTTGATACATAATTCTGTAATTATTGCAAATGTGCACAGCTTTCAAAGCTTGAATTTTGTAGCATTTGGAGTTTTCATGTATGTTTGTTTGGAAATTAAGCACAATTTTCTTTCCATCGAGACAGTTAACCTAACCAATCTTTCCTGGGATCCTGATAGGTTAATCACAGTACTCAAGCAGACCTCTCCACAAGTAACTGATATTTTCCACTTGTGAGAGACAAATGACAATGAGATGCAACACCACGTATATCGGTCATCACAGAGAATGTGGCCAAGCAAAGGATTCAAACTTGCATCCCCTGGATTGGTAATCAGGTGTACTATCGGCGGAGCTAAGCTTACCGGGTCCTTTTTTATATATTATCATTTTTTTCGACTTAACTTTTCTATTACAGTCGATGACTGTGATCGCTAGAAATCTTCAATGTTTTCTTGTAAAGTTCCTCAGAATGAGCTCCATATTTAGTTTATCATGTTTTGTCATTAATTAATGGTTGTACGATTCCAGGGCACCACATGAGTTATGAAAAGAATAAGATGACTGACACCACAGATATTGTTCCATATTATGGTAGACACACATAGAGAGAACTTAGCTGGAACTCACCAGTTCTTCATTTGCTTCAAATTGACAGGGAGTTCATTTGTAATGATTTTGCATTATAAATACAACAATGCCATTTATTAATTTATCATGAGCAGACAAGTGGCGGAGGTCACACCTGATGCAAATATTCCTAAAAATTGGCAAGTATGTATTGTTAAATTGTTTGAAAACCTAGCACTAGAATTGGTGGATATGCCCCACTGAAATGGTCAAGTATTATTATGTTATAACGTGCCCTCACACACAAAATTACATATATATATGTATGCACCCTCTCTAAAACAATGATCCCCACTCCATACTGAAAATTTGCTAAATATGCCCCAACCGTCTAAATAAAATATTGAATTTTCTAATCTGCTCATCTTTTATCAATCAATTATATACACTGACAGACAGGCAACTACCCCCTCCCCCATGCCCTGTGTCAGTTATTTATTAGTATTGTTACAAAACCAGAAATGATTACTGAGATCAACAGCAGATATGTTTACATATGTCAATTAGCGGAAATCCTCATGCAAATATTACCTAGTATAATAAATCTTCGAACAGAAGCTACTTAGCGTGTCTCAGACTATCAATCTTGGGGTCGAAAGTTCAAATCCCAACCCAGCCACTGTCTCTGTGATGATTGATAAAAGACATTGCATCTCATTATCATTCGTCTCTCACCGCTGATTCAAGTGCGAAAGTTATCAGTTACTCCCGGAAATGGGTGTGCTCAAGCACTGGTTAATATTGCAGGATTTCAGGAAAGAGTGGTTAGATTAATTGATCATCTGTAAGCTCTCGATAGCAGAAAAAATTTGCTCAATATTTAAACAAACAATTAAATAACGGAAGCCCTCAAGCATATTCTTGACTATATTACCAATCTGGGATAGGCATATAAAAGCACAGAGGTATAGTTGTATTGCTTACAAATTATCTTCCTGTCTGTCTGCCTTCCTGCTTGTCTGTCTGTCTGTCTGTCTGTCTGTCTGTCTGTCTGTCTGTCTGTCTGTCTGTCTGTGTCTGTCTGTCTGTCTGTCTGTCTGTCTGTCTGTCTGTCTGTCTGTCTGTCTGTCTGTCTGTGTATGTGTGTGTGTGTGTGTGTCTGTCTGTGTGTCTGTCTGTGTGTGTGTCTGTGTGTGTGTGTGTGTCTGTCTGTCTGTCTGTCTGTCTGTCTGTCTGTCTGTCTGTCTGTCTGTCTGTCTGTCTGTCCGTCCGTCCGTCCGTCCGTCCGTCCGTCCGTCCGTCCGTCCGTCCGTCCGTCCGTCCGTCCGTCCGTCTGTCTGTCTGTCTGTCTCTGCCTGCCTGCCTGTCTGTCTGTCTGTCTGTCTCTCGCCAGCTGGAGGATGATAATGTACTCTCACTCCTCCCTCATTAATGAACATTTTACAAACATAATACATCCAACTCTTAGGGATATTTGTTTAGTTTAGTCATGCACAAAGTAAATTATGAAATGCATGTACACACTGATTTACTGGGGGAGGCCCCTGAACCACTGAAGTAACTTTATTCTCAACATATGACTCATTCATGCTTTATTTCCTAAAAATGCGCTAAATAAATACTTTGACTATTGGGTAATTCCTGCCGTCATCGGATTGCTCATCTGTATAACAGCGTACCAACGTACAGCAAGTTTGCCTGTACTTTTGTTTATCAAGTGAACAATCAGGTAAATACAGACAGACTTGCAAAATGGTCTACTGAGAAGGTTTAATCTAGTTTCAGCAAATTAAACCTGCTATGCCATGTAACCCAAATAAATGCTCCCCACCCTCATAATATATGCCCTACTTCTTTATAGAAAATAGCATGACTTAAGGCAAACTGGGAGTTGGGTCTAAATAATACATAACATGTTCATTTCATGTCAAAAACTTATTTCAGAAACTGTTACTCAAACCTATCCCCCCCCCCCCCCCCCCCCAATTGAATGTGAGAAGAATCAGTTCATATGGTATACCCATAGTGGACACCTGCAACCTTCATATTTTATTGTGGAGATTCGAGTTCGAATTTCAACTGTTTGTTTTGAAGAACCAGTACTGAGTGTTGCTTTCAAGTAGCCAATGGGGTCAGACCTGCCAACAAAGAATAGCCAATGGGATCAGACCTGCCAACAAAGAATAGCCAATGGGATCAGACCTGCCAACAAAGAGACACAATTATTCTGTACTTGTTTCAAAATACAAGTCTACAGCACTTTTAATGAATTATTAATTAAGATGTGGACAACTTAATTAAACATGTTAACGAGCATTGTGTGCATCCTTATACACATCTATGCCAATATATGGATATATGGTACAGCAGAAAGAAACTAATGAGAATCATGAATACATCAGATCTGTTGATTTATGGGCAATGATTGTCAGATATGTAGGTCAAATACTAATACACCCTCAAAGTGCAGCCAGGTCACCTAATGTCTTCATATTTCACATGATGCACCTTCATAGAGAAAGTATAATATCATTTCAAACTTTGAATTAAGATAATCATTATGCACTGATCCATAAGGGTATCTTTTTAAACATGCCAAAATTTATAATGCATCAAAAGATTCCCTAACCAGGTTAGACTGCAGAGAGAAAAGTCAAAAGTCACTGCTATATGTTCCAGCATGGGAAGGTCACTTGTTACAAATGAAAACTTTTGCATAACCAGGAACTGTGCCATTTTAATCTTAAAGAGTTTGGAGCGGTTGCTCTACCACTAGAACACTGCTGTGGTTGACATGAGTTCTAATATATTGTACTTAGTACACAGGAGTCACAGACTGCTTCATTTGTGATAATTGTCTAATTGCTGTTACAGGGACATCGTCAGTCTATAAATTTTCTTGATTGACGCATATTTCCTTGATTGATGATCATGCAGGCATCTCACTGATCACATATCAACATTTCATATCTAAAGTATGCATCCATTGTCTCTATAAAACAGTCCTAATGAAGGTATCAACTTATATCATACAGCTGGAGGTAAGTGCACAGGTAAGAACATATTGGGTGGGTGGGTGGTTGGGGTCACATGCTGAGGGGAGAAAACAGTGTGTGAGTAAGGACGAAAAGTGTGGGGGGAGGGGGAGGGGCACATGCTGAGGGGAGAGAACACAGTGTGAGAGTAAGGACACACAGTATGTGGGAGGGGGCACATGGTGAGGGGTTAATGACACACAGTGGGGCCTAAGACACATAGTTATGTGTAAGGAGACTTAATTAGAAAGAAAAGATGCACAGTACAAGGAGAGCAGACAAAATGAGAGAATTCATAGTCTGGAAATAAATAGCACATAGTGGGAGAATTAGGAGACATAGTGAGGGAGTAAGGACACACAATGAGGGAGTAAGGACACATTAGTGAGGGGTAAGGACGCACAGTGAGAGGGTAAGGACACACAGTGAGAGGGTAAGGACAACAAGAGATGGGTTAAAGACACATCGTAAGGGGGTAAGGATACACAACATTAGGGGTCAGGACATAATGAGGGATTAAAGACAATTTGTGAGGGAGTAAAATACACAGTGAAGGAGTCAGGAAACATGGTGAGAACAATATCATAGTGAATTGGTAAGAACACATAGTGAGCGGGTAAGGACATTAGAAATTAGTGTTATCCAATGAAAATGCTATTAATACATTGTATGAAAGTGAGACTGGAATTATTGATAGATATTATACTTTTGCTACCAGGCCCGATTAGCTCAGTTGGTTACGTGTCTGACTATCAATCCAGGGGTCGTGAGTTTGAATCTCCGCCAGGTAACAGTATACATGATGACTGATATACGACATTGTGTCTCATTATTATTCGTCTCTCACTGCTGATTCAAGTGGGAAATTTATCAGTAACTTATAGAGATAGGGTATGCTCGAGTACTGGTTAATCCAGTGGTTAGGTTAACTGACTGTCTGTTAGCCCACGATGGCATAAAAATGATGCTAAATATTCAATCAATCAATCAATCATATACTTATGCTTATATTCATTGAATAAACAATACCAATTCAAGTAAAAAAAGAAAAAAAAATGTGAATAAAGAGGAGAAAGATAATTTGATTGTGCATGCTGGTATTATACAATTATGGTATTCTTCTCTTAAGATAAAATTTGATTAAGAATTTTAAACTTGAGGCTGACTCTGTTAATAGCTGACAGTTAAGTCGCAGTTAATCTGTTGTAATCAAGACAGATGGAACACCCGCTGGCAGTTGTATCTCACAAGTCTTTTTCTTGACTAAAACACTGAATAGAACCAACTTCCCGATATGGCTTAATGAATACAAAAATGTATGCAAACTGCAAATGGATTAAATACTAATATATGCAATAAATTTTTAATTTGTTTGTCAGAGATATGTTTGACTGTTTAATTGTTTCTGTTGTTGTTGTGTTTTCAGTCATTATATTGAGACGGTGCCTACTTGAGAAGGTATTCTGAGTGCCGCCACACCGGAGTATCATACCGCTGACACAATGTCATAGTAGGAGTCACATTATATCGAGACGGTTTCTACTTGAGAAGGTATTCTGAGTGCCGCCACACCGGAATATTATACCACTGAGACAATGTCATGGTAGGATACCCGACCCAGTCACATTATATTGAGACGGTGTCTACTTGAGAAGGTATTCTGAGTGCTGCCACACTTGAGTATCATACCGCTGACACAATGTCATGGTAGAATACCCGACCCAGTCACATTATATTGAGACGGTTTCTACTTGAGAAGGTATTCTGAGTGCTGCCACACTTGAGTATCATACCGCTGACACAATGTCATGTTAGGATACCCAACCCAGTCACATTATATTGAGACGGTGTCTACTTGAGAAGGTATTCTGAGTGCTGCCACACTTGAGTATCATACCGCTGACACAATGTCATGGTAGAATACCCTACCCAGTCACATTATATTGAGATGGTGTCTACTTGAGAAGGTATTCTGAGTGCTGCCACACTGGAGTATCATACCGCTGACACAATGTCATGGTAGAATACCCGACCCAGTCACATTATATTGAGACTGTTTCTACTTGAAACAGTATTCTGAGTGCTGCCACACTGGAGTATCATACCGCTGACACACTCTCATGGTAGGATACCCGACCCAGTCACATTATACTGAGACGGTTTCTACTTGAAACAGTATTCTGAGTGCTGCCACACTGGAGTATCATACCGCTGACACACTCTCATGGTAGGATACCCGACCCAGTCACATTATACTGAGACGGTTTCTACTTGAAACAGTATTCTGAGTGCTGCCACCGCTGACACACACTCATGGTAGGATACCCTACCCAGTCACATTATACTGACATCGAGATAACCAGGCCTAGAACTATCCTATTAATGCTGAGTGCCAATCGGGGAAGCTTCTAGTAACATTTTTCAAGTCTATGATTTGACTCAGCAGGGAATTGAACTCACGACCATCCTCATGCGAAGCAGACGCTCTACCACTAAATCAAACTGCAGTCAAAGTTATATTGTTCCCTGATTTCTTTAGAAGTTTTTCAGTAAAAGACACTGAAGTATCATACAATAGACCAAGGTATGATATATTCGACTATGAGTGCCACATTGTATAGCGTTATCAGATAGACCTAGAACATGAGCACCCACTCTACCACTATACAACCACTACGGTATATAAAAGCTGGATGCTCAATGCATGACTGCCTATGTGAATATGATGTAAATTAACCCTTTGCTCCATTAGCATTTTTTTTGGACTCTTCTAAATTGAAAGCATAAATTCACCAGGTATCTGTAATAGGTGAATTATGTTTATATTAACTGACAGAGTGGAAAACAGTGCAAGAAGTGTTCAGATGGCTCGTAACGAGTAGTCTGAACTCTTCCTGCACTGCTTTCAAAGGCCTTCTGTGATTGGTGTGGGAAAACGCGTATCTATGGAATAAAGGGTTAAGTTGCTACAATAAAATATCCCATGATTTTTACTTGAAAGATTTGACCTGATGCAAGAATGACTATTGCTCTACCCACTGGCCATGTGGCATTGTTTGTCCAAGTAAATAAAATGTAGAGTTCACCTAGGCATCGTCAGCTTTTCTAAAGAAAAATGGCATTTTAGGAACCAATATTGATCACTGATTGGATTATGAACTTGTTTGATTGACAGCCCACGTCAGGTCAATTACTGAAGTGTGTGCTGTGCTGTGCTAATCTGAACTGTGCTTTCTCGAAATATCTATAAAAAAAATGTCCCCAAACTATACACAAAGGCAATCCCATTTGTAGAAAGATCTGTCGACTTGAACCTAACACTTTCAGTAGTCGAGGACAGAAACTTAAATCACAGTAATGTACCGCCTAATGACATCCATATATACAAAATTTAAAACCTTGAAAAGACAATGAAATTGAACCTAAGATACAAATGATGAAAGATGCCAACAAATCACTAAGACTGAGTACCCATGTATTTGTCTTTGTGTCCTGGTAAGTGAATACTAATCAATACACACAACAATGATTAATTAGGTAATTAACTAATTGATTGGGTGGGGCTCGTTGACCATTTAACTAATTATCAGAAGCTCATGTTTTATGACTCAGCAAATTTTGCTTATAGCTTTTGGAGCTTTGCTATGTAATTGAATCTGGTTGTTCATTTATTGCTGTTTGTTTTCTTTGTTGCTTTTTAGCTAAATGGTGTTTGGCATGCAAGAAATGTATAAGTTTGAAATGATTTAAGAAAATAAATTAGAACCTAATCACAGTGGAGATGACAAATGGGTCATTGTTGAAACTGTTGAAGTTGACATTTCATATTATATCAACTGTGAAACATTTCTTCCATAAGGCAGAACCAGTATTAGGCCATTATAATTTAATTGGGTCGGGGCAGCATGAAAATTACGATTGTAAAGTTTTGAGAATTGTTCCCAAATCAGTTTGTGGGGTAGATTTAATTTGAATGTTTAGCTTCATTCTTGTGCCATCGAGGGCTAACAGACAATCAGTTAACCTAGCTGTTATTTCCAAGAATCCTGAATGGTTAACGGATAACCAAAATGCTAATCATTTTTTTATATAATTTGAAAAGAATCGATTAAGAGGTTTGTAATTATAGTTTCGTTTTCATGAAATTCGCGCTTGTTCATCTGTAAATCAGGGAAACAGTAACGCACATTACACCTCTCATGGAAATACACGAAAGAATTAACGGAGTTACCCGAACAAGGTTACCGATGACATCATACCCATAACACGATCTAATTCAAGATGGCTGCAATGGACGAAAAAATTTCACGAGAGAGTTATTTTAATGGGGATTCCGACGTATGTGACATTTTATCGGACTTCTCAGGCTAAAGCAGTGATTAAGAACACGAAACGCTAGATTATGGCTTCCAACCATAATTATTACAATTATAATTAATACAACTATTACATATTTATTATCAGATCTATTATTATGAATAATTAATAACAATAATAGAAAGTGGTAGTTTTAATTATAATAATGGTAGGTCAAGTAACAATTTATCAGTTAATATAATAGTAAAAATGGAAATGACTTATTATTATTCTATTATTTTACTTATGAAAAAAAAAAAAAACACAAAAAAACTTGTCGCATATTGGCAGGTGCATTTGATTAGTCCATATACCCCAGGACATATATCATGGCTTTGGTAAATTGCCGAACTGTAAACTGACATAATTTACGAAACCCCTTCCCCAACTTCTAACCGCCCGAAGCCATAACAGTCATCATGGTAGTGCACAGGATCCTAACCCAGTAGTAGCAATCAAAACAAACATTGATTTTTTACCCTGTCAAATATCACAGTCAAAACGCATGATTTTTCAAAAATATAAAAATAGACCGCTGTACATTTTCTTTCTAGAAAATTCCATGACCTCGCATGATCACTTACATGGGTATTTACGTTTGGACGCTATTTTTAAATGTAACCTATGGTGTCATGCATAATATTACTGCTTGGACTGCTATGCTATGCAAATATAAACAACCGGTCATTGAAAAAAAAATGTATAAATATATATTGTTTTTGCATTTGAAAATGGGGAGATCTTTGTTATTCCCGCAGAAATCTGGACAATTCAATGAACTTGCATGATCACCGATAAATCGAAATGTATTGTTTTAGTGATTGAAAATGTGGAGATTTGTGTTATTTCAGTGTATCAGAGTGTCACAATTTCAATCCATACTTTTCAACAAGTTACTGTTAGGAAATTATGCAAACTAACACTGTCTTTACATTTTAATTTCCTACAATTTCTGATCGAACACTGTTTTCCCATATTGGCGTGTGTAAGCGCTTAATTATGGATTTTTAATAATCATAAACAAGCAGAGCGATGTGATCAGCCATATTTGTTTACAGCGAATGACAGGTCAAAGCAGTATTTTGTCAGGTATTCTTATTGGTTGACCCCCGGTGATGTCATTACGCTCCATATAGATTGGCGAATTTATTTCAGGTGCGCCGATAAGATTTTACCTGTGTAACTGTGCTATATGGTAACCGATGTTTGTGTGCACTGGCGGATTATATTTAGAAAACCAATTTGAATTGATTAAGCATAAATTTTTTTTGCATTAAGTTACCCTTTAACCAGTACCAGGCATATCCATCTCTGTAAGTTACTGATAACTTTCTTACTTGAACAAGCAGAGAGAGTGAATGATAATATCAATCATCAAGAAGACAGGACAGTTGGGGATTCAAGTCCCAACTCCTGGACTGATAGTCCAGCTACCAAATGAGCTAACCAGGTCTCGTGACTTATTTTAATCACTCTTGAAGATGTTAGTTATAAGCTTACATCTCCGCAAGTAACTGACAACTTTCTCACTTGAATCAGATGTGAGAGATGAATCACAACTAGAGGCAATGTTTCTAATTGTTTCCGGGATCCCCTTGGTAGTTAACTTGAGTACCGAGTCACTGGCTGCTTCCCAACATATTCAGAGGTGGAATACTCATGACCTTAAAACAAAAGTTTACGACCAATCATCACAGAGATTGAGGCTGGGCAGGAATTCAAATCTACGACTCTTGAATGACAGCCAGACACTTTACCAACTGAGCTAACTAGTCCAAGTCCATCCGTATGGAAATAAAACATCGGCATAAGTGAAACATTAAACAAATGCTGAAAATGAAAATCTACATATTTGTTATTAACTCTCAATGCTGATGTCATGTGCTCCACTTTCAGATCTGTCCAAAAACTGCCAAATAAATAACCCGTCATGTGTTAAAAGTGACATTAAACATTGTAATTCCAATCAGGGTGACAGATGCAATATGGGGGTCAGAGTTGAATAACTGCCTTTTATTATTTATTTAGTCAAATATGTTTTATCTTACTCTAACCATCTAAATCCATGTTCCTTTGCCCAGTTAACTCTCAAAAGACACATACCCACATATACAAAATCTGCCCACAACCCATAAAATAATTTTTTTTTAAAAAATCACCTGTATATAAAATACCCTCAGAAACTCTCATATTAATTCCTTCTCAATCTCATATAATCACTTGACAAAGATTTGCATATATTTTCCCAACAGTGTCACACACATATGTAGATTATCAAACATTGAAGTGATGACGTGGTGTTCAGCGAGATGCTGTTTTTACCAATAACTAGCTATACTGTCGTTGACGTGGACTGAATACAAAATAAGGGCAATACAATTATTATCAATCTTTATAAAAAAAACAACATGGTAATTCGGGAAACTAGCTTATAGTATACAAGTACACAGAACTGGAGATAGAGAGAGGGGTGGAGAGAGAGAGACAGACAGAGAGAGACAGAGACAGAGAGAGAGAGAGAGAGAGAGAGAGAGAGAGAGAGAGAGAGAGAGAGAGAAACAGACAGACAGACAGACAGACAGACAGACAGACAGACAGACAAGCCAGCCAGCCAACCAGCCAGATGGATGTAAGATTTACCTGTGATATCACTTCTATTATATCCCATGGTATTGTTATATCCATTTGTAAAGCCATTATTGTTATATCCAGTATAAGTGTTATATCCAGTTTGGGTATATCCATTTGATGTATGATATCCAGCGTTATATCCCGTGTATTCTTCTATACACACGCTACACATGACCGCGGCCGTTGGGTCGTACACTTCCCAATCGGTTGTACACTTCATTTGTTTCATCATTATGTTATACTGACACTGCACTGTCCATGCCACTTCATTTGTACCACTGATTCACAATTATTTTATATTTCAATATTGGTCAATTTTAATTTCCGTTCAATACCAATACAGGCTTGAAAGTAATTTCTGTTGCTATGGAATTCTCTTTTTAGTATCTGATAATATATCGTATAATTCCTGGAATTAATTTCAAAGATATTAAACATTTCCCAAATTTCACTCCCTCTTCTATATATCTGCATTCAACCTTGTTGTGACAAGAAGAGAAAATGAAACTGAAATTAAAACAATCCTTTTCACTTACAAGTCTTCCTAACAGAACTGTTGTCATTGGACATTGGTATTAAAAAAATATTTTTAAATAAACACACACAATTAAAACTTATTCTCAAATTTTTGCTGACACCGGTTAAGGCCAATAGGTGCAATGGTGACCGACATAACTCATCCAAATTTATGTCTTAATTTACATAAGAAAGATCTAGGTCAATCAAACCGTCAGCATTATTTTCTGTAAATCACGTTTAAACCGTTCATCAAAACTAGTAACACTAATGGTTATATGTATCACACATTCTAAAAATAAATCTATTTGTTATCGCATAACTAATAGCTCAGTTTTTTTCCCATCCATCAACCGATATATATTATAACAACAGCCATAGACATTGACTAAACCAACCAAACTGCTACCAAAAGTCGACACAGAAGATAAAACACACATACAGTCTTACAACGGAAAACAAGACCACTTTGTTCTACCAATGCTATAATTAATTAATTGCATAATTATAATTAAATATTCATTGAGAGTGTGACAGAAATGGGTCAGATTTTAATTTTTCTTAACAAGTTTTAAAGTGACAAGATAATGCGCACGTTTATTGCTTGCGTATGTCAGAATAGTGAACATAATCAAAGCCCATGGATTGGTTTAAATAATTTCATTTATATCAATTATAAAACTTTTTTTAATGGGGTTAAATGCCATTTTTGGCATATTTCAGGTTAGATATGGCATATGGCAAATAGACAGCTTTATAGAACTTAATGCTGATTGGTCAATTCAAAACTGTTATGTTATTCAGGTAACATACTACTTCGTGCTATCCTTTGAAATGCTCTGAATGTTAATTTATACAAGGTAGAGGAAGCGATTAGTTCCGGAACACTGGATTGGCTGTGAGTCAGGGGACTGAACCCACGTCCCTCATATTCTGGGTCAGGGGCTAAACCACCAGAATACGGGCTCCAAGAATCATTATTTAGTATTCAAACATCTAATATAAATAATAACCACCTAGAGAGCTTTACTTACTCACTCATTAAAAATTGTGATTTTGTCTCATTTTTCTCCATTTGGTTAAATTGGGTTCACTGCCAGTAATTATGTTCCATCAAAACATATTTATTCACACAAATCAGTTACTATGGATTAGAATGGAAGATAAAATCTTATAAAGTTCTTCCCCATTGTGTTTGACCATGAGTGGACACTCAGCACACTTTATTGACCATCCATTAGCTTCCAAGCATCAACTCTGATAGTAAATCACTGATAAAGCAAAATGAAAACATCATAATATTATGGAAATATGAGGTCCTAAACAGAAAAAGTCAATATCCCACAATTCAGAATGTCAGCAGTTAATCTCTAAAGAAATTACTCTTCAAATGAACAATCAACTGTTGATAACAAATGTACTATTCTAGCTGTGATAAAATGATGAATAAACATTTAATTTTCCGCACATAGTCTATATACAAATTCAATATCCCACAACAGATTTAATTGCAAATCCCAAAAAGGATATAATATATATATATGTAAATTTAATATTTCTATATATATTATATATGCAAATTGAATATTTCTATAATAAATGTATATGCTTATTTCAGAATCTGCTACATCATTAAATTACAAGGTCATGGAAATATGTAATATTCCACTAAATATTTTATTTAGATGTAAATTTAATTATAACACAATGAATTCAAATATGCTACACTCTTGGATCATCAGCAAATTCAACATTCAAAACTAGGATTGTAAGCAAATCCATTATTCCAAACTAGGATCATCAGCAAATTCAATATTCCACACTATGATCCTAAGTAAATTCCAATATTCCAAACTAGTATCATAAGCAAATTCCAATATTCCAAACTAGGATCATAAGCAAAATCAATATTCCAAACTAGTACCATAAGCAAATTAAATATTCCAAACTAGGATCATAAGCAAAATCAATATTCCAAACTAGGATCATAAGCAAATTAAATATTCCAAACTAGGATCATAAGCAAAATCAATATTCCAAACTAGGATCATAAGCAATTTCAATATTCCAAACTAGTATCATAAGCAAATTCCAATATTCCAAACTAGGATCATAAGCAAAATCCATTATTCCAAACATGAATCATAAGCAAATTCCAATATTCCAAACTAGGATCATAAGCAAATTCCATTATTCCAAACTAAGATCATTTAAGCAATTTCAATATTGCGAACTAGGATCATCAGCAAATTCAATATTCCAAACTAGGATCATAAGCAAAATCAATATTCCAAACTAGGATCATAAGCAAATTAAATATTCCAAACTAGGATCATAAGCAAAATCAATATTCCAAACTAGGATCATAAGCAAATTAAATATTCCAAACTAGGATCATAAGCAAAATCAATATTCCAAACTAGGATCATAAGCAATTTCAATATTCCAAACTAGTATCATAAGCAAATTCCAATATTCCAAACTAGGATCATAAGCAAAATCCATTATTCCAAACATGAATCATAAGCAAATTTCAATATTCCAAACTAAGATCATTTAAGCAAATTCAATATTCCAAACAAGGATCATAAGCAAATTCCAATATTCCAAACTAGGATCATAAGCAAATTCCATTATTCCAAACTAAGATCATTTAAGCAATTTCAATATTGCGAACTAGGATCATCAGCAAATTCAATATTCCAAACTAGGATCATAAGCAAATTCTAGTATTCCAAACTAGGATCATAAGCAAATTCCAATATTTCAAACTAGGATCATAAGAAAATTCAAATATAGGCAAATTATAATATTCCAAACTAGGATCATTTAAGCAAATTCAATATTCCAAACTAGGACTATAGGCAAATTAAAATATCCACAAAGTAGAATTATCGGTAAATTCAATATTCCACACTAGGATCGTAAACAAATTCAATATTCCACACTAGGATCATAAACAAATTCAATATTCCACACTAGAACAATCACAAAATTAAACTCATACAATTTCAACTTAAATAAGTGGAACATGTAAGATTACAATTATGGGAATCATTCACTTTAAAAATAAATTCCTCATATAACAAAGATTTTTTTTTCAATAATGTGGTAGAAGTTAAGAGTGGTGTCATAACTTATGAGTGTTAATTGCAAGTGAATGCAGACGCAGTGTGCATAGTGCAGGCACTGCATTTCTGCTTGTGTTTATTTATAAGACTTTATCATCAACACATAAAGTCTAAGGGATGTGTTTCCCAAAAAAACACCTTATTGTTGGTCTAAATAATTACAATGTAGTGTTTACTAAGACATCATTGGCTTGCCCTAAGAAAATTGTGGTGTAGCACACAAAATCCACTGCTGATTGGATTACAGACTTGCCTGAATGACAGTCCGCGTCAGGTCAAATGTCAAATTGATTTATGGTGATTTTTGTTAAGTTATTATGTGAAATACAGCCCAAACCTATTGCATATATGGTAATTTGTTTGAGGTAACTAAGATGGGAACTTAATTAATGAGCATATCTATTTTTAGTAACTATGACCTTGACATCTGAGATAACTATTACACTGATCTTAAACCAAACATAACCTTTTAAAATTAACACAGATTCTTAATTCTACCCAGCGGAATAACCTCCATTGCAAAAGAATTATCTCTTTGAAGACAAAAAGGCTTATGTCAAACCAAACCATCCTACAAAAGAATAGTTCAAAGTTCAAATGAAAACTAGTTTCTGCACAAAATAGGCAGATGTTAAAATAAGCAAAATAAAAAAGAAAGAAAAAAAAATTATGTAAGCAGCAGATGCTGTGTATAGATAATGATTTATAATGGCTAAAGTAAACAAACTATATAGATGTAAATACCTACTTATCAAAGCTTAAATCAAAACAGGAGGATTCCCGGAATTCCCTGATGTAAACATTCAACATACTGTTGTAGTCAACGTATCTAAAAACTACTTCTACATCTGTTACATAAATGCCAGCAATATTTAGCTTACCCTGTATATACATGCATTCAGAAACTGTGATTCACTTTCTGTTGACAAGGAGATGCCCTAAATCAGAAACTTTTGTGAACTTTTTTTTTTTGTCAAATCATGGTGTTTGTTCCTTACTACTGGCAAAGTGTCACCTTGATTCTGCCGCTAAATTGACCACTACTAGCAAAGTGACCTTCAGCCAAAATAGCCAATTTGATACATTAAAATATCTCATCTCTCCACTGTCTCGGATAGCTCTACAATATAAAAGGGATCTAACACCATTTTCAACATATTATATATTATAGTTACCATTTTTATTGGTGAGAAAAATTCTGAGTAGAACCACTGTCAATCTGTAGGTAACTAACAGTTTTCAGAGCAAAAGCCTTTCATTGGGCAAAGCTGCGTTTGAACTAGGACTCAACCTCAGGAGCGAGAGGCAGGTCATGTGATCAAGATGCTTCTAGATCATTCTGCAAATTCATTTATTCATATTTAATCTGTTTATTTATTTGGTGACTTTTGGAATGAATAGTGAGGCTGGAATCGTCCTACTTGTTCTGTGCTTGGTAACAATGCCATAGAACCCATATGTTTGTTCATTGATTAATTGATTGATTGACTGATTAATTGATTCATTTATTCTTACCCTACAATCAACCAGCATCAAAGATAACACAAATTGCAAGCCATGCACCGCACTTTACAAATTAAAATGTTTCAATTTGCTTTTATTATAACATTAAAGTCAAGAATTACTGATGGAAACAAAATTTTCAAATAGCTATTTTATGTTTTGGGGAGCAAGTGATATTTTAATTGTAGCAGATGTAATGTTTGTTAAAACAAATGAGATAAATATCATTCAACTGAGCCCGAGATTAAATCTCCACAATAAGACAATTGTTATTAGGTGTAAAATGCACTTCTCAACACTCAACAGATTACATAATTATCACGGGTCTCTGGTTTTAATGGCCTTAAAGCATGTCAGGAAGATTATTATAAAATGTCTGTATGATTGATTGACTGAATATTTAGTGTCTTTTTTATGCTATCGAGGGCTAACAGAGGATCAGTTGACCTAACCACTGTTTCCTGGGATCCTGAAAGGTTAACCAGTACTCCAACACACCCCATCTCTGCTAGTTACTGATAACTTTCTACTTGAATCAGCGGTGAGATGAATGATAATGAGACACAATGCTGTATATCAACCATCACAGAGATTATGGTCGGGCGGGAATTTGAACTCGCGACCCAAGGATTGATAGTAAGACGCATAACCGACTGAGCTAATCGGCATGTCTATATAAAAAAATTTTTAAATATTTCTAAAATGAAAATATTTTGTATCTCAAGTATTATCATAAATTTATGAATATAATACAAATTATTTGGTATTTCATATCCACCAAAATATGACAAAAGATGAAATTTTAATCAGAATGGTAAAATTGAAACAAATCACTGTTTTAAAAATAAATATCATGCACAAACTGGTTGACGACCTTCATACCAACTTGCAGTGGTTTTGTGGTAGAGCTTCCACCTCACATGTGGAAGGTCATAGGTTTGATAGCCAGTTGGATCATAACAAAGACTTATATAATACAAGCTTCCTCGCTTGGCACCTAGCATTCTAAGGATAGTTCTGGGTCTATACAGCCTGGTGTCAGAATAATGCGGCTGGGTGGGATTACATTTTGTCTGAACATTCATATTAATCAAATTAATAATGTTGTATTGTTGTTGTATGGTGTTTAGCGTCGCTTATCAGTCATATAGCAATGGTGCTAACTTTAAACAGTATTCTAATTCAAAGCGTTGCACATGCCACCCTGAAGTATCATACTGCAGACACCTTGTTATATAATAAACCGGCACACATTCAGATGGTGCAGGTGAAACCTACCGTATATTCCCTTATAAACGCCCCCACTCTAATAAACGCCCCCCCCACCTATATTTCTGGAAAATAAAAAAATAAAACATATATGCGATTTGAGTGCGTATTTGCCCATCTTTCCCTGATCGACTATTTTGTTACACAGACAACAATTAGCCGAGTGTTTATTACCTTTGAACTCTTTAACCCATTGTTTATATCTTGGGTGACCACTTAACCACTTTTGGTTGAACAAATACTTCCCATATTTACTGTTTAATACTAGTAAAAATACCGTCGGCCAATTAAAACATTACAAAACGTCGACAATGCAGTAAGTCTGTGTACGCTGAAAGCTCATTGTTCCACGTTGAAAAGAGCAAGCGTCCAAGTGATTTAAAGTGAAGAGTACACTGACCATAAATTCAGATATTCCAGTACGCAGACTAATAATTTCATACAGATTTTCACCTTTTTTTCATCCTATGTCGATTATTTTATTCACTCTCAAATAATTCTGAACCACTTTTTAGGGGATTTAAATTGGATTTAAGGTTTTTTCCATGGCTTTATTGGTTTTATCGTATTTTTAACAGTTGTTAAATTTGATTTTTTTATCTTTTATATACGCCCCCACCTTGTAAAATGTAACGCCCCCAGGGGCGTTAATTAGGGAATATACGGTAAACATGGTAACTTTAAGTCTATTTAAACATACCATTGTGGTATATAACCATTATGGTATATACTATTTCATTAATCTGTCAAGTGACTCTTATTAAGTACATGTATAAGCATATGATAATTAGACTGTTTCCAAGAAAAAGTCTTCAAGGGGATTATAACTGATTCTGGCAAACTTCCTGTTCTGAGTCATTCAAAAGCATTGAGAAGCAACAATCAATTTTCATTGGATGTTTGAATGACCATACACAGCTAAGGGCATATGTATGACATCATATCCTGCTCTGTAACAGCGCCGATATATTTTTTTTTTTTTTAAAAAAATGATTTGAAAAGTATTGCCAACCATACTGTAAGAAGATTACGACTTAATTTATGAACTGATTAAAGGCTATATAGGTCCTTCGTGGGCAGCGTCACAGGTCACTCAAAAACAATTTAAAGCTGAAGTTGTGGGTTCGATCCCAGGCCAAGTAAAAGATTTTATGGGTTAAAATGTTTGCTAGATAATTGACCTAAGACGGACTGTCAATGAAACAAGCCAATAATACAATCAGTGATTGGTATTGATTGCTACACCACCATTTTCCTCAGACAAGCTAATGATGTCTATGTAAACACTACATTGTATTTCTTTGAACAAACAACAGAACAATGTTCAGTCTCATGTCAGGTCTATTGCAGAATGATGGTTCTACTAAGATTCATTTGGCTGTTATAAAATGGTTAATCCCCATTCCCTCCGCCCTTGTCTCCTCCTACGTAAAGTTTCAAAATGTGCAATGATTGTATAACATTTAGCTGGAGAAGCATGGTCCAACCATAACTTTTACACCAGTCATAATATTATCACCTATCATAATATTTACACCAGTCATAATATTTTCACCTATCATAATATTTACACCAACGATAATATTTACACCAGTCATAATATTAACACCAACCATAATATTTATACTAGTCATAATATTTACACTAGTCATAATATTAACACCAACCATAATATTTACACTAGTCATAATATTTACACTAGTCATAATATTTACACTAGTCATAATATTAACACTAGTCATAATATTTAAACCAGTCATTTATTTAAACTTAACTACTGGGGAGGCAGTATGGTATTCATAACTTCACTTGTACTGTCTTTTCAGTGATATCACCTTGGTGTCAATTTGAGAAGAGACATATATTCTTAATGCTTCTGTGCTGAGATATCATGTAATAGACGCATGGTGAATAATGATACTTTAGGTGGACCCCTCTGCGACTAAACCACTGCTGCACTTATCATGTCAAAACCGTGATTCAGTGCATTCTGACAGAAAAAGTAAAAGTTTCTGCACATATATAAAAAATGACAACTATGCACGATGTAGAGAATTCATTGCTTCCCTGGCTTCCCACAGAGAGCCAAGGACAATTCCCCCACGAGTTATTATATCCGAGTTATATATCCGAGTTATATATCCGACATTTATATCACACTGCTCACATGTGAGGGAGAAAACAAAAACACATCTCACAAAAACATTTATCAATCCACTTATATAACTACAACATTTTAAGTTGCAGACATTCCGTCTATGCCTGCCTGGGAACATGTGCACATTCTTAAACTGCCTGCAAAAAACATTACCAATGTCTGCCTGCCGAATACCAGGACAACATCTGAACAAATAAATGTAAATAATGTCACCGTGCGTTTTGAAGAAAATTACTCCAAAGAGATTGGCACACCAGACACTCAGTAGGGCACAGCAAGTAAATGTAAGTTATTTGACAAAATAACGATGGGAACAATTTTCATCCAAGAAGCTCTTTTGCACAACTCCCTTAAAAAAATGAATTTTACTGAGAATAAATCTCCTGCCATTTTGTCTAGCAGATGTAAACAAAATAGTTTGAAAACACACCATAACCTTCATCACTCAGACACATTTGCGAGTATGCTCTGCTCAAAGTTTTTTTGTGTGTTCAGCTCAATTTTTTTGTATGCTTTGCTCAAATTGAACATGTTTTCTTCAAACATTTTTTGCATGTGCTCCAGTCACACGTGTTTATGTGGACTCCTGTCATATGGTTGTATGCGCTCCTGTCATATGTTTGTATGTGATCCTGTTATATGTTTGTATGTGCTCCTGTCAAATGTATGTATTTGCTCCTGTTATATGTTTGTATGTGCTCCTTTCATATGTATGTATTTACTCCTGTTATATGTTTGTATGTGCTCCTGTCATATGTTTATGTGTACTCTTGTCATATGTTTATGTGGACTTCTGCCATATGTTTATGTGGACACCAGTCATAAGTTTATGTGGACTCCTGTCATATGTTTATGTGGACTCCAGGCATATGTTTATGTGGGCTCCTGTCATATGTTTATGTGGACTCCTGTCATAAGTTTATGTGGACACCTGTCATATGTTTATGTGGACTCCTGGCATACGTTTATGTGGACTCCTGTCATATGTTTATGTGGACTCCTGTCATACGTTTATGTGGACTCCTGTCATATGTTTATGTGGACTCATGTCATATGTTTATGTGGACTCCTGTCATAAGTTTATGTGGACTCCTGTCATATGTATGTATATGCTCTTGTTTTATGTTTGTATGCGCTCCTGTCATATGTTTATGTGGGCTCCTGTTATATGGTTGCATGTACTCTTGTCATATGTTTGTATGCGCTCGTGTCATATGGTTGTATGTGCTCCTGTCATATGTGTGTATGCGCTCCTGTCATATGGTTGTATGTGCTCCTGTCATATGTTTGTATGTGCTCCTGTCATATGTACATGCTCCTGTCATATGTATGTGTTTGCTCCTGTCATATGTACGTGCTCCTGTCATATGTTTGTATGTGCTAGTCATATGTTTATGTGGGGCTCCTGTCATATGTTTGTGTTTGCTCCTGTCATGTTTGTGTTTGCTCCTGTCATATGTTTGCATGTGATCCTGTCATATGTTTGTGTTTGATTTAGCCAAATGTTTGTGTGTTTTCCAGTGACATATTTTGAGTGTGCTTGAAGTTTAGCATTTAGAGGAAAGTTACAGGTCTTGTCGGCCCCAGTATCAGTATAATGTGACTGGATGGTGTATCATACCATGTGACTGTGGCATGATACTCCAGCGTGGCAGTGTTCAGAATATTGTCTCAAGTAGACAGACACAATATGACTAAAAAATTGTTAAAAAGCAACACTAAAATTCAAACAACAATACCAACTATTCAGCAAGCTCGAGTCATGACATAACTGAAAGACAGTCAAAAAGCAACAATAAACACCACGAAATACAATCCAAAGTGCTAAATATTAAATGACCCTCCATCCCCCATCCTCTGTAACTACCTGTATGTATGTATTACAGGTAGTAACCATCTGTTGATCCCAGGGTTGGCAATTATGCAACAAAAATTAGTGACTTATGTAACCTTTGTTTACATCTCTTACCACTCTAATCTTATCTCAGAATTAATCCCTACAGTTAATAGAATTAGTCTAATTACTTCCCTTTATCATCCTGATCTGTACACAGGAATGTATCTCTGATGCACCTAAACTGTTAATCTCCCATGTTATCAATAAAACCATTAATGACTTTATCATTCCTATCTCTGTATAACCCCTGTGATCTTATCTCTACACGATCTCAGGTAAATTACCCAGTAACTGCTGTTACTGGTTTCGGATCATATTTGTTTTTCTGCAGTGCAGTCATTTTAAAGAGTTGCATGAAAACAACATACAGCAGGACTTTTAAGTATATATGTAATTATTTGTGAGTAACCAGACACAAATGTGAAGACCAGACTAAGGCGAGCACGCCAAGTTATATTGCAAACCATATTACACAATATTAAGGCATCTGCCAAACCAATAAATTTGGTGACTTATATACTATGGTTTTAAATGCAACACATCTGAACTGAATGGACAATTTACATACATGAACTGACATCTTTATATGAGTAAGATCCAGTTACAGATTCACAACTACCCACATGCTATATAAAGGACAAATTTAGAAACCAAATAAATCATGAAAATAGTAACAGTGAAATCATATGTACCATTATTTTTCATAAAGGGAGATAACTGAAATAAATATAAAACTGTCTTCTTGAAATGTAAAAATAAAATTGTAAAATTTATTAATTTATTAATTAATTATTATTAAAATTTATTAATTTACTTGTATTATTCCTTTATGAGTTGCTGGACCTTGGTCATTTTTGCTACAGTTAACCTGAATTTTGGCAGGGTCATATCAGAAATGAAAGTTCTTTAATGCATGCTTTTTATTATCACTTTAAACAATTTCACTGTTAAATCATGACAAAGCCTGACTGAGACAGTATTCTAAGAGCTGCTACACTAGAACATCAAGCCACAGAAGTGTGGTATTGTACCCCCCACTCTGTCAAAATATACTGACACCGGGCCATCCTAAATACTTAGCACCAAGTGAGGAAGTTTCTACTACAATTTTAAGTCTTTGATGCAGCTCACCGGTGGTTTCAAGATGACAACTTTCCACATGGAGACTGTGTGGCAAGGTGGGGATTCAAACTCACAATCCTTGAATTGATGCGCTTACCAACTGAGCTTACCAGGCCCTGTTCTCTTGAGAGAAAGTATAAACAACCCAAGGGCTCCTCTGGGGATATTACCCATCTCAGCCAGCCAGTCTATTATACACCATCAACAAAAATTTACCTTTTTATCAGTTAAATATCAGAAACTAAATATTTTAATCGATTATGAGTAATTCAACAACGAGAAGCTAGAAATTAGTAACACTTCTCAGGATTTCTCGAGTTAATTAAAATTTGGCACGTTTCCCAAAATAAAATTAATTTAATGTCGACTAAAGATTAAACCACTGTCACATTATAAATTGATGAGAAATCTTTATATTGTCAAATACTGAATAAAATCCTTTTAATATAGCATGTGCTATCTTTTTCAGTAATTATTTTTATTATTATTATTTTTAATGGGATTTACACCATTTTCAATATATTACATGTTATAATATATGCCATATCCAGTTTTGTTGGTGGGGGAATACCTCAGAATGAATCTGAGCAGAACCCTTGGTTTAAACTTTTTCATATTTTTACTTCGACTGTGAAACAATGTCTTAAAACTTAGACAAATCACGTTCGGAATCTCCCTGGGTAGAACCAGTACTAAGCATATGCAGAAAATGTGTCTTGCTCAAGGACAACACATGGCGGTGGGGGAGGATCAAACCCATGGCCCTTTGATCATGGGTTCGTTGCTCTACCACTGGGTTCGTTGCTCTACCACTGGACCACGCGCTCAAACAGAACCCTTGTCCGGTATGCAAGAAAAAAATTTCTCCATGTATCACTATTTGAAACTTCATATTTAAAAAATTATCAACATTTCGTAAAACTAGTGCCGACTGGTATCACTAGCGTAAGTGATGACAACAAAATATTAATTACAGTTTTGATCGTGTTTGTCCGTGGCTGCAAAAATGTTCCTATCTCACCTGGCTATAATGACCGGTCATCTACCAGCATGTTGCAGATTGGTTCGCAACTGCAACATGCTGCAAAATCATGTGATAATAATTTATGATGGTGATTATTTTATTTAACTAGAGTTATGCCCCTTTTTAAAACACAGACACAAAATGTTAATGTTGTTCTATTTCATATATTTAAAATATCAAGTAGTGATATTTCTTTACATTTAAACATTTTTTATTGACAATGAAAATTCTCAAGATTGCTAGGGCACATGTGAAATGTGAACTTCCCGGTATAATGACTTGGTATAAACGGTCAATGACCTTTCCTCATTTCACCTCTTGATCTCAGGCTACTGTTTTCACAAAAAAACAACAGGATGAGAGCATTAAGGTATTTGCAGACTGCTTCATTTTTACAAACTATTAAAATCTGCAATAATTTAAAACAATGACAAAATTTGTTAATGACAAATATATTTTGTCCATTCTGTCTGTCCATATATCCATTTCGCATAAAAAGTCTTCTTTCAAATATCAAATATCATAATTTAATTCCATAAAAAAAATTCAACACAAATAACAACTATTAAATTAGTACTACTCTTTTTCAAACACAAATCCAATCTACTTTAAATATCCAATGAAAAATAACAAAAACAACAACACGCAATCACCATCTTCCGCTTATCCAAGCTTATTAAAACATACTTAATGCTTTTCCAGGAAAATCAATAGGATTGGCACATCGTCTTTCACTTTGAATGAACACAAGATAGAATTCCACGTTTATTTCCCGGAACTTAAAACATCTCATCATTCTACATGGAAGCAACAGAAGACCCACTCATGGATTATAAACTGCACTACCATGAACATGGGGATTATCCGAGTGAGTTAAAATGAGCATGAAGAAACAGGAACCTAAGGCATGTTGTGTCTGTTCTAAAAGTCAGTATGTATATTCTCTGTGGAGTAGACACAATCCACAGGTTGTATAGTAGATTCTCCACTCCACACTCACCATACTGCCAGCAACAGCCAAGTTACCTGAGAAACCAACAGAAGCCAACATGATATCCCAATTAATACTACAAAATAACTGCTAATAATGTTCCAAAAACAGCCTAGTAACAACTTACTGATGAAACTCTGAATTACCACTTACAACCAACATAATTTTATTGGAATAAAAAAAAACATCACATTTTCAATATGGCCTTCTACAACATTAACAACATTTCAATATAATATCAACCAATTATAATGTGTATAAACACAGCTGTTACATTTCTATAGTTACGACAAACCAAACACTCAATTAAGTAATGCATGTACATGCAGCTTACCATTTATATACACAAACAACACTTTGCAGACTAAATCATTCACAAACAACACTTTGCAGACTAAATCATTCACCAACAACACTTTGCAGACTAAATCATTCACCAACAACACTTTGTAGAATTAAGCATTCACCAACAACACTTTGCAGACTAAATCATTCACCAACAACACTTTGCAGACTAAATCATTCACAAACAACACTTTGCAGAATTAATCATCCACAAACAAGCAACACTTTGCAGAATTAATCATTCACCAACAACACTTTGCAGACTAAATCATTCACAAACAACACTTTGCAGAATTAATCATCCACAAACAAACAACAATTTGCAGAAATAATCATCAAAAATTTGCGGACTATAAAAAAAAAAAGAATTTGCTGACTAAATCCTAGTTAAGCACTAAATATGAACAATCATATCATATATCACAAAATAAATCACATCACTTAGAAATACAACAATAAAAGAAGTAACAACTGTCTAAAAGAAGCCTGCGAATTCTATAGCATCTACAATGCACCATGTCCATCAGATACAAAACACAAACTACAAATGTAGCCCTCCCAACATAATTATAATGAACAGTATAGTGATTGGAAGAAAAAGCAATATTTGAAATGATGATGATGATAATGCTGCTGCTGATGATGATGATGGTGACAATAATGATAATGACACTGATGGTGATGTTAATGATAATGATAATGATAATGATGAAGATGATGATTATAATGATGATGTTGATCATAATTATGATGAAAAAGAAAATGACGATGATGATAATGATGTTACTGATAATGAAGATGTTACTGATAAAAAGATGTAAGATGATAATGATGATGTTGATAATGATAAAAAACTTTAAATTTCAATGGGGGGGGGGGGGGGGGGGATGACGACCGGAAATATTAAGAATATTAAGGATAGTTCAACATTTCAAGAAACAAGATAATCACCTCTGGTGATATTGCTTCTGATGATAATTAAGACCATGTATAAGCAGGTATATACGGTTTATGAGACTGGTAATCTGTAGGTATATTCAACACACCTGTCTCACTACCTACAAGTGCTTTGGCTCTATCTTCTTTACCCAGTTATTCCTTCTGTTTCTGCATGTTACTGCTGCTATAGTGAATAACTATACTGATGATGTTCTTCACTTGTTAAGGGTTGTTGTTTTTTTTTCAGTTTTTTTTTCTTCAAGTTTTTAAAATATTTTCACTTTTTTTTTTCAGCCTATACATAAACATCAGTTTCCTTTCTTCCTTTTAATTTGGTTCTCTACATATGCATGTTTTAGGGTTCCGACTCAAGATTACTTCCTGCTCACCACTGAGGCTCTGGGTTGAAGTCCAGCTCTGTCAAAAGACATTTACGTTTTATACTGTGCCCAGTTAGTTCAGTCGGTAGCTCATTTGACTATCGCCGGGCCAGATTAGCTCAGCTGGTTACGCGTTTGACTATCAATCCAGGAGTTGCGAGTTCAAATCCCGGCTCGGCAACAGTCTCAATGATGACTGATATACAACATTGTGTCTCATTGTCATCCGTCTCTCACTGCTGATTCAAACAGATGATCAGTTGACCTAACCACTGTTTCCTGTGATCCTGAAAGGTTAACCAGTACTTGAGCACACACCCATATTCGCAAGTGACTGATAAATCACCGGCGAGAGACAAATGATTATGAGATGCAAAGTCATATATCAATCAATCATCATAGAGACTGTGGGTGAGCAGGGATTCAAACTTATGACCCCTGAATTGATAATCACCACATGCTATAGACTGAGCTAATTGGGCTCGGCTGTCTATATTAAGGAAAATACACTCCTTTCAACTAATTTGTCAGACCTATAACGAATGAAAATGTTAATTAGGTCTATATTAAGCAAGAAGTAGGAAGCTAACCATACATAATAATGCGGGATTCTTCTATCCCCCTCCCAGTCAATTACACTCGTTTAATGGGGTAATAAAACAAACAACACTTTTTTCTCAACCTTTTTTAGCAGCTCTAGTCTTCCTTTGCCAACTCTAGCAAAAACAAAAGCAATTACTAGTAACAATGTTCACTATATATATATTCAAACAATCTGGCAAGAAAATATTATTGCATTAGTGCAAGAGAGTCAAGAAAATTTGCTGACAGAATTGGTCCCAGATAATTTAGCTAATAAGCAATTTGAACCATTGAACCATTTTCTGTTGCATAAGCCCTTAGAATAACCATGTTGACGATGATGATTTTATGCTGTGGTGATGATGATAATGTTCTGCTGAATGGGTTTTTTCGTATTGTATTATAATGTTGGGGCCACTTTGTTTTATCATGCTGTTGATGATGATGATAATTCTTGTAGATGTTGACAGTACTGGTGATAATGATGATGACAATAATGATGATGACAGTAATGGTGATAATGATGGTGACAATAATGATGACAGTACTGGTGATAATGATGATGACAATAATGATGTTGACAGTATTGGTGATAATGATGATGACAATAATGATGATGACAGTACTGGTGATAATGATGATGACAATAATGATGATGACAGTAATGGTGATAATGATGATGACAATAATGATGTTGACAGTACTGGTGATAATGCTGATGACAATAATGATGATGACAGTAATGGTGATAATGATGATGACAATAATGATGATGACAATAATGATGATGACAGTACTGGTGATAATGATGATGACAATAATGATGATGACAGTACTGGTGATAATGATGATAACAATAATGATGATGATGATGATACTGATGATGATGATACTAATGATGACAGACACTACTGATGGAAATAACAATAATAATGAATTTAATTATGATGATAATAGTGATGATGATGATGATGATGATGATGATAATACTGATGATGACAGACAATACTCATGGAAATAATATTGATAATGAATATATTAATGATAATGATGATGATGGTGATGATGATGATGATTATTGTGATTATTATGTGTGGGATCATAATGACACACAACATATCACTACCTACATCGTTTTGACATGTCACTCAGACTGCCATGTTTTAAACTTGTAATTATTCTCATGTCATGCACACTTCCAGTATTACCCCAAAGAATCTCAGTAGATGCAGCTAAATTGTTTACAGTGATAAAGATCTGTCATGCTCCCAGAAAAGAAACACAGAGAATAAAATATGCTGACTTAGCAAAACAAAAATCCGGGTTAGTAGGCTAATTGAAAACATATGCCTTGCAAGGCTCCAAAACTTCGCAAAATCATTTACATCCCCAAAAGTTAGTAAAAAAATCCAAATTCAACATTCTGTGAACCAGAACACAAACAAACATAATTCTTATATCGAAGCAACCGAAACTCAAAATATTATAGTAAATGTTTACGAGATTTAGCAAAACTTTTTATAAAATCAGTAATTTCCATTCTGTAATCGATTATTTTCAGGTTTGGTGTACAAAAACACTTTGCCAACTTCCATAACATTTTAGGTAATTTTTTAAAACACTTTACTAGTTCAGTTAAGTCAAGGTCTGTAAAATATTCCATTACACCAGCTCTCCTAAAACTGGAGCAATAAAAAGTTTCTCAAATTTAAACTGCAGCTCTATCAAACAGCTTTAAACTTTAAACAGTAAAAATGCTCCCATTCGTATGATCATAAAATATTAATTAATTAAGCACTTTTTGCACAAAGTAACTATCCCGGATATATCGCTATTCATATTTAGCATTTGAATAAAATTTTAGTTAAAAATAACACAAAATTTCATTTTCTCATTTTAAAATGAGAAAGCGGACAATTTTACTGGCAATTTCTCAACCATCCAACCACCGTCAACCCGCGAATTTAAATGTCAAGATTTTGTCTTTCCCAAATAATAAATCCAGTCAAGGAAACATGAAAACTAAAATATGTAAGATTTGTATTGGTGTGGCCTGTGATTATGGTTTGATAACAATCTCGACTGGGAAATAGCGGTATATAAAACTTTCATGAAACTTTCATGTTTCATCAAACACCAGTTGATTTGATATACCTTTAGAAATACCAGCTATCAGATTGTTATCAAAGAAATCAAATTATATTGCAATTTTATTGATTATTTAATTTTATTGGAAAGAAATTGAGACAGAAGTGGTTGTTGTTCGGTGTTTAGCGTCGCTTTCAACAGTTTTATATCGCGACAGGCCAACCAGACCTAAACCTATCTTCTTAACGGTGAGCGCCAAGCAAAGACGCTTCTGGTACCATTTTTCAAGTCTTTGGTATGACCAGGCCATGGATCCAACCTACAACCTTCTGCATACGAGGTAGACACTGTACCCCTGGACTACCATTGCAGTTGACAGAAGAAGCAGTGATCTGGCATGAAACATCTCATATCAGCCATACCAGATGAACTATTTATGTTTCCATCTTTTATTTGGAAAAACAGTGGGATCAGGGAATTTTAAGTTTTTGGAAAAATATATTTATCACAAAACAACAACGTGACAATCCAATATGTTTTTGTGAACATTTACTTGGGGCAGGCATCCATCACAACATACTATCTGCATAATTATCTGAAAACAAGTATTCCATATATGCCTTCTAACAGTGTATGAAAAATGAAAAAAAAGTACATGAAGTTCATCAAGGCAGTCATGAATGTAACCAAAACATTAATTAACTCCTACATAAAAACTATGTTGAGAATGCAGACACTGGTGCACACAGAGATCATTGTTTACATTATATGTGAGGCTAAATTTATGTTTTGTCGGATAATTATAGCTAGACCGCAGGAATACCAATGTCCCAACTTTCTCTGCTGGAGGCAATACAGCATTCATAAACAGGAAACTGGAATGTCTAAAAGCAGACATGCTTTTTTTCTGAAATTTCAAACTTGCCTCGCCCTTTCCTTTTTTTTTACAATATTCACAATGTAATGAATTCCCCAAAAAAACCATCTACTAATCATTGCCAATTATTATTACTATAATTAATATTATATTGTGACTATGACAATGACGATGACAATGAATATGATGGTGATGATGGTGATGATGGTGATGATGATTATAATGATGATGATGTGTCGGTGTTGATGATGATGATGATGTTGATGATAATGATAATAATTACTGTGATGATGATGATGTTGATGATGATGATGATGATGATGCTGATGATGAAGATAGATGATGATGATGATAGATGACTGGCAGCAGATTTTGTAACAAATGATAATTTAGAAGATTGTCAGGAACTGTTTGTAAATACCTACTTGGACAAGAGAGAATATGTAGCTAAATGCTTACTGGACTAGAGGGGATCTGCAGCTAAATGCTTACTGGACAAGAAGGGATCTGTAGCTAATTATTCACTGGACAAGAGGAGATCTGCAGCTAATTATTTACTGGACAAGAGGGGATCTTGGACTAATTACTCACTGGACAAGATGGGATTCACAGGACTAGAGGGGATCTGCAGCTAATTGTTCACTGGACAAGAGGGGATCTGCCTCTAATTACTCACTTGAGAAAAGGGGATCTGCAGCTTATTATTCACTGGACAAGAGGGGATCTGGATCTTATTATTCACTCAACTATAGTGGATCTGGGGTTAATTGCTCATTGGACAAGACGGGTGCTTATTACTCACTATACAAAGGGGATAGATATGTAAGACTGCTCAAACACTGGGCAAGTGGAGATCTGGGGCTGATTGCTTACTGGACAAGAGGAAACTTGAGATGGATCATGCACTTAAAAAGAGATGATCTAATATTGATCTAGCAGACAATGGACAAGAGGATACATAAAGAACAATTGAACAAGAGGGGATCTAGCTATCAGTGACCCAACACTGGACATTTAATGTCTCTGCGTTCAAAAAGAACAACTATGTTCTATAGGTATTCACAGTTGTTAATAAGGCATTCAAATAAACAACATGTGACCTGATGGAATGAGACTCCAACCATTCACCACAATGATTCATTAATTCTGCCAGAATACTTTGAAGAACTTATGATTATTATATCATTGAGAATTCTTCAAAATATTCTTAAATATAACTCTTTTTGTTTATGGGGTGATTGTTAGGTTGACATTTTGTTTGCTTTTATTAACAATTTGAATATAACTACAAATCATTTGTCAGTTAATTTTTTACTTTTTTTTTATTTATGTTCAATGCCATTTTTAACACATTTCAGATTATATAAAATAATGGCATATCAAGTTTTTTTGTTGTTTTTTTAATGAGGTTTAACACCATTTTCAACACATTTTAGGTTATACATATACAGTCAAACCTGTCTTAAGCAGCCAGTTGAAGGAAGGAGAAAAAGTGGCATCTTAAGACAGGTTGTTGCTTAATACAGGTAAGTTTGCTCTGAAAACATAGAAATGGGAAAAAGCAAATGTGGCTGCTTAATAGAGGTGACTGCTTATAATATACAGTCAAACCTGTGCAAACGGTCACCTCTATTAAGCATCCACCTTTCTTTAGCAACCATATTTTCTATTTCCTATTTCTATGCTTTCAGAGTAAATTAACCTATATTAAGCAACAACCTGTTTTAAAAGGCACTTTCACTCTTCTACTGACAGGCAGCTTAAGACAGGTCTGAATGTATATGGCATACCCAGTTATAATGGTGGAAGAAGACCTCAGAAGGAATCTGAGAAGAACCACCGTCATTCCGCAAGTAACTGGCAAACTTTCCCATTTAAAGTTTTTGAACTGAGTGGGACTCGAGCCTACAACCTTAGTGGTGAAAGGTAAGTGATTACTAGACGACAGCGCCTTATACCACTCAAGACGTAGAGGACCCCATATTTATCAGTTTAACAGATTTAATATATAATCAATAGGCAATGCTTGAACTGCAATAACAAAATGCTTACATAAATGCTTACATATGTCAAGAAATCCAATATATTTCGAAAACAATTATAAATCATCCTTTACACACACACACACAAAACACAGAATTATCATGTCCACTTATAAAAAATATCCATAAAAAGAAAAAAATCAATTAACTGGAGAGTGTTGCTCTAATTTTTTTTATCACCGAAAACATTGCATGCAGTCAGTATATGACAATGTGACACAAATGCTACCACTGTTAACATATACACTTGGTCTAGTATAGATTTCTCGCCTTTAGGCCTTATAATAATTATAGCAGCGACAGTCACGATATTTGATGAATGAATTACAGTATGGTTTCTCCCCTTTCACAGTGTTGCTGATCTCGGTTTCGACAAGTGTGGTTTTCAGGCATTTGCCGTTGTGCAGTGTAATGTCAGTAAAATTTGGGGGAAGCTGCGTTTGGAGACAATTTTAAATGTTCTGCTTATTTATATAATAAAAATAATTCTTATATAGTGACGTATAACCTTTATTTACTTGAAAGTTATCAAATTAATAGTAATTGAATATTGGCCAAAACTTTAATACGTCCCGCAAAAAAAGTATTGCGCAATGTTTACATTTAAACTTCCCGAACAAAGCCTCGAAAACGAGATTGGGAACGAGTCTTCATGATGTTATCCAATAAGCCATCGGAAACCCGAAAGCGGTTTGTTGAAAATGGTGAATGTAAACAAAAACAGAAACGTGGTTTCAGAAACCCAATGTTTGTAATAAAGAGGTTGTGCAATTAGACACTTTAGACAGGTATATCTCTAAGTTATAAGTGTGTCTTCATGTTGGGCGTGTGTATTTAGGACAGGGAATTGATGGTAATATGCCAATATAATCCCTTTAAAGATTTTTACTATCTAATTGCTCTGTATATCCTGCCTTACAGGACAAGCAACTGTAAAATCTGTTACCCCCAAATCAATAGTCATTATAAATCAGCTCCAACATCAAGAGCTTGTTGTTGTTTTTGAAAGTTTTCAAAAAGGATTTTACTATTTGATCACAGCATGAGGTGATGAAAGCATGAGGCATCTAAATGAAACATATTGCCAAGATATATTTGTTTAATAACTGATTTGGAATTAACCATGATATTTATTTGTATTAATATAAGTTGTTATCAATGTGATGTTTTATCATGTAAATTATGATGTTAATATTGAATAAAAGTTTTATTTAAAAAAAAAACAAAAACTGATTTGCATTTGATGCCAAGAAACACGACTATATGATACCATTATGTCATATATAACCTGAAATGTGTTGAAAATGGCTTTAAACCCCATTCAAAAAAAATAACAAGAAATGTCAGTGGTAAGTGTCGCATGCCCCCCAAATATTCGTTGAAAAATAACAAACATAATTATGTTATAAGAGGTAGCGATGTATCCATGAATATAAAGAGTAATGGACTGATGTTTTAGACTAGACATGCTATTTCATGTTTTTTACATTAAAGTGTGACCTTGACCTTTGTATAACCTTGACATCTGATGTAATGGTCTGGGTATTTCAACAGTTAAATGCTGCTGAAACATCATTTTGACATGCTGATCACTTGTGTCAAGCTATTTTAAAATCCCTAAATGTAAGACAAAGTTACAGATCAATTGCTGATAAATTGAGCCAAGTGTTTTTGAAATCCATCCATGTATGATAAAGTTAAAGGACAGACTTGAAATCTCAAACAGATTCAAAGTGTTGTCATACATATTAAAAGTGTGACCTTGACCTTTGAGGTATGGGTCTAGGTCTTACTTATGACAAATCATGTCATCTTGATAAATTGAGTTTAAGTTAAAGGCAAAGTCACAGACCAGACACACAATAAAGTGTGACCTTGATCTTTGAGGAAAGGTTCTGGGTCTAACATGCGATACTTAATTATGTCATGTTGATCCACTGAGCCAGGTGTTTTTAAAATTTATCCATAGATGACAGACTGGCAAGAAATGTCAAATTATGACTGGAAGTGTTGTCAAACAAAGTTTAATTGTGACCTTGACCTTTAAAGTGTTAGTTTGGGTATTAAGTGCAACATGTCGTCATGTTATGTTGATCATTTATAACAAGAATTTATAAAAATCCATCTATGCATGACAAAGTTGCAGGCTGGACAAGAAATCTCACACAGACTCAAAGTGTTGTCAAACTCAAATAGTGACCTTTACCTTTGAGTTATGGGTGTGGGTCTTACTCACGACACGTCGTCGTGTTATGTTGATCGTCTGTAGCAAGTATCATTAAAATCCATCTATGCATGACAAAGTTACAGGCCGGACACGAAATCTCACACAAACTCAAAGTGTATTCAAACAAACTCAAATTGTGACCTTGACATTTGAGGTACGGGTGTGGGTCTTACTCGCGACACCTTGTCATGTAATGTTGATCATTTGTAGCAAGTATTATTAAAATTCATCTATGCATGACAAAGTTGCAGGTCTGACACGAAATCTCACATAGACTCAATATGTATTCAAACAATCTCAAATTGTGACCTTGACCTTTGAGGTACGGCTGTGGGTCTTACTTGCGACACGTTGTCATGTTATGTTGATCATTTGTACCATGTATCAACAAAATCAATCAATGCATGACAAAGATACAGGCCTGAAACGAAATATCGGACGGAAGCTGCGATTACTATATGCCACCCCCCATGGGGGGGGGGGGGGGGGGGGGGGGGGGGGGGGGGGGGGGGGGGGGGGGGGGGGGGGGACAATTAAAAAATAACGCCATTTTGAACACATTCCATGTTACATAATTATGGCATATCCAGTCTTACTGGTGGAGGATGATATGAATCTGACAAGAATCATTCCAAAATTTACTGATAAACTTCCAATATAAAGCTTTTATAACAAGTGGGATTCAAACCTACAACCTTAGTGGTGATAGGTAAGTGATATTAAGACGGCACCTTAGACCACTCGGTCACTGAGGACCCTTCAAACTGTGTTAATATGACCATTGGTTTTAGTGAGAAACTATCAACTCAATCAAAAGCATGCACGATTGCGTATCCTTACAAAGTTTACTCCCAAAACTTAGAAAAGATGTCACAATTCCAAAAAGGCCAACCTCCAAGTATTGGTCTGTAACTGAGATCTGCAACCATGGTAACTGGTGACCATTACAAATTTCAATCATTTTCACAACTGCCACTCGCATCACAACTGTTGTAAGAAAATGCATGGGAATTTTTATTTTACAACAATACCACCAGTGTGGCAATGTCACTTTGTGTCAGGTCAACATCAATCTGACACATGCATACATGTATCTAGATTTGGAATCAACATCCTTTGGGGAATGGGGCCAGGGTCCTCTGAGGGGGAAATTTTCCTTAGCGGGGGCAATATTCGCATCGTTTTTGTGTCATGGTGATTCAGTGGTTATGCTGAAAACCCCATAAAACACGTTGAAAAAGAGGGGACATTAGTCTAGCAGTCGACCCAAAAATGGCCAAACAAGCATCCTGGGAAAAGTAAAATACAACACCATCTTCACAGTCTGTTGTAAGAAAATAAACAAAAATGACTGTGTCTCCTCCTTCAAACTGCCACCTCCAATAAGCTGCTAATTATCTTCAGTTGTCTCTTGTAGTAAAACATCAAACTTAAACAATCAGTCACATCTCCATGCAGTAGCGATTTTGTATTCTAAAAAATGATAACCTCTCTTTAGCAGTAACCTAACTTCCTTTATAAAACAACCACCTCTGTTATTTTATTAAGCACAAATCTCTATGATAAAACAATCACCTTTAAGCACCAATCTCAATAAAAACAATGCCCTCTATTAGAATACCGGTAAATCTCTATAAAACAATTACCTCTAATAAGCACAAATCTCTAGAAAACAATTACCTCTATTAAGCAACAATCTCTGTAAAACAATCCCCTCTATTAAACAGCAACCTACTTTGAAAAGTGAACTCTGTAAAACCACAAAACAATCCCTTCTATTAAGCAGTATTATTTAAAATCTGTATCAGCGGACATCTCCAACAAACATTAACCTGTGTTAAGAGACATTGTGTAAAACCTGTAAAAGCAGACATCTGCAATAAACATTCACTTGTGCTAAGAAACATTGTGTAAAACCTGTAATAGTGGACATCTCCAATAAAATTTACCGGTATTAAAGTATTAAGTAAAAAACTGTATAAGCAGGCACCCCAATAAACATTCACCAGTGTTAAGCAGTTACCTGTCTTAAGCAGTCGCGAATTGAGCATGAATATAACCAGAAGTCTTTTAAGTTAATCTGCTGTCTCTATTAAGCAGCCACCTGTCACACATCAGTGTCAGGAATCTTTACTTGTACTGTATACAGCAATCTTATGACTGCATTTGGCTTATTTTAACAAAATGCTAAATCCAAACTATCAAAGTTATTAAATTTTATTTATCAAACTTAATATAACATTTGTATCAAAGTTACTAAACCATATGCAGCAAGATAACTAAACAACCCTATGTCTCAAGATGACTTAACCATAACATGTCTCAATATAACTGAACCATATGTATCAAGATAGCTAAACCATATGTATCAAGATGACTAAACCATATGTATCAATATGACTAAACTATATGTATCAAGATAACTAAACAACCTTATGTATTAAGACTTTACTAATCTATATGTATCAAGATAACTAAATCCTATGTATCAAGATGTCTCAACTAAAGGCATCAATACGACTAAACCATATGTATCAAGATTACTATACCAAATGTATCAAGATAACTAAACCTGTCATATCAAGATTATTAAACCATATGTATCAAGATGACTTAACTATATGTATAAGGATGACTTAACCATATGTATCAAAACAACAAAACCATATGTATCAAGCTGGCTTAACCATGTGTTTCAATATGACTAAACCATATGTACCAAGATAACTACACCAAATGTATCAATATAACTAAACATGTCATATCAAGATGATTAAACCATTTGTATCAAGGTGACTTAACCATATGTATAAGGATGAATTAACCATATGTATCAAAACAACAAAACAATATGTATCAAGGTGACTTTACCATATGTATAAAGATGACTTAACCCTATGTATCAAGACAACTTAACAGTATGTATCATGGGGGACTTAACCATATGTATCAAGACAACTAAACAGCATGTATCAAAGTGACTTAACCATATGTATAAAGACGACTTAACAACATGTTTCAAGATGACTGAACCTTATGTATCAAGACAACCTAACAATATGTATAAATGAAACTTAACCATATGCATCAAGATAACTAAACCTTATGCATCAAGAGGACTAAACCATATGTATCAAGTTAACTATACCATATGTTTCAAGATGACTAAACAATATGTATCAAGACAACTCAACAATATGTATAAATGTAACTTAACCATATGCATCAAGATAACTTAACCATATGTATCAAGATAACTAAACTATATGTTTCAAGATAAATAAATAATATGTTTCAATACAACTAAACCCTTAGTATCAAGATGACCAAACCATATGTATCAAGATGACTTAACCATATACATCAAAATAATCAAACCATATGCATCAATACATCTAAACTATATGTATAAAGATAATCAAACCATATGCATCAATATATCTAAACTATGTGTATCAAAATAATCAAACCATATGTATCAATACATCTAAACTATGTGTATCAAGATAATCAAACCATATGCATCAATACATCTAAACTATGTGTATCAAGATAATCAAACCATATGTAAAATTACCAAATTATAAGTATCTCAATCACTTTAATTCCTATATCCTTAAAATCTACGCATCAAGATCCCACATTCCATTGTATCCAGATTCCTCATTCTTCATTTCATACATAATTAAAACTCAAACATATGTGAGCACGTTCGTTTTGTTTTGTTATCCAAGATATTCATTGTTAATACAAAATCCCATTCCTAAATTTTATCATTATGTGGTTAAACCACTGCCACGCTGAAGTAATCCTGCCCAATCCCCACGCAACAGTTGGCTTAACAACATAAATTTATATCAATCCTTATGAAAAATCATTATCCCACAACTCAAGGAACTAACCTTTCATTTTGTGTACATATCCTTATAAATTATAGAAATCAGCAACAGAAGTCAAACCATTATGCCGGCTGCGTTAATCTCAAATCAACACAACCGAAACTTTAATAGATATATCCAGCATTATCAATATTTCATGTTTGTAGGAATATCCGATGTTTGAGAATGCATGTTTTCCATGAATCTCCAACACACACAAACACACACATACACATGAACTCACTACATCATCCCCAGCCTCCAAATCGGCATTGTCAATTTTTAAGCATAAGTAGTAAACAAGCTAATCAATACTGTCTCAGGCCAATAATTTAACAGGGAGTCAAGTACACTGGCAGCAAGTCTAGTCTGTCTGCATCTATCGAACCATTAACTCTGTAGTTCATCACGGCCATGTATGTATATCAATCGCTGGCAACTCTGTGATTCTGTTCTGGCTATAACAAACTGGAAACTGTGATTTCCTGCCGTATCAAACTGGCAACATTGTGGTTTTGGCAATATCAAACTGGCAACATTGTGGTTTTGGCAATATAAAACTGGCAACATTGTGGTTTTGGCAATATCAAACTGACAACATTGTAGTTTTGGCAATATAAAACTGGCAACATTGTGGTTTTAGCTATATCAAACTGTGTATCATAGTCAGTCACTTATGAATTATTGTATCTTATTTAGTTTGATAATTTTAAAAAATTAAACCCAATATAATACTGGTGTGAGAGATATTTCTATAGGTACATGTATTTAGTCATTAAGCTGTGAGGTCCTATTTGTTTGAACTTTTGATAAATTACAACTGTCAAAATGACATACGCTGGGACTAAAATTAGATATATGAACTGGGTATTATGGGATTTAGTGGAATCTAGCCAGCACATATATGCATCAATATGGAGAATATATGAGCTGTCACCTTAATTGGAAAGGGTGCAAGCTACAAGTTTTTAAAGTCAGATCAGTTTTACTTCGTGAGAGACCGGTTTTAGTTAAGAGAGTTTTTACTTGGGGAGGTGAGATGAAAAGACGTGTTTTACTATGGTTTGGTTGTTGTAGAAATGCGGGTTAAAATGCAGTTGGGTTTAAAAAAGGAACTGTTATACTAAAATGGGAAATGTGTTTGAGCTACATTTTAGAAGCGTGCATAATGTGTTAATATAATTTATTTCAGTTTAAAGTGACAGTTGTAACAATTTAAGAAATAAATATATATAGAAAATCTAGCTTTCTGTGTTAGTTATGTGTGATACTCAAACAACTGGCAGTGTTGTGGTTTTGGCAATATCAAACTGGCTACGTTGTGGTTTTCAGATGATCAAACCGATAACTCTGTAGTTTGAATATTCTATCAAATGGCTGCTACGTGATTGTATGGGGTGTGGCAATATCAAACTGGCAACTCTTTGCAAACTGTGTGGTTTGTGGTTACATATCAAACGGGCAACTCATTGCCAACTGTGTGATTTGTGGTAACATATTTATCAAATTGACAACTCGCTGTCAACTGTGTGGTTTGTGGTAACATATCAAACTAGCAACTCATTCCCAGTTGTGTGGTTTGTAGTTACAAATCAAACTGACAACTCATTGCCAACTGTGTGGTTTGTGGTAACATATCAAACTGGCAACTCATTCCCAGCTGTGTGGTTTGTGGTTACATATCAAACTGGCAACTCATTGCCAACTGTGTGGTTGCAGGTTACATATCAAACTGGCAACTCATTGCCAACTGTGTGATTTGTGGTTACATATCAAACTGGCAACTCATTGCCAACTGTGTGGTTGCAGGTTACATATCAAACTGGCAACTCATTGCCAACTGTGTGATTTGTGGTTATATATCAAACTGGCAACTTGTTGCCAACTGTGTGGTTTGTGCTTACATATCAAACTGGCAGCTCATTGCCAACTGTGTGGTTTGTGGTTACATATCAAACTGTCAACTCATTGCCAAATGTGTGGTTTGTGGTTACATATCAAACTGACAATTCTATGGTTATGTCAATATCAAACTCGCAACTCTATGGTTTTGTTAATATCAAACTTGCAACTCTATGGTTTTGGCAATATTAAACTGGCAATAATATTTTGTTTTGGCAATATCAAAATGGCAACTCTATGTCTTAAAACTGACAACTTTATTGTTTTGGCAATATCAAACTGGCAACTTTATGGTAATGAAAATATCAAACTGTAACCTCTTATGATTGTGGCAATATCAAACTTTCAACTCTATGGCTGTGGCAATATCAAACTGGCAACTCTATTGTTTTGGCAATATCAAACTGGCAACTGTATGGTTGTGTCAATATAAAACTGTAACCTCTTATAACTGTGGCAATATCAAACTGTCAACTCTACGGCTGTGGCAATATCAAACTGGCAACTCTGTTGTTTTGGCAATATGAAACTGGCAACGCTATGGATTTGGCAATATGAAACTGGCAACTTTATATGGTTTTGACAATATCAAACTGGCAACTCTTTGGTTGTGGAAATATCAAACTGGCAACTCTGTTATTTTGGCAATATGAAACTGGCAATGCTATGGATTTGGCAATATCAAACTTGCAACTCTATGGTTTTGGCAATATCAAACTGGCAACATTTTTTTGTTTTGGCAATATCAAAATGGCAACTCTATGGCTTTAAACTGGCAAATCTATTGTTTTGGCAATATCAAACTAGCAACTTTATGGCTGTGGCAATATCAAACTGTAACCTCTTATGATTGTGACAATATCAAATTGTCAACTTTATGGCTGTGGCAATATCAAACTGAAAACTGTATGGATGTGGCAATATCGAACTGTAACCTCTTATGAGTGTGGCAATATAAAACTGTTGACTCTATGGCTTTGACAATATCAAACTGGCAACTCTATTGTTTTGGCAATATCAAATTGGCAACTTTATGGTTGTGGCAATATCAAACTGTAACCTCTTATGATTGTGGCAATATCAAACTGTCAACTCTATGGCTGTGGCAATATCAAGCTGTAACTTCTTATGATTGTGTCAATATCAAACTGTCAACTCTATGGCTGTGGCAATATAAAACTGTCAACTCTATGACTTGGCAATATCAAACTGGCAACAATTTTTGTTTTGGCAATATCAAAATGGCAACTATATGGCTTTAAACTAGCAACTCTGTTGTTTTGACAATATTAAACTGACATCTCTGAGGTTTTTGACAATATAAAATGGGCAACACTTTGCTTTGACTATACAAACTGTGCAGCTCTGTTGTTTCAGCAAATATCAAACTGGCATCTCTAAGATTTTGGTAATATCAAACTGAAATCTGTGTGAGCTTGGACAATATAAAACTGGCAACACTTGATTTTGGCTATATAAAATGTACATCTCTGTGGGTTTGGATTTTATGAAAATGGCAACTACTTTGGGTTTTGGCAATATCAAACTGACATTTCTGTAGTTTTGGACAATATCAAACAATAAACAATATTTTTGGTTTTCGGTCATATCAAACTGGCATCCCTATGGTTTTGGAAATATCAAACTGAAATCTGTGTGGTTTTGAAAAATATTAAACTGGCAATACTTGGATTTGGATAAATAAACTTGGCATCTCTGTGGTTTTGGATTTTATGAAACTGGCAACAGCTTTGGTTTTGGCAATATCAAACTGACATCTCTGTAGTTTTGTACAATATCAGGTAATATTAAACTGGCATTTCTGTGTTTTTTTACAGTACCAAAAATACAGTTTCTGTCTACAACATCGAACTTGCAATACATTGGTAGCTTTTGTATTTGTTTTATATATAAAATTGGTAACTTAAAATTTTGATTCTATCAATGTTTGTGTATTTGTATGGTGTTTAGCATCGCTTTCAACAATTTTTCAGTCATATCGCAACGGTGTCTACTTGAGACAGTATTCTGAGCGCTGTGACACTGGAGTATCATGCCGCAGACACATGGTATGATACCCCACCCAGTCACATTATACTGACACCGGGCCGACCAGACCTAGAACTCTCCTCTAAATGCTGAGGAAGCTTCCAGTACCATTTTAAAAGTCTTTGGTATGCCCCGGCCAGGGATCGAACCCACGACCTTCCGCATGCGAGGCGGACGCTCTACCACTAGACCACTATCAAACTAGCATCTATGTGATTCTGGCAACATCAAACTGGCAACTTGGTGAATTTTCACTTTATCAAACTGTCAATTTGTGGTTTTAGCTGTATCAAATTGACATTACGCCTAGTTCTGGATTGTGTGGAAGGGAAAACTTCTGTTATTTTGACTACAATAAGCTGGTAACTTAATGGTTCTGAAAGAGACTCTGATTTACACTATATAAAAAGGACAATTCTGTTGGTTTGATGACATCAAGCTGATAATGCTATGGGCTTTACACCATTGAAAACACATCTTACACATGGCAGATGTAGTGGTGTAGTTTAAGATTACCCAGAATCCAACCACCCTCACAAAAAGCTTATATAATGCTCACATGACGATCTGTATAAAGCAGTAAAATTGTCTGTTGGGATGGGTCGACCCTATTACGACAGAGTCTGACTTGATCCATATATTTATTTTTGAATGTCATTTTCAACTCAGGTTGTATGACATATCAAGTTTTATTGGCAGAGGAAGACCTCAGAACAAATCTGAGTAGAACCACTGTTCTGGCAAACCACTGTTCTGGCAAACCACTGTTCTGGCAAACCACTGTTCTGGCAAACCACTGTTCTGGCAAACTTTCTCACATTAAGATTTTTGAAGCAAGCAGCTTACTGTGACGGTGCCTTAGACCACTCTGCCACGGAGAACACCCCCATCCACAGTTCCATCTAAACAATGTATTGCTACAAATCAATTAATAAAAGATGAAGAAGTAAATGCATTTTATATAATACTTTACCCAGAATCATTTCCAAGTAATCCAAATCACAAAAAAAAAACACTCAAATTCCTGTTGCGAAAATTTGAAACATTTAAAAAAAGACTTTCTCTGCGAAAAACACACCAAACATTAGTTTACTATAATTCGAATAGTTAACACTTTCAGATATCTTGGTGGCAGCCCGCCATGTGAAATCACACTATTATGTTACACTGTAACATACATTTATGTTTAGTAATCAGCTTGACCTATTTTCAGCAAATCTAGCATGCATATTCCATTCAACTGTTCCCAGGGGATAAATAAATGATAAATAATTCACAAATTTTCACAAAATAAACAAGTATATAAAAGACTGGTAGTTTCCGTCAGAATTTTGTACTGGTCAGGTACAAGTAACTCCACTATCTGTTCTGTGTTTAGTATGTAATCCCATAGTTTTCTTATATCTATATTTTGTACCTCAGCCAAACAAATCCACAACAACTGAGAGTTGTATAACTGAGTGACCCTCCATCTATCAATATCCACCATTTATCAGTGTACATTAAGGTCAAATGGGCAAAAGTGTTTTTTCTTCTCTTTCTACCTACTGCTGACCACAGGTATGCCTTGTGCAGTCAGAAACTAGGAGATCTGCAATTAAATGATGTCTGTCATGAACTCATCAATTAACCGGCCAATTTTCTTACAAAAAATTTGACCATATGAATAGCTCAATTGCTGCCAGCGGAGGCAATGACTTCCTCAAATGGAGAATGAGTTTATAATCATTTTTTGCAGGTTTTTTTTTTTTAAACAAATCCAAACATACACACACACATGCAAAATTGTACAGTTTCATTATAGGATTAAATTCATTTTTTCTGGTTTTTATGCATGTGTAAAGAATGTCGAATCACGCACAAATCAAATAAAGTCCCCTTTATGTGTTTAAAAAATGTGTCATATAAATTCACGCTCATTGATGGAGAATCTGAATTTGGAACATTTTTAAACGACTTTTACGTGCAAGGTTTGTGTATTTACATTGTCTCACGATCGTCTGCTTCTGAACTTCAACTACATGTACATGTTTTTTTGTTAATTTTTCTTGTGGAAATTTTTGTCAACGACTAGCATTCACGTTCAATAAACCAGGGTTGTGTTCAATGGTACACTATACATCTCAAATCAGAACATTTTATGACCTCCTTCATTGTTTCTCAAAACAACTTATGGTCTGATTGAATCGCTGAACCAAAGAAATCTATAAAACAATAACCCGAAGAAAACAGCTAGGACCAGATCTAACATTTGTTTTCGTTGTGTTTTATTATTAAAAAACGCATGGGACCGTTGTGAACGTCATTTAAGTTTGTATATTGTTAAACCGACCATCAAAATGTCGATGCTTCTTTGTTTAAGTGAGAAACGCAAGGGTTTTATCGAAAAATAAAAGTCTTTAAAAAATTGACGTTGTCCAATGAAAATGCTTTAAATACATATATGATAATGAGATTGGAATTGTTGTTGCTTATTATACTTGAGTAACATAAATTGTTAAGTTAGGTGGCAAGTTAAAGAATGAATGGTGTTTTACTGCACGTCGACACATAATGGAGGCAAGTTAAACGAGGTTTTAAAAAAAATGAAAATAGAGGTTTTGAAGTGTGCCAACATTAAGCCAGGCTCACGCTCCTAATGCTACAAAACAGAGCCAGAAAGGTGTCCATAGAACACAGATGCCCTCCTATATGTTGGTAAATTTTTACCAAATATCAAGTTAACAAGGGCAATAACTCCTGTAAAATTTGACTGAAGCTGACAAATATCTAACTTAGCATATTTAATTATTATACAGCTACACATTATATTTTAATCAAAAACAGAACATTTCAAACATTCTTCATGAAAAAAAAAAAAAAGAAAAAAAAAAAAAGAAAAAAAAAAAAAAAAAAAATGATCGATAGATGGACAGATGCATATATGCATGCCTTACACATTGAAAGACAGGGATAACATTAAATGCCCCATCAAACTTTTTCAAATGTTGAGGTTACTATTATTTTCACCAACAATTAAATGCAATGAAACCAGAGCCTCATTACTTTCAGAATTAAAAAAAATCTGAAATCTATCACTTGTTGAGCCTTCAAGTGCTTTAGGCCATTTTAAATTAATTGCTAGATTATCATCCAAATTTTTCTAAAAATGGGTGAGGGGGGAGGGGGTTAATTAGGAGGCGGATGGTGATGATAATCTACCAATTAATTTATGGTCGCCTTATGCATGCATTTCCTACCATCAGACATGAAGCACACGGGGAAACCACAAAGGTTACCAGTAGTTTCTATGAGATAACAAAAGAAGACAACTTTACAGAGGCTGTTTGCACATCATAATTACATGCCAAACAAAAACTGTCTTCATGAGTCACCGCAGATCATGCAATATTTAACACAACCTGACAGAATTTTGGAAATAATCATCTCAACCAAATAGCAACAGTTTTTGTACCCTCTGAGCATGATTAAATATTTACAAGGAGATCATGCTCTTGAAGTTAGGAGTTCATTCACTGTACCAGCAATATCATGTGTGGTATTCCAGAAACAAACAACAGTTTTCTAGGAATGCAGCCGATTTATTTTTATTGCTAAGATTCTGACAACATCATTCTATAAATAGCACAAGTTGAAGACATTAACTTGAACTCTTAACAGCCCGTTTATTTGCTCCATGTTTGAAGGTTATGACTGTGACAACATGAAAACATTTATAATGACTGAGTTAAGCAGAGCATCAGCTTCGCATGTGAAAGGTTGTTGGTTCGATCCCTGGTCATGTCATTATAACCAAAGATTTGAAAAATGGTACTAGAAACTTCTTCGCTTGGCATGCAGCATTTAAAGGATAGTGAAGGTAATCTTTCATGTCTGCGCAATGATTCTCCATTATGGAAACACACTTGTCTCAAGCTGGCTCCCCAATACTGTCTCAAGTAGATGTCAGGGGCGGACCCAGGATTTCAGTTTAGAGGCTGACTTAGAGGCACAACACAAAATCTGAACGGGCACAGAAGTAAAGTTGATTTTAATAAAATATGGGAATCAAGCAGATGTCATAATACTGTCTCAAGCAGACATCATAATATTGCCTCAAGCAGACATCAAAATAATGTCTCAAGCAGACATCATAATACTGTCTCAAGCTGATGTCATAATACTGTCTCAAGCAGACATCATTATACTGTCTCAAGCAGACATCATAATATTGCCTCAAGCAGACATCAAAATAATGTCTCAAGCAGACATCATACACATGTAATACTGTCTCAAGCTGATGTCATAATACTGTCTCAAGCAGACATCATAATATTGTCTCAAGCAGACGTCATAATACTGTCTTAAGCTGATGTCATAGTACTGTCTCAAGAAGATATCATAATACTGTTTCACTTAATACAGTCTCAAGCAGATGTCATAATACTGTTTCACATAATACTGTCTCAAGCAGACATCAAAATAATGTCTCAAACAGACATCATAAGACTGTCTCAAGCTGATGTCATAATACTGTCTCAAGCAGACATTATAATACTGTCCAAAGCAGACATCACAATACTGTCTGACATAATACTGTCTTAAGCAGACATCATAATACTGTTTGACATAATACTGTTTCAAGCTGACATCATAGTAATGTCTCAAGCAGATGTCATAATACTGTCTCAACAAGATATCATAATACTGTCTCAAGCAGATGTCATAATACTGTCTCAGGCAGATGTCATAATACTGTCTCAGGCAGATGTCATACTACTGTCTCAGGCAGATGTCATAATAATGTCTCAAGCTGACGCCATAATCATGTCTCAAGCAGATGTCATAATACTGTCTCAAGCAGATGTCATTATAGGCTCTCAAGCAGACATCATAATACTGTCTCAGGCAGATGTCATAATACTGTCTCAGGCAGATGTTATACTTTCTCAAGCAGACGTCATAATAATGTCGCAAGCAGATGTTATAATACTATCTCAACCAGATGTCATAATACTGTCTCAAGCAGACGTCATAATAATGTCTCAAGCAGATGTCATAATACTGTCTCAAGCAGACATCATTGTAACATTAATATCTGAACAGTTGTTGAAATGCAATACAAAAGTGTACATGTATTACAAAAGAAAGATCATATGACATTACTGGCACATTATAAAACATGGTCACCTGATGCAATTCATGTAGTTGGTCATGTGACCCATTTGTTTTAATGTTATAGTGATATCTCCACTTTGCACCAGCTCTCCCCGATGTAGACATAAAGTGTAAGTTGCTTAATGACAGCAATTATGTTAATGATCAAGATACTTTAATGCATGATACCGTTGTCTTAAAACGTTGTCATGCGTGTCTTATAAGCAATTCTTGCTTCTCTATTTCACTATTTCATACAAAAAAAAATCTGTTTCACTTTATCATTATCTAACAAAGCAGGATATCCTTTCATTAGTTTACTTTTTGCTTGAAAAAAAATGTACAAAGACTATTAAGGAAATATAATAAAGTTTCTCCTTTATTGACGAGTGTTTACACCGTTTCTAAAATGTATCAAATTTATGTTGGATCCGATGTGGCTGAATGATTCAAGGTGATGTCCTCGAATGACCTCTAACCTTAAACTGCTGAGGTCATGGGTTCGAGCCCAGCTCTGTCCAAAACATTAATGTGGAAAGTTTGCCTTGCAACAGGACAGTGGTTTCTACAAGATTTATTCTGAGGTCTTCCACTACAAATAAAACTGGATATGCCATATATAACCTGCCATGTGTTCAAAACGGTGTTAAACCATATTTAAAAAAAAATCAAACTTATGTCAATTACCTTGCAGGCCTTTTACTTAAAAAGAATTTACTTTGCTTATCCTGAATTATGTTTATTTGTAAAATAATCTTAGAGTTTCGAGTCCATTTCCTGAGTAGAAGCAGTACTTATTCCTATTGGCCGGCCATCGGGTCAAGCCTTGGACTGAACCCATAATCTCTGGCATGAGAGGTCAACACTCTATTTATAACACAACCACCCTCACTTGAAAATTATTTCAACACTTTGGACTTATGAGTGCTAAAACAAGACAGAATAATGATTGATTGACTGATTGATTGATTGATTGATTGAATGAATGAATGAATATTTAGCCTCATTTTTATGCCATTGAGGGCTAACAGACCATCAGTTAACCTAACCACTGTTTCCTGGGATCATGAAAGGTTAACCAGTACTCAAACACACCCCATCTCTAACTGCTAACTTTCCCACTTGAATCAGCGGTGAGACTGTTGCTTGGTGGTGATTCGAACTCATGATTTTAGGATAGGTTGATGCTTAATACAGGTTAGCTTGCTCTGAAAACATAAAAATGGGAAATAGAAAATGTGACTAGTTAAGACAAGTGGCTGGTTAATAGAGGTGACTGCTTACACAGGTTTGACTGTACACAAAAAATAAGGAATAAACACCAGTTGTCAACAGTCATTTTACTACGAATCACAAATAAAAATCCCTGACACAGTCAACAGCCATGTGACATTATTATTAAAGTGTCAATTTAAAGTTCAAGTAGATACTTATGTTATTATTTAGTGTTTATTTCCTAAACCAATCTAATTAATGTGTCCAAATCACACAGGCATGAATGTTTCATAATATTCAGGTGGGTGCCAACCAACTGTCATCGAAGAGACAACTATTTCCCTGTGTGTCATTGGTACAATTTAAACTACAAGCCTGCAGTAACTACTCTACAGAATGTGTAAAGGTTGAATATCTTCATCTTATTGGTCAGTGACTTCATAGGGAAATAACATAAAAAGAATAAAATTAAGATATTCAATTGAACATTTAACTGGTCAATGACAACTCAAAAGAGGAAAATTATTATTGAATACCAATAAACAGACCTAAAGTGACATTCACATTAAGCAATCAAAAACATCTGACCACTTAAAAAGAAATCCCCCTAGGTAGACCACTCAAAAGAAATTTACCTGAGTGAAAAGAATGATATTTGAGATGAAAATTAACAAAGAAAAAATTAGATTTAGCACTATATTCAAATTCACAGATTATATTAACTAGCCAGTTGTAGTTTATACTAATTTATTTAGCTTGATTGCAAAGAAAGGTCAGAGCGTTACTATATGAAATGCTCTCTAGTCTGCTTCCTGGGTAGAATCAGTACTGAGTGTTGTTTGTTTGAGGGACATCCGGTCAAGCTGAGGATCAAACCTGCAACCTCTGGTATGAGCATCCGACACTTATCCATCACACTACCGCCCCAGTTTTAACCAGTTTTATCAGACTGTGTTTCCACATATAACTGACAAACTTTCTCAAACTGGCAACCTTAGCAATGAGTGGTAAGTCATCTTGCAGTCGCCTCTTATACCACCTGGCCAATGATTGATTGATTGAATATTAAGCATCGTTTTTATGCCATTAAGGCTAACAGAGGATCGGTTAACCTAACCACTGTTTTCTGGGATCCTGGAAGGTAACATACTCTAGCACACCCCATCTCTGCAAATAACTGATAACTTTCACACTTGAATCAGTAGTGAGAAACGAATAATAATGAACCACAAGACTGCGGTCTTGCAGGGATTTTAACTCGTGACACCAGGATTGATAGCCAGACGTGCTACCTACTGAGCTGATCGGGCCAGGTCAATGAAATAATAAATAAACACCTAGTTACCAGTGAAAATGAAATTCTTTCAGCTAAAAATAACAATCGGCCATTACAAGAATCAAAATAATATCCTCTTTGTTAAAAGAGAATGAGAGAGAATGACCCATCAATCTCTAATTCAACCATGTCATCAAGATTAAAGAAATGTCAAGAAAGTTTTGGCGAAAAATCACTCAAAACAGAAGCTATACCGACAATGGCGTCTCAAAGTTCCGAAACAAGACAAAAAAGATAGTTCTATAGAGCAAAAACGCAAACATTGCTGCTTGGCTCAGCAAATCTAAATCATGTTTTATTCATAAAGTTTTATGCAAATATAGAAAACCCAACTGAAACATTAGAGTTTTGCAAACAAAGTGCCACATATAGCTACAGATGCAGTCTCTCACTAATTAATATGATTCAACAACTATACTAAGTTTAATAAAATGGAATTGAATGGAATTGGTAAAAAATCAAAACCTAAAGGAATGACACAAATTGTAATAGATTGAAAATTGACTGTTTTATTTTCTCCAGGACTTTCTGCAAGAATATGCAAAATAAAAAAGCATGGCTGTTATGGTATATAGGCTTGGAAGTATGAGCAATTAAATATGTATACAAAAGAGATGACAAAGTAAGGGCAGCTCCACTTTTTATACAAAGAAAATCTAATACTATATAGTCTAACAAGTAACATCTGTTCCCGAAGACCTCACATCTGTTACCTTACATCTCATATCTGTCTCATATTGTGAAATATACTGATAAAGTCCAGTCCCTAATAAGTCTGAGGGAAATTCGAACCTAAACAATACCAAAACTAACTAATGCACTTTTTCATGAGCCTCAGTGACCTTGACCCACGATACCTTAATTCAATGAATTCCATCCTCTTACCAAGGCATTACATCAGTTTTTCTAAACCATGCAGTCTAGTAATTCAACTCAGACGAAATACTAAAACTAAAAATACAACAAATACTTCAATTACAAATTTTTTATTTGTCTTTTTTGCATTTTATAGGCACAGAGCCAAAAATCAAAATGGCCCATTCCTTTCTCCATGTACATTAATTGTAATGGTGATGGTTGCAGCAGTACAGCACATGCCACAATATGCTACATAACACAAATCATGTACAATGAAAGCACCTGCTCCAAACAGCAACTGTAGCAATTATCTACAACCGGATTTAATTAAATAGCTTAATCAACATAAACAGATTAAACAGAAACTGATGAAAGCCTTCATGTTTTAAGACTTCCTTCAACCCTTTACTTCATATAGAGGCCTTTGGATACCTCTAATATTGGGCCTTTGGACACCTCTTATATAGACGCCTTTGGACACCTCTAATATAGACGCCTTTGATCACCCCTAATATAGACGCCTCTGGACACCTCTAATATAGACGCCTTTGGACACCTCTAATGTAGACGCCTTTGAACACCTCGTAATATAAACGCCTTTGGACACCTCTAATATAGACGCCTTTGGACACCTCTAATATAGACGCCTTTGGACACCTCTAATATAGACACCTTTGGACACCTAATATAGAAGGCTTTTGAATTATTGGGTGAATTATGTTTATATTAACTGACAGAGTGGAAAACAGTGCAGGAAGTGTTCATATTGCTCATTACGAGCAATCTGAACTCTTCCTGCACTGTTTTCAATGGCCTTCTGTGATTGGTGTGGGAAAATGCGTATCTATGGTGTAAAGGGTTTAGACTTGCTTTAAGTAATGACACTTTTTATATAAGCAGTTCTGAAAAACTTTTTGTTTGCTGTGCCCCACTAGATTACGCGCTCCACAAACACAGTTCAATGATAACAATTTTATTTTATTCAAGAACAAGATAATGTAAGTAAAAATATGATTTCTTGTCACAATATATCCGAGATATTCTATTTTATATTAGAAGAAACACAATATTTATGACCTTGAGTTAAATTGATCTTGACCTATATTTCTCGAATGTGTTGATCAAATACAGAAGGTCTGGAACAATGTCATGTCAGAATTACACCTCTCTGCGGAAACTCGTGTCTGGAATTATTGTCAATTTCATGCAGTAACAAATATAAAACAATACCATTTGTTATTCTCAGAATTCCTTTTCTGGCAATGTATTCAGAACCAAGTTCTTAAGGTCGTTCATTAAACAAAATTATTTCACTAGCAGCAGCTAGTCTAGACATTTCTAGGCAAAAAATGGCAGAGATTAGTAATCATTTAGCACAGTTATATTTACCAACAGGCAGACAAGGTGAAAACTGCCTCTTACTATGTGTATGAGTCACAAACACATACCACAGCAGTCCAAATTTTACCAGCAAAAAGAGAATGACCTGTACATCAAGGCTGTCTGACTTTTCTTTCAATAAACACCAATGGAAACAATATACCTAGGGAAACAACCCTCAAAGTAAGTAAACAAATGGAAACAACCCTCAAAGTACATACACCAAGGAAAACAACTCACAGTAAGTAAACAAAGGAAAACAACCCTCATAGTAAGTAAACAAAGGAAAACAACCCTCACAGTAAGTACACCCAGAGAAACAACCCTCATAGTAAGTAAACAAAAGGAAACAACTGTCACAGTGAGTTCACCCAGAGAAACATCTCTCACAGTGAGTACACCCAGGGAAACAACTCTCACAGTGAATACACCCAGAAAAACAACTCTCACAGTAAGTACACCCAGGGAAACATCTCTCACAGTGAGTATACCAAGAGAAACAACTCTCACAGTGTGTATACCCAGAGAAACAACTCTCACAATGAGCACACCCAGGGAAACATCTCTCACAGTGAGTACATCAAGGGAAACAACCCTCACAGTAAGTAAACAAAGGGAAACAACTCTCAAAGTTGGTACACCCAGAGAAACCACCCTCACAGTAAGTACACCAAGGGAAACAACTCTCACAGTGAGTACACCCAGGGAAACAACCCTCACAGTAAGTAAACAAAGGGAAACAACTCTCAAAGTGGGTACACCTAGAGAAACCAACCTCACAGTAAGTTCACCAAGGGAAACAACTCTCACAGTGAGTACACGCAGAGAAACCACCCTCACAGTAAGTACACCAAGGGAAACAACTCTCACAGTGAGTACACCCAGGGAAACAGCCCTCACAGTAAGTAAACAAAGGGAAACAACTCTTAAAGTGGGTACACCCAGAGAAACCAACCTCACAATAAGTACACCAAGGGAAACAACTCTCACAGTGAGTACACCCAGAGAAACCACCCTCACAGTAAGTACACCAAGGGAAACAACTCTCACAGTGAGTACACTCAGGGAAACAACCCTCACAGTAAGTAAACAAAGTGAAACAACTCTCAAAGTGGGTACACCCAGAGAAACCAACCCCACAGTAAGTACACCAAGGGAAACAACTCTCACAGGGAGTACACCCAGAGAAACCACCCTCACATTAAGTTCACCAAGGGAAACAACCTCACAGTGAGTACACCCAGGGAAACAACCCTCACAGTAAGTAAACAAAGGGAAACAACTCCCAAAGTGGGTACACCCCAAGAAACCACCCTCACAGTAAGTAAACAAAGGGAAACAATCCTCAAAGTAAGTAAACAAAGGCAAACAACCCTCACTGTAAGTAAACAAAGGGAAACAACTCTCAAAGTGGGTACACTCAGAGAAACCAACCTCACAGTAAGTACACCAAGGGAAACAACTCTCACAGTGAGTACACCCAGAGAAACCACCCTCACAGTAAGTACACCAAGGGCAACAACTCTCACAGTGAGTACACCCAGGGAAACAACCCTCACAGTAAGTAAACAAAGGGAAACAACCCTCACAGTAAGTAAATGTGGGTGGGGTATTATAGTAATATACTTACTGCTATTTGATTGTGAAGTTTCAGTGTATAATTTTCTTTGGCATGATTTAAATATAGTATTGAAAACAACAATAAAGATCAATTCTGTTTTGTTTTTTTTAATATTTGTACTTTCTAAACATTTGAAGGCTATCACAGACTGCATTTATTTACCATATTGCCAAGTTCTCTTGGATAGATTGAATAGCTTTGTAGGTATTGTACATCATGACAGCAATAATTAGAAAAGAAGAGAAAGATATTTAAAATAAAGTTTTAAATGAGCTCCTGCTCCCACACTGCCACAGAGTCGACAGAACAGAAATGATAATCAATAAAGAACAAAGATTTAATACATAATAAGTCAGGCATACTGGTAGTGACGTAGTCAGTTCTCCCTGAAATTATCTCACTTCTCCCGGTCTTATTTTTTAATTTCAAACTCTAAAACTTGTGATTTAGACATGAATAATATTAAGGGGAGCTAACCCTACATAAAAAATAATACATTTAAGTCTATGTTTACATATTTTATATTATACCGCAAAGTGTATTGGTAAAAAAAATCTGGGCATGTGAACCTTTGATCAAGTTATTTTTCAGCCAGGGCAAGTAGATTTTTTCAACCTTCTTGCCCTGGGCTAGTCCCCAATTTTCTTTTTCTTGGAGCACTGATTCTCATTTTATTTAGGGCCAAGACTGTAGTATGTATTTCTTTACAACATAAGGAGTTATACCTAACATATAATAAACATAATCTTGTTTGTTCCAAGACATATGTTACTGTAAGCAAAAAACTTGTTTGATGTGAGAGATATAGTTCTGTATTTCTGTCTGTCTGTGGTCAATTTGTCTTCTTTGAGAATAAACAGGTGAGGCATGTGCTAAGTTGGTATATCTATTGTTTTGCAAAGTTAATAAGCAGCCGGGTCTGCAGATGCCAATGGTTCATTAATACTTCAAAAGACAACTGTGTGTGCCAGAACACTATCTGTAATACTGCCAACCACTGTAACTACTCTGACCTTAATGTTGTATGAGAAGTACCAAACTTTCAGTGGCTCCTTCTACATGCTGAATGACCAAACTTAAAGTATGTCTGGGTACTTGTAATGTGCCTAGATACAGGTTGGTTGATCAAAGTTGTAATGTACCTAGGTACAGTTCTGTTGACCAAACTTGTAGTGTGCCTCGGTACAAGTTAATTGATCAAAGTTGTAGTATACCTAGGTACAGTCCTGTTGACCAAACTTTTTGTGTACCTAGATACAGGTTGGTTGACCAAACTTGTAGTGTACCTATGTACAGGTTGGTTGACCAAACTCGTAGTGTACCTAGGTAAAAGTTGGTTGACCAAACTTGTTGTGTACCTGGGTACAGGTAGGCTGACCAAACTTGTAGTGTACCTAGGTACAGGTTGGTTGACATAACTCCTAGTGTACCTGGGTACAGGTTGGCTGACCAAACTTGTAGTGTACCTAGGTACAGGTTGGTTGACATAACTCCTAGTGTACCTGGGTACAGGTAGGCTGACCAAACTTGTAGTGTACCTAGGTACAGGTTGGTTGACATAACTCCTAGTGTACCTGGGTACAGGTTGGCTGACCAAACTTGTAGTGTACCTAGGTACAGGTTGGTTGACCAAACTCATAGTGTACCTGGGTACAGGTTGGCTGACCAAACTTGTAGTGACCCTTGGTACAGGTTGGCTGACCAAACTTGTTGTGTACCTATGTACAGGTAAGCTGACCAAACTTGTAGTGTACCTGGGTACAGGTTGGTTTACCAAACTCGTAGAATACCCAGGTTCAGGTTGATTGGCCAATCTTGCATAACTAACCTGCACACAGGTTGATTGATGATTTGATCATATGAAGTATAATGTACTTGGCAGTTAAAGAAATATAATAGTGACAACTGACCCCTGAACACTAATTACAAGAAAGAAGACCAATTGATTTAAACTAATTTATTTGGGTTAGATTGCAAAGCAGTAAGCTCAATTCTTTTATGAATCGGTGTCAAGTCTATTTCCTGGGTAGAACCATACAGTACTGGATGTTTTTGAGAGGTCAGCCGGTTGAGCCTTGAATCAAACCTGCGACCAAAGCATGAGCACTAAACATCCTATCCACTGTGACAGTGATCTGACATCATCGGATTATTATAACAAGAGTTGTTAGAAAACAACAAAGCTTGTCTATGGGATAAAACTTACCACCCATGCAAAGATTGAGATTGGAGGCAAACACCAAAAGTTAAACGCAACTAAACGCAAAAGTTTAACCTGGGTGTCTACAGACGACGCCGACACCAGGGTCATGGCAATAGCTCTCCTGGACATTTGTCCCGGCAAGCTAAAAATGTAAAATATTTGTGGTGAAAAAAAAAAAACTTTCACCAATTTCAATCATTTGACATCCAAGTAATCGATCTAGTTTAGAAACATTGAAATAAAAATTCATACATATATTTTGACAACAGATGTAACTTCTGCCCCTTAGATTTTGATTCAGCTGATTTAGCAAAGCTGAGACAACTGAGACACAGACATATTGTATTTCAGTCGCAACTGCCAGAACCTGAGTACATCTGAACTAGATACAGGACAAGGGTCAGGTTGAAGGTGAATCAATACTTACTCCAATAACATGCCACATATAGGACAAACAATTGATTGATTGATATTTAGCATCATTTTGATGCCATCGAGAGCTAACAGATGATCAGTTAACCTAACCACCGTTTCCTGGGATCCTGAAAGGTTAACCGGTACTCGAGCACACCCCATCTCCGCAAGTAACTGATAACTCTTCCACTTGAATCAGTGGTGAGAAACAAATGATAATGAGACAAAATGTTGCAGAACTCCAACCTACAACCTTAGCGATGAGACTAAGAGATATATATTTATAATTTTGATCTAATTGGTTGGCCAAAGCAAGGTTTGTTTGATAACAATCGAAGAAAAATTACATGACACACATAAACAAGACACATTCATTATACCAACCATAATGATAAATGAGCTCCTGCTCCTGACCACAAATTATTGACATAATTCTTCGTAAAATCGACTAATTTGCCATGAATAAATGATGATGGCCTCAATACATTAATAAATGTAGTAGCAGAAATATCCATACAAATTATGGATTCAAATTATTGTTCGTGGCTGTAGTGTTGTTGTTTGTCTGCATCATCCATATAACATATGTTACTTTTAATTATAATCCTCTAAATATAGCATCCATCATTATCTGCTTTCTACGAGACAGAACTCATTATATCCATTTATAAGTTCACTATTTTAAATATTTTAATAACAATGTGCAATGCAACCTTCAAAATAATTAAAACATTTTTATTATCAATCAAAGATTTTCAAACTAATAGTTTATACAATGAAAAAAAATAATATCTCAACACCACCTTATCAGATATCTTATTGCAAGAATAGTTCGATAGCAGCTCAAAATGTAAAAGATGAAAACGCCAGAGAGCAAAATCTAGGTGATTGTGTGTTCCGCTCCAAAAATTGAATTACCTCCCTTTATTCTAATAAGCTTCCAAGTAGGTCAGAGTTAATCATCTTATCTGCCGAAGCCAAGTCCATTATCTGAGTAATAAGACAGCTATCTTTCTACTCCATTAAACTCAGATTGGCACTTATCTAAACACAGACAATGTCAACTTCTGGCTTAAACTTTCTCGTCTTGTATCCAGTAGCATTAATATACACAACCTGTGAACTTGCTCACAGGCAGGTCTCTCATTATTGTGTGCTTGTTTTTAACCCTTATGGATAGTTTTTTAACTAAACAAGAACTGTCACTGTTAAGTGTCACATGCCTCTCAAATGGTCGGTGAAAAAAAAAACAATATATGATATAATAGGTAGCGAACTACCCATGAATATCAAGAGTAATGGACTAATGTTTCAGGCTAGACATGCAAATTCATGAGGTTCTTTTACATTAAAGCATGACCTTGACCTTTGTGTAACATTGACCTTGACATCTGATGTAATGGTCTGGGTATTTCAACAGTTAAATGCAGGTGAAACATTGTCATGACATGCTGATCACTTGTGTCAAGCTATTTTAAAATCCTTAAATGTAAGTAACAGATCAATTTTTGAACAATTGATAAATTGAGCCAAGTGTTTTTGAAATCCATCCTTGTATGATAAAGTTAAAGGACAGACTTGAAGAGTTAGAGATCTGACAAGAAATCTCACACAGACTGAAAGTGTTGTGAAACAAACTCAAAGTGTGACCTTGACCTTTGAGGTACGCATGTGGGTCTTACACATGACACTTTGTAATGTCATGCTGATGAATTGATCCAAGTGTTTTTGAAATTTACCCATAATTGACAAAGTTTCAGACTGGACACGAAATCTTAATCAGACTGAAAGTGTCATCAACCAAATTAAATTGTGACCTTGACCTTTGAAGTGGGATTCTGGGTGTAATGCGCGACACATCGTCATATTATGTTGATCATTTGCAGGTAGTATTTATAAAACCCATCTATGCCTGACAAAGTTACAGGCTAGGCACGAAATCTCAAACAGACTGAAAGTGTTGTCAAACAAACTCTAAGTGTGACCTTGACCTTTGAGGTATAGGTGTGGGTCTTACACGCGACACTTCATGATGTTATGTTGATCATTTGTAGCAAATATCTTTAAAATTCATCTATGCATAACAAAGTTACAGGCCGGACACAAATATCACACAAACGGATGCTGCGATTTCTATATGCCACATTGGGGGGGGGGGGGGGGGGGGGGGGGGGGTAACAATAGAAGTAGCATAAAGATTACTGACTTCATCTCTTTTTTATCAATACAAGGGAGTTAACCCATTCACACACACCAAGCAGCCCATATACAACAGCAGTATTCAACCTTTGTTTTAGTTATTTATGCTAATATTATGCGGCAAATACTAATTTCATTAACTATTGCTGGCATTTAAAATGGTCTGGAATTTATAATGGTCTCAGTGTGCGAAAAAACTAGAGCATGTCTAGTGCACAACTGTACTACTGTTGGTGTCTCTGGCATGGCTTATGGTGACTGACATGGTGTATTATGACTGCCACAGCTTATAGCTGATGGTGACTACCTTAGCTTATAGCTTATGATAAAAGACACAGGTTATAGACTATGGTGACTGTCACCGTAATAGTTTATGACTGCCAGAGTTTATAGCTTATTTGACTGCCAGAGTTTATAGTTTATGATGACTGCCACAGCTTATAGCTTATGTTGACTGCCAGAGCTTATAGCTTATGTCTGCCACAGTGTATAGCTTATGGTGACTTCCACAGCTTATAGCTTATGATGACTACCACAGCTTTTAGCTTATGGTGACTGCCACAGCTTAACGCTTATGGTGACTGTCACATCTTATTGCTTGTGATGACTGCCACAGCTTATAGCTTATGATGACTGCAACAGCTTATAGATAAATAGTGACTGTCACAGCTTATAGCTTACGATGACTGCCAAAGTTAACAGTTTATGATGACTGCCAAAGTTTATAACTTATGATGACTGATACAGTTTATAGCTTATGATGACTGCGACAGCTTATAGCTTATGATGACTGCCAAAGCTTAAAGCTTATAATGACTGCACAGCTTTAGTTTATGGTGACTGCGAGGCAGCTGTTCTACACTTGCTTCCCACAACATGGAGACTGGTGTGTCATTTGACAAAACTTAATTTTTTAAAGTTTTAAAGCAATACAATGATCCAAAGTTTTTTTTAAGTTAGAGCATGTTCACCCATTGTTTGTGAAAGGACAGACCTATCCAACTCCACAAATAAAACCGTTCATGCCATACACAACCTGTCATGTGTCGAAGAAAATTATTAAAAAACAAAGTTAGTGCATACACAAAATAATGCACTTTCCTTCACTTGAACATAACTGCCAGAGGGAGATATAGCAAACAAAGGTGCTCTTTTATCTTTAAAAAAATACATGAAACCAACTAGGTTGTTTTTACTACCATCAGTCAGTAAAATCATTAAGAATATATAGAAGAAAAAAATAAACTCCGGATTAAAACAGTATTTTCTTTGATGATGTATGAGAAAGTAGTTTCTGTCCAATTAATAAAGTCATGCATATTTCATTTCAAATAAAACGGTCTGATATCATTTTGAATCCATGTGAAATTAACAAACATGATAACAAATTTGCCCTGAGGTTTAGTACAGGGTTTTCTCCCATTTTTTAATTAACAAATGTAATATTAAACTATGTTTTTGTTTCTACCCTTAATAACTAGTAACACGTTTAATTAAAAAGCTCTATAATATTTTGTGAGATTAATTACACATGATTTAATTGATGCTTTAACTATGAGAAATATAAACAATTTCCACCTCTTCTCTAACAATTTCTAAGAAGATTCTGCATGATGATGACAGTTTTCAATTATCATGCTACATAACGAAGGTCATACAATCAATTAAACTTTGATCAAGACAACATAACATCTACATAACCTGGCCATGAAAAAATGGGCACTGGTAAGACACATGAACTAAAAAGTCTCACTCAGGTCAGCTTAAATGAAAGATAGAGGGAGCAGGGTTTATAACATTATGTTAATTAAATAACATGTTATCCATCCATCCATCCCCTCCGACGTCCCTCCCTCCCCCACCAATCACTCACCCACCTACCCACCCACCCACTCACTCACTCACCCTTTCACTCACTCACTCACCCTTTCACTCACTCACTCACTCACTCACTCTTTCACTCACTCACCAAAATACCCACCCACTCACTCTCTCACCCACCCACCTTTAGCATTTGGCAAACTTTCTCACAGAAATTTTTAAATCAAGCTTAGCTCAAACCCGCGACCTCAATACTAATCAAGTGGTTAGTGATCAAGAGACAACTACGGTGTGTAAATGAATGGAGTTTTAATGCCATTTTCAACACATATTAGGTTGTATATGGCATATCCAGTTTAACTGGTGGAGGGAGACCTCAGACTGAGTAGAACCACCGTCCTTCTGTAAGTAACTGGAAACTTTCTCACATAAAGGTTTTGGAGCTGGCGGGACTAGAACCTACGACCTTAACAGTGAGAGGTAAGGGATCTTGAGACAGCGCCTTAGACCACTCAGCCACGGAGGACATTGTGTGTAAATGGAACAAATTTGGTAAAAAAGAGTATGGATGCCAGCCATTATGCTGCAATGAAGGTTGAAATGTCCACCTACAACACATTTTTGATAGAACATTTTATGAGATTAGAGTGTAGGTTGTTTGGGTTGTTTAATGTCATCAAAAACAAAGGAATGCAATTCCTTTAAAGAAACAAAAATTTACATTCACTGTGATAATGATCTTCAACTTGTGAAAGCTTGATATACAGACAGGAACATGATCAGGGTCACTGCAGATGCTTGTATGATATACTGCTGGATTAAAACTTGAAAAGAATTTTTAATGAGTTAATAAAGAAAACTATTTGGCTTGAGCATGGCAAGCATCTCAGAAAACAAACAAAAATGTCAAGAAAGTGGAAATGTAAGGGAGGTAACAAGTACAGAACTAAAATATTTCAGTATATCAGGATTACCTTCCATGAAAATATTGACATGATGGCAAGTTTCCACACCATTTAAACACCATATGCCTGGGGAAACCCCTGCAAATGTCCTGAATACAAGTCATTGTCAAACAAAGCAACTTATTATCATTTATATATACAATGAATTTCAAATCCATCAAAACATGGTAAAAAACAAAAAATGGGAGCGGAAAAAGTGAAACTAAATCCTTATTCTAAAAATAAAGATCACCTCATCACTCTGACATGTTCTCAGATAAACTTAATTCTACAATATGTTTGATCAAATCAAAATTAAATAGCTAGACATATATGATAATTTGCAGATATTATAATTTAAAGCACGAAATCTATCCCGGTGTAGGCCAAGTTAGAAAACAAATTTATAATCTATTTATTTTGGCCCATTTAAATATGGATGTTTCAGTTAGAGCATAAAATATTATAAAAAAGCTGTTCCAGTGCAAATTAACCATTTACTTCATATAGATGTGTTTTTCCACACCAATCACAGAAGGCCTTTGAAAACAGTGCAGGAAGAGTTCAGGTTGCTCGTAACGAGCAATCTGAACACTTCCTGCACTGTTTTCCACTGTCAGTTAATATAAACATAATTCACCCAATAATTCAAAAGCCTTTCTATAGTAGAGGTTTCCAATGGCGTCTATATTAGGTGTCCAAAAGCGTCTTTATGAAGTAAAGGGTTAAAGTTGTTCCCCTTGGATGTTTCAGTCACAGCATAAATTATTACACAAAAGCTAATCCAGTGCAAAACAAAGTTATTCCCCTTAGATGTTTCAGTCAGAGCATGACTTATTACAAAAGAGCTGTTCTGGTTCAAAACAAAGTTGTTCCCCTTGGATGTGTTGGTTACTACATAATAAATTATAACAAAGTTGTTCCACTTGGATGTGTCATTTACTCTACTATACAAATGACATCACTTTATGATTTTTATGTTCAAAAAGGCAATTCAATTATGCTATACATCTTCATAATATCAAATATAAAGTATTATTAAAAGTTCAGCATGTTTTGTGACTTGGCAGTGAACGCCAACATAAGCAAAATTATGAAAATCAGACATGCCAAGTATACTATTAAACTAGCATGTGTATGGTAAAAGTGACTAATGAAAATGTCAGGAACATGGCTACATGTTTTTTTTTTTAATGAACAACAAAATCAATACAAACTAGACCCGCCATTAAAAATGATTCATATCCCTAGGCCTACCAAACATCTGTTTGCCATTATCACCATAGTGTTGATTTATGTGGTTTTGTGTAACTTAAAGCAATAGAAAAAAAGACATGAACATTGGCTTGGTTGCTAATGCATGGCCAGATTGCTAATCAAGGTACATTATTTCAATATAATTTAGGGAACAGGATATATCTTGTTATTTTTGTTTATTATACTCCTAACAAAAGATACCAGTCAGAAACTGTTTTTTTTTCTTTTTCAGCAATGGTGAACAAGACCTTGACCCAAATGGCACAACAAACAATCCCAACTTTCCTATTCATCTAGTGTATCAACAGACAATGGCAATATTGCACTACTGACAAAACCTATCAGTCAAAAAATATTTTTCTATTTTTAACAACAGTGACCTTGACCCAATATACAATCCAAACTTTTTCTATTCATCCATGTTGTCCACAAACCAACCAACAAAACAAGAGCTCACCCTTAATGAAAATAATCGGTCTGAAACTTATTTCTTGTTTTAGTAACAGTCACCTTGATCTACTATTCCTTTTTATCCGGTCTGTCCACAAACATTGCAAATAGTCCAGAACATCAAATCAATACAAATAAAAATACAATTTTTTTGTAGCTCAGAACATCAAATTAATTCAAATTAAGTACATGTAGCACAGAACAACAAAGCAATACAAATTAAGTGCACATGCAGCCACAAAACAACAAATCAATACAACTTAAGTATATGTAGCCCAGAACAACAAATCAATACAAATTAATTACATGTCGCCCCGAACAACAAATCTAAACATATTTAGTACATGTAGCCCAGAACAACAAATCAATACAAATTAAGTTCATGTAGCCCAGAACAACAAATCAATACAAATTAATTACATGTTGCCCAGAACAACAAATCAATACAAATTAAGTATATGTAGCTCAGGACAACAAATCAATACAAATTAAGTACATGTAGCCCTGAACAACAAATCAATACAAATTAAGTACATGTAGCCCTGAACAACAAATCAATACAAATTAAGTACATGTAGCCCTGAACAACAAATCTAAACAAATTAAGTACATGTAGCCTAGTACAACAAATCAATACAAATTAAGTACATGTAGCTCAGGACATCTAATCAATACAAATTAAGTACATGTAGCTCAGGACATCTAATCAATACAAATTAAGTATATGTAGCTCAGGACATCTAATCAATACAAATTAAGTACATGTTGCCCCGAACAACAAATCAATACAAATTAAGTACATGTAGCCCAGAACAACAAATTAATACAAATTAAGTACATGTTGCCTAGAACAACAAATCAATACAAATTAAGTATGTGTAGCTCAGAACAACAAAGCAATACAAATTATGTACATGCAACCCAAAAACAACAAATCAATACAACTTAAGTATATGTAGCCCAGAACAACAAATCAATACAAATTAATTACGTGTTGCCCAGAACAACAAATCAATACAAATTAAGTACATGTAGCCCAGAACATTTAATCAATACAAATCAAGTAGCCAAGAACAGCACAGCTAGGAACTACATTAATTATGATAGCAGTGGGTGGAAACCAAATGTATTATCAATATCCTGCACAGAAACCATTAACTACAAAGAGATTCAACCACTCCCATCCAGTGATCATATATAAGCAAACACACTGATGTTAGTTGGGCTCAGTGATATTAATGTGCAGTACAATTAAACTGAATTGTACATGTAACTTTTTTTTTCAAATGGGGTTTAACAGTTACTCCTTTTAAACACATTTCAGGTTATATTTGGCATATAAGTTATTTGTTGGTGAAGGAAAACCTCAGAATGGATGTGAGTAGAACCACCGTCCTTCTACACGAAACTGGCAAACTTCCTCACATAAAGTTTTTGGAGTGAGTGGGTCTCGAATGTACAACCTTAGCAGTGATAGGTAAGTGGTCTTAAGATGGCCTCTTAGACCAGTCACAGCCACGAAGGATGCTGCACAAGGGATAAATGGCTCTTAAAAAGTTCAACTGGTGTAGCCATTTTATGCAAAAAAAATATAGATATTTTAATAGTCTTGTTCTCCTTCAATGGTCACACTATACTAACTCAAGCTATTGGCATATCTTACATTTTATTTTAAAAAAATGACTGTTTGCCATGCTCCTACCTACCCACTCAAATAACAGCTACCAAACTCTTTTTCAAAAAATTACATAGCTACCAACCTTCCCCATATAAACAAGAGGGCAAAAATGGCCCTATATCGCTCACCTGAGTGGCCTTGAGGCACCCAACTTAAGTAGATTATATAATACATGTACACTCAAAATTTAAGAAAAAAGACATGGGTGAGTAGTTAGAATTTTGATTTGTTTTGAAAATGTAACAGATGCGTGGAAGAGTTGTGCGATAACAATAGTATCCTTGTGCAGATATCTGGATATCAGATATCAAAAGAAGTTTTCACTATATATCCATATTAAGAAAACCAGCCTCCCCTCCTGGCGACTATGTTTTTCGACGAATCGCAATGGCTGGAACAAACTTGGTAGAGGTTCACCCACGGTAACTGTCAGTGAATATCAATGAAATCAGGTCAGTAGATTCTGACAAGAAGGCTTTTGAAGTTTTTGCTATAGCTGCCTATATAGTAAACTAGCACCTCACTGTAGCATTCATGTTTTTTAACAAATCACAACAGCTTGAACAAACTTGGTAAAGGGTCACCGAAGGAACATTTCTGCGAAATTGTTTTAAAATCAATCGGGTGGTTTCTGACATGAAGATTTTTTAAGTTTTTGCTATAGCTTATATAGTAAACTAACCCCACCCCCTGGCCGCCATGTTTTTTGACAAATCACTACGGTTTGAACAAACTTAATGAACGGTCCTCCAAGGAACATTTCTGTGAAGTTATATCAAAATCAGCCCAGTGGTCTCTGACAAGAAGATTTATTAAGTTTTTACTATAGCTTATATCGTAAACTAACCCCACCCTGGCGGCCATGTTTTTTGACGAATCAAGATGGCTTGAACAAACTTGGTAGAGGGTCACCGAAGGAACATTTCTGTGAAGTTATATCAAAATTGGCCCAGTGGTTTCAGAAGAGAAATTGTTATAAGGTAAAAGTTAACAATGGATGACAGAATAGGGACGACAGACGACGGACACCAGGAGATCACAAAAACTTACCTGTGACACTTCAGCTCAGGTGAACTAAAAATACTGGGTCGGAACACAGCAAAAACATTTTTGTTTAAGAATAGCCTCAATTATTCATTCCACATGGAGCAATCCATATACATCAGGCAATGTATAATATTAAACTTCCATGGTGACAGAAAAACAAAAGTCTGCAAAACTGGATACTAGTCCATAACTCGGGCTAAATATTCCAACTAGGCAAGATAATTAATTTTCCAGATCTTTTAGTTAAAGAAATAAAGTGCAGATTTAATAACTAACATTTAAAGACTAGAGTATACAAAGCAACTCGGGCGGAATGGCAGAACAGACACTGAACAATCATGATGAATAGCTCATGATGAAAGGACGATGGACACAAGTGATCAGAATAGCTCATTTATATCCTTCAGTTAACTTAAAATACAGTGAAACTTGTGCAAGTGGTCACCTCTATTAAGCAGCCACTTGTTTGAAGCAGCCACAATGTCTATACAATCAAACTTGTGCAAGAGGTCACCTCTATTAAGCAGCCACTTGTCATGAGCAGCCACATGTGGTATTTCCCATTTCTATGCTTTAAGAGCAAATTCACCTGTATTCAGCAACAACCTGCCTTAAAAGGATTAAAAAACACTTCTCCCATACAATTCTTCAAATCGCAGGGACATAAGAATTAAAATATGAAAAGTAAAAAAAATCTGCATATATTTTATAATTATCAATCACATCTTTCTCATCAATAGGTACAACACAGCAAACAAACAACGCTTTCTTTGAATTCTGACCGAGGTTACAGGAATAACGCCAATCTACCAAGTTTACAAAACCATCATATTGCCATAGATTAATTTACATAAAATCTATAACAGACCACAGAATAATGAACAATTTAATCATAATTCTGCCCCTGGCAGGATGACAGGCAGACAAGTGACACACCAAGGATGGGCTGAACTTCTGTTTTAGCTTCACAGAACAATCATTCAATATTATAAGCTATGGTTTCAATTTTTACTGGATTTTATTTCCTGTCCATGAATAATATGAAGATTTGCAATTGGATAATTTCTTCAAACAAGCATTCAATACTATAAGCTACAGTTTCAAGTTTTTACTGGATTTTCTTTCCTATCCATGGATAATATGAAGATTTGCAATTTGATCATTTTTTTAGAACAAGCATCCAATATTATAAGCTATGGTTTCATTTTTTACTGGATTTTCTTTCCTGTCCATGGATAATATGAAGATTTGCAATCTGATCATTTTTTTTTAGAAAAAGCATCCAATATTATAAGCTATGGTTTCAGTTTTTTACTGGAATTTTCATTCCTGTTATAACTGGATATGAAGATTTTGTAATTTGATCAATTCTTATCATGCATTCACTTTACCTCAGAGAATTACATGTAACTCTCATATTTATTAAAACCCAACATTATATAATTAATCTATAAATCTTATTTATTGTATCTAAATATAAATTTAAAATATTTTTATCGGTAAAATTACACTTTTAAAATTGCCATTTTGTATTTGATATTGAGAAAACCATGTGCCCGATAGTCTGAAATTTATCAGATGAAGTAAAAAATTAAGCACAAGCCTTGACAAGCATAATTTTTATGCCATCGAGGACTAACAGTCGATCAGTTAACCTAACCACTGTTTCCTTGGATCCTGGAAATTTAACCAGTACTATAGCACACCCCATCTCCGCAAGTAAGTTATAACTTTCCCACTTGAATCAATGGTGATAGAGGACTGATAATGAGATGCAATGTCATATATCAACCATCATGGAGATTGTGGCCAGGCGGGGATTTGATCTCACGACCCCTGGATTGATAGTCAGACGCGCTAATGACTAAACTTATCGGGGCCCAGCTAGAAAACAATTGAGAAGAAAAAGAACGAAGGTAATAGAGGAAGTTTTTAGAAAGAAAAATAAATAACTTCTCACTGTTTATTCCATTTGTTCTCATGTTGTGTACCACTTTGTCTACTGCCAGTGCTGTTAATCTTATGAGGATTTCATGATACTTTGAGTATTTTTTAAAACTGTTAAAAAATTTCTGTTTTTTGTATATAATTATATATTAATATATATATATATATATATATATATATATATATCAAATAATACAGCTTAATAAATTAGTGCAGCTACTCTGGTCCACATCTCAAAAAAAGATCTTCTCATTCCCCATTTAATAGTTTAAACTTATTTATTTAACTTTGATTGTGAAACAAGTGCTTACAACTTAGGTAAATAATGCTCAGAGTTCCTGGTTAGAACCAATACTAAGCATATTGCGGAAAAGGGTTCGCTTAAGGACACCACACAGTCGTGTGGCGGAAAATCGATCCCACGACCCTCTGATCATTCGGCGAACTTTTCATTGTTAATAATTTTTCAGTTATACCACGATGAAATTTAATTGAAACAGTATTGCAAGTGCTGCCACACTGGAGTATCATGCCGCAGACACATGGTATGATACCCCACCCAGTCACATTATACTTACATTCCGGAATATCATGCCGCAGACGCATGGTATGATACCCCACCCAGCCACATTATACTGACACTCCGGAATATCATGCCGCAGACGCATGGTATGATACCCCACCCAGTCACATTATACTGACACTCCGGAATATCATGCCGCAGACGCATGGTATGATACCCCACCCAGCCACATTATACTGACACTCCGGAATATCATGCCGCAGACGCATGGTATGATACCCCACCCAGTCACATTATACTGACACTCCGGAGTATCATGCCGCAGACGCATGGTATGATACCCCACCAAGTCACATTATACTGACACTCCGGAGTACCATGCCGCAGACGCATGGTATGATACCCCACCAAGTCACATTATACTGACACTCCGGAGTACCATGCCGCAGACGCATGGTATGATACCCCACCCAGTCACATTATACTGACACTCCGGAGTACCATGCCGCAGACGCATGGTATGATACCCCACCCAGTCACATTATACTGACACTCCGGAGTACCATGCCGCAGACGCATGGTATGATACCCCACCCAGTCACATTATACTGACACTCCGGAGTATCATGCTGCAGACGCATGGTATGTCACCCCACCCAGTCACATTATACTGACACTCCGGAGTATCATGCTGCAGACACATGGTATGATACCCCACCCAGTCACATTATACTGACACTCCGGAGTATCATGCTGCAGACACATGGTATGATACCCCACCCAGTCACATTATACTGACGCTGATCACACCTTAAAGTTCTAAATGCGAGGAAGCTTCTAGTACCATTTTTAAAGTCTTTGGTATGACCTGGCCAATGCATTGTCCGTCGTCTTTCATCATACATTGGTGAAATTATCACAAAACAGATATAGTTTTAACAGAAATGGTGCAACTCAGTTATAAGACTATTCTTCATAAATAGCCAACACTTTATCAACAGTCGTAAAAGTGTTTAACGCAGATTTACTGCATTGCAAAAACAACGACGAACCTTCCCGGCCGATGTAGCAAAAATTTGTTTTATCATCAGGCCACCCTTAAACAAGAGTTGTCAGAAGACAACAAAGCTCGCTGATGGGATAAAACTCACCACCAATGCAAAGATTGAGATTATAGGCAAACACCAAAACTTAAACGCATCTAAACGCAGAAGTTTAACCTGGATGTCTACAGATGAAAATTAGAGGGCCATAACTCTGCCAAAATGCAACCCAGAATTATGGTTTTTGTCTCTGTGTGTTTCAATGATGATGGTGAACACACATGGAAATTTCATTCATATCCAATGAGTGGTTGCATAGATAACTTACCTGATAAAAAACTTTAACTGAAAAATTAAGTCGAAAAAAAGGCCATAACTGTGCCAAAATGCAACCTACAGTTATGGTTCTTGTCTCTGTGTGTTCCATTGATGATGGTGAACACACATGTGAAATTTCATTCACATCCAATGAGTGGTTGCATAGATATCTTAAACTTAAACGCAACTAAACTCAAAGTTTAACCTGGGTGTCTAAGTCCAAAAAGGGCTATAACTGTGCCAAAAAGCAATCCAAAGTTATGGTGTTTATCTCTGTGTGTTCCACTGATGATGGTGACCACACATGTGAAGTTTCATTCACATCAAATGAGTGGTTGCGTAGATATCTTAAACTTAAACCCAACTAAATGCAAAGTTTAACCTGGGTGTCTACGTCCAAAAAGGGCAGTAACTGTTCCAAAATGCAATCCAGAGTTATGGTTCTAATTCTATGTGTTCAATTGATGATGGTAAACACATATGCAAAGTTTCATTGACTTCCAATGAGTGGTTGCATGGATAACTGAAACTTAAACGCAAAAGTTTAACCTGGGTGTCTACAGACGCCGCTGCCGATGATGCAGGGGTCATGACAATAGCTCTCCTTGGACTTTGTCCCAGCGAGCTAAAAATTGCTTGCTTGTTTGCCACTTCCGGCACATACCATTTAGAGGTGGGTAGGTAGGTAGGTAGGTAATTTTTTGTTTCTTTTCAGAGAATATTGGACACCTAATGACTTTAAACTATTTTGGATGAAGACCAAAAAAAAAATATAAATTTCCAGACCGTAGGGATCATTATAGGTGGGCCGGAAGCGGCAAACAAACAATGTTTTGATTTAGGCCATGCTTTATTACGTACAATAGTATATAATGATACGATACCTGATTTGTTTTTTGCTGTGCATGGAAATCATTATAGAGTAACAAAATTTTTTAACATAAAACTTACCCTGTATGTGCTGTAGCTGATCATCGACACGCACAGTAAATGTCTCTCCAAGATTTATGTGTACATGCACCACATGTTGGTGCCCAGCCCCTTGACTTCCATTACTCGAGGGGCACATGCTGGGACTCGGGGTGTTGGTACCAGACTGTGGCGGTGTTGAGGGCGATGCGTTATGATGGTGAGGTGACGTCGCTCCAGGCGTGACCACTGTGTGATGATGCTGCTGATGGGTCGACGCAGCATTTGTCAGGCGAGCGCTGGCTGGCCCTGCTGCAGCCGGTTGAAGAATTGGCAGTTGCGCTGCAGATGGCATTGTGGGAGCACTACCGTGGTGTATAGATGACGTCATTTGACTCTGTGGAGATGTGGAGATTGTAAAGGTCATGTGACCTTCGGGTGATAATGGTGAGGTGGTTGTCGCATAGTTTGGCTGAGATGTGGGTGACGCCATAGTAACAGGGGTTTCCTGTGGTTGCGACTGAACACTGGAGGTTGTGTGATTCTCATCTGGTGACGACGGGGAGGAGGCAGCTGATGCTGCGCTGCTATTGGCTACCACAGAATTATGGGGAGAATCCATCTCCTCAGAAATCACATTCATATTTTGATTCACAGTATTTGTATTTGAATTTAAATCGGAATTCAAATTTTCACTATTACTAGAGTTAGAGCTGACATGGTTGTCTTTCACTATGACGCCAGTTCCGGACTGTGTTATTGCATCTGATGCATTCTCATCAGCTTTATTGAGTCTCATAGCTTGCTTTTCACTGGCTGGTTCACAGTTTTTAATAACGGTTTCTTCGCTAGATGTATCCCCGTTCGCAACACTGCTCAAAGAACTGCAACCGTTTTCTACAATCACGTTATCACTTGACGCTGGACTGACATGGTTTTCATAACAACACGTATCATCAGATACAGACATTTTGTTCTCCTCACTCCCAGTACTTCTGTATTCTCTAAGCAGAAGTTTTCTGAAATTATTGAAAATTTGATATAAAGTATGTTGGTCCTTAACTAGACTTCAGCACATTCTTTAGAAATGTAAAAAACAGATGGAGAAGGAGATGATGGGGCAAAAATATTATGGAGATGGAGATGATGGAGATAGAGATAATGGAGATGGAGGTAATGGAGATGGGCGATGGAAATGGAGATGGGCGATGGAAATGGAGATAGCCGATTGAAATGGAAATGGAGATAAAAATGATGGAGATAGTTAATGGAATTGGAGATAGATGTGATGGAAATAGAGATAAGCGATTGAAATGGAGATAAGTGATGGAATTGGAGATGGAGATAAAGGTAATGGAAATGGAGATGGAGATAGAGGTAATGGAGATAGAGGTGATGGAAATGGATATAGAGGTGATGACAACCCAGTCATATTATATGGACACCAGACCAGACATAAAACTATACCTTAAGTAGGGAAAATACTTGATTTTTCAACTGGGAAGATAAATGTCTCTATTGAATAAAATAAAAAAGCCTTGACTCTGTCTTTTTTTCTCAAGGAGAATAAATTACCAGTAAACAGAAACACCTTTAATCAATAACAAGACAATGTTTGTTGAGATTATATTTCCAAGTAAACAAATTTGATCCTGTACAAATATTAGAATACAGAAATCTGACATTGCTACTGTTGACCGTATACATAAATTTACATTACTAAGTATAATACAGTCAAACTTGTACTACAGCCACCTGTAATAAACGTGTCCCTCTGTTAAGCCTCCATTTTATTCCCCCCACCCCACCCCACCCCAAGATGAAAATCATTCTATAATTGACCTGTATTAAGCGTGAACTTGTCTTAACACGGCCAACGGCCACCTAAATTCATTCATTTTTACTCAAAATCCTTGTATAAGCGTGCATTTTCGGTAGCAAAGGGAGATAAAAATAAATAATTTAGGATGGCCACTAATATCATGGAATTGTTTACAGATTTTATACAGAAAAACATACGTGAAATATTAAACAAATTAATAACTTTTATTTGGTTATTCCTTAGGCTGTATTTAATTTCAAAACGGACAAATAAGAGTCAATAAAGGAGACATACAATTTAATAAACTCTTTTGTTTGCATTAATAACTTATGTAAGCTGCATCAATTATCATTTTACCGTCAGATCATTGATTTTACAAAAAACATAGTAACAAAGTTTATAAAATTGGCTCGAGTATACAAGTGCGATCGACAGAGAAGATTCATTGTTGTTTGTTTGGTCATCAATTAAAGTGGTAAAAGGTAATAATAACTGTGTTTTTAGCGAGAATGGGTCATATTGTCATGCGTTAATCTCCTTGTTTGGTATGTGCATTGTATTGATTTCGGCCAATTGTTTTGAAATTCTATTGGCTGAAAATGAGCAAATTTTATCTTTAAGTGCTTGTCTGATTTTAATTCTTACCATTCTATAGTTATTATTTACAGTGGTTGAGCAGTACTTAGAGAAAATAAAATCATCTGCTCTAGTGAAGGGACAATCGAAGATGTTAACACACATCATGGAACTTAGTAAAATGACATCGACTATGAGAATAGAAACCAGCTGCCAACAGAAAAAAATTAGTGACTTTCTTTAAAAAGTAGACGCTGAACTATTCTGAATTTAGAAAGAAAATCAGTGATAAAATATATCAAATGTGATTCACATAAAAACAGTGCAGGACTTATTGGATTATTAACATTCATGTACATTAGTATTATTATTATTATAGTAAATAATGAAAATAAATATATATTTCCTTACTTAATAATGTTTTTATTTTTATTATTAAACAAATTCATCAATTGAATTATACTGAGTTCTTTTCTTTTTTTACTTTTATACCCAAAATATAGGTTATAAGTTGGTAAAAGAAAAACCTCTATTAAGCACCAACCTGTGTTAAGCAAGCTATTATGAACATTCCCTTTGCCGCTTGCTTAAGATAGGTTCAACTGTAAATATCAATTATTGTTACTTCCTGTACAATTGTAACAATATTTATAAATTTATACACAATTTGAATTGAAATGTTATTTCTCCATAAAATATCATACATATATATATACAGCATAATTATATAGTCAAAATATATGGAAAAAAGCAACTATTATACCAATTATGCAATGTAATTCCAGTTGTCATTGTTTAAGATTGTGGAGTAATTCCTGATCACAATTAGTCCATGTCAAGTTTTTAACTAGTCCATGTTTTTACTAATCTATATACTTACTTATATAGGGAGAAGTAACACAAATGTGAACAATTTCCATTTCATGTTACCTCAGAGATAATTCTGTAAACAGTCTGAAAAACACCTGTCTACCTCAGATAACACGGCCAGTAACTGTAATACTGTGGTAACTCTGGTCCCGAGACAGCCAAACATAACATGGTGTGGCACCGACCCTTGAACTTGGGTTACCAGAACAGAAAGTGTATAGGATCATCATTATCCAAGTGAACCACCTACCCAAAGGTCAGGGGTCAAAAAGACATGGGAAAGGTCAATATCTATATCAGAATGTAGACCAGCTGTTTATGTTATTGTTCAGTTTATACAAGTTCTATAGCTCCTCCCCTTTACCTATGAAAGTCAAGTTAAAACAACAACTCTTTTAGCGATTTTTCAGTTTATACCAGTACAATACCTCCTTCCAATAACCTACGAAAGTTGAGATAAAAACAGCAATTTTTTTAGCAATTGCTCAGTATATACCAGTACAATACATGAACCTCCTCCCCATAACCTACGAAAGTCGAGATAAAACAACTTTTTTAGGTGATTTTTTCAGTTTATACCAGTACAATACCTCCTTCAAACAACCTACAAGAGTCGAGATAAAAAAAACTACTTGTTTTAGTGAAAGTGGTATAGCGTTGATCGCTCATGCCAGGTCGCTGGTTCAATCAACCACATGACCTTTCAAAAAGCAACACTCAATGCTAATTCTATCTAGGTAACTTGAGAGTTAAACATCATAATTATAAGCTTTGAGCTTCTTGAACAAAAAAGTATAAACTAAACATTTCCACCTAATTATTTCATTCATGCATACAAGCACGACCTTAACCCTGAGACGTGTTCCGTATTTTCCATTCACGTAGCCTTTCCTTCCACTGTACAAATAATAATCAATATGCCATTATATTCAGAAGCCATTGATTTTTCAATATATTTTCATATTGTAAAACACTACTGAAAATGCTTAATTCCTTTAAAGATCATCAAGTCTGCATTCAAGTACGTTTTTTTTTTTATTACTACAATAGTGCAAACTTCTGTATGGAGGAGGGAAGGACTGTCTCATTCATTTATTATGTGTATTGTTCATTTATCACATAACTTATTTCTCATTACACTCTTCATTATTGCAGTTCCAGCACTGCTGCAATCCTTGTTGCATTCACAAATTCAATCATTTTCCAGTTAACTTAGCAGCTATAATAAAAGCAATAATGTAGAAGTAAGAGAAAACATCAAAGTATCTAATTACAGAATACAGAAAAAAAAATGGGGTGGGGGTCGGGGGTGGTGGGATATGTATGGCATATCCAGTTTTATTGGTGGCGGAATTGTAACCTCAGAATGAAGTAGAACCATTCCAAAAGTAACTTACAAACTTTTCCAACAGACTTGGGCTTGAACCTACAACCTCGGCCTTTACACCTCAGTTATACAGAAATAATGTTGTTGTTGTATGTTGTTTTGCGTTACGTTCAACAATATTTTAGTTATATCCTGATCAACCCAAGAACAGACGGACTGATCAACAGACAGCAGACAAACAGACAGAAAAGCGATCAGAATCATTTTACAGGGAACTTTATTCCTCATAAAGTTCAACAGCAATAATATTGCTTCATTTTATGTGCTTAACCCTTAACTCCATACATACGTATTTCCCGCACCAATCACAGAAGGCCTTTGAAAACAGTGCAGGAAGAGTTTAGATTGCTCGTAACGAGCAATCTGAACACTTCCTGCACTGTTTTCCACTCTGTAAGTTAATATAAACATAATTCACCCATTGCTGTTACATGGTGAATTAATGCTTTCAATATTAGAGGTGTCCAAAGGCGTCTATATAACAGGTGTTCAAAGGCGTCTTTATGAAGTAAAGGGTTAATGGTGTTTTTTTTCATTGATTGTATAAAATTAATGCAATACTCAAATAAAAGTTAGGACATCAACACCCATACGGCATACACGTTTACCATATAAACAAGTTTGGATTTCTTTTTGGCCATTATAAATTAATTGCTACATTACCATCCACAAATTTTACTTGAAAGGGAGAGAGGGGATGGGGAGCACATGCTCCATTGGTAGAGCACCAAACCTATCATCGAAGGGTCGTGGGTTCAATCCTCCGCCACAGCTTTATGTTGTGTCCTTGAGCAAGACACTTTTCAGCATGTGCTTAGTACTGGTTCTACCCATGAAGACTTCAAGCTTGATTTGTTTAAGTTGTAAGAACTTGTTTCACAATCAAAGTAAAATCAATAAGTTTAAACTTAAATGTGGATGGGGAGGATTCTTTTTTTGATTTTTCAATTTTCAATTTTTTTTTATGAAAATAAAAAGGGTTGGGGTAGCATGAAATTTAGGGGGTGGGCGGGGATGATAATCTATTGATTAATTTATTACAGTTATAACCTCAAGTTTTTTTATTACACTATTTTATAAACATTACCTGCCTGCACATTCAATTTTCTTCCAGGTACAAAATTTTCTTTTTTATCAAATTGACACATTTGTGAAACAGTTTCTTATAACTTGGATGCAAATAATTCAAACCTGGTGATAACAATCTAAAAGAGGGACTCAGAACTTTCACACCTGAAAATAATATCTTTTAAACACCTCATGTAAATTACTTCATATCAATTTGAAACATTACAAAACATTTTTATAATACCAGTATTGGTTTTGATATTTTTTTTTAATCGATTGTTAAACATCTTGTTTATACAACTTGGATAAGTCAGTCTTGAAGTTTTCCTGGGAAGATTATATGGATATAAAGTGTCTTAGTTATTCAAGGTCACTGGTCACACACAGCCATTGTGGGGGGATAAACCCTTCACAACCACCACCCCATCCCCACCTCCAATCCTTCCTGGGTACAATGATCGGTCTCAGAACCACAGGCCTTTAACATAATCTATTTATTTAAATTTATTTCCAATTAAAACAATATAAAACATTAAACATTATATGTTTAACAAGGTTATCTTTGATTAATAATATGAACTATAACTCTTCATTTTTAAACCACAAAGACACAATATGTTATAAAATACATATAGACATATTTACCTGACATAAAATATTTAAGACAAGTTTCGGAGACACACTAATTAATACAATAAAATGTTGACAGCACTTGAATATTGCCTTATCAAAGCTGAATTTCACAGTATATTAATTTTTCAATGTCTGGTCATGGACATAAAATTTATAATTATCTATTTAAAGAGACTATAAAATCCCACAGTTTCACTATATTTGTTCATAGCCAATACACACATTATGTAACTCGAAACAAACTATATAATATTTACAATTTTCCCAGTGTGCAAATAGGAAATGCACCACTACCGGTGTATATATATGCATATAATAACACAATTCGCGCATATCCCAATTGTTTTCGGTAGTAAATCATAAGTCAAGTGGTCGATATTGTGCAACTTGATTGTGAAAACTATATATTCCCCTTAACCAATCGCCAATCACGCTACTTGAATTTTTTTATCAGAATTACCACAAATAAATACTAAGTGTTAAACATTTTCTTAGTTAAAGAATTCCACAGAGTTAAAATCTCTCTCTCATTATTTTCGTTAAACTTTAAATTTCCTCATATCTAAATATAACATACAACACTTAAAATAGTAACAATAACAAAAATATCCCAACTGTGATAGCAAAAATATATTACTTTACTTTATTTTGTTATAAAATATGGTCACTACTTTAAACTACTACACATTACATCCATAACATATATATATATATGGAGATAATTATTTGTGAATAACTTAGACATAACTGTACAGACCAGACTACGGCGAGTGCGCCTAGCTACAATGCAAACCATAGATACAATATCAAGGCCTCTGCCAAACCAAAAAATTTGGTGTCGACCATGACTTATATACTATGGAATTGCATGCAACACATCCGGACAGGGTGGACAAATTTACATACATGAACTGATAGCTTTATATGAGTAGGATCCAGTTAAGGATTCATGACTACTCACATGCTATATTAAGGACAGATTTATAAACCCGTTGGATTATATATATATTTGACAAATCACTGTACAAGTTTAAATTGTAATATTGGTCCTGTAAGAACAAGATAATCTTGATCTAAGCCCTAGTTAAATATGCCCTTGACCTAAATTAGCTTGACTTGCGACATAAAACTAGATTAAACAACCATCCCTTGACCTAGATTAGCTTGACCTGGACATAAGACTAGATTAAACAACAGGCCCTTGACCTAGATTAGCTTGACCTTGGACATAAAACTACATTCAACAACAGGCCCTTGACCTAGATTAGCTTGACCTGGGACATAAAACTAGATTAAACAACAGGCCCTTGACCTAGATTAGCTTGACCTGGCACATAAAACTAGATTTAACAACAGGCCCTTGACTTAGATTAGCTTGACCTGAGACATAAGACTAGATTAAACTACATGCCCTTGGCCTAGATTAGCTTGATCTGGGACATAAAACTAGATTAAACAACAGGCCCTTGACCTAGATTAGCTTGAACTGGGGCATACAACAAGATTAAACAACAGGCCCTTTTCCTAGATTAGCTTGACCTGGCACATAAAACTAGATTAAACAACAGGCCCTTTTCCTAGATTAGCTTGACCCGGGGCATAAAACTAGATTAAACTACAGGCCCTTGACCTAGATTAGCTTGACCCGGGGCATAAAACTAGATCAAACAACAGGCCCTTGACCTAGATTAGCTTGACCTTGGACATAAAACTAGATTAAACAACAGGCCCTTGTCCTAGATTAGCTTGACCTGGGGCATACGACTAGATTAAACAACAGGCCCTTGTCCTAGATTAGCTTGACCTGGCACATAAAACTAGAATAAACAACAGGCCCTTGTCCTAGATTAGCTTGACCTGGGACATAAAACTAGATTAAACTACAGGCCCTTTCCTACATTCCTCTTCAAGCGGCTGTCGAGCAGGACGGACGTCTCCTGGGCAAGCTCCAGCCTTCTAAGTGGGTCACGGTCCCTCCACGTTTACATGGAGGGATTTTTAACGAATCATCGTTTTTATGTTTTTAACGTAGTGTTAAAAAGGGTCGTTTTAATTAATCAACAAGAATCAGCATGCTACAACAGTACTATATCTCCAAGAAACATCTTTTGACGGGAACCTCCATATTATCAGAATCAACTTAGCTAAAAAATGGACTTCAAGAATCATCTCTAATCAACTTATCTACTAGAATCTTCCAGAATCTTCATCGTCGGGCTACTCGTCTGTTTGACAGCTTCGGTCTCAAATCGCTTTAATGCAATGCTTCAAGCTCAGCGGGTTGAGATTGACCCAGTCATCAGCAACCTTAAACTCGACAACAGATCTTAACAACTGGATCAAACATGGAAGATTGAACATCATATCGCCAAGAACCAACTTAGAGAATAATCATCTTATCCAGCCAGTGGTGCAACACCGGGAGGAGTAGCGAACCTGCCGATGCTGTCCACTGGCATCGTAATCTACTTATCCTGCTCGCCAAAAAGCCTAGAGCTAAGTGCGAGGGTAAAGAAACACTTAACAACAAAAAGGCCCTTTCCTAGATTAGCTTGACCTGGGGCGTAAGACTAGATTAAACAACAGGCCCTTGTCCTAGATTAGCTTGACCTGGCACATAAAACTAGAACAAACTACAGGCCCTTGTCCTAGATTAGCTTGACCTGGGACATAAGACTTGATTAAACTGCAGGCTCTAGTCCTAGATTAGCTTGATTTGTGCCCTAGACATAGATTAGCTTGACCTGGGACATAAGCTCTATCTAAGCACTAGCCTGGATCAACAACAGGCCCTTGACTAATATTAGCTTGATCTGTGCAATAAAACTATATAAAACTGCAGGCTCTAGTCCTAGATTAGCTTGATTTATGCCCTAGACATAGATTAGCTTGACCTGGGACATAAAACTAGATTAGGCTACAGGTCCGAGTGGCAAATATTGATTTAACAACAGATCCTAAACTAGATTAGCTTGATCTGGGCCCAAAACAAAGATTAGACTAACTCCTAGACCAAGGTTAGCTTGATTTAGGTTAGTGGTGGAAGACCTCAAAATGAATCTGAATGGAACCACCGACATTCCCCAAGTAACGGGCAAACTTTCTCACATTAAGTTTTTGGAGCAAGAAGGACACAAACCTACGACCTAAGCGGTGAGAAGTAAGTGATCTTGAGATGGTGCCATGGAGGACCGTTATCAATTTAATAACTGAAACTGAAAATTAAGCTGAAAATGATTTTTTTTTCTAACTATGGCCATTGGGACTTGGGCTCTTGACTTAAATTTGACGACTACCAGCTTCATAAGAGCCTAAATTTCTGGTATCAACAGCATAACAGCAGAGATAAGAGTGAAGGAAGGACTGAATGTGCAATTATAAATTACTTGGATCTCAACAAGTGAAATACAATCTGACACATTATCAGTACAATCCTGTCTGCCAGCGTTTTAATATTTTTAACTTAAAATGAAAATTAAACCAGACAAATGACAACTGAATGACATTTATTTCACTCCTGAAATGAATGTTAGAATTGTAGAAATGACAAGGGAAATTACATAAATTTGAAATATCTGTTCCTTGCTGCATTAAAATGTAAAATAAATGAAAATTGTCTTACATCTTTACCATGTTAGGTTGGCAATTTCTGTATGGATGGCAATTGTGATGTCGTTTTAAATCTTTTAATGAATTTCCTTATTAAATCGTGAAGAACTATCCTGTTTGAATTGTCTTTCGTAAAAATATGGAATAATATCCTCTATAAATGATTGTCTTTTGTGAGTAAAATAATGTCTAGTTACCTAAGAATTTTATTTTATCTGATGCACTTTTGACAAAGCAGCAATGTGTAGCTGGTTCCCTGTCAATGCTATACAATCCTATGAACTACCTTCAAGTCTTTGAATTATTCAGCTGGAAACCAGCAAATAACTTTTCCAACTGTTTTACAGTTACTGTTCACTACTTAGTCAAAACACGTTTTCTCCTATGAACCTTGTATAAAAAGAATATAAGAATAACTAAAGGCAAGGTTATTAAATGATAATAAACTAATCACTTCATTAAAGGCAAGAGCTGTTAGAGAAATAACTTTAACAAATCATTTTGAGCTGATTTTTTTCTGAAATAAAGGCCATTCAGCTTATTTGTCTGAATGAGTACTATCCACAGAATGCTTTTCATTTAATAACTTTTATTGAAAAACAAACAGTGGTTTTAATTTAGTTTCCTTCTATTATGCAATACAACATTAATCACCCATATGGCGGCCATCTTGAATAACTTACATAACTAATAATGCAGACAGGATGTTTCGCATGAAATTTGATAAGAATTATATGAGAGTTCTGGGACAGAAAAGAAGTAATAAATGGTGGCAAACTACAATTCTGAAAGGGACAAATCCTAAACAGGTGTGATCTTTTTCTTTTCTTTTTTAATATTATAGCAAATTTAGAAGAGCATTCAGTCAGAAACACACACCAGTGACAAGACACTCGATTCTAAAACAGGAGGCCCGCAACTGTAATGGAGTCTGTGACACTGGCAGAAGACAGTATTAACATGTGGAAATATACTCAAATCATAAACAGGAAACTTGCACCTGTAATGGAGTCCAATACAGTGGCAGATTATAGACTTTGTATAAAACATGTGAAAACAAACTCAAACCACACACAGGAGACTTGCATCTATAATGGAGTCTGTGACAGTGGCAGAAGACAGTATTAACATGTAGAAATATACTCAAATCATAAACAGGAAACTTGCACCTGTAATGGAGTCCAAAACAGTGGCAGATTATAGACATTGAATAAAACATGTGAAAACATACTTAAACCACACACAGGAGACTTGCACCTGTAATGGAGTCCAAAACAGTAGCAGATTATAGACAAAAGTATTAACATGTGGAAATATACTTAAATCCATACACAGATACTTGCACCTGAATTGGAGTACAAGACAGTGGCAGAAGACACTCAAACATATGACAGAGACTAAAATGTATGACAGGAGACTTAAACCCATGACAGGATATTCAAACCTATGACAGACTCAAACCTATAACAGGAGACTTAAACCTATGACAAGAAACTCAAACCTACTACGACAGGAGACTAAAACAAATGACAGGACACTCAAACCTATGACAGGAAACTACAACCTATGACAGGAGACTCAAACATATGGCAGGAGACTAAAACCTATGACAAGAGACTCAAACATATGACAGGAGACTAAAACATATGACAGGACACTCAAACCTATGCTAGGGACTCAAACCTATGACAGGAGACTCAAACATATGACAGGAGACTAAAACATATGACAGGACACTCAAACCTATGACAAGGGACTCAAACCTATGACATGAGACTAAAACATATGGCAGGAGATTAAAACATATGACAGAACCTACAACCTATGACAGGAGACTAAAATATATAACAGGACACTCAAACCTAGGACAGGAAACTAAAACCTATGACAGGAGACTCAAACATATGGCAGGAGACTAAAACCTATGACAGGAGATGTAAACCTATGACAGGAGACTACAACCTATGAAAGGACACTCAAACCTATGACAGGAGACTCAAACATATGACAGGAGACTAAAACCTATGACAGGAGATGTAAACCTATGACAGGAGACTACAACCTATGAAAGGACACTCAAACCTATGACAGGAGACTCAAACATATGGCAGGAGACTAAAACCTATGACAGGAGATGTAAACCTATGACAGGAGACTACAACCTATGAAAGGACACTCAAACCTATGACAGGAGACTCAAACATATGACAGGAGATTCAAACCTATGACAAGACACTACAACCAATGACAGGAGACTAACACCTAAGACAGGAGACTCAAACCTATGTCATGATTCTAAAACTTATGACAGGAGGCTCAAACATATGACAGGAGACTAAAACCTATGACTGAAGATGCAAACCTTTGACAGGAGACTCAAACCTATGTGAGGAGACTCAAACCTGTGACAGGACACTCAAACATATATCAGGAGACTAAAACTTATAACAGGAGACTCAAACCTATGTCAGTAGACACATACCTATGTCGAGACATTCAAACCTATGTCAGGAGACTCAAACCTGTGATAGGACACTCAAACCTATGTCAGGAGATTCAAATTTATGTCAGGAGATTAAACTTATAACAGGACACTCAAACCAATGAGAGAAAATCAAAACCTATGACAGAAGACTAAAACATATGTCAGGAGACTCAAACATATGTCAGAAGATTCAAACTTATGTCAGGACACTCAAACATATGACAGAAGACTCAAACTTATGTCAGGAGACTCAAACATATGTCAGGCGACTCAAACCTATGACAGGAGACTAAAACAGTGACAGGAGACTCAAACATATGAACAGGAGACTCAAACATATGACAGGCAACTCAAACATATGTCAGGCAACTCAAACCTATGACAGGAGACTAAAACAGACTCAAACATATGACAGGAGACTCAAACATATGACAGGAGACTCAAGCCTATGACAAATGATTCAAACATAATTTATGACATGAGACTCAAACCTATGACAGGAGATTAAAACATATGACAAGAGACTCAAACATATGAACAGGAGACTGTAAACCTATGACAGGCAACTCAAACATATGTCAGGAGATTCAAACCTATGACAGGCAACACAAACCTATGACAGGAGATTAAAACGTATGACAGGAGACTCAAACATATGAACAGGAGACTCAAACATATGACAGGAGACTCAAGCCTATGACAGGAGACTCAAACCTATGACAGGTGACTCAAACCTATGACAGGAGACTAAAACATATGACAGGACACTCAAACCTATGACATGAGACTAAAACATATGGCAGGAGATTAAAATATATGACAGAACCTACAAACTATGACAGGATACTAAAATATATAACAGGACACTCAAACCTATGACAGGAAACTAAAACCTATGACAGGAGACTCAAACATATGGCAGGAGACTAAAACATATGACAGGAGATGTAAACCTATGACAGGAGACTACAACCTAAGACAGGACACTCAAACCTATGACAGGAGACTCAAACATATGACAGGAGATTCAAACCTATGACAAGACACTACAACCAATGACAGGAGACTAACACCTATGACAGGAGACTCAAACCTATGTCATGATACTAAAACTTATGACAGGAGGCTCAAACATATGACAGGAGACTAAAACCTATGACTGAAGATGCAAACCTTTGACAGGAGACTCAAACCTATGTGAGGAGACTCAAACCTGTGACAGGACACTCAAACTTATATCAGGAGACTAAAACTTATAACAGGAGACTCAAACCTATGTCAGTAGACACAAACCTATGTCGAGACATTCAAACCTATGTCAGGAGACTCAAACCTGTGATAGGACACTCAAACCTATGTCAAAAGACTCAAACTTATGTCAGGAGATTAAACTTACAACAGGAGAATCAAACTTATGTCAGGACACTCAAACCAATGACAGAAAATGAAAATCTATGACAGAAGACTTAAACATATGTCAGGAGACTCAAACATATGTCAGAAGATTCAAACTTATGTCAGGACACTCAAACATATGACAGAAGACTCAAACATATGTCAGGAGACTCAAACATATGTCAGGCGACTCAAACCTATGACAGGAGACTAAAACAGTGACAGGAGACTCAAACATATGAACAGGAGACTCAAACATATGACAGGCAACTCAAACATATGTCAGGCAACTCAAACCTATGACAGGAGACTAAAACAGTGACAGGAGTCTCAAACATATGACAGGAGACTCAAACATATGACAGGAGACTCAAGCCTATGACAAATGACTAAAACATAATTTATGACACGAGACTCAAACCTATGACAGGAGACTAACACATATGACAGGAGACTCAAACATATGAACAGGAGACTCAAACCTATGACAGGCAACTCAAACATATGTCAGGAGATTCAAACCTATGACAGGAGACTAAAACGTATGACAGGAGACTCAAACATATGAACAGGAGACTCAAACATATGACAGGAGACTCAAGCCTATGACAGGAGACTCAAACCACTGACAGGAGACTCAAACCTATGACAGGAGACTCAAACATATGACAGGAGACTCAAACAATATGACAGGAGACTCAAACATATGAACAGGAGACTCAAACCTATGACAGGAGACTTACACCTATGACAGGAGACTCAAACATATGAACAGGAGACTCAAACCTATGACAATAGATTCAAACATATGACAAGTGACTCAAACATAATTTATGACATGAGACTCAAACCTATGACAGGAGACTAAAATCTATGACAAGCGACTCAAACATAGTTTATGACATATGACTCAAACTTATGACAGGACCCTCAAACAAATGACAGGAGACTCAAACATATGACAGGAGATTCATACATATGACATGAGACTCAAACCTTTGACAGGAAACTCAAGCCTATGACAGGAGACTCAACCCTATAACAGGAGACTCAAACATATGACATGAGACTCATACATATGACATGAGACTCAAACTTATAATAGGAGACTCAAACATATGACAGAAGACTCAAACTTATGACAGGAGAATCAAATATATGTCAGGTGACTCAAACATTTATCAGGAGACTCAAACTTATGACAGGATACTCAAACCTATGACAGAAGACTCATACATATGACATGAGACTCAAACCTATGACAGGAGACTAAAAACTATGACAACTACTCAAACATAGTTTATGACATGAGACTCAAACCTATGATAGGACACTCAAACCTATGACAGGAGACTCAAACATATGACATGAGAATCATACATATGACATGAGACTCAAACCTTTGACAGGATACTCAAGCCTATGACAGGAGATTCAACCCTATGACAGGACACTCAATCCTATGACAAGAGACTCAAACATATGACAGGAGACTCAAACCTATGACAGGAGACTAAAACCTATGACAGGAGACTAAAACATATGAACAGGAGACTCAAACCTATGACTGGCAACTCAAACATATGTCAGGAGATTCAAACCTATGACAGGAGACTAAAACGTATGACAGGAGACTCAACATATGAACAGGAGACTCAAACCTATGACAGGAGACTCAAACATATGATAGTAGATTCAACCCTATGACAGGACACTCAATCCTATGACAAGAGACTCAAACATATGACAGGAGACTCATACATATAACAGGAGACTAAAACATATGACAGGAGACTCATACATATGACATGAGACTCAAACATATGATAGGAGACTCAAACATACGACAGGAGACTCAAACCTATGACAAGACACTCAAACCTATGACAGGAGACTCATACATATGTCAGGACACTCATACATATGACATGAGACTGAAACTTACAACAGGAGACTCAAATATATAACAAGAGACTCAAACCTATTACAGGAGACTCAAACATATGTCAGGACACTCAAACATATGACAGGAGTCTCAAACATATGACAGGAAACTCAAACATATGACAGGAAACTCAAACATATGACAGGAGACTCATACATATGACAGGAGACTCAAGCATATGACATAATTTACATGATAAATTGTTTTTCTTAACAAGATTGACGTCATTCAGATTTCCTAAAAACTTCCCTTCCATACAGCCCACAAGTAAACACAAATAAAATCATAATATCATAGTATAAAGATAATATTTAACAAAACACTGTACCTCGTATGTCCGTTTGAAATCATATGAAAATTAACCCAACAGCAAGTAACTCCTATATGACAAACAGAAAGTACATCAATTCCCACCATATGTTAGATCTAATCCACTTCCAGTCACCCACGTTTCATATCAACCCATAAATTCAAAAAAAAAGTCCAAACAGCACGAAAGCCGGGAGCCACAAGTGTATACAAACTCGTCAACAAATTGCACTTATTCGACCTCAGTGCTGTCCCACACTATCAGTTTGACAATTTCAGTAGTAATGGTGGTCCATATGTTTGTTACACATAACTGCCACATAAAAATGTATTAAACAAATCCATGTCATAATGAGAGAGGCCGCTACTTTCACTCTACAAAATCAATAAAAATCAATAATTTCAGCCATGGCTGTTTAATCGTAATGCATGCACTATAAATCTGACATATAAAAATCCAATACTGGTGGGTCAAGCAGCACGAATACTGGACATTGTGTCCCGTCTCCCGGTGGCAGTTAATGACTAACTTTTATGACAATCATTATTCACAACTATTTTGATTATTGTCTCATTCTTTTTCTATTTTTAGAAACTATGCAAATACTGAAACATTATATCACAAGGGGAATAAAATATGACAATTCTCAGGGATGCTGGAAACACTGTGATAGAACAGATGAGACTGGAACTATTTTAGTTGCTCCCAGAATATTTATTTCAATTATAAGACAATGTTTATTTTCATCTTGGTAGGTAATAGATCAGGAAATTCTTTTCCCTTTTGAAAACAAGACCAGCAGTAATTGATTATTCAGAAAATTTAAAAACTCAATTTAGTCTCAACAACCATCTACACACCTAACCATCTGTACAACCACCAAACCATCTGTATAACAATCAAACCATTTACACAACCACCAAACCATCTGTACAACAACGGAACCACCTACAAAACCACCAAACCATCTGTATAACCATCAAACCATTTCCACAACCACCAAAACATCTGTACAACCACCAAACCATATGTACAACCACCAAACCATCTGTATAACCATCAAACCATTTACACAACCACCAAACCATCTGCACAATCACCAAACAATATTCACAACCTACAAACCATCTGAACAAACACCAAACCATCTGTACAACCACCAAACCGTCTTTACAACCACCCAACCATCTGCACAACCACCCAACCATATACACAACCACCAAACCATCTGTACAACCACCAAACCATCTGTACAACCACTTAATCATCTACATGACAACCAAACCATCTGTACAATCACAAACCATCTGAACAACCACCAAACCATCTGCACAACCACCAAACAATATACACAACCTACAAACCATCTCAACAAACACCAAACCATCTGTACAACCATCAAACCATCTGCACAACCACCGAATAATATATACAACCTATTAACCACTGAAGAAACACCAAACCATCTACACAACCACCAAACCATCTGCACAACCACCCAATGATCTACACAACCACCAAACCATCTGCACAACCACCAAACCATCTACACAACCATCCAACCATCTGCACAACCACCCAATGATCTACACAACCACCAAACCATTTGCACAACCATCCAACCATCTGAAAAAACACCCAACGATCTACACAATCACCAAACCATCTGCACAACCACCCACAATCTACACAACCACCAAACCATCTGTACAACCACCAAACCATCTGTATAACCATAAAACCATTTACACAACCACCAAACCATCTGTACAACCACCGAACCACCTACAAAACCACCAAACCATCTGTATAACCATCAAACCATTTACACAACCACCAAAACATCTGTACAACCACCAAACCATATGTACAACCACCAAACCATCTGTATAACCATCAAACCATTTACACAACCACCAAACCATCTGCACAACCACCAAACAATCTATACAACCTACAAACCATCTGAACAAACAACAAACCATCTGTACAACCACCAAACCATCTTTACAACCACCCAACCATCTGCACAACCACCAAACCATCTACACAACCACCAAACCATTTCTATAACCATCAAACCATTTACACAACCACCAAACCATCTGTACAACCTCTCAACCATCTGCACAACCACCAAACCATCTGTACAACCACTTTACCATCTACACAACCACAAAACCATCTGTACAACCACAAACCATCTTCATAACCACCAAACCATCTGCACAACCACCAAACAATATACACAACCTACAAACCATCTCAACAAACACCAAACCATCTGCACAACTATCCAACCATCTGCACAACCACCAAACAATATACACAACCTAAAACCATCTGAACAAACACCAAACCATCAGCACAACCATCTGCAGAACCACTAAACCATCTGCACAACCACCCAATGCTCTACACAACCACCAAACCATCTGCACAACCACCCAACCATCTGCACATCCACCAAACCATCTACACATCCACCAAACCATCTACACAACCACCCAACCATCTACACAACCACCAAACTATCTACACATCCACCAAACCATCTACACAACCACCAAGCCATCTACACAACCACACAACCATCTACACAACCACCCAACCATCTATACAACCACCCAACCATCTACACAACCACCAAGCCATCTACACAACCACCAAACCATCTACACAACCACCCAATCATCTACACAACCACCAAGTCATCTACACAACCACCAAACCATCTGCACAACCACCAAACAATCTGTACAACCACTAAACCATCTGTATAACCAAAAAACATCTATACAACCACCAAACAATCTGTACAACCACAGAACCACCTACACAAACACCAAACCATGTGTAAAACCACCCAATAATCTACACAACCACCAAACCATGTTTACAACCACGAAACCATATGTACAACCAACAAACCATCTACACAACCACCAAACCATGTGTACAGCCACAAACCATCTGTACAACCACAAAAACATCTACACAACCACCCAACCATCTGCACAATCACCAAACCATCTGCACAACCACCAAACCATCTGCACAACCACCCAACCATCTGTACAACCACCCAACCATCTACACAACCACCCAACCATATGCACAACCACCCAACCATCTGTACAACCACCCAACCATCTGCACAACCACCCAACCATCTGCAAAACCACCCAACCATCTGTACAACCACCCAACCATCTGCCCAAACATTCAACCATTTATGGTATCCACCTGCACAACCACTTCACCACCTGTGTACATATTCTATGTGCACAAGCATCTGTTCAATCATGCAGTTGGCAACTATGTAATCTACCTGTACACTAACCCAAATGTGTACTAGAAGATTTGCACTCAGCATCTAGAAGATAGTTCTAGGTTTGGTCTACCCCTGTCAGTATAATGTGACTGGATGTGGTACCATATCATGTGCCTGTGGCACTTAGAATACTCTCAAGTAGATACAAGTATAGTCGCAATAAGTTGTTGAAAGCGACGCTAAACACCATACAACAACGTGCACACCTAATTTCATACAAGATATCTTACAAGGGTTTAAGGTTTGGAATGAAAGTTCTGTACTCAAGGATAACTGTTTTAGCAGAGACAAATCTATGCTGAGTTTCTGCAAAAAAAAACAGTTATCCCAGGGGACAGAACTTTTTATCTGAACTGTAAAAGCCAAGAATGATTCTTTTTCTTGCATAAAAAACATATTAAATAATTATTTTAAATAAAATCTTTTTTTACAATGGTCCCTTTAAAGATGTTAAATTTGTGATTTAAGTCATTCATTTGATACTTTACATCATAAATGATTCTTACATCACAGTGCGAGAATTTTATCTCGGCCCTAGGGTGAGATAGAAATATCTAACCCCAGTAAAAATGCAGAGACTGTATATTCCCTTATTAACACCCCCCCCCCCCCCCCCCCCCCTTCTAATAAACACCTCCCACCTATTTTTCTGGAAAATTAAAAAATAAAACGTATATATGCAAGTTGAGTGCGTATTTGCCCATCTTTCCCAGATCAATTATTTTGTTACACAGGCAACAATAAGCGGAGTAATAATCACCTTTGAAATCTCTAACCCATTGTTTATATCTTGGGTCACTTAACCACTTTTGGTTGAATATACACTTCCCCATATTTGCCGTTTAAAACTAGTAAAAATGCCGTCTGTCGATTAAAATAGTACAAAAGTCTTTCCAATGCGGTTAGTCTGTGTACGCTGAAAGCTCATTGTTCTACGTTAATAAGAGCAAGTGATTTAAAGTGAAGAGTACAATGACCATAAATTCGGATATTCCAGTACGCGGACTAGTAGTTTCATACAGATTTCAGCTTTTTTTCATCCTATGTCGATTATTTCATTCACTCTCAAATAATTCTGAACCACTTTTTCGGGGATTTAAACTGGATTTAAGGGTTTTTCCAAGGCTTTATTGGTTATATTGTATTTTTAACTGTTGTTAAATTTGCTTTTGTTTATCTTTAATAAACGCCCCCACCTTGTAAAATGCAATGCCCCTTGGGGCATTAATAAGGGAATATATGGTATCATTATCCAGTGAGCAAGAATGTGTAACCTACCTGTACTTCTACCCAGACATGTAATATATGGACACAATTGCTCCAACAGTCTGGTTTACCAAAAATAGAGTAAAAAAGGAATTGTAACTCTGTAGTAAAATTGGACCAACATTGACAAATATCAAACTTGGCCTATATTGATTATTATACAGCTACATCCAAAAACACACAAAAAAACAACATAAAATCTTTCATAAGCTATTTATTGTTTAAAAAACAATTTGATGGGTGGCAGGTCTTTTTAGCTAATTTACAAGGCCGATTTTTGGCTACTTCCCAATTTTATTTTTTTTTTATTAGAATTTTATTTTCATTTGATGGATAAAAACCCACTGGATATGAAGTATAACTGTAATATTTCATAATTAATGGTTATAACAGTGTTACATTTTATTTTTTCCCTCAATCCACTGTTTTTGCTCTATCTTGAAGGCTTTGGCCTATTCCCAATTTCCAGGAAAAAACCCTGGATGGACCGATAACACTTAAGTTATTGCCCATTCGCCATTCATCCAATAGTAGGAGCATAAAAAAACATAATTTTTTTTATGATACAAAAATCTTTATATTAAGTATCATGCCTACCTTTAAAGCATCTTGTCTGTATAACCATGTATATCTGGATCTGAAAAATAAAGAAGAAAAGTAATATATATATATATACTACTCTTTCTTTTAACAGCTGTGTTTAATACCATTTCAACACATTTTAGATTATATATAAATATGCCATATCCAGTCTTATTGGTGGAGGAAGACCTCAAAATGAATCTGAGTAGAACTACCACCCTTCCGCAAGTAACTTGCAAACTTTCTCAAATAAAGGTTGGAGGAGAGGTTGTTGTTTTTTTTAATAAATTATTATTATATATTTTTTAATGAAAATAAAAAGGGTTGCTGCTGCATGAAAATTAGGGCGCTGGCGGGGATGATAATCTAGTTATTATTTATTATAACCTAATTTGGAACAGTTTTCAGTGCTTCCATTTGTTTGAATATTAAAAGTCTAACCAAAGAACCATTCAATACCGTTTACTTCCAAATATCCAGGAAGATTTACTAGTACTCAAGAACACCCATCTCTGCAAGTAACTGATAACTTTCCCACTTGAATCAGCAGTGAGAGACAAATGACAGTAACACGCAAAGTTGTATATAAATTATCATGGGCACTGTGGCCAGACAGGGATTCAAACACATGACCCTTAAAATTTAGAAATGCTACTGACTGAGCTAACCGTCTCAGGTCGCTCTTATTCGGCAAATCGCATGTAAGGAAAGTTAAAGATTAAGAGCTCTAATGTAGCCAGAGACGCATCAACTTCATGTGTCTATATTTATATAATAAGGATTTCATTTTAACTTCACATCAAATCACTGAAATTGAGTTTTTTGTCATGTTTGGCAGATTGAAATACCAAAATCAGTTCTATTTTTTATTTTTTTAAAAATAGTTTTATTTTTAAGGCTTTTTTTCCTGATATACCGTGCCTAATTCCCAAAATTCTGCTTATAATTTTATAATGTCAAACAGCCACATTAGAACTAAATCAATGCTATCAATACAACAGCTGAATACTAAACCAGCACTGTACCTCATCAACAAGAACACAACTACAAGACATTTAATTGTATCATGTTGAAAACTAAGTGCAAAACTAGCCTATCTACCTTCTTAGTCAGTATTGAGTTAGACTTCTTTCACACTAAGCCCTCAATTTTTAATTTAACATATAGCAACAACTGTGACAGTATATCTCTGTGCTATTTTGTAAGCAGCAAGACTGTTTTGGATTACCCTGTTGTACATCAGAATATCCCTATCATATTTCTCACCCACTGTCATCCACCCCCGCAATTCTTCTAAATGAAACATATACACGATACAGAGCATACGGCAGACTGGTATTGATCTGTCCGCAGCTCCGCTATTATGAAACTTCACTCAGAGGAAATGGTTACATGATCTCGCCTACTAGATTACGTAGGACATGTTATTAATAGCCACAAATCGGATATTGAATAAAACAGATTCAGATTTACAAACGATTTTAAGTAAAAATAGATGGCGATGAGGCAGAAATAAATTCTAGACAGGTAGAACATGACAAGAACACCTGATTCCCATCATCACAGATCACTCGGGTAACACAAAACCTCTCCAGAGAAGCTATTTTACATGTTCAGCTTTTTTTTCACATGTTAACATTATGATTTTCAGTAATAATGACAATATAGGGCAGCAACAAAATTACTCCTAAACTGTACAGGATGTAACAAAAGTTTGATGCTGATTTTCAATTTTAAAAAAAAAAAGAATTAGAAATACTGACAAGAGAATACCATGTTAAGTGTCTAATATTATCAACTTCATCAGATTCAGCACGAAAATAAAAAGGACTTACAGAGCCTCGTCTTGGTTGTCCTCTAAGCCTCACCTGATCAAGTTGATAATATCAGACACTAACACAGTATTCTCTATTTGCTAATAATGAGTAACAAAATGAACTGGGACTCACTGGTGGATTCAGAGAGTGGAACAGGGGGTTAGACACGTCCTGGCATTCCCAAAATATTCCATCATTATACATGTTACAAATTCAAGGGTTCCTGATTGGCCCAAAACACCCAATAGTGAATTTAACTTTTTTACACAGACCACACCTGAAATTGGTTGATCCAAAAAAAAAAACAAGAGCTGTCAGAAGACAACAAAGCTCGCCTATGGGATAAAACTCACCATGCACCCATGCAAAGATTGAGATTGGAGGCAAACACCAAAACTTAATTGCAAATTAACGCAAAAGTTTAACCTGGGTGTCTACAAATGACGACGCCAACAATGCCGCCGCCGGGGTCATGGCATTATCTCCTGGATATTCGTCTTGGCGAGCTAAAAAAGTCAGTTGACCGTTCCTGATTAATGTTCCTAGATCTGTCTATGGGCCTATATAGCACATCAAAACCAACAGGTAATACTATAATGCCAGAGTGAACCAACAAAAACTCTTTAACCCTTTACTCCATAGATATGCGTTTTCCCACACCAATCACTGAAGGCCTTTGAAAACAGTGCAGGAAGAGTTCAGATTGCTCGTAACGAGCAATTTCAACACTTCCTGCACTGTTTTCCACTCTGTCAGTTAATATAAACATAATTCACTCAATAATTTAAAAGCCTTCTATATAAGGTGGTCAAAGGCGTCTATATGAAGTAAAGGGTTAAATGAAACTTTATTTTTTCACATGAAATACAATCACTTCTAACTAGAAAGCATCATTCAGAGTCAGACCAAAGTTCAACAATATGAAACCAGTATGACAGATGCAAATCGCATCAAAATTCAATTATTTGAAGAGGGACAACGATTTAAGTGTAACCTGACCATGGTGTACATACTTCTGTCATTTCATTCTCAATAATTTCCATCCAGTTACCATACCAGATTACTAGCAATTATTTCTGAACAATCAAATTCAGTTTTACATATAGAGTCAGGAGAGTCTAAACAGTCAATTCAAAATGGCAGTCACCACGATATTTTCTAAATGTCAAAATATTGATGCATGGTACTTTATACAAATGCAGGAAATTTTTTTCCAATTGCATAAGTAAATATTCATGTTTCATCCACAATACATAAACGATGAACATGTTTCCCTTATAAAATACACATGCATGAAACACATGTTTATGTGTTTCCCTTATATGATATACATACATGAATCACAATCATGTTTATGTGTTTCCCTTATATAATACGCAAACATGAACCACACATTAATGTGTTTCCCTTATATAATATGCAAACATGAACCACACATTAATGTGTTTCCCTTATATAATACCCAAACATGAACCACACATTAATGTGTTTCCCTTATATAATATGCAAACATGAACCACACATTAATGTGTTTCCCTTATATAATATAGTCAAACCTGTGTTAGCAGTCACCTCTATTAAGCAGCCACTTGTCTTAAGCAGCCAAAATTTCTATTTCCCATTTCTATGCTTTCAGGGCATGCTCTTACTTGTATTAAACAACAACCTGTCTTTAAAGGTCACTTTGCTCCTTCCCTCATCTGGCTGCTTAAGACAGGTTTGACTGTACGAACATGAATCACATGTTAACATGTTGCCTAGAAATCAGTCTGACATGCACAACAAACATATCAGATACCTTTTGAATGCACATGCATTAGTAATGAATGGCTGGAGAAATCATATATGAAATCAATACACAGAGGGATTAGAAACATTGCATGATGTTTAAAATTTATCTCTCATATGTACAATCAAGCCACTGCAAACAAGATGTCTTTAACATGCTTAGGAAAATCATGAATTTGAAAAAATCAACAATAAGCAACAAGGCTTATCAATTGTGTGGGAAGCACAATGCTGAGAACTCTCACATTCCAAACATGTGGCAAAATTGTAATAATTACTCTTGCACTAGAAAACAACTTTGAAAACAAACAACAAAGAAGTGAAACCTCAAGAATGTATAAATACTGAAAAAAGGATATATCTCACAATTTTAAACACACAAAATATTATCTTACTTGCTCTATCTTAATGTTGACCAAGTGCACAAAATTAGTTATCTGTATTCACACTACGAGACTAGCTACAGAGAAATAAATGACCCCAACTTCCAAGGCATAAATTAAAATATTGTTTGTCTGCTGCTTTCAACTGACCAGTCAAGAAAATTTGATGGGCGGGAATTTTTGTTTGAATATTTAGCATCATTTTTATACCACTGAGGGCTAAGAAACAAACAATGAAAATAATTTCTTTTTCCTGGTATCCTGGAAGGCGAAACCAGTACTAGAGCACAGCTATCTAAAAAATTACTGATAACTTTCCCACTTGAATCAGCAGTGAGAGAGAAATGACAAACAGACGCAATGTCATATATCAATTATGTGGAGTGTGTGGTACAGTGATAGAGCACCAAACCTATGATGACCAGAGGGTTGTGGGTTCCATTCTGCGCCACGACCATGATTTGTCTACGTTGTAAGACCTTGTTTCACAATCAAAGCAAAATAAATAAGTTTAAACTATATATCAAATATATTGGAGACTGTGCCCTCACAACATTTAGATTGATAGTCAGGTGTGCTACCGACTGAGCTAATCGGGTCCGGAAGAAATAGAGAAAAAACTTTAACTTATTTAAGCAAATGTTTCTCATTTAAGCAAATGTCCGCATAAAGAAGCTTTAATTGTTTTCAAACATGAACATGGAATTTTAACAAAAAGCATTTACGATAGAAACGGTACCTTTTCCCAAAAAAAAGGTCACCGCATCAACATGTTTAACTGTCAATGTTTGTGTTACCAACTATGTGGCCTCGAAACAAGAATTCAATGTAAGAAACCATAACACAATCAAGTTCGATAAACTTACTTTCATCCCAGAGTAAACATGTTAGTTTTTACAGGTGTTGAATGGATGAGGTCCAAGATTAGCCTGGTAATCTTTATTAACAATCTTCTAGAAACAGGTAGGGTTTAATTATAATTACTAAAATTGTATGAAATCCTGCTTAGCTATCCATTCCGAAACTACCGTAACCCCACAAATAAATGCTCCCCAATAAGTACATGTAATACAGAATCTCATCCTACCATTTTAGTTGACTATTAAATGGCTTTAAAACTCTCTAGAAACTAGTCTTCAATTGAAATTAATTCACAGTATAGATTTCAAGTCTTGTTTAAATGTTTTAAAGTTGACTAACTTCCTCATTACCAGCTGTGGGTTTGTTGGTGACATTTTTACACATTTGATTTTTCTTAACCGAATAACCCCCCCCCTCCCCCCCCCATTTTGCATAATGCATCGTCCCCTGAGGGGAAGGGGGTATTTGCGGTAAGTCATTTAATCATGACAATATTTATATGATATGACCATGGTTTCTAAACTTCCAGCACATTATCGGAAGCACTGCAACAATAAATATCATAATCGGAAACAGTCATCACATGCCCAGTCTCAGTATATACTATATACAAACAACAGGATTACCACGTGGTGTTGTGGAAGAGTATTAATTCCAGGGTTGGAAGACTGGAGGTTCCATATTCAACCACAGCTGTGTATTTTATACTTAAGCAAAACTCTAATTGCTTAAAACTGGTTCTATCAAGGGAAGAGCGTAGTTATTTTTTTTACCTCAGCAAGGACTTATTTAGAAGGATCAGACTTGCATCCCTCTACTAAATGTTGATAAAACAGCATGGGAAGAAATAATATTTTGGCAAATTAATCAAAATTTTCACAGGCACCTGGTTTATTTCACATAAAATGTAAGGTATATGTAACCTTAGGTGTTTTATAATGTTTTAAACACGTTAAATGATCTTGAATTTAGAATATTACAGTTTGAAGTAAAATTTCAATTACTTTCCTTGATTTTTTAGTTCCAGTGTACAAAGTTTGTAACCGTAAGTACTTCACCAATTTTAAACACAATTTGATGGAGATGGTCTCGTTTTGTAGAGAATTCCATTGAGCAGTGAAAAAATTTTGACTTGTATTTCTGAGAAAGTTAGGATATATTTGAAAACGAGATTTCGTGAGATTTTGCATAAATATGCGAGCGTTCATAACATCTCAATCAGTTGCTTGACCTTCTCTCTATAAGTCCTGGCCCTCAGTAAACCCTGCCCGTGGGAACATTATGTTAAGAAAAGGGTAATTTTTATTTGGAACAATAAGTCACTTTAACTTACAAATTTAAATTACACAAAAATATATGCATGTATCGGAACAGGTAATTAAAATCAAAGTACTAGTAAAATTTAATTTTAACTATCAAACAAACAATTCTATTATGGTGTTAACCAAACTACTGTCAAAATGTTTAAGGTATTTTATATCATTTTATATATATTTTGTATATATTTTATATATATTTTCAAATACGATTTAAAGTTATTTTTAACCAATGACAGGTTATATTTTATGGTATATATCTTGTTTTATTGGTGGAGGAACACCTCAGAATAAATCTGTGTAAAGCCACCAATGTTCTGCAAATCACAAATGAAAGGAAGGTGGTTCTATTCAGATTCATTTGGATGTCTTCCTCCACCATCAAAACATAACCAATGGCATTTAAAACCTGATGGCTTTAAATCCTATCCAAAAAAATAGATGTGTAACAGACCTTATAAATCAAATAGAAGCCAATATTCAGCTACTTCCAAATTAAAAAATCATGTTATATTTCCCAAATGAGGAAAAAAAATCTTACATAAAATACATTCTTTAAAAAATGTTTGTTTGCCATGTCAATTGTTTAAGGTCACACAATGGACTACGGACAAAAGACGATCGCAAACGGTCCCTTGAGACAAAGTTTCAGGTGACCTCATAACAATAGCAACTAGATACCTTTCCACAACTTTTCTATTCTTTTTTTCAGCCCTAAATGTATTTCAGTGTCATTAAGTTGTACACATGACATCTCACAGATGCCATGATATATTATCAATATAAAATTAATTAAAACTAGATTTTATAAAACACACATAAAATTAACAGTCCAATTTAATGATTAGTCCATTCAGTTTGAATGAAGAAACTGTTGCACCATATCTAATAGACAACAAACACTCAGATTTAGAGTTCAATGTTGCTTATTCCAACTTTAAGCTTGCACACGCCCTTGACATATCTCTGTTACTACAGATATCTCGACAAACTTAGACACAACATTCCAAAAAAGAGGCCCACGGCGGAGTGAGATCACTCGACTGAACTTGATTACAAATATAAACAGCAATTAGTTAATTTCATGAACTGAAAAAAATAATCATAATGAATGAATGAATGAACAAACGATTCAATCAATCAATCAATTAACAAATATATATATATACATTTTTTAAATAATATATACTCCAAACCGATTTTTTTTTACCTAAACGTGCAGACAATTTACAAAAATAAAAAATAAATAAAAAAGAAGCAATTTATAAATAAATAAATAGATAAATACATATGATATATACATATCTAAACAGATGCCTTTATTATTTTACTGAAAGTTTTATTGAAAATTAAGCTTTTATTAGCTTAACGAGATGAAATACTATTTGAAATATGCTGGACATTGGACAAATCAATATGACATAAGCCCTACTGACGTATGGCCAGTACAGCTAAAAGTAAAGCTAATATTATCAAACTAACATGGAATAGGTGCAAAATAGCACATTATCTCATATCTTTAAAGTTTAACAAGTTGACCTACTTGAGAGATAATTACTGTTAGTGTCAATATACAAATATGTTGTACAGTTTTTAATTCTAACAAGGTTTACCAGGCACCTAGTGCGACATATTGCACGTCTCTAAGGAGCCTTTTGACATTTTTTATTTTTGCATCTCCCGAGACAGCAGATCAGATATCCAAATAATAAAAAAGCTGTCCATCCACGCCTTATCATATCAGGCTACCAGGCACCACACTCTGCATTTTTACTGCTAGAGGAAATTCTTCATGGAGGAAATTCTTTGTGGATATTCTAGGTTCAGCAAAGAGGAGGTGTTATATGCAATCAAATTTTATTATCAGAAGAAACTTACGATGTGTTTCTATACTATCCCCAACAGACCGGAAAAGACTTAACACTCATCTGGGGGCATCGCCCATATGGAAAATGGGAGACGATGTAAACTAAGCTTACATACAATAACAAATCTAGGGTAAGAGGGTGAAGGCAGGGCAACGTACCATTCCATTCTAACTTAATAAAAAACCTTATCAGAAATATAACTGACATTATACACAGTAAGAGGACCTATCAGGAATCATTCACAGAAACAATGATCAGATTGCCAGATGTATTTTAACTCTTAATCAATAAAACATTTTTGATTGTTTTCAACTTATTTATTTTTCATCAGTTGTAAAACTAGTTCTTATTGAATTCTTTCTAGTGAGAACCATACGTTCCATTGGTGCAATAAGGTACCAAGTGTATATGAAATAAGAAGGCACTTGGTACCTTTTTGCACCAAATGGACGCACAGTACTAACCATATGCAGATAAAGTTACACATTGCCATGGTAGAGGATCAAACCGTCCATCATGAATTTGTCCCACTTGGCCAGTGCTCCATATTAAAATATATGAGTGAAATGACTATTTTTAAACATTGGAAAAGAAAAGGGCAGCCCAAGCTTATTAAATTTTGATCTGTGCAGGTGTTTCATAAAACCTTTGTTGCCCGTTCTGGCCTGTCAAAAAATCTAGGAAATCTATATTAAAAAAGAAACTTCCTATATGCAGTGCAGTGCAAGCCTGAATGATTTGCTTCAAGTGCCATAATTGCAAATCTCATTACACACAACTGTTTAATTACTTCCCCCTGAGGGTAAATCTCGATGGGGACACTCGTGTCATTAATATCAATAAGCAGCTTTCAGTAAGATGACACTTGACCTCATTTGGCCAAATAGAATAAATGCTCTGTTTACCGTTTCTCGCCCGACTCTTCAAAATCCTTCGACTCGATACATTTTAATCCGTCAAAAAAAACAAAACAACATATATAATTATAATATGTTATATTTAAATAAAAATAGTGTCATTACAAGTTGGCTTTTTTAACAGTGTGTGGAAATTACAACATTTCCACAGTACCAGTGTGCGCATTTAGTGGGCTTTTTTCGGCCATTTTATTAGCAGTTATTGGGTCATATTCCTAATGGCAAATAGTATTGAGTAGTAAAATTCCCAAATGAAAGCTTCAATAATTGTAAATTGAAATTTGCCATAATTCTTTAATAAAATAAGTCAAAGTTTTCTCCATTCTGAATTTAGCATGACATTGATCCTTTAATTAAATGGCCAGAGGAGCAAGCATACATGTGATCCTACCGCCGGTAGGTAAAATCTACCGCTTTTTAACCCCATCTACCGCTCTCGTTTTAGGTAAAAACTACTGCTTTGAAATATCTGCAAAATATGCATATACAAAGGTAATAAGTCTTGTCTCCAGCTGTGTTATATTGGCTTGTCACTGTCACTGTCACTATCTCCTTTTAAACAATTAAAGCAATTATCGGATTAGTCGGCACCACACTGTGTTTTCCCTCAGGCCAAATCAGCAGAGAGTCACTTAATTTAAAAATAGCAGGTTCCCAAATGTTTAAAACAGAATAGGTAATAGTCTGGTTCCCTGACCCACAAAGAAAGTAGTAACATTGTTATCTCCCTTCGATAAAGATGGTGCCAATTTGGAACATCCAAATATATGTCTGTAAAAAGTTCAAGAAAGATCGATTTATGTATAATGTCAGAGCTAGAATTTGGTAATTTTATAAATATTTTATACATTAACAATAATTGGAACTGAATGTATGTAAATATTTTTTGTAAAGTGCAAATATCAATCATATTTACATCGACTATATGTTGAAAATAGTGGGTGGTGTAAGGTATTGAGAGTTAAATTTCAGAGTATCATTTTCTAAATCAAGTCATATCATGATTCAGTTAAACTCCCTGCTAAGAAGTATCCAAGTAAGATGCTAGGGGAAATCCAGATAAGAAGACTTATATACTAGAGTGCCTTTGATGAGCTGCAAGCTCAAAAGTCAATTGATATCACTGAAATTATAGACTAAAACATGAATAGAAATAGGTTATTTTTTATTGTAGTTTCTACATAGACTGCAAAAATATACTGACACAAAAATCTACTGATTTTTAATCCAAAATCTACTGATCTAAAAGCTCAGATTCAGCAAATCTATCACATGTATGAGCAAGTGAACACTTTTTTATGAAGTTGAACAAATATATTTAATGCAAAAGTTTTCCCAATGTTAAATGAAAACGCTGCTAAAATTCTCAATTCCAAGGGTATGGTCATCCTCCCAAAAATGGTAAAAAAATCACTGGCATTTTGGATTTGTTTTTACTTCTCCATAAAAACAACGTCTAGCTTGGTCTCTGTAGGTTACAGAAGCAGAAGTTAGTAAATGGAAAGTCCATCTTCACGGCCATGAATTGAAATTATTTTAAATGACTTTGATAATTTGCAACATAAAGACTAACACTCATACCGTAGTGGTGGACTAGAAATAGAGCATGGGTTCAATCAGTGTTTTTTTTCGGCCATTTTTATAGCCGTTATTGGATCATATTTCCAATGGCAAAAAGTATCTTTTATCCCCAATTTAGTGGTAAAAATTTCCAATTGAAAGCTTAAAGAATTGTTAATTGGAACTTGCCACAATTCCTTGATGAAATAAACAAAGAACCCCCAAAAATATGACTTTTCACAAATTAAAGGGGCATAACTATAGTATGACAAATATCACAACCATTAAAATTAAACTTAGTCTGTAATTTGTCGTTATAAACATTGTATTAAAATTTCAAAAGATTTGATTCAGGCATTCTTAAGTTATTGCATATTGTAAACCGCCAAAAGGTAGAACGTAAATGTGGTAGAGTGTAATTTGACTGTTTTTAAATATTTTAACGTACTAACACATAAGCATTGTTTCAAATATTAACATACACAGAATTACTAGCTTTAAAGTTATACTGGTCAAGGCTATGTCGTTTTTGGTGGGAAAATATTGTCACCCGACAATCTTATGCATTGCCATTGGTCAACATCTATTCTAAATCAGTCTTGGAAAGAAATTTGGTGTGTAAAGTTTTGTTATGAGCAGTCAGTTTATATCTTTCCTTCAATAATTTATTTAATTTGCAAGCTGCAAGTTTCATAGTAGTTATAAAGTAACTATCTTATATGTGGTTATTAGATATTTGGACAATGTACAGTTTATTGTGCCATTTGTGGTAAAGTTATTGTTTTACCACTTGGAGGTAGTGGTCCTTGATATTTTGAACCTGTAGGATTGAAGGTAGGAACTGTAATTTGTTTCATTTATATTTTAAGCATTTATAAGTATTTATTTACTGTATTAGTATTAATCAAATGGATTGATAATTGACAAATGTTAAATTATAATCTAGAACTGATAAGGAGAATTGGCTATGTGTTATTGTGTATATTGTAAATGCCCAATTGCGCTTGTCTATGTTGATATAGATTCGTCCGTATGTCGGCTGGAAACATTTTAGTTTTTTTATCCATTTAACCAATAGCAAGTGGAACAGCGAATATAAATACTATTATCATTATTGTTATAAGGTAAATATACTAGATGTTTGAAACAACTGTCTGTATGAAAAGTGTATTGTTGTTATTTTAATTGTTAAAGGTACTTCTTCTAATACATGTACATACATTATATAAACAGGAATTATGTAGTGCTGGAGTGAAAGAGATGATGGTGGAATAGAAATGTGATGTGATGGGACGGTGGTTGAAGAAATTAGACTCTTTGTACCATATACATGTATGTATCCGTATGAATAAGTATCCATTTTATATAATGTGTTTACTATGCAAATGATGATAGCAATGCTAGAATATTGTATATTTTGAATATGTTAATGCATCAGTTAACATTGATTAGTAAAATGGATACTTATTCATTTACAATATACACAATATCACATAGCCAATTCTCCATATCAGTTCTAGATTATAATTTAACATTTGTCAATTATCAATCCATTTGATTAATACTAATACAGTAAATAAATACTTATAAATGCTTAAAATATAAATGAAACAAATAACAGTTCCTACCTTCAATCCTACAGATTCCAAATATCAAGGACCACTACCTCCAAGTGGTAAAACAATAACTTTACCACAAATGGCACAATAAACTGTACATTGTCCAAATATCTAATAACTACATATAAGATAGTTACTTTATAACTACTATGAAACTTGCAGCTTGCAAATTAAATAAATTATTGAAGGAAAGATATAAACTGACAGCTCATAACACAACTTTACACACCAAATTTCTTTCCAAGACTGATTTAGAATAGATGTTGACCAATGGGAATGCATAAGATTGTCGGGTGACAATATTTTCCCAACAAAACTACTCAGCCTTGACCAGTATAACTTTAAAGCTAGTAATTCTGTGTATGTTAATATTTGAAACAATGCTTATGTGTTAGTACGTTAAAATATTTAAAAACAGTCAAATTACACTCTACCACATAAATATATTTGAAATATATATAAAATATGTATATGTAATTACGTGAACACATGTATTACTATATTTTGACGAAATTTTATAAATGGTTTGTTTGATATGTTCTGAGAAAAAAAATGTCATTTTGGTAACTGAAATTTTAGGTGTTCGGTAGAAGCACCACTAACAAATATTTTTATAAGTACTGCCTCATCACACATAATTTTTGCAAATGTAAACAAAGGCATGTTTACATGTGAGGAACATTTGGATCATGCAGCATGTCAACATCAGAAAATGCTTGCAAGACGATATGCTGTGACATTTCTGTCAAATAAAAAAAGACGGAAAACGTGCAATGTTCAAAACTATTTCCCCCCTCAACTTGCAACGAACAGATAAAAATGTGCTTAATTATTTCAACCATACGTGTCGTCTTCCTCTGAATTTTATCAGCAACAACCATTAAATACAACAGAAACGCAATTTATCCCGTTGAAATAATGTTCAACTTTTAGTTTTTTCTGCTATTCATTCATCCTAAAGCATGTACGCAAAAAGGTTTTAGGAAATTTGTCACTTTTTTAATATATTAAACAGTACCTTCAGACAGCTTCCGCCATTTTGAATATTTAGAAAGGAAATGCAAATTAGGCATTATGGGTAATACTTCGTTTGACAGTTCAGGGGGCGCAAAGAGGGAAGGGGTACAATTTGGGGGATATGTAGTAGTAGTAGTTGTTGTTGTTGTACTTAGTAGTTTTAGTTTAGTTTAAACGTATTTTATTGCCATAGAAACGCACAATACAGTATGTATACTGACGACTATTTGCCTTCAGTAATTGTTATTTCAATAACCCAAAACGGTAATTTATTTGGCTAAAAGGACCCCTTTGGAAATGAGTAAAACTTTATTGGTTATCCTGTTAAATATAGATCTATATGTTCTCAAAATTATTATTGTGTAACAAGATAAAATAATAATCTGTGATACCTGATATATATTGTATTAGATAATCAACTAGTTTAATATATTATTTAAAAAACATGTTATTGCTTTTGTATTATTGTATGTTAATGTGTTTGATGTATCTTATATATTTTCACAAATAAATAAATAATAAAAAAAAATGTAAACAATTGATTTTTACCAATTACAAATAATTTAAAATTGGGATCTGACACGTTTTGATATCAAACAGAATGTTATAGTATTTGTGAATGGTGACGATCAACACCTATTCAATTACTTGATTATCAATTCAGGGACAGCAGTGACTCAATAAATCTGTTTTTATATCTCATTTGATACTTTTGATATTTTTTCAAATATTTATATAATTATATGTTGCAAATTAGAAAAACATGATTTTTTTCTGTTTGTAAAGGGACATAACGCCTGTTAATTATAAAGGTTTGGTCCTTGTTGAAACGAAGGACTTATATATAGATATATAATTGCTTGTTGAACAATACACAAATTCTCAGTTTATACAAGTTTCGTAAATCATGAAATAATATATTGCATGTGACAGATCTGTGATTCATTTCTCATAAAAATCTATCATAGGAAAACAATGACAAAAACTATAACAATTGTCTTTAACTTCTTACGTAAAATAAGTGTTTTTTATTAAAATTATATTATTTTTTTTACACCATAAATATTTAATAAAAAAAATATGACAATATTAAATTTTGATGCTTTCTGCGCAATATGCATATGACTTAATTACAGAGACTGACAGACGTTTTATCAAATCAACATGACGGCTGAAATTTATAATGGCATATTTAGTATTTTTTAATTAACTCTTTGAACCTTTGTCTGAGACTTAATATATTGGTTCTGATTTAGTACCAAAGTAAAGCTGTTAAAAATGTTGGCTATTTCTTATTATCAATAATTATTATTTTTCATTTCAATTTTAATTATTATGGATTGAAAATAATTATTTTAAAAAAAAATATTGTAAGACCGGGTGTTCAATAGAATTGCAAATGAGTAAGTTTTAGCGACTTTGACACGGACTGTGATGTCATTCAAATTGTTCAAAACTATACGGGTTTTCTATTTTCTAAAGCATGAACCCCTTACCCCATACTGCCCTTCGACTTCATTTGTATTGCCTTTTTTTTGCATTTTACCTTTTTCCACATTCAACTCCGAGTTGCCGGACCTGATTAGCTCAGTCGGTTACGCATCTGACTATAAATCCAGAGGTCTTGAGCTCGAATTCCCGCCAGGTAACAGTCTCCGTGATGATTGATATACAACATTGTGTCTCATTATCATTCGTCTCTCACCACTGATTCAAGTGGGAAAGTTATTTATCAGTTACTTGCAGAGATGGGGTGTGCTTGAGTAATGGTTAATCCCAAGAAACAGCGATTAGGTTATCTGATCATCTATTAGCCCTTGATGGCATAAAAATGACGCTAAATATTCAATCAGTCAACTCCGAGTTCTACGCGTGGGAACGCCCCTGTACTGAATGAATGTTGTTGTATGGTGTTTAGCGTTGCTTTCAACAATTTTTCAGTCATATCGCGACGGTGTCTACTTGAGACAGTATTCTAAACGCTGTCACACTGGAGTATCATGCCGCAGACACATGGTATAATACCCCACCCAGTCACATTATACTGACACTGGGCCGACCAGACCTAGAACTCTCCTCTGAATGCTGAGCGTCAAGTGAGGAAGCTTTTAGTACCATTTTTAAAGTCTTTGGTATGACCCGGCCGGTGATTGAACCCACGATCTTCTGCATGCGAGGCGGACGCTCTACCACTAGACCACGCCCAGTACTAAATGAAAGATAAGTCCTAGATATGTTTTCAGTTATTCAATAATAATAATAATAATAATAATAATAATAATAATAATAATAACGTTTTCTTCATGTTTTTTTTTGTAATTATTTTTTTGTGTGTAATTACTTACATTATTTATTGCAGGACTCAGCCAGCTCAGTTGGTAACGTAATCAAACACATACGTACGCATGTACGCACACACAGACACATACTAGTATACAAAATGGGTAATATTAGGTTCATATGGGATTAAGGCCGATATTATTATACTCTCAGAAAGCATCGGTTGAATAGTTCGATTCTCTTCTATTATAAACGCAAATGTACACCAATAATATATATCGTTTTACTCGTTTTTATTACCTCCCTTTATGTATCGGTGTTGTTCATTATTTTCTTCTTTCTTTTATTCATACAGTTAGATTATTATGTAAATTAAAAATATATATATGATTAAATATGTTTTGTAGTGAATACTGAATGATCAGTTATAGTTTTAATTAAATTGTTTCGTAATTATTTTAATGTTATAACCTGTCGCATTGTACTGTAGTAGGTGGTATATATACCTTACTTCATCAGAGAAAGTTAACTCTGGTTTCACTACAGTCACGCATAAATCTTTCGCCTTTTACTAAAGATTTCCGTGCAGTGGAACATTCAATGAGTCTATAGACTTATTTTTTCAACCCTTCGAAAGAAGGGTATCTTAACGAAAAAGAAATTATTCCACTGTTCATCATTTTCACCAAATGAACGTATTTTGATCTCTGTGCTTAGACTAATTATTTAATTCCTTATTGCTTGAAATAAATGTTAATACACCTCATGTCAATATTTGAATAAAGAAATATACTAGCGGAAAAAAAGAAACTGTGCATGGGTATAATATGCTAAAACTTAGGAGATATATAAGAAATCGCAAAAAAATTTCAACAGGGTTTTACCTGACCTTTATTTAACACCAGCTCAATTGATATGGTTATTGCATCAGCAGCGTCTTGGATAGAGATCAGTTTTCAGAGACGTTCTCTATACAAAGTTCATCTCATCAATACCGTGTATGTCCACCATTGGAATCGATGCATGCTTGGCAACGACGCCTCATTGATGCGACAAGTGTGCTGAAAAATGCCTGGGGAATTCCATTCCAGATTCTCACAAGCGCACGTGACAGGTCAGGTAACGTCAACGGCTGATTTTGGAGGCGACGTAAGCGACGCTGCATCTCATCCCACACGTGTTCTATAGGCGACAAATCCGGTGACATTGCAAGCCAGGGCAGCACATTCACATTGTTCTGGATCAATAAGTCGGTAACGACCTGCGCGACGTGCGGGCGAGCGTTATCCTGTTGCAGCGTGGCGTTACGTTGCTGCATAAATGGAAGGACGTGAGGCCGTATGATTTCGTCACGGTATCTGATGCCTGTAAGTGTGCCGTCCACAACCACAAGAGCTGTTCTGCCACGGGATGAGATGCCACCCCACACCATGACACTAACTCCGCCGAATGGACGTCGTTGAATCACACAACTGTCATGGAAACGTTCACCAACACGACGGTACACTCTAGAACGAACGTCGCTGCTGTCGAGATGAAACCTGGACTCATCCGTCAAAAGAACACGTGCCCAGTCCTGTTGCGTAAAGTGTATGTGTCGTCTACACCAGGCAAAACGTGCTACACGATGACGTTGCTGGAGAACTGGACGTATGGCTGGACGTCGTGGACGTATGCCTCGTTCAAGCAATCGATTACGTACCGTTCGGGGACTTATTCTTCTAAAGCCAGGAATACTTCTAGCCGTCAAAGTAGCAGTTCTGAGTCGTTCACGGAGATGAAAGACCCGGATGTATGTTTCCTGGCGATTAGACGTTACGCGTGGACGTCCTGACCGAGGTCAGTCTCTGATGGTCCCAAACTGTTGGTACCGTCTCCACAAGGCGTTTACAGTATTTCGGTGCACACCAAATTGTCTGGCAACGTCAGTATGACGTACACCAGCTTCGATCATGCCTACGGCGCGGCATCTGTCAGTTTCATTCAACCTTGGCATGGCGTATTCAAAGACGTTTTTTCCTCCATATTATGCTGGTTTTGTGTCTTACAGGTATCAACACTATGCTTTTACACAGGTTTAGGCGACAAACGTGTTTGCGATTGACTGCTGGCCAAAAAAACGTGAAAACGAAGACGTTGGCCAGACAGACAAACTACCCGTGCAACTCATGCACTGACCAGTGTAAATGACCGAGAGGGATACACAACTTACCTGTGTAAAGTTTCAAGCTTTAATTTATAAAATTAAGCGATACATGAACATTTTACACATGGACAGTTTCTTTTTTCCGCTAGTATATAATACTTACCGTCGTAAAAAAGTACCCACTTAGTAATATTGCTGTAAAATACTCTTAAAAATGGATTTTATTGGCATATTACCGTCAATTCCTTGTCCTAAATACACACGCCCAGCATGAAGATACAGATATGTCTAATTGCATTACCTCTTTATTACAAACATCGGGTTTCTGAATTTTTGTTTACATTTGCCATTTTCAACGAACCGCTTCGGGTTTCCGATCAATTATCGGATAACATCGTGAAGACTCGTTCCCGATTTCGTTTTCGAGGCTTTGTTCGGGAAGTTTACGGAGTTCAATGTAAACATTGCGCTATACTTTATTGCGGGACGTATTAAAGTTTTGGCCAATATTCAATTACTATTAATTTGATAACTTTCAAGTTAATAAAGATAATACGTCAATATATAAGCATTATTTTGTGCACACTGCATACAGGAAAAGTTTGGATTAACAGCGTGTTTGTGTTACTTGCCAATATGAATCAAATTTAAAATCATTATTTTAATAGATACAACATTTTAAAACAGATTTTAGTATCGAAAACGTGAATTTATTTAAGAGACAAGTTCTCGCTGTATTGTAACGAGCAGAAGAAGAAACACAAAAGTCACAGACCTAATACCGTGTGTGTCCATCTCTGGCATCAACAGTTGCCTGGCATCTGTGATTGGGCGTTGTAGGCATAGTACCATCATTGCAAAAAGGATAATGGCGATAATAAATAATCCTCATTTCTTCTTCTTTAAAAAGCATTTTTCTTATTTTAATGCTCAAAATTTTATTTGAATGGCATAATTGATGTATTTTAAATATTTTGATAGCATTGTAATGTTTGAATTGTGAATTTAGAAAAAAAATTGATGCTTGGAAATTTTGATATGAATACATGATTTTGGAAGTCTACTTTCACTTTGTCACCAGTGTACACATTGAGCAGAAAAAAATCTCTTATATGAGACATTACCCCTACTTTTCTCATCATATTTTGATAGTGCAGAGGTTGACAAACAGTTAAATGTTTCATTTGGGTTTCTCTATGAATGACAAGCCTTCAAACTTTTATTATTTACTATAGAATAAAGAGCAAAATTGTGGATTGCCACCTAAACGGTACTGTGCGATGGCATCCCATTCGTCAGTAAGGAACTGGACTAGCTGCTGACGGTTCTGGATCTGATGACCACTATTGTAAACCCTGCGTCCGAGCTGGTCCCACAGATGTTCTTTCGGACTAAGGTCCGGCGAAAACGGAGGCCATTGTAGCACGCTTACGTTGTTGGCTACCATGAACCCTGAGGTAAGTCTAGCAGGGTTGGCCTGGCGTTATCCTGTTGATACAGATTGACGTCGTGATGAGTATCAAGAAACGGCAGCACTTCTGGTTGCAGTATCTCATCTACGTAACGTCGGGCCGTTATACTTGCGTCGACGACGATGAGTGGTGTTCTATGGTTCCAGGAGATCCCTCCCCATACCATGACACTCACCGCGCTGCCTGGCGAACACATCAGTCCGCGTAACGTTCACCACCACGTCACCATACTCTAGCACGTTTGTCAGGCATATATAAGCAGAAACGTGACTCACCTGTAAACAAGACACTCTTCCATTGACATTGACATTGCATCCACCGCAAATGCTGGCGACACCAAATGACGCGATTTCCACGACGTTCGGGTTTAACATGTTTCCTTGTTATGCAATATGGCTACGTAACCCAGTTTCCCGGAAGCGGCGACGTATAGTTGACTCACTGACACTTTGTCCATGGACACTTACAGTCTCTCGGGCAAGTTGCGCTGAAGCGAAACATCTATTCCGCAGTTCTGATAGCGCTATATGTCGGTCTTGTTGACGTGACGTGATTCTAGGACGTCCAGGGCGTTGTCTGTCACTCACAGAACCGGTTGTATTGTGCCGTTCGATAAGCCTTCGTATTGTTCGATATTTGCAATTCATTCGACGCGCAACCTGCCGATATGACATACCTCCTTCAATTATACCCACGGCTTGGTTACGTTGAACGTCAGTCAAACGTCTCATTGTAGTGAGATAATGAACACAACCTATGGCGTTTTTCAATAATATCCTTCTATTGTTGGATAACACAAAAGAAACATTACAATTTACTCTATAACTTGAGATATTCTGCATAAGGCCCATTTTGCACGTGCACCCCGAGCAAGTCAGCAGAGCGTAACATTCGGTGTATCTAACCTTGCACGTATACAGTATTGACCATGAAATAGATATAAAATATTTAAACTTCATGCTCTATTGCTATGCACAAACGGTAAGGATTTTCAGAGTGTGTACTTTTTTTTATGACGGCAAGTATATTTGTAAGTATCAGGCATAGTTCATGACTTTTAACAAACATAATCTTCTCCCTGGAAAATATTGCTGACGGCACGGCCCCGTCTCTTGGACACACCAAACTACTTAAATTAGAACGAAATGCGCGTTTGATTGTTGATTTAGAGGGGAAAATTTCATTGCAGTTCTCTTGTCTTGTTACGGGAAAACTTCCAAATATGATATGAAAATAAACATCAGCGTCCTTGCGTTGGGACACAGGTCAGGGCGTAAGCGCCATCTAGTGGTAACAAGATGAAAGAAACACATTTTGTTAACAACTACCTCATGTTTAATAAATATATATAACATATAAATGGAAGCTACATAAACATTATCAGTTCTTTATGCAGTTTATAAATATTAGAGCATTTCTATAAAGTAAATGTTTTAACAAATTATGAAATGAAAAGCTCATGAAAAACATATTATTGTTAGCACGTCATTCGTTTATGTAGCCTAAAATTAGAACACATTTGAGTCTGAAACTCGGACGCAATATTCAAAACGTTTGACTGGTTGCGGGACGTACGGTCAGAGACATATAAACAGAGATAAGTAAGTAATTAAAGGTAGATATACCTGTCTTAAGTCGGGTGGCTCTTTCGGTGTTTCTTTCAAACTTTTATAACTACAACTCATTTTTTGGGATTATAGTGGTTTTAAACTTTTTAAGTCATATCTTTCGGTGGTTATATTTTCTTTTTTAAATTTTAAAATAATTAAGAAATATTACGTTTCCTGTTATTTTTTTGTGCTAATTTTCTTGCTCTTTTTTTGTGTCGTTTTTTTAAATCAATAAATAAAAGTAATTATTAAAAAATCTAAATGAAATTTTCCCCATGTATGCAAAAATGGCGTCTTTAAGTTGTTACATAGATTTTTATTCTTATGACGTGTGGTAAAAAGTATTTTACTCTACTATTTTTTAACATTTAATATATTTCTAAATTTTTTTAGATATTGTCTACAATTTGATGAGCTTTACTTTTGTTCTAAACTTATTAAACTCCACCAATGGCTCAAAACATTATTAAAGAAATGATTAAAGTGCCACCCGAAATTTCAACTGTGTATGTTGAATTGATATCAGCCTGCAGATCTCTGTAACTAAGTCACGTATACGGTAGTATTATACGTCTGCTCTGAACACTAGTTTAATATTTATATCACTACATTTTCATAATGTTTTAATGATTTTGAATAGAACAAATAACAAATACATCATCTGTACCAATATATGCGAACTATAGTTAGTGACCATAACTACATAAATATTTTTAAAATCTGTTTGGCGGTTCATTAGATTTTTTTTAAATTTTATATAATATACTTTTTGGGGATCCATCTCTTCCAATGTTCATGAACAAACAGTTTCACTTATATATAGACACGTTCATGAATTCATTTCCAGGAAGAACATTTATGGAGGAGACCTTCTATTTAACCATATTGTCACCATCTAACCAATTAATAATCTAAAATAGCACTTTATATAATTATGAAATAGATACATATAAACCATTATAGCTTTTTTCATGAATCATTTTCACATATTACTTAATACATGTATATATATTGAATGGAACATTACAATTCATATTTAAACTAAACACAATTTATGGACTACTTAAAAGGGATTTAACTCTGGCCGACGCTACTAAAAAGGAACTTAACTCTGGTGGTTAAAGCTACTTAAAATGTTGAAGCTACTTAAAAATGGAGTTAACTCTGGGTTATAACTAACTTAACGCCACACTATTTGACATTTGTTGGTGTAAATATTTTGTTTTATTTTCACCGATATGGTAGATGAAATAGCATATACCGATTTGCTTTCTTGAAATGGCACCACGTTCTGCTTTTAAAAACCTTTTAGAAGATAGTAGAAATGACCAAAGGTCGTATTCACCATCCATTCTTGAAAATTCAAATTTCAACCTTAGACAACTAGTTTACCATGACATATATAATTAGTCTGATATTATGTTATTATATATACATGCTTACAAATTTGTGTCTAAAATGGTCTCTAAGAGCGTTGTTTTCAAAATACATTCTTGAGTTCAAGTCTAAGAATATTTAATTTAAATTTATTTATTTTACTTCGATTGTCATTTAATAAGTTATTGCAACTTAGATAAATCACGCTCGAAGTCTTCCTTGGTATAACCAGTACAAAGCATATGCGGAAACAGTGTCTTGCTCAAGGACACCACACATAGCCGTAGCGGAGGACCGAACTCACGACCCTCCGATCATGGGTTCGGTGCTCTACCTCTGGAATATAATTAAGATAGTTTGTGAATACCACCCCAGGTCTTCCCACTTGATTTCTAAAGATGTCAAGGGACAGGTAATTAATACCACCTTATCTCTCCCAACTAGATTTCTAGAAATGTCAAGGGACAGGTATATACTAAAATTTTTAGTTATTTTTCAAATATGATTTTTCAGATAATAGAGTTTGTGGTTAAAGTTCTTCAAACGGTTATACATGTTATTTCGTTATTTGATGAATTGATTGGATACGCGAAAATAAATATTATTGATATTAATATTGACGTGTGTCACTTTCTATCTTGTAAAGAAATAATTGGATTTCGGGCTTTTTCTGTTAAAAATCTTTATAATACTTTAAAAACGAATGTCAATTTATCTTTTATAACCACCACCCAATAAATGTGCGAGACTGTTATAGAACATATGCTGAATATGAAACAATGTACGGAAATAAACATGAAATCAATAATCAATAATCACACCAATTAGAATACATGTGTATTTGAGTTTTCTAATCTAACCAGCTGTTTTATTTCTAATGGAATCAAACCATGTATGAATTTATAGAACGAAACGTTTCAATAATGCTTGACTAACGTAACTATCGCATATTTGAAAACAAAACAACAAGGTTTTGAATTTATTATGTCGTAGTATTTTTATCATTTGGTTCAAATACTGTTCCTGGGGAAAAGTAGGAGAAGAGGAAAACTAAGTACCATACTTTAGTAGAACGGACCAGCTCTCCCGATTGGGTCCGTTAAATAGCAATGTTGGGAAAGCCATATTTGAGCACGTTGATTGGCCAGTTGCTTCAGAGAAAGTTTGAAAGACGTCAATTCAGTAAGCGTTCAACTGCTATGAATTGTGGGACAGGCATAGAATTCCCTGCTTTTTTATTGGTGGTTAAAGGACCTGAATCGGGAGATAGCAGGTTCTGGGATAGACCATACATACTTCAAATACACATCTCACTGAACAGTTATAAACAGTGCCATAATAATACCATAAAGTACAGGGAGACGTTTCATTGCAGAAATATTTAAGCTTCTGCAAACGTACGATTGCTTAATGTTTCAGTTATATTTTGTCAAAAAAATCGTGATAAAAATTAAGATTTATTTGTTATTTTATTTAATTTTGTCAAAAGTTCCGTAGCAGGTTTGGAGTCTGCAAACCGAAAAATAAAAATGCAGAACAACTGGGGTCTCAGTGATTCTTACTGTAACTCTAGTTATGCTCGGAAAGGGATACTAGAAGGTGTAAACATATCAACGAAATTCGACACACACATCAACGTTTCCATTACGTTATATATTCTTCAATGAAATATCTATGCTAGTATATAAATACCTACTTAATGCATTTTCTTCTAGATATAAATGTAACCTGATATAATAGGTATGCTTTGTGATACTGAAGAAGCAACGATTAAAGTTGTAAAGGTTTTGAAGAAAACAATCACAAATACATAAGTTCCATTACATGACCGTGGGATTCTAGAAATAATTTCTTTGGGTCCTGATGTGAAAACAAAAACTGATATTCTTAAAATATCCTGATCTTCACACTGCACTTTAAAAGTCTTAAATAAAAAACTGCAAAAATGGATAATTTTGTTTTTCAAAAGAATGTTCACATTATTTCAAAACTAATTAAAGATATGGTTAGTTTATAAACATGATCATGACAGCGTTTGCCTGTGTTTGCATCATCATTAAGAGCCAGTTATGTTGCCGATAGCTAATCTACATTGGTAAACGAACTGGAAATAAATCTAAAAATAAGTATATGGAAACAAAAAGAACGTTTAACAAATAAAACAAGTGCGTAGGAAATGCATTTTGATCACGCGTGGTTGTGCTGTGATATTTCATTTGAACACAGATATCTAAAAATAGTGAAAAACACAAACATAATGATATTTTTCATATCATTGAAAAATCATTCATTTAAAACTAGGCATAGGGATATGTTAACGGTTACCAAACATATCTATATGGGGGATTTATGAAATTATAAATAGCTATAAATGTTACAATTTACGTTCCTTGATACAATTATTTGCTCGAGTTGATTTCAGCGACCTATATTTTTTTAAATAAAATAAATATATACGTAATATTCTATTGTAAAACACTTTAAATGCGCGTGATTTTTTTGCGCATTCGTTCTGATTTGTCCTATTTTATTTATTCACGAAATGCAGAATTCGCGACTTCGAAAAGTGAAACCGCCGGAAATGTTTTTTTCATTCGGATATTGTAAACATTGGGACAGTGAACGTGATTGTAATTTTAGCGAAATATTCGAATTCGCGAGGGTTGAAACTCGCGAATAATGGCGATAATAAAGTTCTTGCTAATAAAAAATGTTTTACAGTATTTACTTGGAAAATAATATAATCATGAATTACTAGTAAACGTTACATCACTTCTAAAGGACTTCCGTCGTTTGAGATCGTCAACCATCGTAATGCATGCGAATCGCATACTTTAATATACCCAGGAAATTGATTCTCAAATGATATACAATCACATACTAGTATTTAAATAACATAGTTCAAGTATTTAACCAGGGCTTTTATATGTTGATAATAATATTCATAGCTGTTTGATCCAAAGTTCAGCGTAATGGCGAAAAAGACACACAATAGATGATCAAAGTTCTATATGCATTAATTTCTGTTTTTGGCTGGACATGAAATAGCTCGATCATTGCGAACATGTTTTCTTTCTTTTCCCAACTATACTGCGACATTACTAGTTCAAACAATTGTACTACATCGCTTCGTTGTTGTTTGTATCTTCCTCTGGAGATGGGTTGGGCTCACCATTTACCTGGCTGCGTTCATCATCAACCTGACTTCCCTCGTCATCCTCGTCATCGCTTCCTCTCATACCCGTCAAAAACGGTGGTAGATCTGTCGGCATGAAACCTGCCAGGCCTGGCAGTAAGGAAAATCCAGCTGATTCCGACGGTTTATTGTCGTCATCATCTTCATCATCACTGCCGACGTTACCGTCTCCTAGAGTAGAGATACTCGACCTGGCCATCATGAGGGAGTCCATGGGCATAACGGCAGCGCGGCGACCTTGGCGGACTGGAGCCTTTACCACCTCCCCGTTGTTGTTGTTCGTCTGCAGAGCGTCGCGTCTGTGATTCCGCATCCTGGCCAGATTCAAACGCACGTCATCTGGAATGAATTTTGAAACGGTGTGTACTTTGAATGTTGTTCTTTGTTATTAACTATATTTTGAGTATTAATTTTATTTCAATTTTTGCAAATAGTTGGTTATCTAAGCAAAATAACTCACCATTCGTCTTAGTTTTTATTTACTGTAAAAGTAGTTTACTCGTTTTGTAAATAGTTTAAAATTATTATTTAGTGTACGACAAAGATGTTTATTTTAAACAATTATTAAAACATTATACCCATATTATTTATATACATAATATATAAGCAATGTAGCGATATTCAGAAATTAACAGAAACCGTGTGATATTCTATTTTGTATATTGGTTAAATATGTGAACACACTTTACTAAGAATTTCAAATATATATAGAAGTAAATATAAAACAATACAACTCAAATGTATAGAACAAATACAACAATAAAATATGAATAAACACAATTCAGGATCTCACTTTCCTTGGTGATTTTAACGTATTTAACATTGAATGATGGAATGATGAAATATATTTTCTAAAACATACTAGATCTACCAATGAATGAAAAATAACGACTGTTTCTGAAAATAGCATTTCGGCATAATCATACTTTTAATCCCTTAGATTTTAAAAGAGAAAAAGTTCGGGCAATTAAATGAAAAAATAAGGACATTCAAAAAAGCAATAAGGTCATTCAAACAAGCAATAAGGACAATCAAATAAAAAAATATCAGGACAATCAAATGAAAAAAAAAAAGGAAATTCAAAAAAAAATAACGACATTTAAATAAAAAATAATGGCAATGCAATAAAAATAAGGACATTCAAATAAAAAAATAAGGACAATCAAAAATAAATAAATACATGTAAATAAATAAATAAATAAATAAATAAGGACAATCGAATGAAAAAATAAGGACAATCAAAAATTAATAAATAATAAGGACAATCAAATGAAAAAATAAGGACAATCAAATGAAAAAATAAGGACAATTAAATAAAATAAGGAAAAGCAACTAAAAACAAAGAACAATCAACTGAAGCAAAACTTTGAGATAAAATTAATATTGATAAACTAAGAAAAATCTTTAAAATGCAAGTGATGGACCCCCTCCCCCGCCCTTCCCCCCAATGTACATGTTCCTTTTCTAATTTGTTTTCGTGTCATATATTTGTTTTATGATGCTAGTGTTGTACCATTTAGTATATAGAGGATCTTGCATGAGAGCTCATTTAGTATTGCATTTATTAAACGAGTTGGCGAACATATATTACGTGAAGCTCTGACAAGCATCTATCATCTTTGTCAACGAATATATTACGTAATAAATGAGCACGAATGTAAGATTCATTTTATCACATACACAATGTAACTCGGAAAAATGGTACATCTATAAGTAACGAGAATACATCGGGAATGTAGTTTCAATCAGTCGTTGCAATGTTTATAAATAACCTCATGTTACCATAATAAATCGACGTTATTTATATATTCGACCAAGTCATAAGTAGTTAAGCATTTACACAATGATTGCCGAGTTAATAAGGAACACACCGAACGATGAATTAAAAGTGATATTCACGGGCTTATTACACAAATGTACAGTAAATTATGTGATAAATATATGTGCATACAGCAATCATAACATAAATAATTGCCATTATCATCTCCATCACAAATATTTGTCTTCGTTTCTGGAAAGAGACTTAGAAATACTACAAAGAGTTCTTTAGTTCGCATCCTTCATGCACATGAATGAAGCAAAATGTGAAAACTGGTGAAAAAAATATATATAGACTGGGTGAAGCAAAAACTACGTGTAAGCATGTTGTATTATTTTGTCAAAAGCATGCAAAACATACTGAATATTTTCACATCTATGAAAAAGATTATAAAAACTACAACGTATAATGATGATACAAAACATCTGCAACGACGACGACGACGACGACGACGACAACAACGATAATAAAATGAATAAACAAATAAATTGAAATAATAATAAATATAAAAAATAACGATAATGATAACAGTTATGATAATAGAAATATAATTACAAAATATTTTTTAATAACAATGTACAATGATTTTCAGATAGCAACTTAGACCATTTAACTTTCCAGATGATATTTTAGTATTTTAAATTTTAGATTGTTAATTCCTTTAATTTGACCGGGTATCTTGTATAAGTATATAATTAGTAGTTATTTTAATATAAGGGGACATTAGCAGTTATTTACTAGTATTTGTACTCATGCTCATAAGTCACACGTTGTTAAACATTTGGTAAACTATCCACTCATTATCTAGTATACAGGTTGTGTTCATAAATATAACAGCTATCCACAAACATTGGAAATATCGCGAGAGAAAATCGCGTATTTTGCTAAATGTGAAATCGCTAAATCGCACTGTATACAAATTTATCGCCATGAGGGACAATTTTCCTCGCTAATATTGAATTAATGGGTATTGGGGTATATATGCTCGCCACAATCTTGGGGTTTGTTATCAAATACATGTATGAGGTGTTAAACAAAGTTGCTGCTACAACTTTGTGATATTAGAGGTGAAATCAACTTTTGGTAAGTTGGTAAGCAAATTCACACTGAAAAGGTAATAAAATAAGAGAAATGAAAACAGAAAGAGAGTTAAACAAATCTAATAAAACTACAGCTTTTGTGTCGAGGTATCCACCAACATGTGCCCTTTAAATTAAAGTTGCTGTATTTGTATCGTTACAGTTTCCTCCAGATGTACATTTGTTGTTTTTTGTGAGTACTGTTTATTTATTGTTTTCTTACTACCGTCTTGTAGTTTGTTTCACTTCATTGAATGTTTTTTAAGAAAAAGAAAATTCACAGTTAATAACATTTATGCTAAAAAACAGTAATTTTTTTTCTTCCGTTTTTAATTATACACTACAAAAATGGAAATTGATGGTTGCCTCCGCCACTTATGATAGAATTAATACTTCCCTGAAATCTACGCCATGTATTCTTATATTTTCATTTGCTTACAGTTTTCTTAAATTTATTTTTCTTGCTGTATTCGTAATTTTTATTTTCCTTACTGTTTTTATTTTTTTCTGTTCCTTACTGTATTCTTATTTTTCATGTTCCTTACTAAATTTTTAATTTGATATTTTTTATTGTATCTGTAATTTTTATTTTCCTTATCTTTTTTTTTCTGTTCCTTACTCTGTGTGTGTGTGTGTGTGTGTGTGTGTGTGTGTGTGTGTGTGTGCTTAATTTTTGTTTTTCTCATTGTATTCCTATTGTCTGTTTCTTACTGTAGTTTTAATGCATCTGTATTCTTCTATTCTTATTCATTATTAGTGTATAATGACTGGACAGTTGTCAATGGTGAAGATCCTTACTTCCATAGTTACATATTTAAGCAAATATTGTTTAGATGAAATATTTTCTTTTATCCACAGTGATTGTAATTTATTAATGTTAGGATGAAACAAATTATACAGCAATCACATGATACAATTAACAGCATACAGGTGTCATCAAACGGACATTATACACATTTATTGTCATTTTACTATTTGACAGTGTAGAGAAATATATTTTCTGGAAACAAAAATCTTTTCAATTCATACAAAAATAAATATTTTTTTAAATTAAAAATACATAACCCGCAAAATCAAAATTGTGTATGTCCTCCATGTACACGATTATGGCGGCACATCTCGCCCTCATTGGAACAATTCTGAAATACCTTTCGACCATGTTATTCCAGGTCTGGGTAACATTCTGATACAAATACACCAACTAATGTGATTGTAGAAGTTGTTTTGGTCCTGTATGCTCAGTTGAGTGCTAAATGAGGTCAATAAGTCTCGCCGTAATCGCCGAGTCAAATGGCGGACATACACTATATTGATACAATTGTGAATTTTGACTCTAAAATATGAAACGTTGACGAAATATCAATAAATCCAGGTGACCGATTTGAACTTTTGCTAAGTGTATATCTTAATGTAAATGTTGATTCGAAATGTAAATGTTCGTATTAATTGATTGCATGCCGTCATAACTGTTGCAAGTGTTTTACAAAATATTTATATATATAAATTGCGAACAGAAAAAGGTCATATGGAGTTTTAAGGGGATTTATTTAATATAATAAATTCTGTTTTCATTTTGTTGAAATCATTAAGCTGACTGGTAGATACCTCATAAGACACATATTATAGTTCTGGCACAGTTAGACGTCCAAGATAAAATCTGTAAGCTAAAGGGTTTGTTAAAATAAAACAATGTTACACTGACTAAACCGTGTTTTCAAATACAACATTGAAAATTAACGTGTGAGCTTGGTTAGCACGTGATGTCACTGCACGTTTTATTACGTGCGCATGCGCAGTTACTTACTTCCGCAAACTGCCACGTGACAATAACACGTGGTTCTTACATTTGCGATTTTTGTTCTCTCGCGGAATGGATCCGTTGTCTGATAAAACTTATGTCGACTGAAAAACAATGAATGTATCAGAGCAGTTGACGAAGAGAAATAGGAGAGAAAAGTTGTATGTGTTACGTCACCATAGTTAGATGAATTTCACACACAGGTCGTTAAAATGTAGCAAAAATGTCCAAAGCGGCTTTTATCAGTTGAGGTGTATCTTTATGAGTATGGTGCCCAATTGCATTTTGAATAACGGTGTCGGTGACAATTATACATAAATATTTAAATGTTTATCTTTACAAGTAACATGTCAATAATTTCAAGTATACGCTATTAAAATAATAATAAAAACAAATATATAAAAATATTTATAAAAAATCACACCAAAACAAACAAAAAAATCTCTTTTAACACTATTTATTGTTAGATCCATATCAATGCTGACAAAAGTTACTTTGGAAATTTGGCAAAGTATAACCATCGTCCAGTAGCCATTGTGATTGTACGCCCCAGGTTGTATTCAGTTAAAACGAAAGTAAGAACTATGCTGTAGGAGAGAGAGTGAGAGCACACTAGTGCAACTTACCAAAAAATAAAAGAAAAAAGAATGCACATACGATGTTCGTAACGCGTTAATATTTTCAGACTTTATATTCAGACAAAGTATAATATTTTCAGTTTGACCACTACCAATGAGAAAAGAGATGAAATGAGACAATTGTATTAACTTGGAAACACTAGCTGTTTGCCACATAATGCCATCGTCGGATACTCACGCGTAATCCTTTCCGATACTCTCCATTCATTACTCGTGAGAAATCACGCTAGCTCTGCGTCGTTTTATTTGAACAGAACAGAACAAATTACAGCTAACGTTAACAACGTCTTATCAAAACGGCATTTGTAAAATTGTGAAGGGTTTCATCGCGACATGGTAGAAATAACACAAAGCTAGACTAAGTGTAATACCCAACAGGTGATGAATAAAGAATATCGGAATTGGCACCCGTGGGTATCAGACGTTGCATAACACCGATTAACGACATATAGTACCTGTTTAATGAACAACTCGAAGAAAATCATTATTTTTGTCTTTTTCATTAGTTTTCGAATCATAAATACTGTTTTTATCTTAATTATTATTATTTTTAAAAAATATATGAATAATACGATGTAGCAAATTAAAATAATTTTAACAAAAGAATCAATAATTATGATTTTGTAAATCAAATTTGATTATTTTTCTTTCCATACATTTTTCAAGCATTTTCTACATTAAAACAATTTTGCTAATAGACCATACATATATTGGCATGTGAAAGTAACATATTATTCTGGTATAATAAATTTCACCCTGTGTAAATTTCATAAAAATACTAAACATTTTTCCTTTAACCGGGCAAACAAATCGTGTTTTCTAGAATATATGTGTTATATATAAACAGATACAGGGAGATGTATACAATTTTAAAACGAAGAATTTAAAAAAATGTAATTATCACTAACCGGCAACCCCTACAGAACAAATATATATTAATTAAAAGATATGTTTAATTAGTAATCAAATATGTATTAATCAATATTAAATTTTATAAAATTACACTATTTATTTATAAAATGAAGGAAAATATATAATCATTTACATTAATGTCAATAATAAATATTTTAAATTAAAACGATTATCATTTTATAAGATATAATTTCTTTCTAATCGTTTGCGTAATGTATAATTGCTGATTATACAGTAGAACTTCGTTGGCTGAAACATTGCATCTACGAGTCAAATCCTATTTCGATGTAAGTACATTTACATGTATGTTATAATGCTGAACACTACTTGGCTCGAACAACCCTTAACTCAAACTATTTTCTCCAGTCCTGTCGGGTTCGAGCCATCGAAGTTCTATTGTATATACATACATGTATTAACCATGGGTACAAAGGTAAGGAGATCATGCATGATTTGATATTCATTACCTAATTTGATAGTGTGACACATGCATTAAACAGCTAGTGTTATACAGGAACGTAATACGTTGCACAGCCGTTGGACAGCGTGCATACATTTTTGCCAGGTAATTACGGATGTACAGTGGTTATACACAGATTTGCTCAGAGGTCTTCTTCCAACAATAACACTGGATATAACCCCTTGTCATGTGTTGAAACTGGATACAGCCTTATTATTTGTTGAAAATTGTGTTACACCTCATAGAAAGCTATTATTTTAGTTTTGATTAAGAACAGTTGATGAATTTGCAAAACTGTTGAAAGGGGAGACAACTGCATTGCTATTTTTCTGCATGTCTATATAAACAAGATATGTATATATAGTGTAATATATCATCAAGGGTATATAATGTAGGACCTCTCTCACACTGCAACTAATACTAGAATTGCGTTTACCTGAATATTTTATATATTGTGCCAAAATAATTCAACGGACAGTAATCAGAAAAGCCTTATAGTTCAAATATAATTCCATTCACCACACAGTGAAAAAAAACGCGAAACATATTGAATGGCTAGTCATTTTATAAGTTACTACATGCATTTATGTACCTTATAGATTCACAAAATAATTCTAAAATTATGTAAATCAATGAGAAGTGTATGTTTAACCTAACAATCTACCAAAACATGGTGGAAATATGTAACATTTTAAAGAAAAGACACGTGATCAAAACAAACAAACAAACAAGCATCACCGGTTTGAGTGAAGATATATTTGACCTGGTGATAGTGTCGACAAATCATAAATTCGTGTTTAATTGTAAGATTTGGTTCTACAAACATCATGTTACTGACCTCTCTTTTTCTCTCTAGGCTGCACCAAAAACGCCGTGTCTATATCTTCCATACATTCCTCACAAGCCCGTGTGCCCATTCCTTGTGTTTCTTTGGGCGTCAGCCATTCTCCAAGAAACGACAACTGACGACAATTTGGACATTCCATCAGACGCTCAACAAGAACACCTGCACGTAAACACAATAAATATCCAATTGGTATTTATTCTCTATCACAAGTACGACGATGTTAATGAAAATTTAAAGATGCATCACCTATAACTTTCTGTTCAGAAATAATGGAAAGTTTATTGAATCACAAAGAGGAAAGCCCCATTCGAGGATAATAATAGTTTATTCTGTCTTTGTAGATTATATTATTTATGGCAAATTCGTTAATGCAACGGTGGACATTTTCCGTTGTATTCGTCAAAGTTTTAGCATAACCCAATACTGGCCAATGAGTGACTTTATAGCGGGCCGCGATAAAGTATTTGGTCAACGAAATTAAAGATTTTTACAAAAGAGAGACGGAACTCAATATAAGTTAATGAACAGAATATCCACAATACATGACGTTTGGTATCAATGTGCAGCTTACTGATAATATTGAAAAAGTAATCGGCGATATAGGAGTGGTCTCTCTATTTTAACACTTGGTTATAGCTTCTCCGTGGCCCCAGGCTTGCGTCATGTTTACTTTGTTTTATGTTAAACAAGGTACCAACCAAATATTAGTCTATCCAAGAACCTGATATCTCCCGAATAAGGTCTATTAACCACCAATGAAAAAAGCAGGGAATTATATGCCTGTCCCATAATCCATAGCAACTGAACGTTAACTAAACTGTGACTTCATTCAAACTTTCCCTTAAGCAACTGACCAATCATTGTGCTCGTTACAATTGCTACTTAACGGACCCAATCGGGAGAGCTGGGTTCGTTCTACAGACTAACCAAGGATGCAAAGTTTGTAGTTGACCTTTTACTCTCAAACGTCGTCAGATTAAAAAATGCCAATGTAAAAACACGGTAGTTGTGACCTAATCAAGCAATAGTCTAACCGGTGTACAAGTGAATAGATTTCACAATACAGTATAATGGACCTTGTTATCCTATCCGATATTTGTCTTACCAGTGCAACAATGAAGGAGTCATTTAAACTACACCGCGTTATTTAGTCAATAACTTTTTTTTATCAATGTATGAAGCTCCAAACTCATCGGAATACTGAATTATGAACCTGATATTTTCTTATCTGTATACATATAATTTCATCAAGCAATTGTTTTATTATTACAAAGCGAATAAATTCCGTAATGTAGCTCCGTCAGAATTGACAATATAATTTCACCAAGCTGTTATTTTACGTGCTGCAAGCGAATGGCTTCCCTGAATTCCAATGGATAATGCGATATAATTCAATAATTATTTTACTTTATGCAAGAGAATGAATTGCCCAAATTGCAACAGATACCAATGGCATCATCAGATTCCACCAGCTTTGAACATACGACCGAAATAAGAATTCTTTTACCCGTATAGGAGTGAAGAAGTTCTTCAAATTCCATCAGAACGGGCAGTAACACGAGCCACATTGTTGACGCTGGAACTTCATCTACATTAGGATCACCGTCATCTCTCATCTCAAACTTAAGGGTTGTCCCATTGCTATCGTCATGTTTGAAGTAGCTAAATATCACCTTAATGAAAAGACAAAAGGTTTGCAGAGCATGCTTGGTGTGAGAAAAAAGTATACTTTTATTAAGTTGTATAGTTGACGGAAATAAGAAACGCTCTATGTACCATTTTGTGATGTCCACCTGATTTGGAATATGTTATCATTACTGAAATCTTAACTTGATATTCGTATACATTTATGACTTGTGAGTCGACGTTGTAATTATGGAAACGCATGTTATATACCTAAAAATTAACAATGAGAAGCCAAATAAAGTTTAACGTAAAGTGTTTGAACTTGTATAACCTCTCACAGACATTTAACAAACATCAGTACCTGCAGATTTTCTTCCTTGTGTCTAGCATGGAAACCATTTTCCCAGTGTGACAGGAAACGGAATTTGTGTTCCTTCCGGTGTGCGCGGACACTTAACATCTCAAATAACCCAGGTGGCATATATTTTGGAAACCTATATAAATTTAGGCAGTTGCAATAGTAAGTAGTTGATGAGTGAAAAACATATCCATAGCCATATTTGTAAATAATAAATTTCAGTGTACAATTATTTCATCAAAGGAAATATAGCGACAAACAAACAAAACATATAGATCTAACCCTTACAAATTCTGAATTGTCCACTATTTTTGAAAATATATTTGAGTCTATTTTCAGTAACATATTTGTTCATGTATTTATTGCAAATATAACACATATAACAGTTATTAATACTCAATATATTATTAATGCCTTAAAACTTTCACAAGATATTCTAAATATAAATTAAACTATAGCATAAAAATGTTCTTTATCATTATGACTTGTATTGAATATTTTCATCACTATCTTGGACAAACATGACTGTGTATTATTTACCTGATCAAATACATGTTTACGTTGTTTTCTTTTACTCCTGTATCATTCATAATTATGTTATTATGTATGTATATTGTACTAGTATATTGTTAGTTGTATATGTGATGAGTAATGTTAGCTTAAACTTAATAAACTTTTTTTGTATTCTGTATATATTGCACATGTTAATGTAAATTTTGCTTAACTGGTTATTAGTTCCCTTATTCGTGCTTTGAGGCTATCACTTACCTGCACACTCCGGTTAATTTCCTTTTCTCTGCATGTGGTTCCCACACTTTTTGAACACACTCTGGCTCGCCGACCTGACGAAACCACGGCATGAGGTATTTAGTGGAGTACATGCTCTCTGGGTCAGGGTCAAGGTTGTAATCCGAATCACCACGTGGTCTGCCATATAAACAAGGAAATACCTTTCAGATTAAATTTTATATTGATATGAATGATACGTTTCGAAAGCTTGTGAAGTGTCATGTTAACAAAAAGGATGGTATAATCAATATGCTTGAATGTTGAACTGAAGACGAACCTAATGTTAGAGAGCTGGACATTAATAAAACTGAAGATGTCAGACTCAAAATCTAAAATTTAAATACGCAGCTAATGAACAAAGAAAAAACCAAGTACATTATAACTTTTTCTTGCAAATATTTTCTTGTAAATAGCCATTGACATTTATTCTACAAATAAAGTTAGTGATTTTCTTCGTTAGGTAGTGTTTATTTAAACCAAAATACCGATTTGTAGCTCAATCCAAAAACAACATTATAAGCATATAATATACAAAGTATATCATCACTATCTTGGGTAGCACCGAATTTGCATGCTGCATACTTTTCTGGTGTTACATACCCTCTGTGTGTGTGTGTGTGTGTGTGTGTGTGTGTGTTAAAAGGTTCTACACATTACGGATACACAAATAATTAAGTTAATTAATAACTATAGCCAATCTGTCATAACTTGCCATTCTACATTCACTGACCTTTTCGACACGAGATAACCAAGGTCAAGGTTGTTTAACAGCACGTTAATGACTTCGTAGAATGGTCCATTAGTTTCCAGAGGCAGTAGGCCGCTAAACATACATTTGAGGAGGTCTCTGTCTAGTATTCCTTCTTTCAGGAACTCTTCTTTCAGTTGATCATATCTTGTCTGAGTGATACCTGATTGATAGAATGTAGAATTATGTTTCATGAAGGTATAGTTCTATGCTCGTAAATAAGGTAATGTCACTGATTTAAAAAAAAATAAAATGATAATTCGTTATGATTGACAATGGTTTAAAGAAGTAGACTCACAGTTCGTTATGATTGACAATGGTTTAAAGAAGTAACTTACAGTTCATTATGATCGGCAATGGTATTAAGAAGTTAACTGACAGTTCATTATGATTGTCAATGGTATGAAGAAGTAGACTGACAGTTCATTATGATTGACAATGGTTTAAAGAAGTAACTGACAGTTCGTTATGATTTACTATAGTATGAAGAAGTTAACTGACAGTTCGTTATGATTGCCAATGGTAAGAAGAAGTAGACTGACAGTTCTTTATGATTGACAATGGTTTAAAGAAGTAACTGACAGTTCGTTATGATTTACAATGGTATGGAGAAGTTAACTGACAGTTCGTTATGATTGCCAATGGTATGAAGAAGTAGACTGACAGTTCGTTATGATTGACAATGGTATGAAGAAGTTAACTGACAGTTTGTTTTGATTGACAATGGTTTAAAGGAGTAGAATGACAGTTCGTTATGATTGACAATGGTTTAAAGGAGTAGACTGACAGTTCGTTATGATTGACAATGGTTTAAAGGAGTAGACTAACAGTTCGTTATGATTGACAATGTTTTAAAGAAGTACATTGACAATTCGTTATGATTGACAATGGTTTAAAGAAGAATACAGACAGTTCGTTATGATTGACAATGGTTTAAAGAAGTAGACTGACAGTTCGTTATGGTTGACAATGGTTTAAAGAAGTAGACTGACAGTTCGTTGAGTAACAAAGTTAAAAGAAGTAGACTGACAGTTCGTTGATCGACAATGGTTAATGAAGTAGACTGACAGTTTGTTATGATTGACAATGATTTGAAGAAGTAGACTGACAGTTTGTTATGATTGACAGTGGTTTGAAGAAGTAGACTGACACTTTGTTATGAGTGACAATGGTTTAAAGAAGTAGACTCACAGTTCGTTATGATTGACTGTGGTTTGAAGAAGAAGACTGACAGTTCGTTATGATTGACAATGGTTTAAAGAAGTAGACTCACAGTTCGTTATGATTGGCAATGGTTTGAAGGAGTAGACTGACAGTTCGTTATGATTGACAATGGTTTAAAGGAGTAGACTGAAAGTTCGTTTTTATTGACAATGGTTTGAAGAAGTAGACTGACAGTTCGTTATGACTGACAATGGTTTAAAGGAGTTAACTGACAGTTCATTATGATTGACAATGGTTTAAAGGAGTAGACTGACCGTTCGTTATGATTGACAATGGTTTAAAGGAGTAGACTGACAGTTCATTATGATTTGCAGTGGTTTGAAGAAGTACATTGACAGTTTATTATGATTGACAATGGTTTAAAGGAGTAGACTGACAGTTCGTTTTGATTGACAATGGTTTAAAGGAGTAGACTGACAGTTCGTTATGACTGACAATGGTTTAAAGGAGTAGACTGACAGTTCGTCATGATTGACAATGGCTTAAAGGAGTAAACTGACAGTTCGTTATGATTGACAATGGTTTAAAGGAGTAGACTGACAGTTCGCTATGATTGTCAATGGTATGAAGAAGTAGACTGACAGTTAGTTATTATTGACAATGGTTTAAAGAAGTAGATTGACAGTCCGTTTTAAAGAAGACTGACAATCCGTCAGCATTGACGATTTTGGAATGACAATTCGTTAGGTGATTGTTAGTGAAAAATATTACCTTGAATGCATTAAATCTCACAATACCATAATCAAACATGGAACTGGCCAAACTTTGATTTGAACATCTAGGTTACGATAAAAATATTTTTTACATGAAACTTTACATTATATAATGAACCAGCAGATCGTTTAAAAATGGTTGAAAGTTTAAAAAAATAAATTCGTTTTTGTTAATAGATATTTTTACTTCAAATGCATACTGTGTTTTCAGATATTATATATTTTATTGTAGATTCACAAGAATAAAACAATATAGTATTTATTAATTTGGATATTTGTTTTTAAGTATGTATGTAACTATGTATCTATATAAAAAGAACTATTGTACTGATAGCAATTATTCATACGCCTTCATAATTTAATTGCTATTATTGTAGAGTTTTGTTTATTCTATGCAACATATTTAAAACTGACATAACGCAATGTCCACAATTTATGTTTATTTTTTTAATTGTTGCATATGTAAAATATATGAAAAAAAATGACGTTTGACGAATAAAAAGTAGTCCCTGTAGCGTATGATTGGTGGTGATTTCAAAACTGCAAATCTTGATCACACCGGCTTAAAACACGGCTACAAATAATTTAACATAACATATTATTTTGTTATTCACTATTAGTCATAGTACTGATGTTGTTAGTTTGGATGATGTTAATTCCTGGATATTTGAAGTATTCTCATTGAAATCAAAGGGTAACTGTTTGAAAATAAACACAATCAGATTGTTATATTAGTAACTATACGAAATAAACGTCTGTTTTCCGGCTCTGGAATAAATGATATAGTATTTTGATTGATAAAATGAAGTCCACACATTATTAAAAACAAAATAGAAAACCAAACGCTGTTAGAATGCAATACAACACATCATAACCGTACACACAATACAATGATGACTAAATGACATGGCATCATTATAGAATTTAATTACAAATCGTACAGCATGCGTTGAGTAGCAATATTTGGTTTTATATCTATACTATTTGAGTTCATATAAATGTACCATGAAGATTGGTCTCATTTACAATAAAAGATCGACATTGGAAAGCATTGGTTATTATGGGTCCAATGTAAGGGTATTGTAGGGAAACAAATGAACTAAATTTTGTGTGGTGATCATATGAATGTATGAGAGAAAAATGGCTTAACTACAAAGCTAAAATTTATAAATGGCATTTTATTTAGGTACAGCAATTATAAATTCAGAATATAATACGAGATATTTATTTTCATTTTTTTTCGCGACGTCAATGGATTTGAGTGAATTAAGTATTGTACACACATTGTATTTTTACACTGACATAAATATCAAATAAAACTAGTCCAAAATTAATAGAATGTTAAGATACTATGAAGGGGCAGCATAAAGTAACAAATTAAAGGAATGGCAGATGTTTATGTACGTTATACAAATAATTAACATGGCACACATTTTGGAATTGACGTAGCAGAAATATCGCAAATTAAACAAACCACAATCAACGCAAATAGTGGTATTTTGTCATTCTTTGGTAGTATAGATACTTATATATATATATATATCATATATATCACATTTCATGTTTGTATAAATAGAATTGACGACGGTTACGATGCCCTGATAATAAAAGAAAACCCTACTACACCCGAAGTGACAAACGAATTCAAAAGTCTGTTATATTTCTGAAAGAGATTTTATTAATAAAAAAAAATCTTCACTCATTACCGAAACCAATTTAAATCTAACCCATACACCAATATGTCTTAGTTTCTTAATTACTAGTGGTTATTATCACATTAACATTTGTATAATATTATTCACCTCTTGTAAAATATAGAAATACTACCTTTTTCCAAAAATGAAGCTAATTTAGGGAAAGGGATATCTAATTAAACCTAATGTACAGGAAACTCGTCCAGCAACCATACGGATCCGTGGAAATTTCAACTAAGAAGAATAAATTATAACCTTTTTTCGTATAGTGTTTTTTCTTTCGTATTAACGATTGGTATATTTTGAATAACTATAATTAATTAACGTCATATGAAAAGGTGAGGTGCACACATGCAACATTAACAATGAATTGGACGTGCACATTACGCAATGCATTTCAATCACGTGACAACCCCTACCTGCATCAGGGTCCTCGAACACTGTACAAAAAATGGTAAAATTAAATATTTGAACTTCTGCTTGTATAATTAAGGTATTTTAAAAAGAATATAAAATCTATTTTCATAACACTTACTTAGTATATTCAACTCTACAAATATGCAAATGGAGATATTTAATTACATTATTCACATGTATAAATCGTTAATGGTATGAAGTAAGTAAGTAAATATATTGTATTGACATGTGCATGATATATATGACAAAAAGCATACAGCATAAAAATTAAATAGCACTCGGCATAATGGACCTAGAAGTCATCTACAAATATAGGATAGTCCTAACACATAAACGTATATAAACATGAATGGGTTGAGTGGTAATATTTACTTGTTGCTACTTATATATTTATTGAAGTATTGTTATATCTTTATTTAGCTGTGTATGAATCAAATAAGTAAATAGCATGGTAAATAATTGTGTTTTACCATGATCGTATTAATATCATATAATCAGGTTCATTAATGAATAACATTTCTTCTAATATGAAAAGCATCGAGCATGCAACTATTTTTGGATATGTATACATCACATATGACATTTTTTTCATGAATATGAAGAGTTTTATATGTAATATCACCAAATGTATTTTCTATTTTCTCGTAAAAATAGTCAAATGAAAAGTGCATTTCGTCCTTAACAAACGGCAAGGCACAGAATCTACAAAGCCTTTGCTCCAGTATATTTACGTATGCCAAGTATGAGATCAAAGTGAACCTGATACGCTGCTCAATTGATTATCATTTCTGTCATATATTCTAAATGCATATTCTGTAATGTATTCTAAAGTATAGATGAAAGGTAACTGCACGTCTATCTACATTCATTGTATCTAAATTTATAACATATGACGGACACAATATCAATAGCTGTATACAAAGATAATGTTTTACTCTATTATACTAGTCTTGTCGCCAACAATCCAAAATATTGTAGCTTGTATCTTGTAAATCTATGGTGTCCCTTTGGGACCATCATGGCATGTTTTATCAATTAAGCCAAGTCGAAACAACGAAACTATGATGGTGAAAAGTCGGAGCAACGATGGTGAAAAGTCGAAACTACGATGATGAAAGTAGAAATGATTTCGACTTTTCACCATCTTAGTTTCGTGTTTACGTTGTTTAGACTTTTCACCATCGTTGTTTCGACTTTTCGTCATCGTAGCTTAGACTTATCACCATCATAGTTTCAACTTTTTACCATCACTTTACTTGGATTAATAACTATGCCGCGATGGACACCATATAAAACGGTTAAAATAAAAAATAAGAAAATTTCACATCCATGCGCTTTCAAACTGTACTCCAATAAATAGACAAACACACATCACAGTTAATGTAACCACAAAGTTCACACCCGTATTACCTATGGTTTTAAAGCTGTCTTCAACTTCAATGTCAAGTTTCTCTTTGAGATCATGGCGAAAGAGAGATCTGAAGATGTCGAAGAACCAGGCCGGTCTGAGAATTATAAGTCCCTTGAGCGCAGAGTTGTTCGAAAACCATAAAACCTTCAAAAAACATAACAAAAATGTCATCATAATTATAAATTCTATAAGTTTATAAGTTTCTTAAATGGGTATATTGTCAAACCAAACTTAATCTCTGATTTAGCTACTAGAGAAATATGAGATTATTAGCGAAATATTTTGAAAATGAAGTATTCTCAGTAAATGTTAAGATAAGAGACAATCTATGTTATACGGGCTTTATAGCCTAAAAGATGTATAATTGGCATTTTTTAAATATTTATTTCTATTGACTTCATGGAATAGGATTGTCTTGTTCTCTCAAATTGTTAACAATGTAAAACAATTGGTCACTCAAACTGTCATATTTATTCGAAATGCATGGATATGATTTGACTTGCAAAATGTGAAGTAGAAGAACCCATGATCGCAATTATATAATAGTAAAACATTTCTTGCGGATAATAAGATACCATTAGACATATATACCAGTCCATTATTAAACCCCGAGGTATAAACATAAGCCAATATTCTATTCTATTATGTGGCTAATGACAAACGTAAAACACTTTCAGTATAGCCAAAAAAGACCAACTGACAACACACCAGAACAGTGTAAAATGTAAGATTATAGTAACAGACGGTACGAAGTAAAATTAAAATAACATTATGACATTGTAATATTGTACAATTATGATATGAGATATTGCTAATGGAAGATCAATGATAGAAATACTGTTGACCATTATCCCTTTGATAATCCGTAATCTTGATCACTTGACTTATTTTATTAAATATTCATCTACACATATTGTCGGTTGATGTTATTGTCGTGTGCTTGAGAGCTTACTGAATAATTTGATACCACCTGCATTGGTGACACTTTTTTATTTTAAAGTAAGTCCTCCCTATACACTGGGTTGCGTTATCATATTTCTTGAGTGTACAGTCAAACCTGTATAAGTGGCCACCTCTATTAAGCAGCCACTTATTTTAATCAGTCATCTTTGCTAGCTCCAAGGTACATGCTTTCATAGGATATTGACCCGTATTAAGCATCAACCTGTCTTAAAAGGTTTTTGCTCATTCCCTTGACTGGCTGCTTAAGACAGGTCTACTGTATAGTTAAAACATTACACTTGGGATTATAGTAGTAACACATTCAGTAACAGTTCAGTTTAAAATCACCAGTGTTACGCACTTTTCATATATTTTATGTTTCCTTTAATATGTCAATTTGATAACCACTTCTCCCCTAAACCAAAAAGGTTTCAACGGAACAAAGATTATAGCTATACATATATCGTCTTCCATGATCTAGTGGTTAAGCCGTCCGACCTCGGAAGTGGGATGTCGAAGGTTCGAATCCTGGTGGGAAACCTTTGTTGTTGTTTTTTAATAGACCGTTTGCTCACCGAGCAGCTAATTAAATTGAGGGGAACCACTGAATTTCTAACAACTCAACGCCTAGCAAGGAACGCTTTCGAGAAGTAACTGTATACAACATAAAGGTGTTTCATAAAGCACAATGTGGCTGGTCCTTTCAATAGGGGTGACAAACAAACTCTTTACACTTTGCACATTTATACCTTTCCAGTCTCGTGTAGATATTGCACTATGGTATTCAGCAGATGCTTCATGCCAAACTTTTGACCAATTTCTTCTTTATATGCATCGAACTTCATTATGGGGACAATCATAGAGTTGCCCTTCTCTTCCGTGTAAGTCTCCACGTCCAGCCAGAACGTGGGGATTGGGCGGAGAACATTTGGAAACTGCTTGGAATCGTTCGATAACAGTTCAATGGACGCTCTGATGGTCTCGTAACCTGGTGATATAGAAGACACAGTTATGCATTTTGAACCTGATTAGTGTATCTCAGAACCTGATATCTCCAGAATCAGGTCTATTAACCACCAATGGAAAAAGCAGGGAATTCTATGCCTGTCCCACAATTCATAGCAATTGAACGCTTACTAAATTATGACGTAATTCAAACTTTCCCTGAAGCAACTGACCAATCAGCGTGTTCGTAACAATTGCTGTTGAACGGACCAAATCGGGAGAGCTGGGTTTGTTTTAGATAAAGACTGCATAGTCTAAATTCATTGTTCAGCATAAACAGCTTTACATGGAGTTTCTCTTCTTCTTTCTAATTTATTTATAGAAGGCAGAATGAAATTAAGCGAATATTTTCTGAGCGACCCATGTGATTGTAAATATTATTGAATTAGGGTGTGTGTGTGTGTGTGTGTGTGTGTGTGTGTGTGTGTGTGTGCTTCACGTCCCAACACTATCTGCCCCGGCAGTGAGAAATTGAAGGAGTTGTTATGTACAACAGCTGTTTTCGGTATATGTCAGTTAGGTTCCATTGTGCTAAAATACACCATTAATAGGTTGCTCCTACCTAGAATTTCACAGAATTTCAAATTTTCGTCTGTTGGATTTCAAAGTGAATACAACAAACACTTTTTGAAGATAAAAAAGCCAATAAAATGTATAAACAATAATCTAATAGTGTTCCAAATTATAACAACAATTAGTGATTGTGAAAATCATGTTTCATGTGCATAATTGTACAACATCTGTCCAAGAACCTCCTGGCGCAGTTAGAGCTTTATGCAGTAATATCCCTAAATATGTTTCTTTCTTTAAAGGGATTATATTGGCAAGTAAATAACACGCTGTTAATCCAGACTTGCACAAAATAACGCTTATGTTTTAACGTATAACCTTTATTTACTTGAAAGTTATCAAACTAACAGTAATTGAATATTGGCAAAAACTTTTATACGTCCCGCAATAAAGTATTGTGCAATATTTACATTGAACTCCGTAAACTTCCTGAACAAAATCTCGAAAACGAGATCGGGAACAAGTCTTCACGATGTTATCCGATGATTGATCCAAAACCCGAAAGCGGTTCGTTGAAAATGGCAAATGTAAACAAAAACAAAAACGTGGATTCAGAAACCCGATGTTTGTAATAAAGAGTTTATGCAATTAGACACTTTAGACACGTATATCTCTAAGTTGTAAGTGTATCTTCATGCTGGGCGTGTGTATTTAGGACAGGGAATTGACGGTAATATGCCTTTAAAAAAATCCTCAAATGCTCTAACATACCTCCATCTGTTAAAATTCAATAAAAAGTTACGTTTAACATCGTTGTTGTCTTATTGCAGTTTATGCTATGCCAGCTTTTGCTTTACTCATTTGCAGCATTATATCACAGCCTCTATGAACCATTTTGAAATTATTTCAAATCAAATTATATAGGACTATTTTTAGTGCAATACTTGTGTCACTTAAAAGGGGGACAATTCTATAATGATAGACTTAAACCTATCAAGATGCAGCTAGAGTTATTTTGCATTTTCTTTATTCATTTTCAATGTCTTGTTTGACTACATTACCTGTGTTGTTTGCCGCACTTGTAACAATCACCTCACTCTGAACGATGAACTTCTCTTGCAAGAGGGAAGAATATGAGTTCAGCTGTGAGGACAAAGTTTGAGAAATATGCGGCTTGTCTGTTATCACGTCAATCCGCTTTTGAACGATTTGCCTCTGCCTCTCCGCATGCGCAGACAGCTTCGACTTCACTTCGTCGCACACAGTCTTAATTTTCTCTTTTTTCATTTTGTCTGAATGCGTGCCGACCAGTAACACGCACAGCTTGTTTGTCTTCGCAATCATCCAATCAAACCAGGACCCGATCATATCATGGAAGAGTTCACTTTTATACTTAAACATGTTAAATGTCAATATGGCAATCGCCGGCTGTTCAAAGAACATATAATGTGGGAAAAGGTAGAATGAATGGCCACAAAAGTCCCACAATGTCAGATTTAAAGTCTTGTTGTGGGTCTGAGTGTTTTCGGAGTTTGTCTTTATCTCTTGTTTGGAAGCTGATCGTTCTAACTTTGCGCTGGTGACATCAATCTGATTTTGTTGTTGTTGCTGCTGCTTCTGTTGCTGATTAGGCTGTTGTTGTTGTTGTTGTTGTTGTTGTTCATCGTGGTTATCAAAATTCATCTCACTTGTTTCTATCCCTGCAGATTTTTCATACATTTCTTCTGACAACCTTGCCTGTCCATCGGCCAAAGTCTGCACAAAACTGGTTTTACCGCTGTCATGTGCACCAAGTACAAGAACCTAGAAAAATAGATATTTTTGAATGGGGATTAACGCCATTTTCAACACATACCAAGTTATATATTGCATATTTAGTTTTACTGGTGGAGGAAGACCTAGAATGGATCTGAGAAGAATCACCGTTCTTCCGCAAGTAGCTTGTAACTTTACTCACATAAGGATTTTTGACCGGGCGAGGCCCTACCCCGAGAATTCATCGGTGAGGGGCAAGTGGTCGTTAGACGCAGAGTATTAGAATACGCGGTCATGGGGGATCCAATAAATATATGTATTATTAAACGATGGCGTAGATTTTGTTATACAAAATAGTTTAGGCCAGCATAAATTAATTGCTAGATTATCATCCACTTTTTTTCTAAAAAAAGGGGAGGGATTTTATTTTTTTGATTTTATTTTTAAAAATTTTGATGTTTTATATGAAAACAACAACTTTTTTTTAAGAAAATAAAAACTTTCTTGGTACACCAGCACTGAGTGTTTGTTCTTTGAGAGACATGAGGTCGATCTGGTGATTGAATCGGCAACATCTGGCGTGAGCGGTCACACTCCATCCACTACACCACATAGTTTAGTAGACTTTTGATTGATTGATTGATTGATTGATTGATTAAATATTAAACGTCGGTTTTATGACATCGAGGGCTAACAGGCGATCAGTTAACATTACCACTGTTTCCTGGGATCCTGAAAGGTTAACCAGTACTCGAACACACCTCATCTCCGCAAGTAACTGAATACTTCTCCCCACTTGAATCAGCGGTGAGAGACGAATGATAATGAGGCACGATGTCGTATATCAGTCATCACGGAGACTGTAACCGGGCGGGGATTCGAACTCCCGAACCCGGGATTGGTAGTCAGACGCGTAGCCGACTGAGCTAATCGGGCCCGGCTAGACTTTGAACTAACCAGATAATTGGCTTGACTTCAATATACTATTTTGATAGCATTTGTTGTCTGTGTCTGTTGAAAAGAAACTGTTATTAGTCTTTCTTTTCTTTTAAAAAAAATAATTTCGGTTTTTTTTTATATTTAAAATATTGAATTTATGATTTAGAGTTCTAGGAATATAATATACCGGAAACGCCACATTTTGTATTTGCAAAGCGATTGACACAGCGCTGTTATGTAGGACCTATGTATCTGGAGTTTTGTATGTGAACAAAATGGGTTATTTATTGATATATTTCAGCAATGAAGTACAGTTTGTACTAGCCTTATAGGATATATGTGTTTGATATATAATGGCAGTAAATTTTTGGAATTGATTAGAACGTGAGTTTACCATACCTAGTGCATGTACACTAATCATACTAACTCTGCTGTGATGATAAATAAGGGCGATATGTTATTTCTTCAGGGATTCTATAACTATGTGCACTTAGGCCATAATAAATTAATTGCTAGATTATCATCCCCGACCGCCCCGACCCATTTTGTTTTCTGAAAGTTATATATATATATAATTAGATCTATAAAAAATATAAAAATAAAAAAAATAAATAAAAAAAAAAAGAAAATACCCTCCTCCCCCTATTTAAGAAAAATTTGGATGATAACATAGTAATTAATTTATAATGGCCTTACACGTAATTAAGATAGAAAAAAACGAGAAAGAGAGAGAGAGAGAGAGAGAGAGAGAGAGAGAGAGAGAGAGAGAGAGAGAGAGAGAGAGAGAGAGAGAGTAAACACCACTGTAATCAGGAATTTTCTATCAATGTATATACATGTATATTCTTTTATATATTCACAGACAGGTAACACATGACTACTTACTTTAACTCCTTGATACACTCTCACAGTTGATTGTGTCTCTTGGAAGAACTGCATCATTGATTTCAGTCCACACTCGCACACATCTGCCGGGGGAAAGGTGAGCGGATTGCCTTCAACGAAAAGCTCTTGTTCCGATTTCACTTCTATCTTTTTCATTTTATTCCAGTCTAGCGCCTTGATTCTGTTCGACGTGAGATCTAGTTTCTTCGTCAGCAGCAACAGGTGCCCCGGGAACTTGTTCAGTGTGTTTCCCGCCAGATCTATTTCTGCCATGGAGCGGCAGTGTTGCGGGTTTAAATTGAACACTGGTATCTTGGAGATCTGATTCTGACTAGCCTTCAGTGATTCTAAATTTATCAACTGAAATACATCAGTCGGAAGAACGGATATTCTGTTTTTGCTGATGTTGAGCTCCTTCAGATTTTTCAGGTTTCTTACATCTAAACCAACCTCTCGTATATTATTAAAACTGCAATCCAGTATCTCCAATTTCTTCATGTGAGAAATCTCTTTGAACACATGCGAGAACTTGTTATGGTCCAGCATTAGCACTTGCATCTTCTTCAGCTTCTCCAACCCTTTGAGGCTGTCTATGCTGTTATGACTCAAGTTGAGTCGCGTCAAATTTCGCAGTTTTCTCACACTGGGAGGTATCTTGTTAAACTTATTGTTATTTAAATTAAGTTCGACCAAATTCTCAAGCTGTTTGAACGAATCTGGTAGATCTCCGAGCTGGTTTTCACCAAGGTCCAGTTTCTCCAACTGTTTCATTTTGTTGACTAGGTCCTCTGTTAGTGCCGTCAGTTTGAGACCATGTATCATCAGACGGCGTACGGTGCTCGAATGGTTGTCCACGTTCTCGATGGTTTCCTGAAATATAGTTCAATCAAACTAATTTAAATTGATAAATAATGCATACATACATGCATGCTGTTTTCTAAGAAACAAAAGATTCAGGAAAGTGTTTATAAAGTTTCTCATTTGTCTTTTACCCCCACCTCTCTAGAATGGGCGAAGGGGCGTTAAGTTTTGCCCATGTCCGGTCGTTCGGGCGTCTGTCCATGTGTCAAACTCGTTACGAGCAATCTGAACTCTTCCTTCACTGTTTTTAAAGGCCTTCTGTGGATGGTGCGGGAAAACGCATATCTATGGAGTAAAGGGTTAAATTAACATTGAAGGCGGAATAATATATACACAGTTATAGAACAGTCTCCCGTGGCTTAATGGTTAAAGCGTCCGCCTCAGACATAATGCTGTCTTATAAGCCCTTGTGGCTGGCCCTTTTAACAGGGGTTCACTACAACAAACAAATACTTTATAGAGTATCATTAAAGTATTTAAAAAGTGGTGGATCCAAGATTTCAGTTAAGAGGGGTGGGGTGGTGGACGCAACACAAAATCTGAACGGGCAAACGTGTTTTAAGTCGAAGTATAATGCATTTTAATAACATATGGGAGTTTAGAGGGAGGAGACGTACGCGGGTTTTTCAAAGAATAGATCCGCTATTACACGAAGTAAAAATTATTTCATCTTAGAAAGAGTCCGAATGACGTCAAGCAGTAGTTAAGTGCAGTCTATTCTTAGAATGGGGAGTTTGTTTCAAGTTCACCACTCCAATTTAAATATCGACTACATGTAGGTCATGTTGTGGTGGATTTGCCATACCAAACATTTCGGATTTAATTTATTAATGATAATGAGATGCTTTTTATCCATTTTAATAATTATTTTATTTTTAAGACATTTCTAGCGTGTTTTCCTGATATATTCCCAACAGCAACATGTATGTTAGTTTGTTATTATGTCGACTGACTAATCCTTTGTCAAGATAAAAAAAAGTAACTTAATTGTCACTAATATTTAGCGGGAAATGTAACGATTCGAACTTGTGAAAAAAGAAATAATAATTATTGCATCATTAATTTCAAGTAATAACAGATCTTAAGAGATTAGTAGACTGAAATAACAATCTATATGTTTTGAGATTGGATTCTGATATTAATCTATTAAATCAATTACTGCAATATGGAATATATATGAACAATAAATAAATGCATCAGGTATAAATAACATAGTGATTTTGTAAATATTTTGTTATGTCTAACTACCTGTTGGGGATATATTGTTTGAGTACCTACAGGTAAATATACCGGCACATTTTATTGTAGATGAAGAAATACATGCGGGACCCCCCCCCCCCACCCCCCCACCCCTCTCAATATTTTTGTTTCTATTAAACACAAGTTGTTTAAGTCATTGTTTCGCATGCGGCGGTACGTGTTTATAACGGAGACGGCAAGAAATGGCGTGAAGACCTCGTGTGGTTGCTGAACTTACATTTTTATGCAGCTCTACATAAACAAATTAATAATGCTTTTCAGTGTTGTTATTACGCAAGCAGTGGTAATAACAATCATTGTTTTGCTAGTTTCAAACACTAATTGACCGATCTTTGTATTTATACTAATTGTTATGGCACATTTCTTATGTAATTACGTCGACTACCAATATATTCCCGATGAATACAGCCGAAGAACGGTGAATAAGAAAGTTGTGTACCATGTGTGCTTTGACTTTTTTTTCAGAAGTCATTGTTATTTTTCTTCAGTGACAGAATCGTTAAATTTCACTGAACTCTTAACTCTACAATTACGACTTCAATCCTTAAATTGCCTGAGGTAAGGAAGGAAGAAAAATTTTTCAACTATTTGAGAGCAATTGTGCCTTTAAAAATAAACACCTAATTTAGGGTTTTTCCACATCAATTTGGCTGGCCTCGCTTTCACTTTAAATCATCTCAACTTGAGATTTTCCTCAACTTTTTAAGAGCTACATCTTCACTTACATCTATCAGTTTACATGTCATCCTTCACCAATGAGTGAATATTTGTTCCGAAATTAATTTTGTGTTTTAAAGTGTAGTAGTGTTCAAGTAATCATTTAGAGAAATTCAAGAGTTTTGAATGGAAGAAAACCTCAGCGTGAGATGTTTAGTGTGTCCTGTCCCTGTCCCTGGTACCCGTTACATGCATGCGCGTTTTTGTTTATTCAATATATTTGATCCCAGACCCGCTATTATAGTTATCGGTTCCAATATGTTACAAAACCAACTTATTTGTTTTTGTGTTTTACAGTGATGAAATTGTTGGAATGGAAGGTATTAACCAGAGACATTAATATAGATGTATCTATGGCTCTGTATTAACTAAGACAGTTGTGTCTTGGTTTATTGTTCATGTCTACTTATATTTGATACAATACCCATACTTGCGATTTTAAAGGCGTTGAGTATATGTTGATACGTGTTGTCGTTTCATGTCTTTTATATTCTGGACGTGTAATTCAACTATAAATATAACGTATTAAAATTATTATTTGTACATGAAATTAAACAAAATAAAACACAATACTACTTACGTTGTTTAAATCAAATAATCTTAAAGACACTGTCTTTTCTCGTTTCCCACTCGGCATTCTCTCCGGATGCATGTGCCGCGCACCCTCAAACCCAACATGCGCCATGATTGGTCCTTTACACACAGATGAGCCGGAACCACGTGATCCTAGTCGTTTCCGCCGATTTACAGACATTTAGAAAGTAGTACGAAGAAGATGCGTAGAAATAAAGAAGGAGGTCTAGACATGTAGCTTGACGACGGCATGGTGAATGTTATACGAAGGGTCGGTCTCCTGGAATATAGAAACATATCATTTACAAATAAATATTTGTTATAAGTAGCAACGTCAACAAAAGTGACCCCTTCTGATCTGAATGTCTCGTACCATATTTCCCATAGAGTTCCATTGTTATATTCATGTCCAAAACACAGTGAAAAAACAAAATCTTGCAGTATTTGTCTGGACTAAAATTCTTCACTGGTTCAAGATCTACAATTATAAAGGAAAAAATCATACCTTGACCAGGTGTTTTGTCTAAATTCAATGGTTTTGTGAGACTTATCAATTTCCAGAGTATTAATACATCAACTATTCGCCCACGATGCGGTTGGAACCAACACTTCTAAAATGACACAGAATTGCCTAAAAACTGATATCAGCATCAAATTTTCAGTGGTGATGTCTAAAATACTGACCATTTAACACATGGTAGGGAAAAAAACACTGCAATACAAAGTTTTGAAATAAGAAGAAAAAGTGAAGTAAAGTTTTAATTCCACCTCCTTTATCTGTAGGTCCGTAGTATTCAAAGGAGATTACAGTGGTGTGAGTCCTGAAGGGAGATGATTTATTAGTAGTGGTGAAGATCCAATAAAACAATGAATATTGAAAATTAAAAACATTAATGGTGATGACGATGATGATGATGATTATGATGATGATGATGGTGGTGATGATTATGATGACGGCGATGATGATGATGGCGATGATGATGATGTGGTTGTGGTGGTGGTTATTATTATGATATAATGATGATGATAATGATGATGATGGTGATGACGATGATGGCGATGATAATGACGATGATGATGTGGTGGTGGTTATTATTATGATGATGATGATGGTGGTGGTGATGATGAAGATGGTGATGATGATGATAATGACGATGATTATGTTGATCATGGTAGTGGTGAGGCTGACGGTAGCATCAACGACAACGACAAACCAGGCAACAGAAGCGATAGCCCTTTAAAGATAAGAAAAATGATAAAAGATAAGATAAATAATAAAGAGCATGTAAACGATATAACTTTCATCAATCATATCTTTTTTAAACATTGAGCTTTATTGATAAGTGTTGCTTTAAATTTGTAAATCAATATTATAATGTCTCTGCTAAAAGCTACAGAGTATCTGCCATGCAAATTTTTATAATAACGAACACAGAAATCGTTTTTACCCCTGGCACAATACACAGGCCATCATAGTTGAATATTGAACTTTTATTGAATTAAACAATGACGTCCCGTTAACAACATCAAAAGTACCTGACGTAAACTAACTCTATTGTTCGATAAATCTCCAAATGCTGATAGCCAGCTTTGTCAAGTCATCTTAAATACAAGTAAAATGCTTTAGTCTTGATCATCATCGACGCTTGTTATGAATATCGAAGATGATCAAGACTAGTAAAGCTTTTTTAGCGAATTGTCAACACTTACAGATACTGAACGCGTTCTTCTGCCAAAACGCCGCGTCTCAGACTAAGCCACAAGTGTTTATTTTCCAAATATTTATTCATCAACCTTGCAATAGCCAAGGCTATACGTGCGGTCCTTTGCTATGACTTAAATTTCCTTTAGTAAGCTAGCAATAACTGATATATTCATAAGCCTCCTGCCACAAGGATCCACCGCACGTGTTTTCTCAGAAAAAGAAACCACACCTTGTCAACTAGCAATTAGCATAACTTAATCCATATGTATTCCGGCACTTTAATTTTAACTTTCGTCCAGTCACCTAAATATATAAACACAGCTAGATCCAATTTCTTCAACAAAAAATCAAGCTACAAACATTCCTTTTAAACAAATATTGTCAACACCTGAAAATCTAAAACTTCATTCACTATAGTTTCTATTTCAACAATTATTTTCCTAACATTACAAGTGCGCATAGCATTACGAAATGTCAGTAATTTGTATTTCTGAATAGCATGCCCTGTTAAGTAGGAAAATTCAACTCTAAAGGCATTTTCAATCTGCCAAAAAATTCTTATATCAGATAAAGAAGTATTCAAGGTGAAAACAAATATTTTTCCATTGTATTATACCTCGTAAGATTATCGCTTTTAATTGACAGGTATTGCGCATGCGCAATGCTTTACATTATAAAAATGAAAGTTTAATTTGTCTTAAGTCGTTGTGTACATAAACGAAGATGTAAACCTGTGTAATTATACTAAATAACTAATAACTAACACGATTATTGGCCTACTTTGTAACAAGAATGTAATATTAAAACGTCTTTCTTCATATCCAATTTCCTACTTAACGTTAAAAGTGTTGACACAAATTAAGAGCTCCCAATGTAATGTTGTCATGTTATTCCATATATTGAGTTATATATTACTGTCGAAATGTCCTGTAAACAATTTTGTATTGAGTTGAAGGGTCTGATTTTTTTTGAGGGAATGGACCCTGAAAATCCATGTTGGCAATTAATTGTTTGTTGACCGATGATTTATACAGACACACGTGTGTGGGTCCGACTACGAGGATATGGAGGATATTTGTTAATTTTGGTGTAAGATCGAATTATATTTCATCAAGTGATCACCATGTCATCTTCTCATTTGATCTTACACCAAAACAAACAAAAATTTTTTAATTCATTTAAATAATTTTTGTTCATTTTTACCTCAATTCACCATTAGATATTATAAGATTAATATTTTTTTAAATGGTATCTTTTATTCAATCAATATGTAAGGACAAAAAAAAAAAAAAAAAACACTTTTATTTTCATTATTTCACAGTTCAAGACCGTTAATTACCATAAATAATCCGCTGAGAAATCTCTATAATTCATCAAAAAGCATAAAATAACAAAAAAATGTTTTGCTATATAAATTATACTGGAAAACAAACTTGTAACACAAGTAACAAGCATGGTAGTGTGTGCCTTTGGTAGTGTGTGCCTTTGGTAGTGTGTGCCTTTAACAAAATTTGATCATCCGGAAACTCAAACTTGGCCAAAGATTACGACACATCCGGCGTCCAGTGAACTATTTTCCAAATTGAAATGGATACAATTTCCTGATAATGTTAGATATCAAAAAGCAATACTAATGTACAAAATTATAAAATGAGCTTCACCACCTTATCTTCGAGATTCACTTAATGAAACATGAAACATAAAATCCAAATTTGTTGTATATCCCAAAGCCAAAACTGTGAATTATTTAGAAAATCTATGTCCTATTCAGTAGTCCATCCCAGATTTTATTCAACAATCACTCAGTCTTTTACAGTTTTAAAGTAAATATCTTCAATGAAGTAGAACATAGCATACCAGTCATATATATATATACATTATACTTAACCATATAGTCTTTTTTTTTTTTAGAAAATTGTCTAATTAGATGTTCATTTGTTTTATAATAAATGTTGAACACTGATATTGTTTAATTTTGCTGTTGAGGACCTCAAGGTAGATCGGACTGAGTTTTCTCGTAAAATAAAGTCATTATTACTAAACTGTCTTTTCCGACTTAGATTAACAAAGAAGAGTTTTTATCTAAATATTTAGAAAAAAATTGATACGAAATAATGAAGAATATATATTTTGAATATGATGATAATGTTAATATATATATATATTGAATATGATGATAATGTTGATTTTGTAAATTTAAATTATATTTTTATAACAATAACGCAATGATTATTATAATTACCATAATGAAATAAAATCATAATAATGGAATTAATAACAATTAAAATATTAAAAATAGTAAAAGTAAAATGAACAGCATTATTCATAATGATATGAGTTACACACGTAGGAATAAGTAAAATTATAATGACAATTAAAATCAAGAGGAATTTATCATTCGAATGTGGATGATGTAGGCCTACCTTGGCCGAGGACATGATCCTAGAGAAAATAGCACCCACGACCCACCTATCCGGAAATTGATCCTCTACACCTAAAACACTGGACCACACATTGGTGTGGAACGTAATCATCGACAAACACTTTCCTTCCAATATCAGGTAACTCTGCCGACACAGGACATCTAATATCACATTTATATATGTGTCAACTGCACCGGTAGAGTGAACTATTGCCCCCGCTAATGCAATGACCATGCACCCACCGACTACAGGCATAAAGCCAAAACCAATAACAATCGGATCAGTCGTCTTAAAATTCAAATAAATTTCTATTGAAAGTGCACGATGTGTAATTGCATAAGCAGCAGATAATGAGGCGTTGGGGCGATACCATATATATTTTATACATATATGTCTTAATAAGTGATTCTAAAGTGTTAAGCCGGACCCTATTAGCTCAGTTGGTAACGCGTCTGACTATCAATCCAGGGGTCGTGAGTTAGAATCCCCGCCCGGCAACAGTCTCCGTGATAAGTGATATACGACAATGTGTCTCATTATCATTCGTCTCTCACCGCTGATTCAAGCGGGATAGTTATCAGTTACTTGCAAAGATAAGTGTGCTTAAGTACTAGTTAACCTTTCAGATTCTAGGAAACAGTAAACTATTAGGTCTGTTAGCCCTCGATGGCATAAAAATGACACTAAATATTCAATCAATCAATCAATCAATCAATCAATCAATCAATCAATCAATCAATCAATCAATCAATCAATCACTTTAAAATGTTAAAGTACCTTTGGATTAGAAATAGCTTAATTGTATATTTCGTATTACAGTTAGTAGCCTATCGTAATGGGTCTTGGTCGAGGGCGTGAATCATCATCCTAGCGGGGTTTGGGTTGGCGGTTTGGTTAAACCAACGGAGTTCCATGCTTAATCACTAAACCACAGATTCTACAATTATTTTATATGCAATATAACTCTGATAGCTCAAACTGCCTGAAGTCCATCGAACATCACCTTGAAAAACAACAAAAAAAAAACACTTTTCAATTTAATAACGTTATGTCATTTTAGAAGCATGTTTTCTTTATTTTGGCAAAATTGGCAACTGCTAATAAAAAGTGTTTTTTATTGTCCAAACGGACTATTTGTCGTTTGCTTTAAAGACATGACAGACGATCAAGTCATGTGACAATATCGTATTCCATGCGAGACACGTTCGTCTCACTTTCAGAATGACCCGAGAAACTTTAGACTTGTTTTAATCGTTTAATCGCTTCATTAATAAATCCCCCACCACGATAAAAACGCACTATATCTGTTGCGCTATTAACCCGAAGTGACCTATAATACCGAAATGTGGGTTAATTCATAAAGCACGGTTTTAGAAGTTATAAATGCAAAATTGTAATATATTGGTGTAGGGATTTTTTTCAAGTAGATCTAATATATAGTTCATATGAAAAAGTTGCGTACGTTGTCGTAGGGGGCACGGGGTTAAGGTTTGGGAGGCATATACGGCACCTCCACAAATAGTTTAATACATCTGTTTAAAAGTCACAAAATACCAAATATGTCATTGTAGTGTAAATGACAACATCGGGGTACCCTCACCAGGAGTGGTTTACCCTCCCGTATTCAACACGTCTTTTTCTCAGTGTATAAGGTACCGGTTGGTGGAAATTAGTTATATTTTTTTCCTAATAAAAAAACAATTAATAGTTACAACATATTGGAGTAAACCATTTGGTACTCTTTCCATACAGGTTGGTTCCCCTCTCTGCTATGAAACGCTCCGGACCACGCACATTAAATTCAATGGCGGATACTCCCATTAAAACCGATACGCCGTCCTTTAGAAACACCTATATCTGTACTGATCGTTTGCCTTTTCTAAACTGTAATCCTAGATCCGTACTTGACATTAATATTTGCGATACGGGCTTTAGTTAGTACAATATTGATAAATACACTGTTAGACACCTGCGCCTCCACGAGTCAGGATGCATTAATATTTGCGATACGGGCTTTAGTTAGTACAATATTGATAAATACACTGTTAGACACCTGCGCCTCCACGAGTCAGGATGGCCGAGTGGTCTAAGGCGCTGCGTTCAGGTCGCAGTCTGGTTCTCCAGGCGTGGGTTCGAATCCCACTTCTGACAAATACTTTTTTTTTTTTAATTTCAAATAACGATATAAAAAATGATACTAATAGTTACTGATATCAAACAAAAAATACCGACTTAATTGACGTCTTATTCTTTCCTCGTTTCAATATTTTCGACGCCGCTCAGATAATACATAAATTGATTTTAATACATGAGAGAATCTCCAAATGACAAAATAAGCTGTATACACCGGTATAATGCGTTAAAGATCGAATCTTATCTGCAGGAAGAATGCTAAAATCAATGACACCTCAACAAAACGAGCATACTCGGATCAACAAGTCAGATAACAGAATACGGTTTTAAAGAAAGTTGCGCATTCCGCGATACACGTTATATATTCTGAAGTAAACTAAACTGCTGGATCCTCAGATGAATAGAATAGAGTAGAATAGAATAGAATAGAATAGAATAGAATAGAATAGAATAGAATAGAATAGAACAGAACAGAACAGAACAGAACAGAATAGAATAGAATAGAACGGAATGGAATAGAATGGAATAGAACGGAATGAATAGAATATAAAGGAATGTAAAATAATGTACACGCATGTTATGTAATAGAATATAATAGAATATATATAATAAAGATGTAAGTCTTAGAATTTATTTTACAATCGATGTAAAATGGATGAGTGTAAGATACGTAATGAGACTGAGATGAGTGTATTCACAAACAAAGTTAATCTTCCAGCAGAGCATGATAAGCCGCCCAGTCGGTAAAATCTACATTGATGGAATTATTTAATCACATACGTTGGCGTCCTGGCTTGGTAAGAAATCAATCAAGTACTTGTCTTTGATTTGTTCAAGTATCGTCTTTCAGTGGGAAATTAGCTTGGTCGAAGATTTTAAATAAAATGTTGTTTGGCTTTCCCATTATCAAAATCAACCCTCTGGAGACTCGAGAAATCTCCAAGGAGATTGTGCTTTAGTTAGACAGGTGTTTAAGAATGTGTCTGTAAAAGATTGATTGCGCTTTTTAAATAAAAAAATTTAACCAGTCAAGTCGATTTCCGTCTGTATTACTCTTTAGATCGCTACCAACCGCGGTCAAAGTGATCCTCACATTATTATAAAATTTGTTCTTCTTTTAATCGAGTAAAATCACTTCTCACTGCTGAGGTGGACGGTTTGAGCCCAGATCAGTCTATAGACTCTGCACGTTTCCAATTTGAGCGTATACTCATATGAATTTATTAATATCCAACTTCATAATTAAGAAATTGTTAAGATTTGCATAAAGCTAGTGACGCCACGCTAATTATATTTATAAAGGACTAAAAAGCTTTAAAAAAACAAATCTACCATAATATTAAAACAATACAATATTTCAAGGTTACATTTTTAGGGCCCTCCATTGCCAAGCGGTCTAAGGCGCTGTCGTCTTAAACAAAATTATCTCTCACAACTGTAGTCGTGGGTTCGAGCCCAACTCTGTCCAAAAATTTATGTGGGAAAGTTTGCCATTTATTTGTGGGTGGACGTTGGTTCTACTCTGATACATTCTTAAATCTTCCTCTACCAATGAAACTGGATATGCCATATTTCATGAATTGGACCCGTCGTTAAACCCCATTAAATAAAGACGTTTTTATCATGTATGGTAACGAATAATCTAAATCGGATGGCTTTGAATCATTTATACGAGTTATGTCCTTTTTAAAAATATAAAAAAAATACTAAGCTGTGCACCAATATAAAGAAAAGATAATCTTATCTCATGTGTGCACCATGAAGATATGTAATTCCATTTTAAGAAATAAAAGAAGGCGAAAAATTATCAAAATTGCAAATTGTGTTTCTCTAAAGCCAAATTCTAAGTAAATAAAACCTTTACGTCATCAAAACAACAACATTTTTCAATTCTATGTATTTAAGATATAACACGGTTTTGTTTGTCAAATAGAAAGAGTTATATAGATTGATTTTAAGTCAACAAGATCGTAACAAATACGTACTTACATATCGCAACGTTTCACGATAAACACATTTCAAGATAAACTTTCAGATAAACAGTTGCAGTAAATCATATATTCATGTTTTATGTATATTCGATAAAAAACTTTCTGAAAAAAATCTATGGAAACAAATGATTAAACAACACATTAGGGCTAAACTAAAAGCAAAATGGGATTCACAACTGCGTCTCTCGAACTATATTGAATTGATTGATTGAATATTTAGCGTCCTTTTTATGCCATCGAGGGCTAAAAGACGATTAGTTAACCTATCCATTGTTTCCTGGGATCCTGAAAAGTTAACCAGTACTCGAGTACACCGCATTTTCCCGAGTAACTGATAACTTTCCCACTTGAATCAGCGGTGTCAGACGAATGATAATGAGACACAATGTCGTATATCAATCATTACGGAGACTGTTGCCCGGCGGGAATTCGAACTCACGATCCCTGGATTGATAGTTTCTCTCTCGAATTAGAAGTTTGGATATGAATCCAAACCAATCATATAAATTTGCACATCGAGTATGAAACTAAGTTCTAAAACTAGTCTGTAAACACTGAAATAAAATTGGGAAGTCTATGTACCATAGATAAAATCATTTTTATGGCCCGGGAGAGGATCGAACTCCCAACGTACCGCAGCTAGTGTGGTACTTCAACCATTTGTCGCCGTCGGGAATAAAATTTTCAAACAAAACCTGATGTTAATGCAACAATAACACTGCACTTTACAGATTGGTACCAAGTTTGATGTTCATTTTATTTTAGATTTTGTAAATATTGACTTTTTTTCATTCAAAAGAATAAAAAAATCAAATATTTATTTAATTAAAAATATTCTATGAGAAAATTGCTTTTTTTTTCGATCAAGACAGCAAATAACCATTTATTACAAAGATCGGAAAAAAATGTACAGTCACTGTATAATAGTTTAGTAATCAAAAACACAAAAACAACAGCTTAACAGAATTTAACGTGACTAAACCAAGATTATTCAAATGTGACCACTTTGCAAACTGCAACGATTTTTACAAAAAAAAAAAAAAAAAAGAAAAAGACAAGCAAATATTATTTTAGACCAATGTGCCTTCAAAAACAAATATTGACATTTTCTTTTTCTGTGACGGTGTGTTTATTTTCACATGTTCTCATTTCTATAAACGAACAATAGTTTTTGTATCGTAAAAGTTAACAAATAATAACTCGGCAAGTTATCAATAGAAGTAGTGATGGTGGAGACATACAATGTGTGAATAAGTCATTGGTGAGGGTACAGGGTTCAAGGCAATTTTAATATATCACGTATAATATATGGGGTACAGTTGAAGGCACGTGACTCATTGGTAGATGTCATGTGTTTGATCCTCTGCCAGTCTATGTGTTGTGAGAACTTGTTTCATATGTAAAATAGATAACTTTAAAATGATTATTGCTAGAACCACTGATGACACACCTTCTCACATATCGTCATTTTTAATCACACCAATTGTAAGATAGGGTGGTGGCTTAATGGATGTGATAAAATATTCCTCGTTTCGTTTTATTTATAAAGACACGTTCCGTATTTTAATGCTAATTTTATGATTCCAATATCAATATTGATGTAGTTGGAACATTTCGAATGCATGTCATGTTTCAAATGTGAATTTACAAAAAGAAAACGAATGCATTGTAATTGTGATATGAATACATTATTTCTGAAGTACATTTTCACTTTGTCATCAGTGGTAATACTGAACATCTCCATAGGATAACATGACACCTACTGTCTATTGATATATTTCCCTTCGTTGATGAAAGTTTTTCTATGAATGGAAAACCTTTGGATATGTTTTATTCACTATAGCAATACGACAAAAATGGATGGCGACTTTATACCTATAAAACAAGCTGGTTTGAAACTCACAATCGACCCCAGTGGATGTTGTTGTATGGTGTTTAGCGTCGCTTTCAACAATTTTTCATGCATATCACGATGGTGTCTACTTGAGACAGTATTCTGAGCGCTGTCACACTGAAGTATCATGCCGCAGACACTTGGTATGTACCCCACCCAGTCACATTATACTGACACCGGGCCGACCAGGCTTAGAACTACCCTCTAAATGCTGAGCGTCAAGCGAGGAAGTTTCTAGTACAATTTGTAAAGTCTGGTATGACCCGGCCGGGGATCGAACTAATGACCTTCCGCATGCGAGGCGGACGCTCTACCACTAGATCACGCTGCGGTGACTTCATTGGCGGAGAGGTAACGAATCTTTGAACCGCGCCTCCGCGGATAACCGGCAACCTTAACGGTGAGAAATGCAAAACCTTCGCACTCACGGACTATGAAAACGCACTACTTACAGGTAAATTAAGTGCAGACAATGTCGTTCGATTTCAAAGAAAGTTTATATTCTTTATGAATGTCATTTCTGTCTTCTACTGTCAAAATGACATGACTGAGACTTCAATTTTTATGCATTTTTTTCCATTTTTCTACTGAGCAGAACTTATAATACTTTACTATCTTTATATTTAGTTCCAACTTATTGTACTCAAGAAGTTAAAAACATAAGTATGAAGAGAAGAAACAAACCCAAACCTGCTGAAAATCCAAGATTCCCAACAACCCGGCAGTACGGTGGATTGGAATCTGCAAAAAATAAGAAATAATTACATTGTTGCCGAGTTATAATTTGAGAATTGTTGTTAATGATCTAGTTGGTTACTTTGGAGAATCAAGGTAATTGTTAACATTAATGCGAGTGCGTCTAGTGATACTGAGTGTTTTACAATGTGTGCATTTTAAAGGTAAACATTAGTTACACAATGCAGTAACATGCATATAATTAAACAAATAAACACGTGAGAAATTGAGTAGCTATGCACATATTTATAAACACGGACGCGCACACACACAGACGCACACACGCCACTGGTATTCGCACAAAAACATCGACGTTTCAATATAAATTCATATAAACACATATAAATTAGATTAAAGATTACATAATTATACTCAAATAATGCAATGTCTTATGTAAAAGAAGTGTTTGAGGATGAAAACGTGTAAACATGCCTATGTATTAAGATCTGTCTGAGAGAAATATGTTTTTTATAATGTTGTAAACAGTTAGACGTCAGTTATTTGTACGTTCAATATGTTCAGTAATTTTTTGACTTCCCTCGATAAATCATTTTAAAAACTGTTTCTATTAAGATTTTGTTTCTTTATCATTGGCATTGAATCAAGGAACCATGCTGTTATAAACACTTCACAAACTGTTATTCTTAAATAGTAGTGTTATGACAATATGTTGTCAACTTGCAATGTGCTGTTAACACCAGATCGAACAATGAGAAAATTCTGAATAATGGTAGAGTTATTACAAATATAGAAACTTTAATTACAGTGTACACTATCTACGTTATTAATTATTTAACCCTTTACTTCATATAGACGCAACGAGTAATCTGAACTCTTCCTGCAGTGTTTTCAAAGGCCACCTGTGACTGGTGCGGGAAAACGCGTATCTATGGAGTAAAGGGTTAAATAAAACAATATATGTCTTGGCGAGTGTCTATATTGTATGTGGCAGTCGCCCGCCATCTGTCAATAACACATTAGCGAGTATTATAGTAATTACCCCCTCGTTCTATCAATCTGTCAAATTCCAGATCAAATCGACTGATAATGTCCGTCAAAGTAAAAATACCGCTTGAGTGTGTATATACATAAACGGTAATCCCTAACTATTAAAAACGCACATGAAACAGTTTAAATTGGATTAAATTGTAGATTTTTCCTGTAATACCAATTATTATTTTCGAAACATCCGGCAGACTCATTCGGAAATCATCGGTCACTGCCCTTGCGCACTTGTGGTGTTAGCCCACCATCGATTTACATTCTTTATTCTTTAGTAAATAAAAAAAGCCTGGTTGTCACCCATAGAAAAATTCAAAATAAAAGGAGTCAGTGAAACTTGCATTGTATTGTTTGTTAACGTCTACACTACCAAAACATGATGAGAAAAGTAGGGGTCATGTTTTATTCAAGAGTGTTTTTTATTCTTCCAATGTGAACACCGTTGATAAAACAGAAGCAAACTTCAGAAATATTTTATTCATATCCCAATTTCAAAGCATCACTTTATTTTCTAAACTCACATTTCAAACATGCCAATGGTTCTGAACTATTCCATATAGAGTAACAGTGCCATCCAAACAAAATACAGCATAAAAATGTGAAAATGTATTTTTAGAGAAAAAAGAAACTAGGATTTTATTTAGCAGCCATTATGAGCAATATTTTCCTGTTTCCAGTGGTCGTACTATGCATTGTCAATGCTTGATTCCTAGCATTGAGCGAGGTTTTCCGAATGTCAACATTCCCAGCCTCCAATACTAAAGAGTTAAATAACTGAATATGGAAAAGACGAAAAACGGAATTTCTATTACAACTTCTCAATCTTTCTTTCGGCATTGAAAACTTTTATGAGGTTGTCTTGCAATTTATGTTTGGAGAAATTATTTTCAACCTGCGCTGATTGTATCGCTGGATAATAACCAGAGATCAGCCCTGCGTAAGTAGTAACCTTTGTTAAACACCTTCTTATATCCATATACATTCAGTAAATCATTTTGAAACTTGGTATTTGCCATGGTTTATATTGTTAAGTTTATACTAATTTATTTTAGTTCGATTGTGAGATAAGCTCACGTGATATATGGATAATCGCTCTTTAGTTCGTTTCCTGAGCGGAACCAGTACTGCGTGTTGTTTTTAACACCATTGGATCGAACCGCGCCCTCAAGCGACGAGTTGCCAACATGCTATTCACTGTGCTACCTATACTATGCTGAATGTTTCAAATGGTTTAATAAAAACTAATAGCATTCGCGGTTCATTTCAATAAAAAGCAAATTCGTTTAAACTTATTTATATTTACATCGACAAGTTTTACTACATGAACAGGTCACAGCCGAAGCCGTCCTGGGAAGAACCGGTACAGAAGCAATCAGGACCCACAAGGTCATTTTCATACACAACCCTGCACCTTTAACGAAAGCATAGCGACGGTGAAAATAGTTCTTTCAGGCATTAAATACATTTTGGCCGCTATTTTGGTGAGAGTGTTGGTACAATGCAGTAAAAATTTGAAATCGTGGTCTCAATACGACGATTTCAGATTGACTTTCGATTGGGAATTACTTATAAAAGAAAGACTGGAATACTTTTTTGTTCTCGTGGCTCCTGACTGAAGCGTATGCAGATAAAATGTCTTGCTCGGGGACACAACACTTAGCCGTGGCGGAGGATCGAACCCACACATTCTAACTCAAGTTAATTTGATATACCAACATGTGTGATTCTAAGTAAACATGGGGCCACTGTCGTTCTCCGTAGGATAGGAACCACACACCCAAACGGGCGTCATATCTATTGTATCGTTTTTGTTATATCCATCATTGTGGTTAAATTACAACCCCTGTGTGTTTCCAGGGTGCCAAAAAGTGATGGCAAGAATGAGAACACAGAGCCAAATTGAGTACTGGATAGAGCTTGCTTGTCAGTTATGTTCTATGAACATTATGCATACAAAAAAGTATTTGTTGATGTTGTTTTTAGTTTTTAAACAGTAACAGTTGCTAATCAGTTATATTTTGTACATGTAGAGTGAACCTGGAATTGTTGGCGTCATAAAACATATAATGTGTTGGTAAGTTGAAAAAACTCCTTTAATTAATATGAGTGGTGACATATGAGTCTCAAATTTGAGGTTTCATATGATTGTCATATGAAATGTAACATACAATTATCATATGAGATGATACATATAATTCTCATATAATATGTTACATTTTAGATTCTGATATGAAAAGATTACACATGATTTTTGTATGAGAGATTGTATATGATTAGCATATGTGAGGTTGTGTATGATTAGCATATGAGAGGTTGTATATGATTAGCATATGTGAGGTTGTGTATGATTAGCATATGAGAGGTTGTGTATGATTAGCATATGTGAGGTTGTGTATGATTAGCATATGTGAGGTTGTGTATGATTAACATATGAGAGGTTGTGTATGATTAGCATATGAGAGGTTGTGTATGATTAGCATATGAGAGGTTGTGTATGATTAGCATATGTGAGGTTGTGTATGATTAGCATATGAGAGGTTGTGTATGATTAACATATGAGAGGTTGTGTATGATTAGCATATGAGAGGTTGTGTATGATTAGCATATGAGAGGTTGTGTATGATTAGAATATGAGAGGTTGTGTATGATTAGCATATGAGAGGTTGTGTATGATTAGCGTATGAGAGGTTGTATATGATTAGCGTATGAGAGATTGTGTATGATTAGCATATGAGAGGTTGTGTATGATTAGCATATGAGAGGTTGTGTATGATTAGCATATGAGAGGTTGTGTATGATTAGCGTATGAGAGATTGGGTATGATTAGCATATGAGAGATTGTGTATGATTAGCATATGAGAGATTGTGTATGATTAGCATATGAGAGGTTGTGTATGATTAGCATATGAGAGGTTGTGTATGATTAGCATATGAGAGATTGTGTATGATAAGCATATGAGATGTTACACATGAGAATCATATGGGATGTACTTTGTGATTATAACATGAGATATTTTTATGATTTTCAAATAAGATTTTCATATGAGATGTTTCATATTAAATAAAATGTCTGTACACTATATGATAACAAAACTTGTATAAGTGAATCAAGCGGTGACCTCAGTCTCCGACCCAGTGTATCCAAGACCACTTTCAGAATAAATTGCACAAAACACAAGAACGAAGGAGGTTAGTCTAAATAAAAAATGGACAAACAACTTACCAAAAAATAACAATCCAAAGATATAACACTTTAGTATATGTATGAATGAAACGCCAAATGGTACGAACTTTCGAACTAAGTAAGTTTATTTCTTAGGAATCGCAGACATATGACGTAGTCAGTTTATCTAACATGTATAATAACCAAGTATTTATCACCAGTTCATCTAGAGACTATGTATTCGTCACGATATTCTTTCAAAAGCTCCTTTCTTTCACTAATTGTTATAATAATTCACCCACATGCTCTACGTAATCCCATACCTAATGACGAATGGCGTGAGGCGCTTCCCTCTTGAATAAGCGCCCGTTCTAAAGACTGATTAGAGAGATCAGGTTGAAGTACAGTGCAAATAGGACTGTTTTCAAAAGAGACATGGTAAGTGTTGATCCCGTATGTTTAACAACGACAAAGTATTTTGTAAATATACATAAAACACTCTGTAGTTTTCATAGCCAGTTTTAAGACGAAGGTATCATGAATTAAACAAATTTTAATTTTTATATTTATATAAGATCCATTACAAATGCCCACGTTTCCAAACAAAATAACTTTTAATGGACCCGTATTTCATTAAAAAAGAAACCATCGAAGAAAAATGCAATCTACGTGTTTGTGTTGCAGATTGTCGCTTTTGTATGAGTGTAAACTTTAAACATTAAATTTGTTAACGATAAATGATTTTGAACATGATCGTATTCTTTTATGTAGCATATCGATCATACAACATTGATCAGCACTACCGGAAAACTTTGTGATACGGAAATCAAGTACTTCAACATTTTGGAGGATCTACAACGTGTTTATTTTTAAAAACCTTTGTTTAATATCCATCTGAAATATGCAGATACATTAAAATATCCCCTCAATGTTTTTGTTTAACAGTATTCAACAACCATTTTCCATATTCATGGTTTAAACCAGCCTGTGTTAAACGGTCATCAGTAACAAATTACTTTTACTTTTCCATCAAATCCACACAGCGTGGGTTCGAGGTAGTGGGTTCGAGGTAGTGGGTTCGAGGTAGTGGGTTCGAGGCCATCTTGGTCCAGAAATATTGGGAAAGTTTCCCATCTTCTGAAGAAATACTTCACCCAGATTCATCCTGGGGTCTTCCTCAACCAATAAAACCGAATCCTATTTCAGAACATGTAATGTGTTCAAACTGGCGTTGAATTCCTCGTATCCAGAAGATGTTTCTTATTCTCTAAAATCTTGTTTTGTTTGTTTGTTTGAATCAGAGGCGTAGCTGCCTTTAGGCCGTGTAGGCTCGGGCCTACACCTTTCTACGAAAAATGAAAAAATAAAAATGCAATTAAAAGTGGTTTGGGGTATGCCTAAGGGGTTAAATGTAGTGAGAAGATGTTTTTATTGTGTTTGATAATGTTGTAAGTGTATTTTAGCATGTGTACATACACATTGCTCAGTCATCATATGGAACAAAAGTATTAGCTGTAAATAATAATAATAAAATGTCTCGAAATCACCATTTCAAGTTCATATTTAAAAAATGAATAAGGGAGCATGCCCCAGACCCCATACACTGTCTGTGCATACACAATCAACTTAATCCAACTACGCACCCATGAGAACTAGCATTTAGCGTCAATGTTTTGCCTCTAGGGTTACGAACGATCAGTTAACCTTACCACTCTTTCCTGGGATCCAGGGACATTAATCAGTATTCGAGCAAACCCGTCTCCGCAAGTAACGGATATAATTTCCCTCTTGCAGCCAATGAGATGCAGTTTTGTATATCTGTCATCAAGGAGACCGTGGCCGGTCAGGGATTGAGGACTCACGATTTTCAGACATGCAACAGAATAATTCAATCGGTATGAAAATTGCATGTCAGCAGTGACTACAACGTTTTTTTTCGTCGATGTTCGTACATTGCAAACATGATCACGAATCGTTCGAAGTATTAACACGTCTACGGTTCAAGTAGGTCTAATCTTTCATCGTTATGCTTTCGGTGTACTTCTTTTGAAAATCTTAAAATGTTTATCAATTGGAAGAAATCAAACGGAAAACTCGTTCGTTTTACTATCGACAGTTAAGAGATCGTCGCCAGTGTATGAACGCCAATTATCGTCAAACATACCGATAATCAATGGTCCCATAGAATGGCGGATGTAAACCTTTGATCACTGGTTCAATATTGGAAATTAATTTTAAGGTTATGACGGATTTTTGCTTGTATATACGGTGACTTAAATGTAATCTACATACCGCATTCACTGCCATAGAGTGGATTGTACTGTACGGTGTTTATAGTCGTTTTTGGACAATGTTTCAATCAGCTCACGTCGAATTTTACTAACAATATTGAGATCGACAAGTATAATACTATATGTGCACATTCGATACAACCCCACCCAGTTGCAGAATTATTACACCGAGCTGTTTAATATTTATGCGTAACGCATGAAAATAATGCCTACTAGTATATAGTTAATTTCATTATATTTAGTTAAGTACCACATCCATATTAAGGCTTTAGTTATTACCCAGCGGGGGTCGAACCCTAGAAAATATATTTAAGCACAGTGTTCTTTTCTACAAATCTCCCGTTTTCAGTTTTACATGTGCCGAATATCTATATTTTTTACCGAATATCTTTAAATATTTTTGCTGTATATTTATTTTTTTTGCCGAATGTTTTTTTTGTATATTTTGCTGAATATTTATGTTTTTGCAGAATATTTTTATATATTTTTGCGGAATGTATATTGCAAAATATTTTGTATATATTTTTACCAAATTTTTTTAAATTTATGCCGAATATTTCTATATATTTTTGCCGAATATTTATATTTTCGCCGAATAATTATATTGTCGCCGAATATTTACATTTGCCGAATATTTGTATTCATTTGCTCAAGTGAAAAACACCTATATAAGATTAATGTTGTTTAAATTAGGAGTAAGTAATAGGAATTGGCGAGTGAGGTCTAGCTCAAGTCTTACCGTGCGTCTACTCAGACATGCTCGCAGTGATTAACTTTCGTTTAAAATTCTAAGAGTATTCGCTTAAAGGCCCAAAATGAATGACACTTGGTATTTTCACTTTACACTGCATATTGCATCTCATCATACTACACACGTGAAATTGAAATATCCCACTACGTATGCAGACGACCACAGCCGTGGTCTAGCGATAGAGCGTCCATCTCGCACGCGGAAGGTCGTGTGTACGATCTCCGTCAGGGGCATACCAAATACTTGAAAAAATGGTACTTAACCATCTCGCACACGGAAGGTACGATCCTAATTGTTGCAAAATAATTAAGTTTAATCGATATAAGAAAAGTGTAGTCTAATATATCGTGAACTTTTATTGATATATTTGTAAACAACCAAGGAAATATCCATTTGTATTTTTTTTAAATTGTATTTTTAAAAAAAAATGACAAGTGCTCCTTTAAGCATTATAACACGTTGTTTAAATAATAACAGCAAAAAATATTGCACCTGGCTTCTCAAGGCTTGAAATAATCGCGTGAAGTAAGGGGATATATTACTTCTGACAAGACCGGCTTATCTCGTTATTCGAAAGTAATGCATATTGCTGTCTTGCACAATCTTTATCTTTCCTTGTTTGCCCACAAATGTATAAGTATATATTGAAATAATTTTGGAAGCCCATGGATTAAAATGAACAGTAGCCGTATTATTGAGATTCCTAAAATGTCGGCTGATATATGCGAAGTGTCAACGCTCTTAACATATTACGACAATGCCATAATACTTACGACATCTCAGATTGATTTCCGTCCTCAGGTGCATTCACACTGAGTGTTTGCGGTATGCGACACCATACATTGCCTTCCCAAAGATTAATATGAGATTTCGAATTTCAAAATTCTGATAATAATTTTAGTCAGCTTGTTCATGTTTTCATTTGAACATTGTTTTCAGGAACAGAAGAACACAGCAAAAATATCTAAGAAAATATCTCATATACACACATGTACTAAACAAACCAACTAGGACTTTTGTCGATATCTCAACTAATTGAATCTGAATTTTAACTAAATTTGGAGAAAAAAAAGAACAATATGTTATAAAAATTGTCTAATAATTTGAATTGTTAAACTTAATAAAATCATCGTGAAATTGTAATTTTAATGACAGCGGTACTCAAATTCATTTTCGCAAACTAAACGCTGATTATAAAACTTTGAATGAAACTAAACTTCCATATTTTCGTATTATATATGGCTATCTCCAGATACATTTGTCAGTTTATGATAAAAAAGGTATGTTTTGGTTGCCTCATTTTGTTGGCAATATAACGCAGTCATGAACATGATGGCCAAATTAAAAACTTTCATAAAAAAAGAAACAACATGCTAAAAAAAACGGACCCCATCTCTGGCAGTAACTGAATTAATGGTTGCCGCTATATAATTCAGTATTATCTATTCATGTTATTGATCCTAACTGCAAATGTATAATAAGAGGGCTAACTGACTGTCAATATTAGCACTGGTCATAAAATTGATCGTGCAGAAGGAATTGTAAACAACATTCCGTAACAGGCAATTGTACGAGCATTGAGCTTTTAAGTTTTACACCTGCTCAAAAGCAACTCTGTGGAAACTTTCAACAATTCCAAATAAACCCTTAAAGCTATGACTATAATTGACTTGTCGGTAAAGGAGAAAGGTTATTGTAATTTGAATTTGAATAATGTTATTGAAATTTGACTGGTATTTGTATGTCAGGTAAATACGTGTGCGGTTTGGTAAAAGTGGTACGGTTTGGAACCATCTTTTAACGTTTTTTATTTTTTATTTTCATTCCCCTATACATTAAATATTACAATATTTTTTTATACAATTTCAACATAAAAGGTTATGGCGGCAACCCGTTTCAATGGTGGAGGGAGGTACTATTTTGATTATAACTAGTGTCGTTCCGTATATAACTGGCACCTTTTCTCACATAAAGTATTTGGGACGTAATGAGACTGACCACACGACACAACGGTTAGAGATAGACCGTACGGAGACAATGTCCAAAACCATTCGGATACGGGCTGACAAGACCCCACGATTTGTGAAAATGAAATCCCATTAATACATTGTGGATTCTTCCGGTCTAAAGATTTTCTTTCTCACCGCACCGCCATAACACCAGCACATTTTCATCCATTCCATTGAGAATGCATTCAGATTCGAGTCGTTCTGTCTCTAAGACAGCTTGTTATTGCAATATTGATTGACAAAGATTTTTTTAAAATTTGAAACAATGTTCTTTAAATAATAACAGCATTTGTATTTTACGATAGACACGCCATCTTAATTTACAAGTTACAACCGTCCTCATGCATGTTTACTGTATACGCTAATGCCATAAATCTAGTTTTCAATACACAATTTAAAACTTGATTCGTTACATGTCCTGTTTAATTTGATATATCCCAGTAATTGAAACATGAATAAAACATACGGCTTATTGGAATTGCACAGGATCGTGTCACAGTACGACTGATGTAATTATGTGAATGTATTAAATATACATGACTGGTTCACACTGAATAGATCAAACTTATGTATATACCGGGTAGTACGTATGTAGTAAGTATGTTATTTGTTTTCGGCCATTTTATGTGTGAATGGTATTTATCAACATTTTCAACACATTTAAGGTTTATACAAAGTTATTTTAGGTCGATGGAGAAGAAAGTTCAAAGCTTATATGAGTCACCTCAGAGTCATTGTCCTGAGTAGAACCATTAATGACCTTTTTTTCGGGTTGAGTCTGGGATCACACCCTTGATCTCTAAAATGAGCTGTCAACACGCTGCCAACACGGCTGTCAACACGCTGTCAACACGCTGTCAACACGCTATCCACTGCTCTTTCATTACGTTTTTCATCGGACAAACCCACGTATTCGGTTATTACGACCTGTACGCCAGAGGTTCAGTCGGATAACTCTCTCCGAATCCCCACCCGACAACAGTCCCCGTGATGATTGATATACGATATTGTGTCTTGTTGTTATTCGTCTCTCACTGTTGATTTAAGTGGGAAAGTTATCAGTTAATTGCGGAGATGGGATGTGCTCAAGTACTGGTTAACCGTTCAGGATCACTGGAAACAGTGGTTAGGTTAACTGATCGTATGTTAGCCCTCGATGGCAGAACATTTACGCTAAATATTCAATCAATCAATCATATACATGTATACGTATTGACTGACGTCAAGTGTGCTTTTGTCAACGTATGGCTTTGCTGTTGGTATTACATGTATATAAAACTAACAAATAGAACCCGGTTACCCATCGCGTACAAATGTCACGTTATGAGAATACGTATTTTTAAGACAGCCGTGAAGGTAAAGTTTTAAAATTCTGAATTGAACGCTGGTATTTTTCTGTTTCTGGTCATAGATTATTTGAAATACTTATATTTTTGCCATTTTTTTTAAGATATTGAATTGGTGCCCGGTAACCCATCGCATACACATACTTATGCCCTGAATGCCACATTAAGAAAAATCAAGTGAGTATTTTAAGACAGTCGTGAAGGTCGAGCTTTTAAAATTCTGGATTGTACTCTGGTAGTTTCTTATTCTGACCATAGATTATTAAAAAAACATTCAATTCCAAACAGCTAAATTGATTAATAAGAAAATGAATTGGTGCCCAGTTATCCATCTCATATACATATTTAGCACTGAATGCCACGTTGTGAAAATTAGTATTAAGACATCCGTATAGTTAAAGTAAAGTGGAAATCATTTGTTTACATGTTTTGTAAAACGAAGACTTGTTTTCATGTGTGTATGTTATTAACCGCTCAAACAAGTGTAATGGCGATAAACAGTGTGTATGTTTGTGCTGAATAAAAATATTGAATTGAATTCAATTGGTCAAACACAGCACTTACGAGCATGACACACACTGACTAAAACCGAAAAAAATGAATAATTGTTGTAAATATAACCAATGGGACGATTTATTTGAATGTTTTGAACCGAAAGTTCGTGTTCTTAAGATAAACAATAGAATTTAAATATATTTAAAGCATGTCTAATTTTTCTTTTTTTTTTTGCACTCGAGTTCTTGATGCTAAGTGGATGCGATTTTTAGCAATCCGCTGCCACACGTGTCACTCCGTGTTGTTCAGAATGGTCCTGAATTAGATATTCTATTCTATATCCATGGACCATTTCTCCAAGAAAGTAAAAAAAAAAAGACATTAATAGGACACTACGACAGACATTCGCTTAATTTTCCGATGTTGCATTTGTGTAAATTCACTAATAAGATTATTATATGAGATGTACAAATGGACAGTGGCTAGGCACTGTTATGTATTTTTTTGCTCAGTCAAACAAGTATTGGGACTGGAAATACCAGGACTGTATCATTATAAGCGTTCAAAAAATGCATCCGGGAATTTCTTTAGTTTAAATAATGAATCTCTTGAATCGTAAACAATATATTGTAGGTGTTTCTGCGCGGAGCGGTAGTGCAATGGATAGAGTGTTGGTCGCCCATGCTACAGGTTGTAGATTCGATCCCCAGCTGGTCTCGATACCTAATCGATTACAACACTCAGTGCTGGTTTAACCAAGGAAGAGGATTCGAGATCGGCTAATATATAAGCCCTGAGTCTACTTCGCCATCCAGCCTAAATACATTAATATAAACGTTTAATTATCTAATGTCGTTTCGGCGAGAAACTCGAAATGACACAAAATCAATGCAAGTTAATTGTACTTCTCAGAACTCAACATATTGTTAAATATACATCAGCTATTAGCCTATGAATAGATACGCTTACTCATAAATACACACATTATTTCATTCACCGAACTTACGAAGTTACAAATAAATAGTCTAAACGTTCATATGCGCCAGTAACTATTAACTATTATTAGTAAATGTGACAAAAGGTATAGATCGCAACTTGTCATCCGATACTTCGAGTCATTAGATATTCAAAGATAAAGACTTAGTATCAAGTTTTCAATTGCATTACACACCGTAAATGTTTGAACAGTTCAAAACCTTAACACGCCAGCGAGATATATGTAAACAGATTATAAATCATTTAAACAAATGTTTAAAAAAGTGGTGACAATAAACAGAGAAAAGCACTGACCTGGAGCAGACATTTTATCCTTTTGTATTCATATTTCACTATGTACAGAAAGTTGTAAAACAACTGTTGACTGAGATATATAACTGTATGTTAACGTACACCGCTTATAATCTCGTCGTTAAGGTCAGCTATCCGTCTATTTATGTATAGTCAATAGGACTAATCATGCTAGGAGATAGGAATCTTATCACCGTTGTTATCGACGCTACAACAATTAGGAATGAACGAGTTATGTCCCTTACGTACTTTTTTTCAAGGATTAAACTTATTGATTTTACATCGATTGTGAAACAATTTACTACAACTTAGACAAAATAACGCTCGAAATCTTCCTGGGAGAAACCAGTGCTACTAAGTATATGTGGACAAAGTGTATTGATCAAGGGCACCACACATAGCCGTAATGGAGGATCAAACCTACGACCCTCCGATCCTGGGTCCGATGCTTTATCACTGGACCACGCACTTCACACACCTTTTTGACAGTTATGAAACAAACACCTTTTATTATGTTTATTTGTTATTATATCATTTCCAACAGTTGTGAAATCTTTGAAGCGTAATACGGCATCTTGGTGTATTTTTATTAAACATCTCTGTTAATATATATGTATGGAGATAATTATTTGTGAATAACTAAGACATAAATGTACAGACCAGACTATGGCGAGTGCGCCGAGCTACAATGCAAACCATAGATACAGTAACTAACAAGACCTCTGCCAAACCAATGGTGTCGACCATGACTTATATACTATGAAATTTCATGCAACACATCTGGACAGGGTGGACAAATTTACATACATGAACTGATAGCTTCATATGAGTAAGATCCAGTTTAGGATTAATGACTACTCACATGCTATATAAAGGACATACTTATAAACACGTTGGATCATATATATCTGTTGTTGTGAATTTAATAATCCCCCTTTATGACCAAAAAATCGTAAATTCCGTTGTTGTATATTTAATTATCTCCCTTTATTTATATGTATATAAGACGGAACAGCTTATCCGCCTATGTACCTGACATTTTAAGTATTTTCTCAAAAAGTAATTTCCTTGAAATTTGGACTTGAATAAGAAATAACATTACTATGTACACTCAATACATAACTGTCTGTTTATGCCGTATATAAAATTTGACAACGCTACTCAATAGTTTGACGAAACTCTTAAAAATGCAAACGTAGCGGGTTAGCTGTCCATTCAGTTTATATTCTTAAAAAAAATGAAGCGAATTGAGAGTTGTCCACTCCCGCTAAATGTTGTGGGTTCGATCACCAGCTAGACCTGATTGTCTCTCAAAAAACAACACTCAGTACTGGTTTTACCCAGGAACTCGAAAGTAATTCATATAACCTCTGAGCGGATTTTTCTATCGAGCTGAAATAAATGAGTTAAACTAAGATTCATGATTGGAAAAAGGACATAGTCGGAAAGTAAATGTGGTCATATGTTGCAAACGTGCAAAATGGGTGTACAGTTCTCCGATTTTTTTCACACATTCTGACTCCATTTTATATCAAGATGAGGCAAATATGCACTACATATGTATTGAAACGCATACAAGTATGTATACAGACTTTAAACTTCGTGTTGAGGTTGTGGGTTCGAGCCCAGATTGGACAAACAACTTAATGTGAGAAACTTTGCGAATTATTTGCTGAAAGATGTGAGTCTCTCTTCAATGTATAACCTGTCACGTGTTGAAAATGCACCCCCTCTCCCCTATTTTAGTTGGAAGGGCGAGGGGTCGAAGCTGTGACCCCTGGGTCCGCAGCCCAATGGTCTCGCATCGAATCAATTTTTACACATATGAACACAATGTCATAATCATATGCAAAATATTCTTCAAATAGTGCCGCTACCTGAAACTCAGTATTTAAGAAATATTAACGTTTTTATTAAGGAAGCGAAGCCACGCTTAAATATTTGTTGTACATTTTTTGTCATGCATGACCACGAATATACGATACATGTTGTATTTTACCATATAAGAAGAGTGATATTGAAACTAGGAGGTTAATTTTAAACTTTGTTTAAGCTCTATTGCGGTGAATGCTCAGACCATGTATGAACCGCTCTCGAGTCCGCTTCCTGGGTAGAAATAGCCTGACTGTTGTTTTATGCGAAGCATCGGGCCAAGCAGGGTATCGAACCCGCAACTTCTTGTGTGAGCGACCAATATTCTATCCGCGTTTCACTACAACCATCGCTTTATAGGGGTGTACACACTCTGAGGCATTTCAATTCCATATGTGCAATTATGTACAGAAAAATAATTAAATGAAAATTTATCAAAATTTACAAATGTCTCTTTAAATGAAATTGTCAAGTGTCTCTTCAAATGTAGCTGTTCACATAAGAAGTTTATTCGTATTAAATCTGAAAATCAATCCGGTAAAACGAGACGAAATCTATACATAATTATTTCACGTGTTTTACTGTGATATTGATCTTGCTCATAAAATCATGTCAAACTTTAGAGTCAAACCAGGACAAAATGTCCAATGATGTTTTTCTATGGAAATCTAAAGTCCGTTTGCCGACGAATAATTGCCGGTCTAAGCTTGACATTTTACAAAGTTCATTTAACAGCCTCTACTACATATTCTAAATGTTTGACTTAAGGTTTGTTTTCCCCCACGATTTAATACAAATCGGTTCAGTTGAAAGTAGAAAAAACATGAATTTTTTTCCTCTATTGTACGGTCTTTTCACACAGTTTATTTTAACTTATTTATTTTGCAACAATTAGGTGCGTACGAGTTACGTCCCTTATATACTTTTTTCAGGGATTCAGGCTGCCTTTTCGAGCAGTTGGCTAAAACTTATTTATTTCACAACGATAGTGAAACAAGTAATAACAACTTGTTAAAAGTCTTCCTGGGTGGAATCAGTACTAAACACACGTGGAATAAGTATCTTGCTCAAGGACACCACACATTGCCATGGCGGAGGATCGAACCCACGACCCTCCGGTCTCTATCATTGGACCACGCACCCACTTGAACTCAGTATATATTTAATGACCACACAGAAATAGTCAAACCATATATTTACTCATTGGTAAAGGATAACATGAAAATGACCAATGTAAATAAAGATATAGCATTTCAAAAAATTGAGTTGAGGACAACAACCGGTAGAGGCGTTTATTGAAACAGCGGCCCGGACATCACAGTCTAACCAAAGAGTGACTGCTTTCGCTTTGGATCCTAAGACTACAAAACTGTTGAAGCTAGTTGAGTGTTAAATTGAGTTCAGATTTTTGAGCCTTGTTTTTTGCTCACTTGTTTAAATGATTAGTGTATTGAAATCTACGTATCCAACACAGTCGTGTTTTATTCTGTTCAATTGTGCAAGGGAGATGTAATTATACTACTTGTAAATTATTGGACAAATGAGGAAGGACGTTTAATATGATTGGTTAAAATATTTAGTTTCCTTTTAAATGAAGGTTTAGGTGGTGTCCTGCATAATTAAGACAGACAGACAGACAGACAGACAGACAGACAGACAGACAGACAGACAGACAGACAGACAGACAGACAGACAGACAGACAGACAGACAGACAGACAGACAGACAGACAGACAGACAGACAGACAGACAGACAGACAGACAGACAGACAGACAGACAGACAGACAGACAGACAGACAGACAGACAGACAGACAGACAGACAGACAGACAGACAGACAGACAGACAGACAGACAGACAGACAGACAGAAAGAGAGAGAGAGAGAAATAAAGAGAGAGAGAGAGACAGAGAGAGAGAGAGAGAGAGAGAGAGAGAGAGAGAGAGAGAGAGAGAGAGAGAGACACACACAGACAGACAGACAGACAGACAGACAGAGAAAGAGAGGGACAGAGATAGACAGAGAGACAGACAGAGAGACAGACAGACAATTATAAACGAAGGGATTCCAATGAGTAAACGATCACTATAGAAGATAAGGTTTCAATGCTTTATGAATGTACATAGTTCTTTAAACATCGTTTGAAAGTGACGTGCAGCAATATCAATATCAAATAACATTTGCCAAAAATGAAGAAATACGATACGCATAACAAATGCATTAAATACATAGACTATACGTATTGGTGATTACAATTAATTTAACGTATTATTCCATCATTTATATACGAAAACGCTGAAGGCATGCCTTGTGCGGGAAAGCGCCTGATATACGGAAACAAACGTTAACGTATGTTAAAAACTATGGAATGTTCTATGTGCCAACAGCACGAGTAAAACTATATTAATTATCAAATAAGAAAACTGTATTTATGTTATTAATGTCAAATAATAAAAAAGAATCGTTTGCTAGAACATTGTTTGACAAAATCAAAACAATTAGAAAAAAAGATGCAACTAATCGTACATGGTATGTTGTCAATCACGTGACTCAAGCCTTCCCTAGTTAATTGGCAAATGAAGGGAACATTGCGGTGTTTTAAGTACCCAATCGTCCGTCTCCAAAAACGTGAACTTTGGAAGCCAGCTGATAAAACTAGTTATTACGTTAGATCGCCTAAAGTAGCCAGTGGTCTAATTAGAAGGAAGTGCATGTATGGGAAAATGATCATTCTCTTGTCTTTTCATTTTAGTATATTGTTCAGAGACAATTTGAAATGCACACATGTGTTATTGGTTCAACGAACATAATACTTTCTTAATTTGGACCCGTGTTTAGGTCAAAGTTTGGCCCTCTTGTAAATATGAAACACTGTTCACATTGTATACTTCGCTGTGTGCAATGCTAGTTGTCGATCAAATCATTGGTCAGTTTAGGAGATGTTTTTGTATACATAGTACACATAGAAATTGGTCCTTACTACAGTTGTTTTAAAGATAACTAAACTTAATAGGCATGATTGTGTCAGGTACGCCTTTCCAAAAAAATCGGCTGTGTTGCTAAGTAACAATGGACGACAGCCACTTGGTGATCTTACATGTCGGCCTCTTCTTCTTCTTCTTCTTCCTCTTCAAATTCACCTTCATCCTCGGCGCTGGCGTCCTGGTACTGCTGGTATTCAGACACCAAGTCGTTCATGTTGGACTCGGCCTCGGTGAACTCCATCTCGTCCATACCCTCGCCAGTGTACCAATGCAAGAAAGCCTTACGACGGAACATAGCGGTGAACTGCTCAGAGATACGCTTGAACAATTCTTGAATCGCAGTACTATTACCTATGAAAGTCGCGGACATTTTAAGACCACGTGGTGGGATGTCGCACACAGCAGTCTTCACATTATTCGGAATCCATTCAACAAAGTAACTGCTGTTCTTATTCTGTACGTTCAACATTTGCTCGTCGACCTCTTTCATGGACATACGTCCACGGAACATGGCGGCGACGGTGAGATATCTACCGTGGCGAGGATCACAGGCGGCCATCATGTTCTTGGCGTCGAACATCTGTTGTGTGAGCTCTGGGACGGTGAGCGATCTATATTGCTGGCTACCGCGCGATGTTAAAGGTGCAAAACCAGGCATGAAGAAATGAAGACGTGGGAAGGGAACCATGTTGACGGCCAATTTACGGAGATCGGCGTTTAGTTGACCCGGGAATCTCAGGGAGGTGGTGATTCCGGACATTGTGGCGGAGACAAGGTGGTTAAGGTCGCCGTATGTGGGCGTGGTCAGTTTGAGTGTTCTGAAGCAGATGTCATACAGAGCTTCATTGTCAATGCAGTAAGTCTCATCGGTGTTTTCGACAAGCTGGTGAACGGAGAGGGTGGCATTGTAGGGCTCAACAACCGTGTCGGAAACCTGAAATGACATACAAGTGTAAACATTTAAATATGATAACACGCAATGCGAAATAACTCTTATGGTATTTTCACAAACACGCCACGACGTAATTGTAAAATACGATGACCAATGCACATGTGTACGATTACGTCTTATGGCTTCGGTTATCAATATAAACGGCTATGGTGCAGTTACGTTGCGGTGTATTAAGTGTGATAAGAAGTACTACTTCTACTAAATTTCTTGAACAGTTACAGGAAATGCAAATAAAAACATGTCCAATACGAGCATATACACACTCCAAGGGTATTCAATAATTTTAAATGCATGGATTAAACGCTACGCAGACAATCAAGCGAACTTTTCGGCGTTGAACCACCGATATCGACGTTATCCGACAGGACGCCAGACTCTGACGCAAACCAAGGAGTCTCGGACGTAAATTGGACAGACCGATAATTTCGGCCAACTCTGTACTAAAATATAAGTAGAGCAATCGTGAAGTCCAGTACTTTAGGCTTTTTCTGGCAAAAAAAGAAGTAAGACCACCGGACAGTCCGGTAATTTTAGGTTAACTCTGGACATTCGGGCAGTCCGGACAAAAGAGAAATACACTTCCATCATACTGTTATGTGCTCCCCATATCTGCGAAGCTTGTACACATTGATATACAATTATAAATACTATAGTTGGATTCAATAATTACTTTTGGTGATGGCACTACGGAGAATGTGTTCATGATTCTGTCTGGATATTCTTCGCGGATCTTGCTGATGAGGAGTGTTCCCATACCAGAGCCGGTACCGCCGCCCAATGAATGTGTAAGTTGGAATCCCTGAAGACAATCGCAACTCTCGCACTCCTTCCTGACTACGTCAAGAACCGTGTCGACGAGTTCAGCGCCCTCTGTGTAGTGACCTTTAGCCCAGTTGTTTCCGGCACCACTCTGTCCAAACACAAAGTTGTCTGGGCGAAAGATTTGTCCAAATGGTCCCGAGCGGACAGAATCCATGGTCCCAGGTTCGAGATCCAGCAATATTGCCCGTGGTACATATTTGCCACCTGTGGAGACAAACAGCATTTATAAAGCAAGTAAAAATCGAGAATAACTCACTCACAACAATAACTAACATTTGTAGAAATAAATATTTTGATGCGATTTTTCCTACAAATGGATGTGTCGACCTGATATGTGTTGACTATAAATTTAAAAGTGTTTAGAATAAGCTGGACCCGGTTAGCTCAGTCGGTAGTGCGTTTGACTATTAATCCAGGAGTCGCGAGTTGGAATTCCAGCCCGGCCTAAGTCTCTGTGATGATTGATATACGACATTGTCATTCGACATTGTCATTCGTCCCTCAGTGTTGGCTTAAGTGAGAGATGGGTGTAGTCGAGTATTGGTTAACTTGCCAAGTTGTGTGCACGTATACACGTTTACCTGCCAGGACTCCAGGAAGCGGTGTGTTAACATTCGATGACATTTTTTTTCAAACATTTGCAATTTTGACCTAAAGTTTGATTTTTGACTAGATACTATGAAGCCATACTTCTCAAATTTTCTGCACGTAAATGTATTTTTTGTCTAAATCGATGTTACAAAAATTGATATTTGAGAAGATTTGCTGTTAATTCTTATTTTTTTTCACGAATAATAAGGCAATCTTTACCCCCTCCGAAACCTCATACCGAAACCCACACTATGTGCATAATGTAATAATGTACGCTTTTATGTGTCAGAGATTTCATGCTATGTTGCTAGGAGCAAATGCTTCAAATATTTTCTACTTATCATATATACGCCAGTAAATACATTACGAAAGTACCACAGCGTGACGATCTGACCTTTCAACATAAACGGTGTGTAATATAAGAACATGTAATTGCATATTAATATACCAGTCATCATTTATATTGACCTTCTAGTTATTATAAATATATTAAAACAAAAATAATATACTGAATTATGTCACTTATTTTACCGTATCCACTTAATACAAATACCTCGTGATTTTTAGGCCATCCATATTTTTGGGTGCTAGTTTCTAACCTAACATATAAGTTTTTGTTGCTGTTCATCGCACCCATCCAGCTTTCAATCTGTCCGTCCAAATCCATCCATCCACCCACCGATCCAAAAACCATCCACCCACCTACCCACCCATCCATCCATACACTCACCCACCTACCCATCCATCCATCCATACACCCATCCATCCATCCATCCATCCATCCACCCATCCGTCCGTCCGTCCGTCCGTCCGTCCGTCCGTCCGTCCATCCATCCATCCATCCACCTACATAGGAGTTGTTAACCAATTTGACAAATAATAAAAGAAATATCCGAGCTCTTAATGTTACAGGTGACTTAAATAGATGTTTTCAAAAGTATCTCTACTAAATGACCGTGTAGGACATAATCATACCTGTTGCCTCATTAAAATATACATTGATTCTTTCTAGTTGTACGTCGGAGTCTCCATGATATGTACCGGTCGGATCTACACCATGTTCGTCGGCGGTCACTTCCCAGAACTGCAAATAGAAATAACAGTATACAGTTTGAAGGTAAGCACGTTTTCCAGGCCCCCGTCTCCGTTGTTAACCGTCTGTTTCATCAGCTACACTGGATTGCTATCAAACATTTACCCTGCGGTATTAAATCCAAGGGGACGTAACACTGCAAAATTTCAAATAAAATGTTTAAAATAATTCCCAGGGGTGTGCATTGAGCGGGAAAGTGGGGGGAGAGGAGGCATTCCACTGTTATCTGATTTTGACATTCCGTGTGTCCCATTGTCGAGTACACTTATTAAAAGGAAATGGTGATCGTAAGATCAAACAGAACAAGTCAAATGTACATGCTTTAAAATTGAATTTCTGCAAATTAATATTATTAAAAAATTGACTCAATTGTCAAACTTTGAAATAACTCAATTGCTAAATTAGCACCGAGAATTGCTACCTGTTATAACAATCATCCAGGATTGTAATACGCATTATTTAGTTCACACGAGTAAGTGTTAAAGTCTAAAATACCAGCATGCTGCATCATGAATCCCCTCTCCACCCACCCCTTGTTGAATCTAGAGTTGCAATAATTCAAACCCATTTACTCGCCTTTACGCAGGGTTACTCGGCGCTTACTTGTCGTGATTTCGTGTCGGCAGGACGAAAACACGACAACACGATAAATAACAACACGACAGCACGATAAATAAAGGGCGCCAACACGTATTCACGACCGCAAACACGAACGCTTGACAATTATATGTATTAGTATTAATACCGTATTAGTATCGTGTATATATAAAAATAGTCTTATTGTCTTGTCTTCTCGTTAGCGCCTCACTTACATGTATAAACGACATGGCAGAAACTAGCCACCATAGAAAACAGAGTTTAATAAGTGTTACTGGAGTACGATTAAAGGCATAGTACCGCCATTGGAAACAGGAAATGCTTCCGTGGCTGTCATAAATAATCCTTGTTTCTTTTTCTTTAAAAATGCATTTTTCTTGTTTTAATGCTCATATTACTACTTGAATAGAATTATTGATGTACATTGTATCTTTAAGATTTTGGAAGCATTGCCATGGTTGAATTGTGAATTTGGAAAAAAAACTTAAAGTAGGAAATTGGTGTATGAATACATGTCTTCGGAAGTCTACTTTCAATTTGCCAACTGTGTAAACAATGGACAGAAGAATCTCTTTGATGACACATGACCGCTTCTTTTCTTATCATATTTTTGTAGCGCAGAGGTTCACAAACAATAAAATGTAAGTTTTGGGTCTCTCTATGAATGAAAAGCTTGCATTTTTTTTTATTCACCATATACAGTCAAACATGTGTAAGCGGCCACCTCTATTAATTAGCCACCTGTCTTAAGCAGCCACAATTGCTATTTCCCGTGTATAGGCTTTAAGAGCCAATTAACCTCCATTAAGCAACAACCTGTCTGAAAAGGCCATTTTTGCTCCGTCCCTTGACTTGCTGCTTAAGACAATGTTGACAGTATAGAGAACAAAAATCAATGGTGGACTAACACCTCAATGCCGCGTCTGGCAATGTTGATGGATCAATACATACCAGACAGATGAATCGCGTGTAATTATACACTGTTTTAGAGAATTGTTTTAGCACGTGCCAACTTTCCCCATGAATAATGGTCACATTAGTTTTAAAATCAATAATTTGTATAATACCTTACAGACCCCAAGGTGAATAAAATATTTTCTTTCTGGAAGGTATTCCAGATTGTTGTTGTTGTTGTTGTTGTTTAGCGTCGGCAGTCATAATGTGACGGTGTCTACATGTGACAGTATTCTTAGCGCTGTCACACTGGAGTATCGAGTCGCAAACACATGATATTATACACCACCAGTCACATTATACTGACACCGGACCGACCTGACCTAGATCTATCCTCTATATGCTGAGCGCCAAGCGATGAAGTATTTGGTATCAACTTTCTAGTCTTTGGTACGACACGTCCGAAAAACGAACCCACGGCCTTCCACATGCGTGGCGAACGCTCTGCCACTATGATTCTTACCTCGCCGAGACCAATGAATAAAGTAATGTGTGTTTGTTCCCTCTCCGATCTTAGTTTTCAAAAATGGGCAGGTAGGTAATGACAGATAGATGGTATGTGTCAACACATAACATAAATCGCATATCCAGTTTTATTTGCAGAAGAAAATCTTAGAATGAACCTGAGTAGAACCACCGTCGTTCTGCAAGTAACTGGCAAACGTTCTCACATAACGGTTTTTGACCGAGCGGGGCTCGAACCAACTACTACCTCAGCGAATTAGGTGGTCATTAAGCGACAGCACCTTGGAACACTCGGCTTAAGGGGACCCAGCTTACTATTTGAATAAATGAAAGATATTTTTTTGCCTAATAGCATCTTTTTCTTTTGAAATGAAACTTTTGAAATGAAACACAATTACCACATTTCAAGTATTTTCGTCATGGATATTAAATCAAACAAACGTATTGCATGTAACACAGTTTACACTAGACTAGATATTACCAAACAACCATGTCAATACCGCGTGCAAAGGCAGGTACAGGAGTGCCAATCTGGGACATGAAAAATACACAATAAACAAAAAGTGTGTCTAAAGTAGCTGCGTTATTTATTGGCTAAAATAGTCCCGTGTTAAATTTATATGTCATCTCAGCTGCAGGGATCTGAGCCCTTGTACTATCCATCCCGATCCGAACTAGTTTATCCCAGAACCTCATATTGCCAGAACCGGGTCTGTTACCCCCAATTACAATACAGGGAATTCTATGCCTGTCCCACAGTTCATAGCAATTGAACGATTACTAAACTGTGACGTCATTCAATTTTTCTCTGAAGCAACTGACCAATCAACGTGTTCAAATATGGCTTTCCCAACACTGCTATTCAACGGACCCATTGGAAGAGCTCACTGGAACAGGTGGATTAAAACACTGTTTAACACATTGAAACATTTGAACAGGTCTCAATCTTTAGTCATTGAAATAAAATTAAACACGACCCTTAAGATATATACTCATGTTATCATTTCCGGTGTCTTAGTGTCCGGTATACTAGTAACAAATGACCCCGGGCAGTATCAAATCGTGCACATGAGAAGGGGTGAATTTCACAATTTAAACAAACTGAAGAGTGTATACATGGTAGGGATGAAGTTCACAAAATAATACAGAATGAAAAAAACTATACTATTGGTTTGAGTAAGTGTTTTACACAAAGCTGTACGGCCATTATTGCTATTATCATGTAAGGTCATAACCTATGATAGAAGGAACGTACCAAACTCCAGTCCATCCATCAATTTATATAACAGGGTATCCCGCACGTATCTATCTGTGTGTGTGTGTGCGTGCGTGCGTGCGTGAGGAGGGGGGGCGTTTTTAATCAGGCTGTCAGTGTTTGTGGTGCGTTTTTTATCCAGACCTCACTGAGCATGACTACGCTCAGTTCGTTTAAACAGTTGCTTCAACAGAAGCATATGTTCGTGTGTGTGTGTGTGTGTGTGTGTGTGTGTGTGTGTGTGTGTGTGTGTGTGGTGGTGGTGGTGGTGTGTGTGTGTGGGGGGGGGGGGGGGGGGAGGGGGGAGGGTGCGTGTCGGGTTTATGAGCGATAATGAAACAAGCAACACGCATCATGCTCCGACCCTTAAATCAGAATAATAAAACATTAATATATCATCAAAACAGCCCGTCTAGCCAATGGTGATGAATCTTCCTAATGTGTCCCCAGTTAACATTAATTTTGTCTTATCGGATTGCAACTGACTATTTCAACGACTATAATAGTATATAACATGACTTACGAGTGCGATAAAAATCAATTAAAAAAGTTGCACTGGGTGTATCAACACAACCAGAAACGTTAAATGTACAGATCCAGGATTTTTTAGTGGAGGGATGGACTTGGTGGGTACATCACAACATCTGAACGGACACACACGTTTTTCAGTACAAATATAGTGGGTTATGATAAAACATGAGAGTTGATGGGTGTGTGGGTTGAGGGTGTGGAGTGGGTAGCGTACGTCAAGTTTGTTAAAGAGTAGATCCGTCATTGAAATGTACATATATGTGTCTGGCAATAGCAACACTAATGATAATAATCAATTGTTATATTATACCGTAATGCATCATGTACATGATGCACATATACGTTTAGTTTCCCCAGCTATACCCATCGTGTCTTTTTTCTCTTTTTCTTTTTGTTCTTTTCTTTTTTTATGAAATATAAAAAATTACTGCACATGATATCGTCTGGCTCTATCGATTTTCTGAAACATGAAATTGCTGCTATTTAACATCATGCTCTTCTCTCTCGCATGACTCAATATTTATCGAGTACGGCTGTCCTGAACTTATTTACAGTTTGTACCAAGCATGAGTCATGCAGCAGGTTATTTCGGTATACTCTCTGCTTTTTACACATATGCTGGTAGCAAAGTTAGCTTACCGTGAAATTATATTGTCTCTGAATAAGAAAGCCTGTGAACATACCATAGCTTAGCCTATATGTCTGCCGGGTCCCTGAACTTTACCTTAATTTATAAAATGTTTTTAGTTTAGTTCTTGCCGCACCCCGACCGGTGTTATAATGTATATATAAAATATACAGAATAAACTGTATACTTTATATACATAATAACGCGTTTTGGATTAATACTAAGAAATCTAATTTAAATTGATTTAATAAATTTAGGTAAAGTTCAGGGACCTGGCTGACAGACATGTGAACTTTTTTCCGATCCTGAAATGTTTATTATTTAATGTATATAAAACATAAGTAGATCTAGTAATTATTATAATAATAAAGTAGATAAGTGTTCACTGAAATCGTTGTTTTCTATTAATTACACAAATATGATTAAAATGGCCTACCTTAGCACCGATCTGGTTCCCACACTGACCGGCCTGAATATGTACAATTTCTCTCATTTTGTCGTCTGTTCTTTTTAGGCAGGTCCGACCTCTCTTCTGTACCACGATCGTCTGATTACATAAACTAATTGCTCAATCGTCTGCGCAGCCGCAGATAACGTCATCGGATGATCCGGCTGAATCATAATGCAGGGGTTCAAAACAGGAGCATGTGAAGGCCGGCGTCGGTATAGCAACAACTGCATTTATTTAGTTATCTAATTAGAATGTATCGTAGATTTATAAGTTAACAAATATTGATAAAAACAGTTGGAAAGTATCCACTAGGTATAAAAAAAGGTATAACACTATCATTTCAGAACAATAATGCATACGTTAGACTTTTACATGAAAGTTCCCCTTTACATAAATTGTCCATTGTAGAAAGTTATCTCCCCTTGTTAGTTTTTTCATTGATTCGTGTCTTCTGTAGCAAAAGTTCAAACTATTGAGACATAACAGTGACTTCACAGAACGGATCTGGATTCCATGTCACAGTTTAATTTACATGTACACTTTCAACAACAACAACAACAATAGCAGCAGTAGTAGCAGCAGCAGCAGCAGCAGCAACACGACAACAACAATAACAACAACATCATCAATCATCATCATCATCATTAACAACAACATCATCAGTAACAACAACAACAACAACAACATCATCACCATCATCATCATCACCATCGTTAACAACAACAACAACAACAACAACGACATCATCATTAACAACAACATCATAATCATCATCATCATCAACAACAACAACAACAACAACATCATCATCATCATCATCAACAACAGCAACAACATCAACATTAACAACAACACTTTTTTAATGTGTTTTAACGCCATCAATGTATTTATCGATATTCGAACCTCGGACCTCACCGGTAACGTGTACTTGAGACACATTAAACCACTCAGACTCAGCGACACCCTACCCGCGCCCCCAACCCCGTACAAAAGGTGTAATACATGTAGCAAAGAAACAAAGCATTAGTTCTAGACATTGTCTACTTAGAGAGGACTTTGATCTATTGATTAGGCTTGATGAACGTTAACAGAACCAATCGAGCTACCCTTATGTAAATGGTACAGAGTGGTCTCCCCTTGGTAAACTGTTGATCTGTTGGGAAACTGTTAACTTACAATACTGTGAGATTTTTTTAAAAAGAAAACTGTTTAAAAGAAAGCATTTTTGAGTAAAGGAAACGAATAATCTCTCTGAAAGATATGGCTGGTGAAACGATGTATTACTTTATCTTGCCCCACCCATCTCCTCTCCCCTCAAAAAAAGATTTATGAACGGTAGTATCACTGTATTATAAATAAAATAAAAGACTGGACAACTTGGCATTTGACATGAGACAACGCCATAAATTAGCCATATTTCACATATTTTTTACTTTTTTCTCGGATACGTTTTCGTAAAAAAATGTCTTAAAGAATATCGGATATCTGTAGAACTTAGCTGTATAGTGGTATTAACTTTATTGCAACGTACCTGAGCTAAAAAGGTTCGCCAGTACCGAAGAAATAATATATAAAATAGTTTTGGTGCATTATCATTTAGTGGAACAGACAGTGACGAACCTCTGTATTTGATATGGTAGGTGAAGGGAAATAACCGTAACTTTTAAATAAAACAAGAATGTAGCGATTATCTTTCCATAGCGCCGGTCAACTGTTTTCTAATTTTCTCTTTGCTCAAACGAAAATAAATAATGTTTCTTTTCAAAGAAAAATCAGCGAGTAAAAGAGAGCAAGACATGGTATAAGATTGTTACTTGCATTGCCGTTATGACATATTTACGGTAAAATGCACACAGCGATATGTCAACAACCAGTCAAAATATAACGGTCTGTATGGTATCCAGGATGTAGTATGCACATGAAGCATCTGTGTCCTGTAATAGCTACACTTGTATTTGTCGATATACAAACTCAAATAAATTACAACCTTATTAAAAGTTTCAAATATATGATAAATATATTTATACTAAAATTCATAAAAACTTCTCCAAAAACCACAATAGCAACCTCGTTTAACTGTATAGATTTTGAAGTACCACGTAAACACCATGTATTTATTTTCTTTACTTTTTCTTTCTTTCTTTTTATTCATGTGCCTGGTTCTCAAATAAATTTCTAAGATTCCTATATAAACACAAATACGTTATTAAAACGCTAACTTGAAAGTATTAATGCAGAAAGTTACAGGTAATTTCATTTGTTTTCTTATAATGAGTTCAATTAAGGATTAAACGCCGAATCTTAAGTTTTCATCTGGTGATGAAAAAGATTAGGCCAGTGTCATGTTCTCGAGGCCTGAAGCGCTTCAGTGTAATGTTTTTAATCACCCGATGACAACTCAAAATTCGGCTTATAATCCTTATTTTTACATTATATTTTTGCCATTTTCATATTTAAAAAGTAAATTATACGCAATAAAAACGCAAAGCAAACGGCGACGTTGCCAATATACTGCATAAGTGCACGCATTTGTATGGCAACTTACGGCAACGTGTCTCATCAGTAAAAATAAATCGTGCAACCAATGAAATGCAACTTGGTCCTTTTTATCTCCGCCCAGCTGCAAATGTTTACCATTGAGAAAAGAAATGGTGTTTATCTATATAGTTAATTTAGGTTTTGTTTGACTGATTGAATGTTAAGCGTCATTTTTATGCAATCGAGGACTAACAGACGATCAGCTGTAACTGATAACTTTCCAACTTGAATCAGTGGTGAGAGGCGAATGATAATGAGACACAATGTTGTATATCCATCGTCACGGAGACTGTTGCCGGGCGGGGGATCCGAACTCACGACCCCTGGATTGATAGTCAGACGCGTAACCGACTGAGCTAATCGGGCTCGGCGAGTTCATTTAGGCTCATTGCAGTAAAAATGTAAATATTTATTTTTGAAGTGAGCATGAAATCTTGAGTTAGGCATGGAACAAAGTTTTATAAACTCGGACCCTGACCTTGACCTTTTTAGGGTAGACGTCGAGGGGAAAAATATATAAAAATATGTGTAAACAACGTAACTAGTCGCCAAATGCAATGACCTCAAATAGAGAGGACCTTCACAAGTATCACTTATATACAGTATGTTTTAGACCCATAATAAATACATTAGTTAACGTGTACGTGCGTGCATGCACACATGTTGGTATTTTATAAAAGGATGTAAAATATTAATAATAAGATTTAAGTAGGCAATTTCCTGAAAAAAATAGCTTCTCAACCAATATTGCTATAATCAAAATATATGTTACAGTGAAACCTGTCTTAAGCAGTCAGTCAAGGGAAGGAGCAAAAGTGGCCTTTTAAGACAGGCTGTTGCTTAATACAAGTTAATTTACCCTGAAGGCATAGAAATGTGAAATCGAAAAATAGAAAATATGGTTGCTTAAAAAGGTGGCTGCTTAATAGAGGTGACCACTTACACAGATTTGATTGTATTTAATATTTAAATTCTTTGTTTAAATATCATACATTAGAAGAGCTTTGCACTATTCAGTATATGCATTATCTCATGTTTTAATATTCATGTATGAAGTGAGAGAAATAAAATATTTGGGTATTTATATTTGGTACCAATATAATTGCATTAGTTCTATATCCATATAATTAAAATGATCTTATTATCTGTATCACTGCGAGCGTGTTAGTCCATGGTTAGTTATCAAAATTGTTATACTATTTTATTAAGTTGTAAAACTGCATGACGAGCCCTTGAAATACGATCTTTTACATATGCACTGCCATTTCTATTAATTTTCTGGTGTATGCATTTTTGCATAACATTCATATAAATGGTATGGCAAAAAATACATACAGGTTAGAAAGAAGTATTAAAAGTAATCTGTTTAAGTTGGTCAATAAGAAAATAAGAAATATACAGAAAGTTAGAAAAGTTAGTTGAAGCGTTCTTGAATGAACTGTTAAGACAGAAGGTAAGTCGAGAGATTAGAAATATGCGAAGAAATAAAGATTGCATGACCAGTTAGCAATTTATGAAATTCAGAACAATGATTCAATCCCAATGAACGAGGGATTAACAAGTTGAAGACATAGAAAGATAGCAAGAGAATAGAAAGGCGTCCAAATCACCGCGATCAGCGACTGACTATTTGTAAGGACACAATCATATCCTGGTATATATTGACCTCATGTTACTGTTTCAATATCAGGCTATTCGTTATATTAGCAAACTGCATTAAAAGCCTTGTACATATATGGCTCCAGCGAAGTTCAATGGACTAAAGCATTGGAATGTCAAGCAGGAAGTCACATGCTCAAACTGCAGTAGGTACAGAAAATAATAAAAAAAAACATTTTCTTTTTCGTTTGAGAAATTGACTTGTGGCCATAACATTCACAAAACAAGCATTACTAATTAATTATAAGTAACAAAAAACAAGATTGGTTTATGATCTTTATTGTTTGAACTTTCACTCAGTGGCAATTTTTAACATGACAGGTTATAAACATGTATATCATATCCAGTTTTATTGGTACAGGAAGACCGCAGAATAAATCTGAGTAGGACAATCATCCATTAATAGGTAAATGGCAAATTTTCTCACATAAACATTTTGGGCCGAATTTGGTTTGAACCCATGACCTCAGTGGTGAGATGTAAGTGGCAATGTAGGATCCCCACACAAGATGTTAACATATACTTGTAATGTCAATTGCTAGCTCTTGTCACAACCTTTCTTTAAGTCTGTAACAACAACAAGAAACTAATTTTCATGATTGTTCTAGCACTAATAACTGGCGAACTTTCTTGCATAAATTATTTGGACCTGATTGGACTCCAACCCATAACCCCATCAGTGGGAGAAATTTGCATATCTAACTTATTTAACATAATTTCTAGTCCAAAATTGTACAAGAGAATAAATGCAGTGTGACTTAGCTACACAAACACATATATAAGTTAAGGACACTACCAAAAAAATTATTCCAGGTTTACTCTCCTCTTGCAAAATATAAAACATGATAACCAAGCTTGACAGGACTTACTTATCAACTATCAAAAAGTGTACAACTCATAATATTTATATAGTTTTTATGGTAAAGTTAAACCAAACTGTCCCATTACCAAATTCCAGAAATTATGAAAGTAATTGATTGATTGCATGAATTTTAAGAGTCATTTTTATACCATCGAGGGCTTACAGACAATCATCCTAACCACAGTTTCCTGGGATCCTAAAAGGTTAGCCAATACTCTTGCACACCCCATCTCTGCAATTACCTGATAACTTTCCCACTTGAATCAGTGGTGAAAGATGAATGATAATGAGACACAATGTCATATATCAATCATAATGGAAACTGTTGCAGGCGGGAATTCAAACTCACAACCCCTGGATTGATAGTCAGACGCATTACGGACTAAACTTATTGGGCCTGGCTTAATAAAATGAGAACCGTGACATTGTTTTACAAGTAGTGAAGACATAAACCAGCATGCTTGTGTAGTTTTTCACAATATAAATGGAATAACACAGCAGATGATCTTTGATGATTGGTTTTCCAAAACAAAAATGTCTTAATGCTTCCTTCTTTGAAAACAAATGATTTTGATAAAAGTTTCTGGTAGGTTGATTTAGATAATCGTAATACCTCAACAATTTCCACAGATTTGGGCAGGTCTATTCCCCCAAACCGTTATTTTCTTCACAACGTGTTAAGATGATTTTTTTAGAAGAAGATCAAGACAAAGTCCACATCTATGAATGATAAATGAAATGACCCCAAATATAACTGATATCCGTGAATGAAATACCAAAAAACCTGACTAAAACATGAATGGAATGATCCGAAATAACCCTGTGGACAGAAAGTGGAATGATCCATGGAAAGGTCATACATTCACTATATGAATCTCAATAGAAATATCAAGGACTTATATACGTCCCACTACACAGTTACGCCCCTTTCTTCCCACGGTAGCAAGATTCTTACTCTTAAAAAATAGGTCTATGTACTTTGGTTATGAAATATTTTCAAAATGGTTCATAGTTGCTGTGATTTCTTGCTGTAGATGACTAGAGCAAAAGTTGGCATAGCATATACTGCAATAAGACATCACTGGTGTTAAACATGTGACTTTTATAGGATTTCAACATATGCATGTATTTATGAGCATTTGAGGACTTTTTTTTTCAAAAAAGCTCGGTGTCATTGCTCCCTCTTTAAAAAAAAAACCAACGTGGACAACCTACCAGTTATTGTGCATTTTTATGTGTGTATATATTCCTGCTATGAAAAACAAACACTTTAAAAAAAATTCTTTGCGGAATTCTTTTTTTACCACTGAAATCATAGACCTTATTTTATATAGAACAAAGAACAAAATTCAACTGTGTAGTGAGACCTATAGAAGGATAGAAAACTTGTATATCTCTACTAAATGTTTACAAAACAGCATGCAAAGAATAAATAGTTTGGCAAATTAATCATGATTCAAATTTCACAGGCAAATTATTTCTTCTACGTAAAATGTACATCATGTTTAATGCTGTTTTAAACATGTAAAATATCTTAATTTAAAATATTGCAGATTTTTTTAAACACAATTTGATGGAAATGGTCTCGTTTCATAGAAAATTCCATTGTGCAAAGAAAGAATTTTAATTTGTTTTCTGAGATGAATGGAAGATAGGATATCTGATAACGAATTGTGCACGATTTTGTGTGAATGCGCGAGCGTTCATAACATCTAAATCAGTTGCTTTTCCTTCTCTATGTAAGTCCTTAGAATTCTGTACTTATAATACATGAAAGCTGCTAGGTTAAACCGATACATTGATACATGCTGAGGGCTATTTTGGAGTACCTTTTTTCGTAAATTTCCGTGATCAGGTGTTTACTGAAATTACCGGAAAAAGGTACTTCACAAAAGTATTTGAGTAATATTTGAGTTTTTTGAAGTTTTTAGTTTTCCTAATTGTAAAAGTACCACTTTATCAGATCAGTTTTCCTAGGTATTTATGTTACTATTGAAAATAAATAACCATCAACTATAATGGTACATCTAAAGTTCTCAACACTTATAATCTGTATTGATACATCTAGAATTTGACTTCCTCATCACTAACATAATGTAATCGGCCGTTTATTTACTTTATCTCTATTCGGGGAATGTTCAATTATTACTTTAACACTTGTATTCAATTTACATCATTTTTTTATTTTCCATTTAATCATCAATGTCATAACATTACATTCTTAATTATTCTTCACTTCAAATGTTCCCTACTTAACTTTCTTTCTCTTTATTTCCAAATTATCTTAACCTTCACTTCTCAACATACTTTCACCTCGTAACCCTTCAATTTCTCTTTTCTTACTTCTACATACTTTCATATTGCACACTATTTCTTCTCAAACTATCACTCAATCATCTCTCTCATAATCTTTAAACTCCCTAATCAACCTAATTAATCCTTTCTTTCATTGGTCAGTTCCATTACTCTAACTACTAATACCCATCACTCAAAAAACTTATCATTTACACTATACAAGAAGTACCCAATTTGTGACAGAACTTCTATGCAAACATTCTGGCAGTAATATTTCCCTCCAGTCCAGGATGTACAACATATGTGACACCTCATGACTATAAGCTTATTTACTTGTGCGCTTTGATAAAACTTAGGATTGCTTATATACAAGTGATTATTCTACCAGTCTTAATAACAGTATTAATTAATTTTGACAGAAACTTCTAATATAGCAATATGGTACAATTTTAAATATTATTCATAAAAATATTATAAGAATAATTACATGGTTACAATACCACAATAATACATCTCAGACATTTATGAACTTTAATGGTATATTCAACATTGACAACATATAAACATTTTATATTTACACATTCAACACAAATTTGACCTGGGGTCTTCAACAGCACATTGATGTGCTGTTCTAAATTATTAACACATGGCAGACCATCACATATCTCAAGTGCAATCACATAATTAAATTAAATGTGCTTAAATTAACATTACTACATTATCATATTACAATGTCTGTGTACACCACATGATTGAACATTATTTTTTCGCTACGGCAACACCTAGTCCAATCAGTCCACCTAAAGCAAGGGCAGCACCACCGACTATTGCCATGCCAACCAAACCCTCTGAAATATACAAAATAACTAATAAGTTATAAACGAAAAGAGCGTGTGACTATTGTAATGTACATTTGTATGCTCAAAATTTTGAAATTGAGCCAAAAATTTACTAACAAAATTGTCCTAAAGTTCACACCTCCATTTATGTTTTAGCCACAAATAAATATCACCAACAGCATTGTCATGAATATATATCAGTATCTCCAGTCATTTCGAATGAAAGTGACATATAAAAGGAAAGTGTACAGAATTGTCATTATCATCTATTTTTAAAAAGAGACATACTTAAAAAAATCTGTACAAGCACAGCCATGTAGTCAACAACACTAGCCCCTTTGTTGGCTAATCATGTATAATTAAAGTCATTAAAAAGTCGAACATTAAAAATGTGTATAACATAATTATGTACAACTTAGTTCAATAAAAGACAGACCAAAACGATATATTCAGTATCCTGAGAGCCTTCGGCATATTAAAATTATCCTCTGGATAAGGTACATTTTACCAAATATGAAAGAGACGTCATCTTCAATTACAAAATCATTAAAAAAATCTGTGAATTCAAATCCCCAGTCTAGAAAATACGAGCACCAGGAAAGACACTTTTAATAAAAATTTATATGTGTATAGAATATCATCATAGCATAAAACAGTAGTACAACACTTTCAGATATATCAGTAAAAAGTATGTTTTATAATTTCATCCTTGATTAAGTAGATCCACGTGGGGCTGTTTTTTGTTTTTTTCAGTCTACAATAGTTGTAGTTTGTATACCCTGGCAAAAAGTTATCAAAGTCAGTTATATTTGTACCCCAATTTTGACAAAGTCCAATAATATCAAATTAGAACAATAAAGTAGGAAATCATTGTTATTTTCATTTTTTTTCAACCCTTCAATATTCCAACGACATATCTTTAATTTTCAATTTTTGACAAACTGTTATATAATAGCTCTGTATCACGACTAAGTTTCAACGTTTTATTAAGATTTTTTTGGTGTCGGCGGTTGAGACTTTAAATGCTATCAAAATCTTCCTTATAGCAATGACATATCTACAGTGACTTAAACATGATATTAAGTCACTGGTAATTATGTTCAGATTTTTGTCAAAATGACTGATGATGACGCTATTCTCTTCTATTTTAGTAGCAGTGACCTCGACCTGAGTGGTATGATTTCTAATTACAAGGAGAAAACCCAAACAATGCTTCACAGTAAATTATAACCGGGCCCTTTTCACTCAGTCGGTAGTACATCTGACTGTCAAACAAGGGGCTGTGAGTTTGAATTTCAGAGAACATTGTGTTTCATTGTCATTAAGTGGAAAAGTTTTCAGTATCTTGTATAGATAGGTGTGCTGGAGTTCTAGTTAACCTTTCAGGATCACAGGAAAGAGTGGTTAGGTAAATTGATTGTCTGTTAGCCCATGAAGGCAGAAAATGATGCTACACATTCAAACAAACAATATATTATATGACACAAAGGTTATTGAACAGACACAGTTTCTGAATGGATGAATTAATGTTCCGACATTGGCAACTTATGTCCTCATGTTTCCTCATTCTTAAATTGACCTTACGTGGGGTGTCAACCAAACAAGTTGATAATCAAATCAGTGACCGATATTGGTTGCTACTCTGCCATTTCCCTAAAACAAGCTAACTGTCTCTAAATGAACACTACATTGTATTACATTGTATTTACTTGACAAACATTGCTAAATGCCCAGTACACAAAGCAATAGTTGTTGTAGCATCAGGTTAATTTGCAGGGGTAAATCTTTTTTTTTTAAGGAGACAATATAGGCACAGTTATAAGTCCATAATAAATCAATTACTAGATGACCATCCCTGCCCACCTCCTAATTTTGATGCAGCCCCCCCACCCTTTTTTATTTTCTTAATTTTTTCTTTTAAAAAGTTAATACATTGTATTATATATTTTTTTTAAAACAACAAAAAATTCAAAATCAAAATTAAAACCTCCCACCACTCCCCCTTTTTATGAAAAAATTGGATGATAATCTAGCAGTTATTTTATAATAGCCTAAACAATATAGGTACAGAAAAAATCTGCATATATTGTTTGAATCTTGGTCAGTTATGCCAAAAATAAGGATGGTGTAGTCCGTTATATAATATTAAGCTATGTGGCCAAGTTGTCTAAGGCACTGTCTCAAGATCACTAACCTCTCATCGCTAAGGTCATAGGTTCGAGTCTCGCTCGCTCCAAAAAACTTTATGTGAGAAAGTTTCCAGTTACTTGCTGAAGGACGGTGGTTCTACTCAGTCTGAGGTTTTCCTCCAGTAAAATTGGATATGCCATATATAACCTGGAATGTGTTGAAAATGGCATTAAATCCCATTCAAACAAAAAAAAAAAATAATAATTAAGCTAAGTTAAGTGTCACAGTATGCAGTGTGTGTCACCAAGTTTATATCTTGTATTTACCTTTACTCAGCTTTTTCTTGATATATTTTTGTAATTCTTTAACTTGGTTATTCTGAGGCTCTATTTTGAGGAAGGCATCTGTATATTTAAGAGCTTCTGTGTATTCCTGGAACAGAGACATTTACATTGATTGTAAGTATATTCATAAGCAATGCCTGAAACATAAATAGATTGTATGTGTACTTGTAAGTATCGTTTTTAATAATATATTTAGTTATATCATTATTTGGCTATTTTGAAGGGAGTATATCAGGAAAACGCACTAGAAATGTTTCAAAAAATAAAATAATTATTAAAATGGATAAAAAGCATCTTATTATCATTAATTAATCAAATCCCAAATGTTTGGTTTGGCAAATCCACCAAAACGTGACAAAATTGATATTTAAATTGGAGTTGTAAACTTGAAATGATATCACCATTCTAAACAAAGACAGCTCTTAAATACTGCTTAATGTCATTCAGAATCTTTCTAAGATGAAACAAGATTTGAAAACAAAATGAAATCACATGACTCATATAATACATCACAAAATATGTTGCACTTTTAAGTGGGAAATCTATTTTAGTATAACCTAGGCGCGTAGCCCAAGTTAACAAATACCTTTTTGATATAATATTTTGACAGGTTTAAATGTACATTTTTTGCAACACGAGGTCAGTGAGTACATATAGGCCTGATAAATTGGAAAAAAAATATTTCAGCCAATTTTAAAAGTTTGAAAAAATCCTATAAAAATCCCTTTAAGGAGTATTACATTGACAAATTATGTTGCACTGCAGAAACAGGAAATGAATCCCTCCTCAGTAACTTTATACTGAACCCCACTGAGCAGCCCTAGAACTATCCTCTAAATGCTGAAAAACAAGTCAAAAAGCTATAAATTATTGCATACCCTCAAATAAGGTATAACACCAAATTCTCCCCCACCCCATCATCTCGCACCCTCCCCCTCAAAATAGAATTAAAATAAAAGTCACCACATTGTTATTAAAAAATAAAATAACTTGACACTCTGAAGTTGGTCTTTAATATGTATAACCTACATGTACATTTCAAATCTTGTTGAAACAATTTATAATTTAACAAATGTCTCGCTATGGGCAATGTGTTTTTGACATTTTACAAGCAGAACAGAACATTCTTTTATTGAGGCATTACAAAAGTTTTTCGCCATAAAATAACATATTCAAATACATAAGGTGAATGCAAAAGTACATATCAACATTAAATACAAACATTTTAGAAAATATGGTAGTAATAGTGAAAGTGAATAACATGGCTGGTTGACTTGTTATTCACATTTGATTATTACTAATATAATCACAGATCTTATCTAATTAGGTGTTTGCATTAAGCATCTGTTCTCACATTTTAAATACTTTGATACATTATGATGCAAGTTTGTTTAAGACAGATTTTTTGCTTGACTGCAAAAAGATAAATGAATTTGAACATACTGGGTTTATTGATATAATATTTTGGAATATATTGCTTACGCTGATCATTATAATAAGGACAGATTGCAATAAAATGATATTCATAACGACACATATTTCATACAATACTTAAATTTGGATTTCTCAAGGCAAAATAAACATCACACTTATACAAGTGGTGTGTATTTGGTATTTATATTTCTCAGCAATGATATTGTCAGAAATTCAACCAACAACCAAACTATTTAAGTTTAACACTTTGCCACTGAACACCCAGTCATTGTCAAATATACATTGAACAGTTTACATATATATCTATTTTATTTATTGTTTATATATGGCATGTAGGGGGTCCTCCATCAATAAAAAGTAGATATAACTTTTCACATATTGAAAATGAAATTAAACTCCATTAAAAAATGTTTATATAGGATTTGTGCATCTCGCATTTCTTTCAAAGATGTCCAATTAGCAACTTCCCTCTAGCACACATGCTACCTTGTTCAATAATATAACATTTAGGTTCAAAACAACCTTGCTAAATTTTGGACTTTTGCTATTACGCACATTTGTTTAGACAAGTATAAATCAGCAGTTATTGCCAGTTGAATAGAAAAATATCCAGAAAATATTGATTTTATTTTTAAAATCTTTTATCTTTTAATCATTATTTCAAAACTAGCATGTCAGCACATTTTGGTAGATTTCTAAAATAATTATGATAAAAATAACTTGAAATCAATATCCACAAATGATCATAAATTCATGTGTGAATACAGTCAAACCTGTCTTTAAAAACTGCCAGTCAAGGGAATGAGCAAAAATGGCCTTTTAAGACAGGTTGCTGCTTAAAACCAATTAATTTGCTCTATTAGGATATTAATGGGGAAAAATTCAAATATGACTGCTTTAAAGACAAGTGACTACTCAATAAATGTGACTGCTTACACAGACTTGACTGTACCGAGTTGATGCATAAATATGAGTAAAAATAATTGCTGCATATGCATGTGCCAAATATGTTATTTCACTATATCTGGAACATAACCCATACTGCTAGCTTGTAATTTATATGTGTTTTGGAATAAAAAGGAATTGTAACAATTCAATGAATTTATTTTACAGAGCAATATCCCGAGATTTTCTGTTGAAATGTAGAACAATGTGCTCCTGGTCATTCATTTAAAGCGGTACAGAATGTCCCCAGGTCTAACCTGGCCTGGTTCATTCTGCTTCTGATAAGGAATTTTAAGGCAAAATTTGGAAAAACACACAACTTTTTACCATTGACAATGTATCCAAATATTGGCTATAAATTTGCACCCCCACCACCCTCACAAAAAAAAACTGCAAAAGAAGGCACCATATCTTGTATTAAATGGTTGCTGGTACAGACTACAGACATAGTTATCTTACCTTTATTCTTGTAAATGCAAATGCCAAATAAAACAAGCAATCTCGTCTGGTTCCATTATCGTGTGTTCGTTTAAACAAATCTGAAAAGAAATAGCCAGCTGTTGAAATCTGATCAAGTAAAGATACATTTCATGAGAGGATTTCTTTCAATACTGTGAATCTGGACATGGTTAAAGTTGCAGTGACAATGACTGACAGAAATTATATATACAATGCCTTATTTAAGTAGGGTGGTAGTGTAGTTGATAGTGTAGGCAGCGCACGCCAAATGTTGCAGGTTCGATCCCAAACTCGACCCATTACCTCTCAAAAAAATGCCCAGGAAGTGGGCTTGAGAGCAGCTCATATGAGCTTTGTGCTTTCCTCGCAATCAAGCTAAATTATATTAGTATAAGCTTAAACATTACCTATAGAATCTTGGAAAAAAAATCTCATTTCTAATACAAATGACCTAAATATAAAAGGTAATTGGACCATTTTCTTGAGTTACATGGTAAAAAGAGCCTTGCATAATATATTTTTGTTAACATGTGTAATAAATTCAATAATAAATGAACAATTGTGCAATTTGCTCCATTTACATACATATATCAAAATAAAATGTAAAACATTGAGAAATGATTATTATAAAGCAACTTTATAAATATTTTTTGTACATTTTTGTTTAGTTATTATTTTTGTTTAGTTATTATTCATTTTAACTTTGTTTGTGAAACAATTTGTTACAATTTAGGCAAATCACACTCGAAGTCTTCCTGGTTAGAACCAGTACTAAGCATATGCGGAAAAGTGTCTTGCTCAAGGACACCAAACATAGCTGTGGCAGATGATCCAACCGACAACCCTCGGATCAAGGGTTCGGTGCTCTACCAATGGACCATGTGCTCCACACATATTTTGGTTTCAAAACATGCATGTCTATTTTTCTGTTTCTATAATATGGATTTTAAAGTTTGAAGATAAATCTACATAACCATATTTAATAAATTCATCAAATCATATTTGTCTGAAAGCGTAGATGTATAATAACAAATTTTATGATTTCCATTAAGAATCAAAGGGTGGTCAGTTATATTCTGAAATTGGTTTCACTAGAACTATAAAGAGTACCATATTTTCATAAAGAACCGTTTCAAACAAATTTATAGCTGAGAGGTAGTGTGGTGGATATAGTGTTGGTTGCTCATGCTAGAGGTTGATGATTTGATCCCCAGCTAGACCCGATGCTTCTTTAACAATTGTACTGTATCTATCCAGAAGATGGACTTGAGAACAATTTACGTAAGCTCTGAGCATGCTTTGCAACAAAGCTAAAATACAATTCTAGAGAGATATGACCAACAAATATTGCTTCAGAAAATTGTTGATTTCTACAAGTAACATGAGTTTTGTTCAGACTGATTTTTGTACAGCTTAATCATTTCAGTGATATAAGATAGGTGAGTTCCTCTATAGTTGAGTGGTTTAGGGCACTGGCGTATAATGAGCACTTACCTCATACTCCAAAATCTTTATGTGACAAACTATCTTGCGTAATTATCATCAATAAAACTAGATTTTCCATATATGTATACAACCAGTCACATGTTGAAAATGTTGCTAAACCTCATTTAAACCAGAATGGTTTTAATATTGATCAGAAACTAATTGTTTACCGAAAACAGAGACATATCAACATTACGGTAATTAAGTCATTGTCGACAACGGACCATAATTCCTTACTTGAGAGACGTTCACAATAATCGAATTAGTCCTGAATTTTATAATTAAACAGGCACAAACAAAATATAGGTTAAATACATAAACCTCTTCATAAGTTATTGATTGGGAACCAAATTTTTGTGTATTGAACAGTTAGACAAACGAACATATGGACAAAAATGGCAACACTTAATTCCCCTTCACCATTCTTAAAATGGCGGAGGCAATAAAAAAAAAAAAAGAAAAAAAGAGGCCCATAGGCCTTAACGGTCACCCGGTTATCCAAAAAACATTCACATAAGTCTATTCAGTCCTAAGAAATAACATTTTTTTGTCAGTTTCTCTTATATAAATTTAGTAAAGTAGGCCCCATCACCAGGGCCAAACCGTGAGACAAAGGGACAAGCAATTCACTATTTCTATAAAGGACCCATATACGTCCATAATTATGTGTACAATTTGTTTCCCCAGTGCTTCCTTTATTAAGAAGAAGATTTTCAAAGTTTACTTTCAATTTGACTGTTTTGATCCCGGCCACATGCAATTCACAATTTTGATTCACCCTTAATAGGTACCAAAGCTACATAAAACATTACCATAAAGATAACGGTTCCTGAGAAAAAGTTGAAAATGTCAATTGTTTAAGGACGACGACGAACAAAAGACAATCGCAAAAGTTCCCTTGAGACAAAGTCTCAGGTGACCTAATGAATACCTTCCAGCAAAGCTGATCCATGTTTGATATCCATCTCTGCTTTACACCTCACTAAACATATTGCATATTCAAATTGTGCCTTCTCACTAGCCACTCCCCTACTTGTCTGTTCTTCATACATATGGCGGAATTTCTGAAGAAATTATATTGGATAACACATCTCACAATGTCATTTGATAATTAAATTAATAATTAAATAATCATTTTATTGTATATTTGCTGAACAGCCGCATGTACAAATTTTTTTGAAGGGACACGCCCCCCTCCCCCTCCCCTATTCCTCTAGTATCAATTAAACCCCACTGTCATGTGACTTAAGATTCATAAATTAGTCCTGGGTTTGATCCTCATAATGAACGTTACTTGTGTTACATTAGAAAGGTAAAGGGCAAGCCACATTGCCACTTTTAATACCCACATTTCTGTTTTATTGGTTTTATCTAGAAATAAAATCCACCATGTTTTTGTATCAGATTTTGGAACTCCTTCAATATAAAATTCTATATTCTTGTAACTATTGAACTCTACTGAAGGGTTACTTTGAGCTGTCTGTCAAAATATATTTAACTTTTTAGGGGCATTTGTACCTATTAAGCACTGGTCAGTCATTTGTAACCACTCCCTATACCTGGACATACCAGGGACTGTCCTTTTCTCTGCACAGCCCAGGTTGAGGCCCTGCCCTACAGTGACACTTCAAAGCCATGTTAGTCAGTGAAAATTGAAGCCTTGATTTGACCCCGCAGTTAACCTATTTTGTTGTGTTAGAATCTTTTTCCCAAAATACCTGGAAGAAGCATAGTACCACCATCGGAAACAGGAAAATTCTTCCGTGGGGTAGTCACATAATGACGGTTATGTATAATCCTTATTTCTACTGTTTCTTTAAAAATGCATTTTCCTTGTTTTAATGCTTATTTTTTTTTTATTGGAATGGCATTGATTTGATGTATTTTGAAAGCACTGTCATGTTTGAATTGAGAATTGTGAATTTAGAGTAAAAAAATGATCAACGTAAATTAAGGTATGAATAAATGGTTTCGGATGTCTGCTTTGTCAACAGTGTACACACCAAACAGAAAAAAAAATCTCTTATACGACACATGACCTCTAACTTTCTCATCATATTTGTGTAGGGCAGAGGTTGACAAACACTAAAAGTTTCACCTCTTTCATTTGGACCTTTCTACGAATGACAAGCTTGCAATATTTTTTTATTTACTAGAGAATAAAGAACAAAAATCGATGGTTGGCTTATACCAATAAAACCTTGCAAATTAGAAACTATCCGAAATTGCGTTATACTCGGATAATAGGACTAGAATCAGTGCAGAAATATATTTACATACCTTTATGTTAGAAATATACATAAATATTACCTTCAGATCATTCGGATCAACAATATCATTCAATATAACCTCCATATTTCTTTATTTATATTCCTGGCTACTCTATTGAATGTTGCTGTTAAAAAAAAATTTCCGTGCTTTTTTTGTTAGTCAGTGTCAGATGACGTTTACCAATGCTAAGCGTCTGCCCATTAGGAGTGTACTTTGTTGTTGTTGTTGTTTTGCTATGTGTATCTTGAGGGACCTCTGAAATATACGTTACTCGGCTCTGGGACTATATTTCAAAGAATGTTTCAATTAATTGTGATGGCTATGGTGGCAGTGGTGGTATGTTGGGAGTGGGGGAGGGGGTAAAGGGGATAGGGAGTGCATATAACTTGTACCCCCTCCCATATTTTGATACAAACAGCTGCAATCTGACAGCGAGTCCAGTGCTTGTATAACATTTTTGATGAGCGGATTCCAGACCGCCAAAGTCACGGTCAGGGAACTCTGTCACAACGTAGAGTGATTCGCGTCGACAGTTTGTCACAGATTCACGTCGATCTGATGCGGGAAAATACGGCATATTCTGATGTATAAAGTCAATTATTTACTGGATACAGCTATAGGTTTTAAACTTTTTACATGATCGAGTTTCACCTAATATTAAATAGCATTTTCAATGTTCCAATCAACCAATTATGAATTAGTAAATGTTTAAAAACCAATTATTAATAAATCCTCGCTAAATGTGTATGTAAAACGAAAGTAGAAATGAAATTGTCAATAAAAACATTAATCAGTCTAAAATATCATTTATAACTGTTGTTTAAGTAATTTTGTTTAAAAAAAGAGTGATAACTAATTGACTTTTTACTTATACCTTCCGTTTGAAAAAAAGCTTTAAGTGTCACAGGTTTGTGTCGATGTTGATTTAAATGTCACGGATTCTTCTCTACAGGGTCACATATTCTATTCGACACTGTTGGCAGGAATGGACATATCTTTTGTCGAAGATTCCTCGCTATATTGTGATTTGGATGAAGGCCGATCATTGATTAGATGTCCTTTCTCAGCCACCAATGAAACAGCTCATATTTTCGAAAATAAAATATTTCATTTTACATTTAATGTCATGACTGTCAGTAGATGTTAACCTCTTTCCTCTGTCGATGACATCGTTCCAGGAACGAGAAAGTAGATCAATTAAGCCGGTTAGAAGTTACGCGGTATTTTCTACTAGCCAAATAATCTCTTACCTTTGCATGTGTCTTTAGACGAAAATGTAAATGAGGGATGTACCAAAACCGTTCATTTATTTGCAGATTGATGTCATTTCGCTAAGTCTGGCTAGCACGAACATTTTCATAGTGATACCACATGGAAGTCGGGTGTGTGTTTTAGGGAGGGGGAGGGGAGGGGGTAAAATAAAAAATCACAAACTATCAGACACTCGTTATGTAACGTTTAGGTCATCGAGTTTGAGTAAGAATTTGTCAATCTACCATTTGCAGGTATGTATTCAATAATTTTACGCGTTTCGACGTAACGTAACGCAAAACCAATGCATTTGGCAAATTCCTTGATCCCCGTAGCAACGCCTAAGCTAAATCACAGAGATTATCATTTTGGTGGTTTAATGACTCAGATATTCTCAATTTTTGCAAGAATCAAGGAAAACTTCCGACCATGCCATGTGAAAACATTGACCTGGTTCAAGTATTGCCTGGTGAACATGCGCTGCCATTAAACTCCAGTTCAGATGACGTCGCACACATAAAAGCATGGCAGCGAGGTAACGTCGGGTCATTATTTGACCAGTTTTAGTGTATGGGCGCCTCGCACTCTGATAAGTTGAGAGTTACGACGCAAACGGTATCGAATAGTCTGTACTGAAACGCCATGTTGCCAAGCAGCGAAGGTAGCCGTGGCAACAGACACTGACGTAAGCACGTCAACGTTCGGTTCCGGTCTTTGTCTCTACAGGTTTACCGTTTACCAGGTCGCTGCAACTGTAAACAGTTCAGGTATATCGGAAACATGCCTCAGGTCGCTCATTCTATTTGCGACAGCATCATAACTGGAATGCGACCACTATGGCCGTTACCCCACCCACTATCATTTTATTGCGTCCGTTTTCAGAAATCAGTTGCATGTTGAAAACTGTGAAAAACTTAAAAAAAAAACAAATTGGCCTCTATTGCATGAATCGTATGATGTGGACTGCAACACCTGTCGACCGTAAAAGTGGAAATGAATGTTCTGAGCACTAAGTGCTATGTACACGGTGCATATGATCTCATTCTCAACATCGCCAGGGTAAAAAATACATGTACATTGGACATGAAACACAGACAGAACTACATCAGTTATAAAAAAGAGGGACGTTTCTTTTTTGCTGAGTAGAGCCTATATATAAGATATCATTACTACATCTTTTTTCCTTTCAAACGATCATATAATCATATAAAACGTATAAAACACATGAATACAAGATTTTTTTTGTGAGGGTGGGTCCAATTTTCCCCTAAAATGATACGTTATATGTAGAGTTTAAAACTACCAGCGGAAGTCTCACGAAACATGACTATTGCTATTGTGTTGCAAGCACCGAAGTATTGTTTTGCTTCCGTGTGTCTGTTCTAACTTTCACCGACTTAATCCGTAACATAACGACAATGCTCTAAAACTATATGCCGGACAGCCTCTGTACGAGACTCGAAGTGTAAATGGCAGTAATGGCGTAGGGTTGCACTATTCTACAATGTTATAACTATCGACACTGAATCCGTGACATTAAAATAAGGATCGACACGCCTCCGTTACCCTGTCGTCACAAACCTGTGACATTTTAAAAATTTAAAACTTGAAGAAATATTCATAATCAGATGTTCAATTTGATCGTATTTTACTTATAATATACTACATTCCCCGGAATGTCAAAAATATACTTCATACGTTTGATTATATTAACATATCAGCGATTATATCCCCGCTATCGACTAGCAACTGTGACAAAATTTACAAAACAATAATACTGTCGACGTGAATCTGTGACAAACTGTCGACGCGAATCACTCTACATTGTGACAGAGTTCCCTGACCGTATTACCGACATAACAAATAACTGTTCAATGATTGTGTAAGTGTCACTGACTGTATTTAAGTAAAACTATTGGTGGAAAAGAAGCTAGTTAATGTCTTCTTTTGTTTTTAGCTCATTTTCGTCTTCGGATATCATTTATGAGTATTTTGGCAGTAAACAGCGCAGTATTATTTTTAAGTTTTCGTTTTATCTGCAGAACCCCAGCCGCATGTAAGAGTACATCTAACTAAGTAAGTATATACTAAAATATTAAAACGTTTATGTCAAAGATGATAACGCATTTAATTCCACTGATATTGATAAAATTAAACTTTGAGTAATCAAAATACAAAATTTAGTTGCGGACATAGAGAGCGATTGCGGGTCATGTTTCTTTAAAAACACTATTTGTTATGAAATAAATAAATATAACATAAGGTTTTCATCGATTATATCACGTACCTTCTATTTTGAAAGAATAATCTAACATTGGATGGAAATATATATTTTTTTTCAAATTGTCCAGGACTATATTAAAAATTACAAACCTGTTTTCAAATTAACATCTTAACATTCCGATAACATCTTAACATTCCGATTACATCTGATAAACTTTTCAAATCTGAGGTAGGCTACATGCTTAATGTAAAATTAGCCAAATCAATGATGCAATGTTCTCATATACAATTATATTTTTGTAGTCTATCAATCTAGAATGTATATAAAAACTTGCTCAATTGATTATAGTTAACAAACCATTTTAGTATTTTAACCCTATACTTCATAAAGACGCATTTGGACACCTCTAATATAGATACCTTTAGACACTTAATATAGAAGGCTTTTGAATTATTGGGTGAATTATGTTTATATTAACTGACAGAGTGGAAAACAGTGCAGGAAGTGTTCAGATTGCTCGTTACGAGCAATCTGAACTCTTCCTGCACTGTTTTCAAAGGCCTTCAATGATTGGTGCGAGAAAACGCGTATCTATGGAGTAAAGGGTTAAGTCTTTTAGTTTTAAAAAGTTTATGTATATACTAGTCATATGAAAAAGATGGCCTAAAAGGTTTGACATTGCTGTTTTCTTTGGCTCTTTGAAATTGACCTGGATAAGACGGTTGTTTCAGTCAAACATATTTAACTATTTTCAAAACAATGTTCTCTTATATAATATTTTTTCCTTCATTTGAGGCCGATATCATTTCTCGACATGTTAATAGAATAGATAACCATTTCTGGAATGATATATTTTGTATTTAAAAAAAAACAACAATTCCAACAAACACGATACCTGACCACTGGAATTACTTTTAAACATAACCAGAATGAAAAGTGTAACACGATAAATACAGACTGGTCATCTTCAGACATCATCTTTGTCAGTAAAAGAATCGAAACTGTTTTGTATAGACTGCTGTACAGTATACTGCAATACATTTCATATACTGTCAAAATATAAAAAAAAAATGATTTGTGTGTTTGGGACCTTTACAGTCCTCTTATATCTTAAAACTAAAGAATATTAAGTTTACAGTTTCACAGATTAATGTATGATAAAAGTTGCCTTCAAAGATAGCTCAATTTCTAATTTTGTGGAGACTGTAAATCTCTTGTTGCGGTTATTTTCTTTCTCTACTTATATATAAATATATTATAATAATCCAACTACATGTACTGTTTTATTAGTCATTAAAAGAAAAAGAAAATGTTTATATACCAATTTTACAACTTTTACATCATTTCATAGTAAGTATGTGTATTGTAAATTGGGTGTATTTTATTTGTGAAATCCGATTTGCAATATTATAAGATCTTATCTACGGACGGTTTACATGAATAGTATAGCCATTTTTTTTTAACGAATCGAATAATTATAATTATAAGGGACCCTGTTTAACTATAACTATTTTCTTTGAAGTAGTGTTTACACATGCATACTCTTTTATATTGGATTTTAAAAAAACCCAAAAAACAACAACAACAACAACAACAACAACAACAACAACAACAACAACAACAACAACAACAACAAAAAAAAACAACACACAAAACCATTTACACTACATTCTTGTTTTCTTGAATTCACATATATGTTTGTTACCTTTTCTTTCTAAACATGAAATCATTTATGTATTGTAGAAATGAACTTTATTGTGATGATACTAATTTTATTTATTGTTGCTACCGGTTTAAACCATCATCGAACGATAGAGTCTGTGCTTACGTAACACGTGATACGATAACGGAATGGGGGGTGGGGGGGGGTGGGGGGGGGGGGAAGCATTATAAATCTTTATAAACCGTTAACAACCTATCAAATGAATAGTCGGCGTTTTTCATGTTTCGTACTTTGCACGTAATTAGATGCCAATTGTTTCGATATAAGCTACATTAGCGCGTTATTAGTTCCCAATAATTCGTAAAGAGAGTGAAAATAACTTAAATCGGCGTACATGGTACTTAATAGGCAAAATTAAATAGTAATGCAGCGGCTAACACCTGCTTAATCTACTCTATAAATAAAAACAGTAACGTTCTTTACTTTATTTTTAGTAGTTCTGGATGTCTGTAAGGATATTACTGTCACTGATATAATCTGTGTTCGTTATATAGCAGACAGTTTGTTTGATATTCGTTTTTCGTTTTTCATCTTTCTTTAAGTATGTAACTCTTCAATATTGGAGACTGAACAGGTTAGAGAACTAAGGCTAGTTTTACACCCTCGGTATGGTTTACAAGCACGTACATTTTGTATTTATTAATCTGTTGCTGTATATGACTGATGTCCCCGTGGGATTAGTTGCTGAATAAAACTTGAAACTTGAATATTGAAAGACGAAACATGAATATCAAATTAACTTTAGACTGCCTCATTGCTGTCTTTAAATGTATTTTTTTCATTTCACAAATTGATTTTGATATATATTGTAACCTGAGCATGTTAAAGAAAAACATGAAGTAGTTGATATGTTTATTTTGAATAAGAATATTGTTTTCCATTTTGCAACTATAAAAATGATGGACTACGTAGCGCTGAAGGAAGGTATGTCATGTTACTGTAACAGTTTTGGCTCATCAGTCACAAAATATTTTGAAAATGTTGAATACGAGCATTTAGTTTCGCTTTCTATGCTGAATTATGTCATGCGAGCGAAATTAGGGGCGAGTGTTCAATGTTATAAGCAATTCATCACATTGGAGGATTTGACATATATCATCGCTACTAGTTTCGGATAAGTTATTTTACATTTTTAGGATTACATGTATAATGCAAATAAAACTCTATTCGTAATGCCATTTTCAACACTTTTATTTATCATATTACGCCCAGTTTGAAAACTGAAAAAAGTGGATTCGAAACTCTTTCGTGTTATACCAACTATTCGGTAATATTAATAGCTTCTTCTGGGACTATACAGCTGGGAACCGACATGGAATTAAAGTATTTCTGTTCAGCAATTATTTGTGTCCTGCGATACAGTAAGAGTAGTTGCTCATCGGCCAGTATCGGGTTATGCTAAAACATCGACGAATAAAACGGAAAATGTCCACCGTATTAACGAATTTCTCATACAAGGACGGAATCAACCATTATTTTCAAATGAGACCTTCCTCTTTATGGTTCAATAAACATTTTACCATTTACTAAACAGAAAGTTATAAAGGATGCATCTAACAACCAATTATCATGGTGTGATGGAATCGGATCAATTGACATGGTAGAACCACGGTGACCGTTGTTCCAGTAGTAAAAGGCAAATATTCTCATTAATAATTAAAAATAAACCCAGTTAAGCTCGAACCCACGACCTCAGAGTTTTATGTTTGGTAATAACCATGGCTTCCTTTTTACTATGATGCCATATTGGTATAAGGGATATGCAAGTATTTATAAAATCAATAGCAACTACAATTATTACATGTTCATTATCAAATAAACAAATCCCTGTCCACGTCAGTGTCTATCTCGTTACTGTGTCCATGTGTCTGTCTGTCTCTCACAAACACATGCTACTTCAGGGTCTAGGGTTAGTGATTTCGTTGCTCTGTTCAGATGTCTATCGTGTTGCTTTTCCCATGTGTTTGCCTCGTTATTTGTCCATATGTCTGTCTCGTTATTTATATGTCCATGTTTCTGTCTCGTTAATTTGTCCATGTTTCTGTCTCGTTTATTTGTCCATGTTTCTGTCTCGTTAACTTGTCCATGTTTCTGTCTCGTTTATTTGTCCATGTTTCTGTCTCGTTTATTTGTCCATGTTTCTGTCTCGTTAACTTGTCCATGTTTCTGTCTCGTTTATTTGTCCATGTTTCTGTCTCGTTAACTTGTCCATGTTTCTGTCTCGTTCATTTGTCCATGTTTCTGTCTCGTTAACTTGTCCATGTTTCTGTCTCGTTTATTTGTCCATGTTTCTGTCTCGTTAACTTGTCCATGTTTCTGTCTCATTAATTTGTCCATGTTTCTGTCTCGTTAATTTGTCCATGTTTCTGTCTCGTTTATTTGTCCATGTTTCTGTCTCGTTAATTTGTTCATGTTTCTGTCTCGTTTATTTGTCCATGTTTCTGTCTCGTTTATTTGTCCATGTTTCTGTCTCGTTAACTTGTCCATGTTTCTGTCTCGTTTATTTGTCCATGTTTCCGTCTCGTTTTTTTGTCCATGTTTCTGTCTCGTTTATTTGTCCATGTTTCTGTCTCGTTAACTTGTCCATGTTTCTGTCTCGTTTATTTGTCCATGTTTCATGTTTCGTTTATTTGTCCATGTTTCTTTCTCGTCAACTTGTCCATGTTTCTGTCTCGTTTATTTGTCCATGTTTCTGTCTTGTTAACTTGTCCATGTTTCTGTCTCGTTTATTTGTCCATGTTTCTGTCTCGTTAACTTGTCCATGTTTCTGTCTCGTAAACTTGTCCATGTTTCTGTCTCGTTAACTTGTCCATGTTTCTGTCTCATTAATTTGTCCATGTTTCTGTCTCGTTAATTTGTCCATGTTTTTGTTTCGTTTATTTGTCCATGTTTCTGTCTCGTTAATTTGTCCATGTTTCTGTCTCGTTAACTTGTCCATGTTTCTATTTTGTTTATTTGTTCATGTTTCTGTCTCCTTTATTTGTCCATGTTTCTGTCTCGTTAACTTGTCCATGTTTCTGTCTCGTTTATTTGTCCATGTTTCTGTCTCGTTAACTTGCCCATGTTTCTGTCTCGTTTATTTGTCCATGTTTCTGTCTCGTTCATTTGTCCATGTTTCTGTCTCGTTTATTTGTCCATGTTTCTGTCTCGTTAACTTGTCCATGTTTCTGTCTCGTTTATTTGTCCATGTTTCTGTCTCGTAAACTTGTCCATGTTTCTGTCTCGTTTATTTGTCCATGTTTCTGTCTCGTTTATTTGTCCATGTTTCTGTCTCGTTAACTTGTCCATGTTTCTGTCTCGTTTATTTGTCCATGTTTCCGTCTCGTTTTTTTGTCCATGTTTCTGTCTCGTTTATTTGTCCATGTTTCTGTCTCGTTAACTTGTCCATGTTTCTGTCTCGTTTATTTGTCCATGTTTCATGTTTCGTTTATTTGTCCATGTTTCTTTCTCGTCAACTTGTCCATGTTTCCGTCTCGTTTATTTGTCCATGTTTCTGTCTTGTTAACTTGTCCATGTTTCGGTCTCGTTTATTTGTCCATGTTTCTGTCTCGTTAACTTGTCCATGTTTCTGTCTCGTAAACTTGTCCATGTTTCTGTCTCGTTAACTTGTCCATGTTTCTGTCTCGTTAATTTGTCCATGTTTCTGTCTCGTTAATTTGTCCATGTTTTTGTTTCGTTTATTTGTCCATGTTTCTGTCTCGTTAATTTGTCCATGTTTCTGTCTCGTTAACTTGCCCATGTTTCTATTTTGTTTATTTGTTCATGTTTCTGTCTCCTTTATTTGTCCATGTTTCTGTCTCGTTAACTTGTCCATGTTTCTGTCTCGTTTATTTGTCCATGTTTCTGTCTCGTTAACTTGCCCATGTTTCTGTCTCGTTTATTTGTCCATGTTTCTGTCTCGTTCATTTGTCCATGTTTCTGTCTCGTTTATTTGTCCATGTTTCTGTCTCGTTAACTTGTCCATGTTTCTGTCTCGTTTATTTGTCCATGTTTCTGTCTCGTTAACTTGTCCATGTTTCTGTCTCGTTTATTTGTCCATGTTTCTGTCTCGTTAACTTGTCCATGTGTCTGTCTCGTTAATTTGTCCATGTTTCTGTCTCGTTAATTTGTCCATGTTTCTGTCTCGTTTATGTTTCTGTCTCGTTAACTTGTCCATGTTTCTGTCTCGTTTATTTGTCCATGTTTCTGTCTCGTTAACTTGTCCATGTTTCTGTCTCGTTTATTTGTCCATGTTTCTGTCTCGTTAACTTGTCCATGTTTCTGTCTCGTTTATTTGTCCATGTTTCTGTCTCGTTAACTTGTCCATGTTTCTGTCTCGTTTATTTGTCCATGTTTCTGTCTCGTTAACTTGTCCATGTTTCTGTCTCGTTTATTTGTCCATGTTTCTGTCTCGTTAATTTGTCGATGTGTCTGTCTCGTTAACTTGTCCATGTTTCTGTCTTGTTAAAATGTCCATGTGTCTGTCTCATTAACTCGTCCATATGTCTGTCTTATTTGTCCATGTTTCTGTCTCGTTAATTTGTCCATGTGTCTGTCTCGTTAACTTGTCCATGTTAATGTCTTGTTAAAATGACCATGTGTCTGTCTCGTTAACTTGTCAATGTTTCTGTCTCGCTAACTTGTCCATGTTTCTGTCTCGTTAACTTGTCAATGTGTCTGTCTCGTTAACTTGTCCATATTTATGTCTCATTAAGTTGGCAATGCTTCTGTCTCGTAAAGTTGTCCATGTGTCTATCTCGTTAACTTGACAATGTTCTGTCTTGTTAACTTGCCCATGTGTCTGTCCATGTTTCTGTCTCGTTAAGTTGTCCATGTGTATATCCCGTTAACTTGTTCATGTTTCCGTCTCGTTAACTTGTCCATGTCTCGTTAACTTGCCAATGTGTCTGTCTCGCTAACTTGTCCATGTTTCATTCTCGTTAACTTGCCTATGTTTTGTCTCGTTTACTTGCCCGTGAGTCTGTCTCGTTAACTTGTTCATGTTTCCATCTCGTTAACTTGCCCATGTTGGTGTCTCGTAAACTTGCGCATGTGTGTGTCTCGTTAACTTGTCCATGTTTCTGTCTCGTTACTTTGTCCATGTGTGTGTCTCGCTTACTTGCCCATGTTTCTGTCTCGCTAACTCGCCCATTGTGTCTGTCTCGTTAACATGCCCATGTTTCTGTCTCGCTAACTTGCCCATGTGTCTGTCTCGTTAGCTTGTCCATGGGTCTGTCGCGTTAAGTTGTCCATGTTTCTGTCCCGTTACTTTGTCCATGTGTCTGTCTTGCTAACTCGTCCATGTTTCTGTCTCGCTAACTTGTCCATGTGTGTGTCTCGTTAATTTGTTCATGTTTCTGTCTCGTTACTTTGTCTATGTGTCTGTCCCGTTTACTTGTCCATGTTTCTGTCCTGTTACTTTGTCCATGTGTCTGTCTCGTTAACTTATCTATGTGTTTGTATTGTTACATGTGTTGTCCATGCGTCTGTCTCGTTATCTTGTCCATGTGTTATTTTCTTCATGATGCAAGACTAATGAATGCCGTATTTAACCCAAAACTAAAAATAGGACATCGATATCTTCTCAAACTATAGATATACGGGAGGTAAGCACTACTGTTTGGATAAGTGTTGTGAATAATTACGTCCCTTGACTAGTTAAACCCCCCCATAGAACAAACTTGTTCCCACGGAAATAAGAAACGACTGACCGATTAAGATGAAAATAAAAATAAATTTCATCTTACGTCATTAGATCGATCCGTTAAGAAATGTTACATCTAGATTGCCAACAGAAACATGTCAATAGAAATAATGAATGGATGACAAATAAAATGGACCATAAACTGTTCTCAAAGTATAAGTATCAATGTAAGTTTGAACTTCAAAATAACTACATGTATATCTTCAGCTTTTTTCAAAAGAAGCTAATATATACCGTCTTGATCAAGTATTATCAGATATTTTTGTAATAGTCGAGGTTATACTAACCAAATCTTAATACTAAAATACCCCTGAGAGCTATTGAACTAACTCTTGAGTTTAACACATCGTCTAGTCATGGACAGCTACTATAGCCAGAGATTTACACCTCTTACTTGGTTGCCATAGGTCCTCCGTGGCCTAGTGATCTAGGCGCCGTCTCAAGATCACTTACCTATTACCGCTAAGGTCAAGTCCTGCTCGGTCCAAAAACTTTATGCAAGAAGAAAGTGAGCCAGTTACTTGCGAAATTAATACTAATTAACTAATTTATTCGGAGGTCTTGCTACTCCAATAAACTGGATATGCCATATATAACATGAAATGTGTTGCAAATTCAGTTCCATTAAAAAACAACAGCAAAATGAATTTGGCTGCCAGGGTATGATAAAAGACACTACATGCTGTTTACAGTATGTATAGTATCGCTAGTGATGTAAGATTAATTAATGATGTATTCAACTAGATTATAAGTATGAATATGCGGGGAAAAACTACATCTTCGACTGTTTAGGTAAGTGGCGAATATTTACGTCACTTGACTAGCTGTGGAAAAACAGCTTGTCTCGATGGCAACAGAAAGTCTATTGAAAACCTAGATGAAAATATAATAACTCCAATACAACAAGGAGGAGGAGCGCGCGCGCGCGTGCGTGCGAACGTGAGCGTGTGTGTGAGGGTGGATGTGGATCCAAGCACTGCCGTGAGAAGGAGGCGTGTGTGTGTTGGTGGATGTAATCCCGTGTTACTGCCGTGAGGAGAAGGCGTGTGTGTGTGTGTGTGGGGGGGGGGGGGTGTGTGGGTGGGGGTGTGTGTGTGTGTGTGTGTGTGGGTGGGTGGGTGGGTGGGTTTGTTGGTGGGTGGGTGTATGTAGGCCAGGGTAATACTGTGAGGAAGAGGTGTGGGTGTGGGTGTGGGCGTGGGTGTGGATGTGTGAATGGATGTGGGTTGGTGTGGAACCGGGGTACTGCCGTGAGAAGAAGGCGTGAGTGTGTAGGTGGATGTGGACCCGGGAAACTGCTGTTAGGAGGCGCGCGCGTGTGTGTGTGTGTGTGTGTGTGTGTGTACGTGTGTGTGTCTGTGGATGTGGATGTGGACCTTGGAAACTGACGTGAGAAGGAAGCGTGTATGTGTGAGAGGATGTGGATGGATGTAAACCGTGGTATTGTAATGAGGAGGAGGCTTGTATATGTTGGTGGGTGTGGACTCTGGAAACTTCCGTTAGGAGGAGGCGTGTGTGTGTTGGTGGATGTGGACCCGGGAAACCACCGTTAGGAGGCGGCGTGTATGTATGAGTGGACGTGGGTGGATGTAAACCGTGGTACTGCAGTGAGGAGGAGGCGTGTGTGTATGAGTGGACGTGGGTGGATGTAAACTGTGGTACTGCAGTGAAGAGGAGTGTGTGTGTTGGTGGATGTGGACCCGGGAAACCACCGTTAGGAGGAGGCGTGTATGTATGGGTGCATTTGGGTAGATGTAAACTGTGGTACTGCAATGAGGAGGAGGCGTGTGTGTGTTGGTGGATGTGGACCCAGGAAACCACCGTTAGGAGGAGGCGTGTATGTATAGGTGCATTTGGGTAGATGTAAACTGTGGTACTGCAATGAGGAGGAGGCGTGTGTGTGTTGGTGGATGTGGACCCAGGAAACCACCGTTAGGAAGAGGCATGTATGTATGGGTGCATTTGGGTAGATGTAAACTGTGGTACTGCAATGAGGAGGAGGCGTGTGTGTGTTGGTGGATGTGGACCCAGGAAACCACCGTTAGGAGGAGGCGTGTATGTATGGATGGATGTGGGTGGATGTAAACCGTGGTACTGCAGTGAGGAGGAGGCGTGTGTGTGTTGGTGGATGTGGACCCGGGAAACCGTCGTGAGGAGGAGGTGTGTATGTGTTGGTGGATGTGGAATCAGGAAACCTCCGTTAGGAGAAGGCGTGTATGTATGGGTGGATGTAAACTGTGGTACTGCCGTGAGGAGGAGGCATGTATATGTGGATGGATGTGGACTCGGGAAACCTCCGTTAGGAGGAGGCGTGTATGTATGGGTGGATGTGGGTAGATGTAAACTGTGGTACTGCCGTGAGGAGGAGGCATGTGTGTGTGGATGGATATGGATCTGGGGTACTGCCGTTAGGAGGAGGCCTGTGGGTGTGGGTGGATGTGGATGGATGTTGACCCGGGAAACCGCCGTTAGGCGGAGGCGTGTATGTGTGAATGGATGTGGGTTGATGTAAACTGTGATATTGCCGTAATGAAGGCGTGTATGTGTGGATGTATGTGAGAGGATGCAGAGCCAGGGTACTGCCGTGAGGAGGAGGCGTGTTTGTGAGGGTGGATGTGGACCCGGGAAACTGCCGTGAGGAGGACGCGTGTGTGTGTGTGTGTTGGTGAATGTGGGTGGATGTAGACCTGAGGTTCTGCGATGAGGAGGATGCGTATATGTGTTGGTGGATGTAGACCCGGGAAACCGCCATTTGGTGGAGGCGTGTGTGTTTTGGTGAATGTGAACCCGTGGTACTGCCGTGAGGAGGAGGTGTATATGTGTGGGTGGATGTGGACCCGGGAAACCGCCATTTGGTGGAGGCGTGTGTGTTTTGGTGAATGTGAACCCGTGGTACTGCCGTGAGGAGGAGGTGTATATGTGTGGGTGGATGTGGACCAAGGCAACTGCCGTGAGGAGGAAGCGTGTATGTGTGGTTGGGGTGTGTATGCAGGTGGATGTAAACCCGGGCAATTTCCGTGAGGAGGAGGTGTGTATGTGTGGGTTGGGTATGTATGTGGGTGGATGTGGACCAGGGCAACTGCCGTGAGGAGGAGGCGTGTATGTGTGGGTGGGGTATGTATGTGGGTGGATGTGGACCAGGGCAACTGCCGTAAGGAGGAGGCGTGTATGTGTGGGTGGGGTATGTATGCGGGTAGATGTGGACCCCAGCAACTGCCGTGAGCAGGAGGCGTGTATGTGTGGGTTGGGTATGTATGTGGGTGGATGTGGACCAGGGCAACTGCCGTGAGCAGGAGGCGTGTATGTGTGGGTGGGGTATGTATGCCGGTAGATGTGGACCCGGGCAACTGCCCTGAGGAGGAGGCGTGTATGTGTGGGTGGGGTATGTATGTAGGTGGATGTGGACCCCGGCAACTGCCGTGAGGAGGAGGCGTGTATGTGTAGATGCGGTGTGTATGCGGGTAGATGAGGACCCAGGCAACTGTCGTGAAGAGGAGGTGTGTATGTGTGGGTGGGGTATGTATGCGGGTAAATGTGGACCCGGGCAACTGCCGTGAGGAGGAGGCATGTATGTGTGGGTGGGGTATGTATGTGGGTGGCTGTTAACCCCGGATACTGCTCTGAGGAGGAGGCATGTATGTGTAGGTGAGTTATGTATGTGGGTGGATGTGAACCCGGATAACTGCCGTGAAGAGGAGGCGTGTATGTGTGGGTGGGGTTTGTATGTGGGTGGTTGTGGACCCGGGCAACTGCCGTGAGGAGAAGGCGTGTATGTGTGGGTGGGGTTTGTATGTGGGTGGATGTGGACCCCTGCAACTGCCGTGAGGATGGGGCGTGTTTGTGTGGGTGGATGTGAACCTCGGCAACTGCTGTGAGGAGAAGACGTGTTTGGTGGGTGGGGTTTGTATGTGGGTGGATGTGGACCCCGGCAACTGCCGTGAGGAGGAGGCGTGTATGTGTGGGTGGGGTATGTTTGTGGGTGGATGTGAACCCCGGTAACTGCCGCGAGGAGAAAGCGTGTATGTGTGTGTATGTGGGTGGATGTGAACCCGGGCAGCAACTGCTGTTAGTTGAAGGCCTCTGTGTGTGGGTGGACGTGGCTGGTGTGGAACCCAGGTACTGCCGTGAATAGTTGGCGCGCTTGTAGGTGTGTTGTGTATGTGGACCCGGGGTACTACTGTGAAGAGAAGTCGCGCGTGTGTGGGTAGATGTGGACCCGGGATACAGTCATGAGAAGGGGGCGCGCGGTTGTGGGTAGATATGGGTGGATGTTGATGCAAATGGACCCGGGTTTCTGTCGTGAAGAAGAGGCGTTTGTGTGTGTTGGTGGATGTGGGTCCGTGCTACTGCCGTGACGGTCATATTGAAATGTATGGTTTTAAATTTGAATGCAAAAAGGTGAGGTAGAAAATTTTCAAATTTCTTTTGAGTTTGAAGTTAATGTTTGGTGACAGTCAGCAATCTGAGAAATTATTGCAATATGCCGCGACACGCTGTTAAACATGAACACGTTCTTATTACAAAGCAAGATTTCAAAATCACCTGAACTATTTGCATTAAATACCATTGGTTGTAGATGCAACATTATTTGTATATTATTATATTATAACATATTAAAAAAAAAAAAAAAAAAAAAAAAAAAAGGCCAGCGTAGCGTGGTTTAGCCGAGAACGGTTCAAGAACTTTTTCTGGGAAAGTTGAAAGAATGGTAGTTCTACTTAAATTTATTTTTAGGTCTTCGTCCAACATCAAAACACAAGATAAGTGCTCTATCATTGTTGTGTCAAACTTTTTAATGCTTTTACAAGATGTTCATATTTTACCTATGGCATCAGCGTGCTAAGCTGGTAAAGTAAAACTATAACGATGAGAATCAGGAAGAAACACTGTTGGTTCTAATATTTTCATATGATACTAAATGGGTATTGATTTGTCAAAACTGAATGCACATATCTCCCACAACATGTAAGCTATAATATGATAGTTCCTGATATTTCCCCCTTTCAAGTCTGTTGTACACCAATAAAAACACAGGGAATTCCATGCCTGTCCCACAGTTCATAGCTCTCTAATGATTACCGAACGTTGACACCATTCAACTTCCGCTGGAGCAACTGACCAGTCAGCGTGTTTTTATCTCACTGCTCTGTGACGGGCCCTAGCGTGAGAGCTATTTAGCCGCGTCAACAATGTATACAGGCCCAATCGAGCTATCACGCTATTTTTTTATATGTATAATAAATTAGAAATCATCGGCGCAGATGCATATTCCTGTGCGTTTGTATGATATGATGTCCGCCATTTATCAATTATGGCTTACACGAGAGGCACTGGGTATTTCCGAGCCTATTGTTCTTTTAACACATGAACATGCTCCCGGTGAATATCTCCAAAACACCAAGAACGTCAACAATATGCGCCAACACACATTTTAACTGATGTGGAGTAGCAGCTATCATTTCTTTGTAACATTCTAGTACAGTCAAACCTGTAAAAGCGACCACCTTTATTAAGCAGCCACTTTTCGTAACCAATCAATTTTGCTATTTCCTATTTCTATGCTTTCAGGGCATATTTACGTGTATTAAGCAACAATCTCTCTTAAAAGGCCACTTTTGCTCTTTTCCTTGACTGGCTGCTTAAGACAGGTTTGACTGTATATCATAATTATATTAATCAATATGTAACAAACCTTCTGCTACAGTTGCTCTCGAAAATAGTGAGCTACTTATTAAATATACACTTTCCCCAGTTATATGGCTGGTAGCATTAATATGCAATATGCAATATGGGGTCAGTGACTTATCCCATAGCTCTAATCGTCAATATTAGGCCAAGTGTTTCTGTTACATAATTTTCCCAGTGTAGTACTTACATGTAAACATGTACGAATATTACATGACTTTCCCAATGTAGTATACTTACATGTTAACATGAACCAATATTACATGACTTTCCCAATGTAGTATACTTACATGTTAACATGAACCAATATTACATGACTTTCCCAATGTAATACTTACATGTAAACATGTATGAATATTACATGACTTTCCCAATATAGTATACTTACATGTAAACATGTACGAATGTATACTACTTTCCCAATTGAGTATACTTACATGTAAACATGTACGAATATTACATTACTTTCTTAATGTAGTATACTTACATATAAACATGTACGAGTATTACATGAATTTTCCAATGTAGTATGCTTACATGTAAACATGGACGAATATTACATGACTTTCCCAATATAGTATACTAATATGTAAACATGTACGAATGTATACTACTTTCCCAATGTAGTATACTTACATATAAACATGTACGAATATTGGATGACTTTCCCAATGTAGTATACTTAAATGACAACATGTACGAATATTACATGACTTTCCCAATGCCTATGAAATATGCTTACATCAAACATGTACGAATATAACATGACTTTTCCAATGTAGTACTTACATGTAAACATGTACGAATATTACATGACATTCCCAATGAAGAACTTACATGACTTTCCCAATATAGTATATTTACACGTAAGCATGTACACATGCTACATAACTTTCCCAATGTAGTATACTTACATGTACACATGTACGAATGTATACTACTTCCCCAATGTAGTGTATTTACATGTAAACTTGTACGAATATTTACTTATTTCTCAATATAGTGTGAATGTATTTACATGTAAATGTGTACGAATGTATACTACATCCCCAATGTAGTGTATTTACATGTTAACATGTAAGAATGAATACTTCTTCCCAATGTAGTGTATTTAAATGTTAACATGTAAGAATGAATACTTCTTCCCAATGTAGTGTATTTACATGTAAACATGTAAGAATGTATACTACTTCCCCAATGTAGTTTATTTACATGTTAACATGTAAGAATGTATACTTCTTCCCCAATGTAGTGTATTTACATGTAAACATGTACGAATGTATACTTCTTTCCCAATGTAGTGTATTTACATGTAAACATGTACGAATGTATACTTCTTTCCCACTATAGAACATTCACATGTAAACATATTACATAACAATTATAAACACTGGATGTGAATCTGATGCTGGCAAACACTGTAAAGTCGTGAATTCATTGTATAACATTACGCCCTTTATAATGCATGGTCCCGTGGTGGTGGAGTGTCGCATGCGGCATGTTGTAGGTTCGATCCCGGTTGGGTCATACTAAAAACTTTAAAAATGGTAATAGAAGCTTCGATTTTGATGTTCAGTATTTAGAGGATAGTTCTAGCATTCGGAACTCCTCGGGCACTGCTCGCACTATTTGTGCTTACTTTTTTTTTGTTGTGTTTTTTTTTGTTTGATTCGGAGCATTGAGCGAGGTGTTCCGAACGTAGTTCTAGGTCTGGTCGACACTGTGTCTTGGTTGGGTATTATAGCATGTGCCTGTGGCATGATACCCAAGTTTGGCAGCTCTTAGAACACAGTAGACACAGTCGCAATATGACTGAAGAGAAGATGAAAGATACTAAAAAAGATCACTTATTTGAGTTTTACTAGAAACTGAAGCAGGAGCATGTATACAGACTTACAATTCAGGGGCGTGAAATATATGGCCGCGAGCTTTAACATGGTATCCCTGTCACTTTGTTCTATAACCGGAAACTGTGCTAGTGATTCAAAGTATGCTGTGATCTCTCAAACAGGAAACCGTATTCTTGCTCTGCCCATAAAATAATTGCAATCTGTTACATAATGTATAGACGCCAGTGCTATATTGAACTATCAGTATTAGACGTTTTTTATTACATTTATTAGCTATTCGAAAGGGAAATATGTTGGAGTAGTCTGTTATCACGCGTTATATCGGCACAGTAACGACTCTGACATTAAAGAAACTATATAATTACCTTGCAAAAATAGTAGAACGATGGAATTAATCATATAATATTAGCCTAGGCTCCTACTTCTTTTTTTTTCTTTATCTACATCATCTGACCAATTTGAGACTATCAGGCACTAACACGTGACGTGATGTATGTTTTACTCTATTTGTGGTAAAGTTCGAAACAAATAACAGCATGCGTTTGGGCTGTAAATCTGCTACACACCAGTGAAGTCGTCATTATTCTGCTGTGTGCTGGTAGCACGTGCTCATGTTTAGAGACGGAAACATTATCACGAACAATGAATAAAATCTTTCTATTTAAGGTAAATGTTTTTTCTCTCTCTCAATATAATAATGAATGACAATTTTCTAGGGAAGGAAATTTTCTTCAAGATCGCGATTGTGAAATGAAATGCAGCAGACAACATAAACTCCACGGACTTGTTCACTCTGCTTCCGGTTCGGAGAAAGTGAACACTGCTGCACTTGACTACCATTTTTGTTTATTTTGTTACGGAGTAAATGGATTCCTGGTTTCCAGCTCTATGTCTGTCTTACAATGGTTGCCGGGTATAATACGCAGCCCCAAATACAATTGAATACTATAGAATTCCGATTGAGTACCAACAAGATGAGAAGAAACTCACGCTCAGCCCAATTCTGGCAGGTATTTCCTTCATCAGAATTTAACATTTAACATTGTTGACATATTTATTTGTATGGTGTCATAATGCTTTATGAGTCTTCAATATCTTTTTATGCGTGGAAAGTGATTTCAACAACTCTTTCCCTTTTAAGCACACCAATCTCTAAAAGTAACAGATAACATTCTCACTTGAGCCAGCGGTAAGAGACGAATTCAAATGAGACGCAATGTCATAAATCGATCATCACTGGGATTCAAACGCACGACCCCTGGATTGATGGTCCGACGCGCTACCGACTGAGCTAATCATCCCCGGCTTTATTAATTTAAACATGTATTGTAGTTTATTCACAATAAAAATATCAAGTAACAGATAAAAATAATTCATAAGAAAACTATATTAACATATATATAAATGTATTCGTGGTATGGAAAATCGAAAAGAAACTATCATTTCTAATATTCAAACAACCCATGAAAAGGATCCACCGCGGACGGGTGATTTGAGGCCCAAAAAAACTATTGATATGAATATACAGTCAAACCTGTCTTAAGTAGCCAGTCAAGGGAAGGAGAAAATATGACCTTTAAAGACAGGTTGTTGCATAATACTGATTAATTTGCTCTGAGGGCATAGGCATGGGGAATAGCAAATGTGTCTGCTTAATACAAGTGGCTGCTTAATAGAGGTGACCGCTTACACAGGTTTGACTGTATACAAGTATATGGACAATAAAGACACATAAAATAAATATAGAAACGCTCTGTATTGATATCATAGGGAATTGAATTCTAAAATTACAAAGCTACATATGCCGGCACTTTCCAGGCACTTTTCTGGCTGTAACCAACTCAAACAATCGATCCGTCATATTTTGGATTTATGCTTCGGATGTAGTATGCATGTAGACAAACACATTCTCGTATGTCTCATCAGGCATCATTGAAACCACGTGATTGTTAAAAAACGAAAATAATTACCGTGTAATTGTACACCGGATATTGCGACAGTTTAATCGAGGAACTTTTGCCAAACTGGTCTGATATTTACATTATCAACGTATCATCTGGAAATAATCTGGAAAAAGTAGTACAAATTTCTACTGGCCATATGTTTTGTTCGTGAATAAACCCTCTGGAGCTAACGTATATATAAAGTAAAACTGAGTGGTGCGGTCATGTACATTTTTATGTTGATTTTTTTCCACCGATGTCAGACGATAAACTACGTATTTGTCGAAAAAATATGTTATGGTCAAATGTTTACAATGTAATACGTGAAAATTCAAAGTCATCATTAAATTTGATAATGTCAGCGAGAAAATGAAAGGGTCGCTGTACGGAGTATTGTACCGGCTTCAGGAATTTGTGTGGTTAATGCAATTTTCTGTACGGGGAATTGCATATAATTAAAAGATCAATGTTGTTGTTATTGTTTTATTCATGACCAGTATATACATCTATGTGTAAGCAATAAAAAAAAACAGGCTTTCAGTAAGTTTATATTGTTTGCTAATAACCAACCGCAGCAGGAATCCAAAAGCCCCGTGTTCTCTGTGTGTTTAAACCGTCCATGATGGGAACATCGTCCACAGTTTAAAATAGCTGGTATCTTAACGCCCTATCATGTCTTATGCGTGTCTTCTCCATTGTAAAATGTGTACGTCATTTACCAGAAAGACAACATTTTTAGAAGATATGATTTCGTACCCGTTATTAAGGAGTTACTTGTGTTGCGATATATATTCTTTGTTACAAACGGATGATCTCGTATACAATATGTCTTGATCAGCACGTAAGGTATCTTTAATAAAAAAAAACAACAGGGAAATAGTTTTTATATTCTTTTTGTAATAAGTTGAAGTTAATTGTGTGATTCTGGAACGTGCAGACAATAAGTGATAATTTTATATCTTTATTGTCAGATGGCTCTTAGTGTGCCGTCGTTCCATAACCTCAATAAGAATGAAACAGACTTTCCTGTCAAGGCGATTATATGACTAATAATAGAAAGATGTTACTTTAAATGCCATGTCAGTCGTCAATCGTACATACTCGGCCAATTCCGCCGTCCTTCGGTGTTAGACTCGATAAGGATAATCGACGAGGTAGTCCGAATGATGACATGCTGAGCGTCACATACCAGTTGCTGAAAAACAGACAGATACGCAACAAAATAAACAGGTTATATGGAAAATAAATTACCATCAAACACTGTTTTTTGTGAGCATTGTGGCAGCAGTTTTGGGCTCCATTGACATATTGGGCGTATTTAGAGAGGGTTAAATAAAAATATGAAGTGTAGATTACAGTGATGTTATTATTGTATCGTTTATAGCGTCGCTTTCAACAATTATCGTGACAGTGTCTGGAGTGTCATCCCGCAGCACAGAGTATGATACCCCGTCCACTCACATTATACTGACACCGGGCCAAACATAGAACTATCCGCTTAATGTTGAGCACCAAGCGAGGAAGCTCTTACTACCATTGATCAAATCTTTGGTATGACCCGGCCAGGGATCGAACCCACGACATACCGCATACCAGGCGGATACTCTACCCCTAGATCACCGCTGCGATTCTCCACTAAGTTAGCCGACTGCTTATTCATGAGTTAATATGACTGTTTATTAATACTTTTTTCAATATTTATGTTTAAAAATATATCAAGGGGTATAATTATCATAATCATAACCATAACCATAACCATAACCATAACCATAACCATAACCGCAACCATAACATAACATTAACCGTAACCGTAACCGTAACCATAACCGTTACTTTAACCATTACCGTAACCGTAATCATAACAGTAACCATAACCATAACCGTAACCGTATCCATAACCGTAACCGTAATCATAACAGTAACCATAACCATAACCATTATCACTTATTTTAACGAGGAAAACTTATGTAGACCAAGTCCAATCTTCCCTGATTTTCAAAATTCAGTATAGAATACAAAATCATCTGATTTGGTGTAAAATATAAGCACAGAATACAATATCGAAATACACCATTAGCAACACACACCAAAGTGATATGATAAATATATACTTTGTTTAAGGCCATGTGTCTGCGGCATGATACTTCAGTGTGACAGCGCTAAGAATACTGTCTCCAAGTAGACACCGCGCGATATGACTGAAAAATTGTTGAAAGCGACGCTAAACATCATACAACATAACATAACAACTTGTTTAAGGTACAAACATTCACGACAGTCAAAACATTTTCGCAGTGTAGGTATACGATGGAAATTATTTACAATTGTTGAACCAAACTAAAGTTCCAATCTATCTGTATCTGTGTTGGTTAACAGTAACAGATCAGAAATTGACGGAAAAGCGATAAACTAAAATGTAACAATAAACCAATAGCACACATTTGCCGACATTGCCAAACAAATTTCAACATGGTCAAAAAGCCTTATAAACTAAGTTGGGAAACATTGGCAACTGATTGAAATGAAGCAAAATATATTTCTCTCAGCAGCTTTTCCTCATGTAGTTTGCTTAATGTTGGTTTTGTATTCATGCAGTATCTGCATGAGTTTCTTATTTCAACCTAATATATTTTCTCATTTAATTCATAGTGGCATCTAGAATACATACATTGAAAGCATTAATAGATCAAATATCTAATTGTCAGTGAATGCTTTTTGTGAAAAAAAAAACAAACAAACTGTTATAAACAAACATTTCTTCATTCTTATTCTAAATCCCACTTATCTCTCACCGCTGAGATTGTGGACTCGGTCCAAAACAAAACGTGAGAAAGTTTGTCATATACCTGCGGAAAACGGTGATTCTACTCGGATTCATTCTAAGATCTTCTTCCCTAATGACTCTGGAGATTCCATATATCACCTGCCATGTGTTGAAAATTGGCGTTGAACTACATTCATTATCTCCACGTATAAACCACGTGATAAATGTTCCCCAAGTCATTGAGATAAATCAAACAATTATTCGCTACTTATTATAACGAATGTCTCCGCAAATATCTACCGCTGATGAAAGAATTTAATAGAATCACCCTATAGCGGACGCATTATTATTGTCGGTGAATTATCAAGTTAGCATAGGATCTATGGAAATGTTTCAGCTTTTATGTTTTATTCCAATCATTCATTTTAGCCGGGCTTAATTCCAAAGACATAGCCCTGCTGATGTCGTCGTGATGAAGCTTTGCAGTTTGATCACCGCCAAAATGACCATACGCGACAGGAACTACTTTTTTATTCATCGAATTTCATTTTTTGCAAGTATTTGAAATATTCAAGCAGAACCAAACCAAAAAAATTATTATGGGCATTGTAATATGTAATTTAAAAAAAAAATTGCATATGATAAACCAAATGCTACAATAATATTAATCAATTTAAAGCAACACATCCACGTTTGAACTTTTTTTAAAAAAAATATAAATTAATTCAGTTATGAGCACATTTCCCATACAAACATATGATCAATTAGCTGTATATGAGCATATAAACACAATCCCGAACAAAATGATGCCCAAATTATAATGCGTGACTAACACTTTATAAAACAAGCGTGTAACTCACCCGAGTAAAAAAAATTTGTCAAAATGACTTTCAAAGCAGGTAAAGTACACTACGCACTAAAACGTGAAGTTTTTTAATACGACTCGCATAATTCAATTTGAAGCCAAGTTGGAATCCTCGGCAATTTAAAAATAATTTATTAAGCGTTTGTCACGCTTTATAATTTGCACATTTTTTTTTTTATAATTCTAAAGCGTTCTGGATAGTGTTTGTTAGCACATATACAGCTCACTGACCATATATTTATGTATAGGAAATGTGCTCACAAGTCGATTGAAAAACTTTTTAAAAAAGTTTAAACGTGGATGTGTTGCTTTAAGAAGGCGCATCGATATTTATTAAAGTACGACTATCATGCTTCAGTCGTTCATCGTTCAGTACCGTTAAACCCTGGTATATACATGACGTCTAAATAATATTGCCAGTGGATAGCATTGTATCTGGGCTGCGTTCAGTATGGTTAAACAGCAATTAAATTTCACTGCCTGGTCCTCTAAATGTGATTATCAGCCATTGGCCGGGAATATTCTTAGTTTATGTAAGCAAATGTTTAACGGTGCAAATGAAAATTGTGTACTTGACTTCACATGCAGTACATATTTCATACACCATATGTGTAGTAGAGTTACACATGTATATGCAAGTATAGGTGTGTCAATGAGCACTTGTGGCCAAACCCTTTTGCCTTCTTTATTTCACAGTTCATTGTATGCCTGTAATATGTATGTGTAAAGTAAACAATGAGCATGAACATTTAGAAAAAAAATTGTTTTTTATTTAAATTCATATTTATTAAATTACCTCACGTTTATTCAAAAGTTTTTGGCACCAATGGAATGACTGTTGCTGAAAACCCGCGGGAAAGTTCAACATTGATAGATGGCAGTGAAGGTTATTCTGGCAGACGACTCTTCAACTCATTTCCTCAAAGGTTCGAGGCTCCGTTTGAGGCCGAGTTAGACCATTTTATAGATTGTTTGGATGGTATGTTTATTTTGTTGTTGAGCTTTTATTTCAGTTTACAAACGGCGGTTCCTTGGATTCGCTGTATGGTCAATAAGTCCTATAGACACCTTATCTCTGCAAGTTTACGAGTATTACCCGAAGTATTCGATGGGAGATTCATGGACGTATAAAAATGACATAAGCTGATCATCACAGTGACTGTGGTCGGCGGGTATTTCAATTTGCGACCTCGGTATTGACATAGTACCTGACGTTATTTAATGAGTTAGCCAGGTCATACTAAATGGTTTGTTATTTCAGGTTCTAGAAATAAATATGTCTGTTCAATTTAAACTTACACTATACACATGCTCGCGATGTTGCATTTGACAGGATTTCTGTAATTTACACTGTTTCTTTGTTACTATGTGTTCACAAACACAACATGCTTGATTTAATTGATGCATGTACAAATGTACTTATATATATTGATAATAGATATTGATTTGTTACTAGTATTTGTCGCGAGTTGGTTAAATACATTTTAATAGAAATAATGCTCATAAGTTGTATTTTCGAAAATAATTTGCTTTGATATTTGGTATAAAAATATAATATTTCTACATAGTATATATACAGTTCATGGATTGAATTAAACGTATGAAACGTTTTCCTACCGAAAATAGTGCTGACCGTGGCCGGTTTTAATCAGGAGACGGCAGTATCTCTTGAATTAAACCAAACCACAAAAATAGAACAAATGAAGTGACTGAATGCTGTATCGGAAAAGAAATACTTCATTGTTGCACGCCTGACCTGTTCAGAGGAAAGTTCGATATACCATATCGAAATGAAATCAAATCACAGAAGCCATGCCTTTGGACACAGGTTAGTGGGTAAAGGGCATCTGGTAGTATCACAATGTCGTTTTTATCATTTTGTAAAGCAGAAACACCGATTATACCAGCCAAATCAAAAGTAAGGAGATATATGCCCAACACAAGGTGTGGTATTGTAGTATTCAAATGCCACGCTAAACACAATATATTTATCACCTAATTTTTGGTGTAAAAGTGTAATAAACCATGACATATTTTTGATATTAACCTAGTGTAATATCACTTCCGATTCATCGCTCGGAGTTGTTTTCCGTATAACTCGGCTATAGTACGTAAATTGCCGAAGTACTTTCGGACTTGCCCGAATATATAAATGATGTCATTGTTAAATGACGTTATTTTGAGACGTTAGGTCATACAATGACTCACGAAAACAAATATCCCCGATTTTGTTTTGTTCCTTATAGAAAAAATAGTTAAATAAATGGAACATGTATATTGAGTTATGTGATAAAACGAATCTTACATTCGTGCTCATTTATATTTGTTGCTCTTTTTATCACTCGTTGGGAAAAATGATGAAATGCTCGGAAAAGCCTCGAATAATTTCTGTTTTCCAATTCATTTAATAAATTTAATAATACATCAGTACTCATGTAAGATTCTCTATATAAAGAAAAAAATTATGATAATTACAATCTATACAAATGGAAGACGTGCGAACAGGGGTCGTCTCCATAAATGTTTAATCACGTTTTTCCGTAACCTTAAGTTATGTTCATTATAGGTGCAGCGACACCGCTCGTGACGAAGGAGGAGAGTATACGTGTGGCGGATATCATAGAGAAAGGTTACGAGTCGTATAAAGAACGAAAAGTAGTAGTGGTTTAAATGAAAACAGCTTGCTTCCAGTTTGAGTTTTGGCATATACGGCTGATACGTCGGCGTAAAATGAGACTGAAGGCCATAAAACCACTTCGTGCATCCATAGAATGACATTTCCGTAGTTGAGAGGACATGGATGAAAGTTCAACTATCCTTACTCCAGTAACATAACATTTAAATGTGTTATGTGAATGTGTAAATATTGATAGAAATAACACCAATGTTATTTTATAACAAATAAATGTGGTGTGTCTTATCATCTTATGGCAATTACTGTAAAAGACAAAGGTACTTAAGTTGTTTTGTTGTCATGTCATCCTGTGATGAAGCTCTACTGGCCAAGGGCCATATATGGTTGAGTGGTATAAAACGCGTCGTCTAATGACCTCTAACCTCTCATCACTGAGGTTGTTGGTTTGAACCCAGCGCTGCCCGGAAAGTTTGTGAAACAAATTGCCAGTTACTTGCAGATGGACGGTGGCTCTACTCAGATTCGTTCTGAGATCGCCCTTGTACACCAGTAAAACTGTTTATACTATGTATATGAACCATGTTTTTAAAATGACGTTAAACTCCATTTTAAAGACCTAACCCTCTTAGTTATATTAATTGCCTTGGGATATTTCCCAATATATATAATATGAACGATGTCTATTAGGCCGAACAGAGGTATGACATCGAATGTCAACATTATACTTTAAAACTGTATGTTAGATATCTGTTATATTTCTCCATGCATGATATTAGTAATATCAAAAAAACATGGCTGTAAGTAAAGTTAGTGTATTGAAACTTACTGTAGAATGACTACTGCATTTATTATTAATACTCGAAACTGATAGTAATAGAAACGTCTTAAATAAACTTGGAGCAGTAGAACTCTTTAGTTATTCATAACCATCATAGCAATTTATATATTAAGGCCACTTATTTAAATTCATACGACACGCTGTCACTTATGCTGTGTTTTATTATGATGCTGATTACTGTATGGATTGTATTTGGACTGCTGACCTCGGTTTGTTATAAATGTAGCGACGTCTCTTGTTGGGCAGTGACGTTTAAGTACTGAACGTCAAGTACATGTGTAACGAGTATTTCTAAACGTGTAAGAGATACGTATCGTTATGTGGAAGTGAGACAAAAGCTGTATTGACCATATATAACGCAGTTCCATATCTGGAGGAAAACTGTTACTTTAGAAAACTCAACTACTGAAAAAAGAACAACACATATATGTATTGCTGTATTGGATGTGCGTTAAACGAAGCTATCTCTTTTTTGGACATATATAGTCCATACAGAACGTCATATCGTAAGGCAAATATGTAACGAATTATTTCTAAACTTATACACAATTGATACAAATGTTGTAAGTGTTGTAGAGAAAAATCAAAACATCGATTGATTGATATTTATTCAAACACATATATACAGGTTACATTCAATATACATACTATATTACAAATGAAAAAATTAATACATTAGTAAAAGGTAATTTTATAACTATCAAACATATTATGTAAAATTATATTAATTTGCCCCAGTAGAATAAGAGTGCACGTCTATAACAAAAACAACATTTTCTTTCATATATGAAGGACACTTGTCATTTACAATTTTAAAAACATGGTTAAGACGTAAATCTTTAATAAAGACATATCAGCAAGACTACCATTGTTGACACTTTCCCTAGGTCCCATACCATTAATGAATCTAACACTTTTATGTTGACAGATCTGGAGTTTGTTTCTTAACCCTTTGTTTAAGCTTTGGTACCAAGACAAACAGGAATAGTCTAAATGACATTGTATCAGAGCAGAACATAAATATTTTCTAGTTTTAAAATCCAAAAACTTTGCTTGTCTATACAAAAAATTAAGACGTGAATTGACCTTACTAACAATATTGTTTACAATAGTTTCACCTGACATGACAAATAATTAACAATAGTAAGTCTCAGATATTTCACAGACTGTGTTGACTCAATAATATGTCCATTGCAAACAATTTTAAAATCATAAATTTGCTTCAATTTACGTTTTGAGCCAAAAATAACTCACTCAGTTTTACCAAGATGTAGGGACAGCTTATTATCTACTAGCCAAGATGAGCAAGACTATAATACACTTCCAAGTTTAGAAGAAATAATGCTATAATCGTTATGGGCTATAAGAATTGCGCTGTCATCAGCATATATAATTAATTTACATTCGGGGTCAATGCTTATAATCATGTAATTTACATAGCATAGCAACAGAAGAGGGCCTAAGATACTACCCTGTGGAACTCCACATGTTACAGATTTATACTCTGAAAATACATTGTTAACACTAACTGTTTGTTTTCTTCCTGTTAAATAAGACATGAACCAATCAGTATTTTAACACCCATTAACTTAAGTTTACCACATACAATATGATGATCAACAGTATCAAAGGATTTTTGTAATTCTAACATAATCATGCCTGTATAAGGACCTTTGCCACTATTGCTTCTAATATGCTCCATTAAGTGGACAAGGCAAATATCAGTAGAATATGAATTCCTCAAACCTTATTGTAATTTATACAACAAATTGTTGTTTACTAAGAAATTCTCAAGTTGAGTATATACAGAGCTTTATAGAATTTTTGATACAATGCTTAAAATACTAACTGGTATTTTGTTGCCTACCCCAAGATTACTGTTTTTCTTGTACAGAGGTTTTACCTTAGCTATTTTCATGTCATCAGGCACAGAAATTTCAGAGACTGACAAATTTACAATAAAAGAAATTGGCAATTTAAAAACAACTGCAGCATCTTTCAAAAATCTAGCAGCATTTGATGCATTAAGATTCCTAAGTTCCTTGTACACAAATGACTCTGGTACATGTTTTAAAACAAATCTGTTGTTGCTAGAGTTTCAGCCTTTATAAAAATCTATCGAGGCTTTGAGTCCAGATCAAACAATTAACTAGGACAAGGTAGTTTATCAACAAGATTTGAAGCTACTGTGGTAAAAATGTATTTAGAATGATTTGCTAGTTTTCAGGACTCTGGTCATTTTGATCTTCAATATTTAAAACTACATTAACTTTTCCATTTTAATTAGATTTATAACCTAACTGCTTTAAATGATGCCACAAACTTTTTGGATTTTTTCTATTTTCAGGTATTTGATCAGAAAAATATGTAGACTTTGCCTTTCTAACATCTCTTTGCACACTATTTCTATATTTACAATACAATAAATGGTTCTCATGACTACCATGCTTTCTGAATTTGTACAAATAAGAATCCCTAAGTTTAATAAAATTTAAAATCTCAGTTGACAACCAAGGCTCAGTTCTCTGTTTAAGTTTAACTTCTTTCACTGGGGCAATGGAATTCAAAACTGACATAAAAAATTCTTTAAAAGCTAACCAAAAACTATTGACATTACCAGTGTAAAAACACTAACTCCAATCAGCCTGACCGAGCTTGTCAATACACAACTCTTTTGTATAATTCCTAACACATCTATCTGGTACAAAATGTAATAAAATGATCACTTAAACCAATAGAAATGGTATCAGATTGACTCAATCTATCTTTAGAATTAGCGACAATATGATCAAAAGATACTACTTGAAGTTTTAATGATTCTAGTTTCTTCACTGATAATCAGATCAAAATATTAATATAAGACTTAAAGAGTGAACTAGTTTTTTTTTGTTTAAAACAAATACTGACATCCCATATTTGCATCTCCAAAACTTATGCATCCTGTAACAGCTCTAGAAAGTGCTAAGTCAAAATTAATAAATCTAATCAATGAAAGTATATAACATCAATTATTGGACAGTAAACCTGATAAAATAAGACGAATAACAATAATACAAGATTACGAAAACGGGATCTCAAATGATCGATTTATACATGTTAATAAAAACAGTAAAAGCAGGAAAGGTTAAAAGAGTATTATATAATAAAAATGATGTGGATTGGAAACATATATACATTAACAAACTAGATAATGTAGGGACACAATTAATATTTGAATGTTATTCATATGGAAATGATTACACAAAACAAATCGTTCCCAAAATATTATCTAAAAAAACTACAATCATGGTCAAGAATAACTTTAGAATAAGAATAAGATTAAAACCCAGAAGCATTAAACAATCAGATATCATGGAACAACATTAGTATATTAAAAACAATAACAAAAAACTTATTATGTAGATCAAACAAATATTGGATTAAAGGCAAAAAACGTTCTAAACTTTTAAGTTTGTATAAGCTCAGTAATTCATTTTTTTTTCGAATATTATACTTTTATTGAAAACATACCAAAAAAACCCAATAAAAAACAACAAACAGCAGCAACAAAGAAATAACGCTAGAAACTTAATGAAAGACGAAATATAAATTGCAAAATATAACAACACCTGAAAAAACAAACAAAACTGAATTGAGGACCTAATATATTCAAAACATACTGGAAAGATAGAAAGAACATAGCAATGACGAAATTTAAAATGGGACGACATAACGGCAAATGTGACAAAATAACAATTCATCATGCAAATGGTAGACTTAAAGGCCCATCGTCGGTAGCAGCTACACACAGTATTATAGACGGGGCTTATCATTAGCAGCCGACAAGTTAACATCAGTTATTTGATAATAATCATGTCCAACATAAGCTGTAACTATCAGCATAGCCATAGAGGATACTACCTGTTGCAAGTTAACACTCTTTCTGAATTTCTTGTAAATATATTTGATTAATATTATGGAAGCTAATCTTTGCAACAATGTTTATTGTACTGCAGGCTCCTCAGTATTATGGGTTGAAATCAAGGTTTCCCCAAATTTACTACAGCAAACATAGCACTCAAATATATTGCAATGGACATCTTATCTGCATGCATAATAAACAGAATTGCTAATTAGGTACATCGAATTTACAGTTTCATGCTGGGTTACATATAACACATCTCTGATCATGATCAAAGAGATAAAGAGAAATTATTTCTATGGATTAGTACATTATTTACTTAGAGAGAATGAAACTATCTATAAAAATGGTTTATCTAATTTACTATGGACCTATATCACACCGGCATACATATTGTAATGAATTGTAAATAAATTGCTTGGACACAAGAAAAGGGCAAACAATTATTTGTGAGACAAAACATACAAAGAATGAAAAAAAAACCCCAGAAACCCCCTTGACATTATAGAATAACCCATTCCATTTAGGTTCACAATTTCCCTGGCAAATCTTACAAATGGAAAAAAATCATGCAAATACTTTGAAGGTTTCGAGGGAACAGTTTCGTATAATATTTCATTTATTTGATTATAATGGGTGTGATTTTGAGGATTATTTAGTTACACCACATCGGTCAATTAATGTTGATGAAAGTAACTATAGTTAGACACATAACATAAAGGAATATTTATAGATGGCAATCGGAACAAAAACTGAGTAGGTTACCAAGTGGGTTATACACATCTCCAAGCAAGTGTTACTGTTTATATCACATGACAAGGGTCAACCAGGGTTCAAAATTCAAATATTTACAAATTTTCCTTGATATTTCAATTTTGTAAGGACTACTACTACTTTGTTTCAGGGAGCTATTGTGGACAAAGGGCATTTTTGTAAAGACAATACATGTTCCCGCAATTTTGTTTTGAAAATAATGACAACTTTGTTTTACAGAAAACAATTCCCAATTCAACATTGTTGCAAGAAAATGCCACCATTTGAAATTAGGCTCCTCCCATTTCTTTTTATAGAAAAGTTTGGGGTTTAAGTAGTGTCAAGTACTTCTTCTTAAGTACTTATTAGACCATATACAAGACAAGGTAATTACTATAGTTACAGGGTAAAATATTTTGCGGGTGAGACGAGGTCACAAATACTTTGTCATTTTCTTTAAGGTAGAAAACACCGCCCAGAGCACTGGATGTTGACTTTTCTGGCAGACGGTCTGCGCAAATAGCGTCTGAACTTTCCAAAATGATTGTCAATTTTTCCGTTAGGTTCGATTTATGGTTGACTCTGTTATTTGTAGCCGGAAGTGATGCAACTCTATCTGTGCTTCTGTTTTCAAATTTATCTTCTACTTTTAACATTAGTTGGAAAGACACGTAGTAATATCCGGCGACATTAATGGTGATCATGCCGTCAGTGTACGAGACGTTTCTCATGAAATTGCAGGGCAAGTCTATGTTCCAACGCACAACAATGTCGTTAGCTATAAAGGAAATGATCAACAATATAATTAATTGATTAGTATATTGACATATTGCTGCTTTACAACAAACTGGAACTTAGATACACTTTTAAGACTGCGTTATCGTTGGCATTTAAAATGAAAAAATACCAAATAAAATAAATGAGAAGTTCGTTGAAATACTTCTCGTTTTTGCAATCAACTAGTTTTTAGACATCTATAAAAGTATTCATTCTACATAACAAATATACAATAAAACTATTAACTAGCATTTGAAAAACACGCCTCCTATATTGCAACCATTTGAAAAACACGCCTCCTATATTGCAACCATTTGAAAAAAATACACGCCTCCTATATTGCAACCATTTCACTCAACATGAGATTCGAATATTGTAAATGATATAAACAATTACACTTGAAATAAAAGCAAAAACAAATGAAAAGTGCGCAAGTGAGATAGTGCAGGCTTTTATAACACAAAAATATAATAATCTGTTATTAAAATTCATAAACGCATTGGTTACAAAAGTTGTCCAGATGAAACTTCACAGATAGCCAAGATTTATTGCAATTTATTTGCAGGCTTTATCAGTTTCTTTTGAGAGAACGATGATGCTTCTTCTCAACATTTCCCTAAATATGACTTTTGGGTCTTCTTCCAACAATACAACTGGTAGTCTATTCCTGAAACTGATATCTTCCGAGTCAGGTCTACTATCAACCAATGAAAAAGCAGGGAATTCTATGCCTGTCCCACATAGCAATTGGGCGCTTACTAATATATGACGTCAATCAAACTTCTTTCCAACAACTGACTAATCAACTTGTTTCAAATGCGGCTTTCCCAACAATCATATTTAATGAACCAAATTGGGAGAGCTTGGGTATTACAGACTAATACAACTAAAAACCATATATTCTATAATTTTGTGTTGACAATGACGTTTAAATGCATTAACCACAGGGCCGCAAAACAAAAACAACTTATAACTTACACTTGTTCATGTCTGAAAACGATATGCCCGATACCTTTGCTAACGGCTTCAGGTCTTGTACAGCTGAACAGTTGTCATCCGAGAATAATCCTGTAATAGTTTATATTTAAAATATGGAAAACAAAATCTAAAATTTTAAAAGAATTATTTCTGACTGAATGAATAATGTGATATGTTATATGTATTAAAATGCTGTATATCTTTAATACAATACTGTTTAAACGAACATGTTTAGTTACAAATTAAATTAATCACTTTGATGAATAATTATTTTAACTAGATTTTAACGAAGAGAAACTGTCTACCAAACTAATTTGACAAAGACAAAAATAAAATTACAACACATGGTTGTGAATCTTGTATTTAGTTTGTGAATAAAATATGAATGATAATGAATGATAATGAATATGGTAATTATGAGCACATTTATCAGACTTAATGAATGAATGAAAAATATATTACGGCTTGGATACTCGTCTTCAAAGTATGCCTTTGTTGTCTATTCCAATACAAAGAAAACACAAAAACATTTAATCTCATAGGTATTATGGTATCTCTCTCTCTCTCTCTCTCTCTATATGTATATATATATTCATCTCAAATAAATTTTAAAAAATAAAAGAAACATATTTACATTTGTACCTAAACTATAAATGTGCAGACTTGACTTAAATATACATATAATTAATGTCCTACAGAATAAATATTCATATGTGTTTAATCTAAATACTTAGCAAAGTGATGTCACGTGTTGCTTTGTTGTCTTCTCTTCTGTATTATTATGATTAAGTGACATGTGTCTGATATACATGATAAAGAAGCATACCACAAAAAAGGGATAAATAAATAGCACCCACCCAATGGGCCTATAGAGCATCTACAATTAAATAGTAGTTGTGATACAACAATGTATTTACAATCGTTCACATGAATATGTTGAGTAGTAATATATTTTTAACGTGTTGCTATACTTAACTTCATTCAATCCTTCTTATACTAGTCTATCCCACAACCTGATACATGTATCTCCCGAATCAGGTCTATTAACCCCCATCGAACAAGCAGGGAATTATATGACTGTCTCACAATCCATAGGAACTGAACGGTTGCTAAACTGTGACGTCATTCAAAATTTCCCAGCAGCAACTGATCAATCAGGATGCTCAATTTGGGCTTTCCCAACATTGCTATTGAACGGACCCAATCGGGAGAGCTGCGTTCGTTCTACAGACTATTCTTATACCTTTATATATTTGTGTATGAAGAAATCAATTTAAAAGTTAATAGAGCAATGTTTGTGTTGTATGCAATAACATTATTCTATTATTGATTGTGTTTGTGCTGCTGTAGTGACTAATATGTCTCCTGCTTGACATGTGTTCATATTTGTAATTGTATTATACAATATATATATGTTCTTTCTTTCTGTCGCATCATACCATACAAACAAACAATAAAATCGATGTCATACGCATGAATAAAGTATATTATGCCATTCATATTAGAAATATAAGAGACTCTATATTCAAAGCATTATCCTTACATGTACAATTATGATCCTTCAATGGAGTTAAAAACTGTATCAACAGGTTCTAAACGAAACATGATAGGAATAACCTCAGTAAACTTAATCTAGTTTGAATAATATGCAAACGTTTTCAGAAGCGACATTATGCTTACCGTAGCAATCATTATCATGAGCACTTTACTCGCTTCGCAACAACAACTATTGTTTGCCACTGTGCTTTCTTTGAAGCATTCAGGATACTTTTCTTTGTTTTTAGAGGCTGGATCCAGAGTGGTACATGGTACACATAGCTGGCGCTCCTTTGGCTCAAGCATTTTTATCCTACGATTCATCCGCAAGACAGTCAACCAGAGAATTGCGATTAGCAAGATTAATGCCAATCCAGCTAACATATAAATGGCTATTTTCCAATATTTTTCCTGGAAAGAGATAAACACATAACTAGTATAAAAGATACCATATAGTATGTCAAAATATTTATTCCAGTTTTAAAGCAAATACCCAAATACTTATTTATAAGATGGCGTGAAAGCATGTACAAGGCAGCTCACTAACGTTATTAAGATAATTTAAACAATCGTTGGATCCAGAGTGGTACATAGTACACATAGCTGGCGCTCCCGTAGCTCAAGCAGTTTTATCCTACGATTTATCCGCAAGATAGTCAGCCAGATAATTGTGATTAGCAAGATTAATGCCACTCCAGCTAGCATATAAATTGATATTATCCAATATTTTTTCCTTGAAAGAGATAAACACATAAATAGTTTAAGAGAGACCATATAGTATGTAAAAATGTTCAGTGTTAAAGCAAAGACTCAAATACTTATTTATAACAGGATGGCGTGAAAGGATGGAAATAGACAGCTGACTAACGTTATTAAGATAACTTAAACAATCATTTGTTGTCACCAATTATTTGCTAAAACTTGTAAAAAGTAGCACAGAGTAGCGATTACTAAATTGCTACTCTTTTTGCATTGACTGTCAATTGAAAAATGTCGACACAGGACTGTTCTAATTCCACGACAAGATAGGAAATGTATTGTTTCAGTGTATTAGGCAATATATTGAGGATGAGTTTCATTTATCACAATATGGGATCAATATGCAAGCTAAGGAGACCATTTTACCAAAACATAATTACTTACACAAGTGTTTTTAAATGCAACCATCTTAGAATTCAGATTTCTTAAAATTGCCACACTGGTATATTGATTTTTTATTATAGAAAATTATCAAACTGGACCATGTATCATATAATGATGCAGTTAAAGTGTAGCCTGCATACTTCGTAAAATATGTTTTAAAGACCCAACCTGGGTATAAAAGGGAGATAATGGCGGTGGGAGAGTTTTTTCTTATTTTTCAAAACACATTCAGATCTGGGAGAGTAATTTTCAATTCTAAAATAAGTTCATGAATTGAAAAATTTGAAATTTGTCATGCAACATACTCTTAATATTACGCACAGTTTCTAAAAATTTCAGAATAAAATCTGCAATAATTTATTACTTATTGCTTTCAACAGACAATCAGTTACAGAGAAATTTGAATTTTGTGGGAAGAGCAAACTGGTCAATATTTGTCATGTGACCAATGTTTGTAAACAAACTGGCATGCTGTAGCTCACATGGCTGTATTCAAGATATAATAGTTAAATACAAACTACAAATCATACAAGACTGACCAAACTTTTAAATGATTCCTTCTATTATCCTTTTTTTAATCACCAACAGTTGTATATTACCATATTTAATTGAATTATACAATTGTTCCTCTTCTTTATCAAAAAAAAAATATGGTGCCACATGAATGAATCATTTTACATGTGTATTATATCACATGAAACAGACATGATAGTTTTAGATTCAAACTCAATATAGTGTTTTCACTAGGAATATCATGAATATATATATTATTTTTTTTACAGAAGATCTAAGGCATGATATTTTCAAACATTTTTGCTTTCATAAAATACCCAGAGTTAACATAAAATAAATATTTACATCTACAAAAATGAATTCACTTTTGTAGAGACAATTTTCATTTTTATGCTTTTAGATTTATTATGAAGGTTTCCTATTGCATTAGATTTGATAATTCCATTGTTAAATGTAAACATCAACATAATCAGAAGACAAATTATAAACAAAAAGGGTCAAGAATATTTTTTAGATCTTGATATTCTTGACTGTATGTTGTTCATTTTGCTTTTTTCTTTTAACTTTCTAAAACACGAAAAAAAACCCCACACACTCAAAACATTGATTTACTGCCTCAAAAATTGACACTGACTTAATAGCACCGTATGGTAAAATCCAATGTTATTCACTATTCAAATAATATAATCAAAATAAGATATTTTCTGTAGAATATAATCTGTTATTTATATATGTAAATACTATACATGTTGTTAATTGAAATTGTATAAGTATATTGTAATATCTCATGTATTGGAGAATGAAAATAAAAAAATACAAAAAAAGTTCTTATTTTCTGTCACTAAAAGTGACAAAAATATCAGCACATAACATGTAACATATCTATGTATTTTAATTTCCTTCCAAATCGTACTAAATGATTCATAATGGGCTATACCAACTTGAATAAAGTGATCTTGGGCATATCTGTTAGACTAATTATAATGCTTGAATTGTGGTTTAAAATTAATAGGCACATATGTTCATATACATAATTACTTTGATATCAGTCAACAACATTATCACATCACTTAATAGTGTTGATAAAACAGTAATTACCTGATAATGATTAATTAAAGACCCTGTAGTCTCTAATGCTAAAGTAGGATGTGATATTGACCCCAGAGTCAACATTCCTGTATCAGTAACAATGTAAACCTTCAGCATTGTTTTACATACATTTAGCTGTCTGCTATTATCACTGTTCTATTGTTAGACCGTAGTATACACTCCCAGTTGATAAAACACGTCCTGTTGAGTAACTAATTTACATCCGCTAGTCTGATCGGGCTTTAAAGACATAAACCCTCACATATACTTTCAGCATAAATAAAATTAGTATACATAATGCAAAATATTTTTGAAACCAGTACAAATACACTATAGATAATGATTATTGCCAAGGGATTTTAATAATTAATTAAAAAGCACTATTTATTGCTGTATATGACATGACTCATTTGATACATTATGCTATTTAGAGTTGATTACATGTGCTTATAATGGAATAATGAAGACTGTGATATAACATTTACATTAAATAACCGCATAGGTTTGAGCTCAGAACAAGCAAAAGGCCCAGTGTAAATTAAGAAATAGCATGCCCAAAATTTAAGTTTGAAAACTTTCTAAGATTACATGTTGATAGGAACTGGGACTAGGCTCCTATTTCACCAACATATACTTAAATACTTAAATCTAAGAAAAGCAGCAATCGGATCATGATTTTAGATTGGTTCCTGTAAAACTGCTTATTGTTTTATTGATATTGTTTATATCTTAGAGAGATAATCGGTTTAAAGAGTTAAAGTACTGAAGTACAAACACTGGTGAAACAGAAGGCATGTCTTTTTCATATATCATATGCTCAGTGAAACATAGTGTAAATCATAGTGTAAAAATGTATTTGTTAATGAGATTGTTGATATTTCGTATACTAACTCACAAAAAGGTAAAGGAAAAACTATTTTATCAGCTTTAACAATTTTTCATTTTTTTTCCAAAATAATGGAATTGTTGTCTACAAATTTCATTTAAATATAGAATTTAAACAATACAACTATTATTTTACATGAATTGCGGATCATGTTATTGAAACATTTACCTGAGGTAGTCGGGTGTTATTCCTTTGAGGTCGACAAGTAGGTGCATGGTCTGTTTCTGTAAGTTTCTCCTCTTCGGCTGGGTTTGAAGTATCAATCTCTGATGTTGCTTCTCTAGAAGTGTGACCTTTGTTCTAACCAACATAATAATAGTATAATGCTTTAGTGAAATATACATGTATATTTACTGCCAATCATACAGTAATAGCCGATAACGGGTACTCAGGTTGATTGAGTCTGTCCATCATGGGTAATGCCATATTCATAACCGGCTTTGTAATTAGAGTGTGAAACCTAAATAAGGACACTCCGTTGCCGAGTGGTCCAAAGCGCCGTCTCAAGGTCACTTTAATCTCACCGCTGAGGTGATGGTTTCGAGTCCCACTCTGTCCAAAAACTGTATTTGAGAAAATTTGCCATTTTATTGCGAAAGGACGGTGGTTCTACTCAGATTCATTCTGATGTCTTCGTCCTCCAATAAAACTGAATATCAATTTATATATAACCTCAAAATTGCATGAAACTTTATAAAAATAAAACTGAAATAGCCGCTTTCTAAAAAGCCTTATATAATAGTTTTGTTTCGATGCGCCGCAAAACCATAATTAAATTTTATCAATGTTAAAGAAAATGGTTGAAGCAAAAAAAAACAACAACAACATAAGTTTGCTGGCGTTATTGAAAGCGGTGTTTATCATTATGGCGTCATGTGACCCACTTTATCATTAATTCGTACAAAGTAAGTATTTATTGATCGGTCTTCTAACGAATTATGTTATGTGTTCATTTTGCAAGGAGATAACCTATATTTATAACAACAAAATGAGCCACAAACCAAAAGGTCAACAAAGCAATTTTACCGCGGATACCCCCCACGAAGTCTAAACTCGCTAATATGAATATTAAACAGAGTAGTTACAACTTTACACGTATATGTTATAAATAACTTATTGTGTAAATAAAAAAATACCCATCGAAGGGTTACAAAGAGATCATAAAGTAATACGAAATTTACATATGTTAACACCTTGGTAACATCGTTCAGGAAGACGACTTTTTCTGATATTGCGTCAACCATTTTGTTATGGCGTGACTATCGATCGATAGTTCACAAAATAAACTATTTTTACATTAACGTATCTCACAGCACACAAACGTCCCACTTTTTCCCCACACGGTAACATTAATTGAAATGAATACTTTGATTTCCTACGGTATAACCAAATTGATACTTTCAATGGCGCATATAATATGCCTTATTTCTTATCCATTGATAAGGACTTTGACTATGATATACATGTAATACCATAATAGTAGAAATGTGCAATGAAATACGTATTTACATTAATAATGTGACGACGGGGAAGAGCGTGGTTGTGTGAACCCGTTAACCAGTTTTAGCTTCTGATTTCCGTTTATTGCTACCTGACCGTTCGAAGGCAATGGACCCCGTTATAATTATTATGTCACTTAATTATGTTCCGGCTTCTGTGATGGTTGTGTCATTTGAGTGTTGGTAGCGCGTCTGACTATCAATCCAGAGGTCATGAGTTAGAATCCCTGCCTGGCCACAATCTCCGTGATTATTGACATACTGCATTGCGTCTGATTACCATTCGTTTCCCATCGCTGATTCAAGTGGGAAAATTATCAGTTACTTGCGGATATGTTTAAGTATCCCGGGAAAGAGTACTTAAGTTACTCGTCTGTTAGCCTCGATGGCATAATATTCAAAAATATCATATGAATGTTACGTCTCGCGTTGTTTCTATTTTTTATTATGAATTATATACAAAAAGTTGACCCATTTCTCAAAAATATTATACCATTTAGGTGGGTCACATCCGTCCGTTGCCGAGTTACCTGGGGCGCTGTCGTATAATGAAAACGTTCCTCTCACCGCTGAAGTCGTTGGTTCGTGCCAAGGTCGATCCGAAACATTTATGTGAGACAGTTAGCCAGTTTCTTGCGGAAAAAAGTAGATTCTACTCTCGATTCGTTCGTCGTCTTCCTCCAATGCACTGGATATGCCATACGTAATAATGCATGTGTTAAAAATGGCGTTAAACGTAATTGAAAAAAAAATCATTAAACAGGACATTTATTATAATTTACAATGTTATTGATTATTGTACAACGTATAAATGAGAACTTTATCTTCCCTACTTAGTTAGAGTAAAGTGTGTACAGTTCGACTATTTGTCAACTGTTGAGGGAAATTCCTATTTCTAAAAATAAAATTTTAGGTGTACACAGTTTAACAAATCGAATAAGATAAAGTTACGCAAGGCCAGGTATAGACGACGGTTTAAACTACCTAGATTTGATCAATACACCGGGTATAAATGACGCAACATGATATTGTTAAAGCTGATCTCAAAACTGTTTTTATTCATTCTAGGTCGTTTTGTGTAACGGATTGAAATAACTTAGTGAAGCTTTTTTTCTTAACAGTTAAAATGCAGGCGGTAAATTTAGGTTATTAGGTAGTTCTGCAGACAAATTTAAATACACATAATGTGCAGGGGAACTTGTTTACCGTTATACTAATTTCATGTTGTATTATCTTATATACATTATTTCTACATAGTAACATTTAATACATGTATAATTCAGATATGATGGGGTAGATTGATTCGCGCACATATATACCACAGCTATATATACCCTCAAATCCATGGGAATAAGGTGCCTTATTAGACATAACATTACAACACTCATGAGCCATATAATTGTGTACATGAAGTTGGAGTAAATGTTCAATTAAGACGTTCATACCTGTTCATTATTTTATCTCATAGTCATCCCCAGTCCCGACTCAATATGATCCTGGCTGATGCTTGATTGAACCATTGATTGATTGATGATTGATTAATTGATTGATTGATTGATTGATTTATTCATGATGATAAAAACATTTTGAAAAGAACAATAGTGTACTTAATAAACGGAACCTAATTGACCTCAACAACTATTAAGAATTATTTATGGACATTTTCTAAACATACTATGTATACAATTGGGCGGAGTACGTGCTGTCCTTTACGCCTGTCATTAATTACAGTTGAATAAAACGATAAACCGAATCCTTCCCTCGGCAAATCTTTACTGGTTTACTAAATATATTATCATATGTGCATACTAACTTATATCCTAAACCACAGGTAAAATGATTTTGGAAAGCCTCAGTTGAGTTACCAAACTTTTCATTTACTGGTTTTACTATTGCTCCAAAATCAGCATAAATGATAAAAGTGGTTGCTTATTGCTTATGATAAGTTCTAACACATTAATCATTGTTTTTATCATCAGGCATTTTAACTTTTTGTATTCCGCTAAGAGACATACATACATTAGTGTGGTTATTAAGTATTCTTTCTGATATAAAATATTGGATGCAATATTTGCAAAAGAGTAATTTATGTTTGTCTTTTGATTGTGTGTTCATTAGTTTATTAAAATCCTTTATCCAAACATAATGAGATACACTTTCCTCTTCTATTAATAAAGATCACAAGTTTTTTCATTTTTATTTTTAGAGATGTACAGCGGGTAAATAGGTTCTTTACCATTTCCGATTCTAAAGACGTTATTAGCTGCTTCTATTTTAGGTATATCTTTTACTTTGATAGGACACTTTATTCCATCATAATTAACTTCCTTTATATGTTTTTTATATTTTCCAACTCTTTGTGGGTTTTTCTCCGGGCTAAACAAATACGCCAAATGACACCAACGAAAGCATTCATAATCCTTTTCATTTTTAATATTGGTAAATCTTTGTCTATTTTTATTACATCGGAAAGAGCAACATACAAGGAACCCTTTATTGGTCTGTATTTTATAATTGTTACATAATGTTCCAACCAGATCCCAGAGAAATCCATTCGCTAATTCTGTTTGATAATTCATTATTTATACATTTAATTCTTTTTATATATTAAGCTGATTTAACTATGCTTTTGCTTTTGATTTAAAAACATACACTTTGAGTAATTCCTATATCTTTTACTCCGTCCTCCCCCAAAACAACATTTAGTTTAGCAAACAAAATCTCAATTGTTATATTTATTTTAACATTCATCTCCTGTAAAGCGCGGAGATCCACTAGTGACTTAACACTTTTTTTTAAATTGTATTATCATGTTTCATTTGTCTACTATATTTATTTGAAAGTGTTGATATGTGTTATTTTTTAGATATTTTAAGGTGTGAAGATCATGTATATCTTATATCTAGAAAATAATTATTCTTCATAAGCGTAAATCTTTTTCTATCATTTTTAGAATATCCGCTTTTTATTCGATTGGTTTTCTCACAACACATGATGATCAACCCGGCATTTATATTTAGATCCTTTTGTGCAGCATACATACTCTTATACTTTTTTTATATCTTCATTATCCCACTCGGTAGCAATAACTGCTTTCGGTTTTCTTCTCTCTTTATTAAGAAGCGATTTGATAACATCTGTCCTCTCCATTATTATTTCTTCGAAACGTCCATCACTGCGCGGCATCCAAGCAGCCTCCTTTATTTCCTTTTCTATTCTTTCAATATTTTTCTTGATAATTTCCTTATTTTGTTTTATTTTAATAATAGCTTCTTTTCTTTTCTTTTGATTCATTCTATCTAAATACTCAACCTGACCAGCTAATTGTGATTAGCAAGATTAATGCCACTCCAGCTAGCATATAAATTGATATTATCCAATATTTTTTCCTTGAAAGAGATAAACACATAAATAGTTTAAGAGAGACCATATAGTATGTAAAAATGTTCAGTGTTAAAGCAAAGACTCAAATACTTATTTATAACAGGATGGCGTGAAAGGATGGAAATAGACAGCTGACTAACGTTATTAAGATAACTTAAACAATTATTTGTTGTCACCAATTATTTGCTAAAACTTGTAAAAAGTAGCACAGAGTAGCGATTACTAAATTGCTACTCTTTTCGCATTGACTGTCAATTGAAAAATGTCGACACAGGACTGTTCTAATTCCACGACAAGATAGGAAATGTATTGTTTCAGTGTATTAGGCAATACATTGAGGATGAGTTTCATTTATCACAATATGGGATCAATATGCAAACTAAGGAGACAATTTTACCAAAACATAATTACTTATAAACAAGTGTTTTTAAATGCAACCATCTTAGAATTCAGATTTCTTAAAATTGCCACACTGGTATATTGATTTTTTATTATAGAAAATTATCAAACTGGACCATGTATCATATAATGATGCAGTTAAAGTGTAGCCTGCATACTTCGTAAAATATGTTTTAAAGACCCAACCTGGGTGTAAAAGGGAGATAATGGCGGTGGGAGAGTTTTTTCTTATTTTTCAAAACACATTCAGATCTGGGAAAGTAATTTTCAATTCTAAAATAAGTTCATGAATTGAAAAATTTAAAATTTGTCATGCAACATACTCTTAATATTACGCACAGTTTCTGAAAATTTCCGAATAAAATCTGCAATAATTTATTACTTATTGCTTTCAACAGACAATCAGTTACAGAGAAATTTGAATTTTGTGGGAAGAGCAAACTGGTCAATATTTGTCATGTGACCAATGTTTGTAAACAAGCTGGCATGCTGTAGCTCACATGGCTGTATTTAAGATATAATAGTTAAATACAAACTACAAATCATGCAAGACTGACCAAACTTTTAAATGATTCCTTCTATTATCCTTTTTTTAATCACCAACAGTTGTATATCACCATATTTAATTGAATTATACAATTGTTTCTCTTCTTTATCAAAAAAAATAATATGGTGCCACATGAATGAATCATTTTACATGTGTATTATATCACATGAAACAGAAATGATAGTTTTAGATTCAAACTCAAGATAGTGTTTTCACTAGGAATATCATGAATATATATATATTTTCTTTTTACAGAAGATCTAAGGCATGATATTTTCAAACATTTTTGCTTTCATAAAATACCCAGAGTTAACATGAAATACATTTTTACATCTACAACAATGAATTCACTTTTGTAGAGACAATTTTCATTTTTATGCTTTTAGATTTATTATGAAGGTTTCCTATTGCATTAGATTTGATAATTCCATTGTTAAATGTAAACAGCAACATAATCAGAAGACGAATTATAAACAAAAAGGGTCAAGAATATTTTTTAGATTTTGATATTCTTGACTGTATGTTGTTCATTTTCCATTTTTCTTTTAACTTTCTAAAACACGAAAAAAACCCACACACACTCAAAACATTGATTTACTGCCTCCAAAATTGACACTAACTTAATAGCACCGTATGGTAAAATCCAATGTTATTCACTATTCAAATAATATAATCAAAATAAGATATTTTCTGTAGAATATAATCTGTTATTTATATATGTAAATACTATACATGTTGTTAATTGAAATTGTATTAGCATATTGTAATATCTCATGTATTGGAGAATGAAAATAAAAAAAATACAAAAAAAGTTCTTATTTTCTGTCACTAAAAGTGACAAAAATATCAGCACATAACATGTAACATATCTATGTATTTTAATTTCCTTCCAAATCTTACTAAATGATTCATAATGGGCTATACCAACTTGAATAAAGTGATCTTGGGCATATCTGTTAGACTAATTATAATGCTTGAATTGTGGTTTAAAATTAATAGGCACATATGTTCATATACGTAATTACTTTGATATCAGTCAACAACTTTATCACATCACTTAATAGTGTTGATAAAACAGTAATTACCTGATAATGATTAATTAAAGACCCTGTAGTCTCTTATGCTAAAGTAGGATGTGATATTGACCCCAGAGTCAACATTCCTGTATCAGTAACAATGTAAACCTTCAGCATTGTTTTACATACATTTAGCTGTCTGCTATTATCACTGTTCTATTGTTAGACCGTAGTATACACTCCCAGTTGATAAACACGTCCTGTTGAGTAACTAATTTACATCCGCTAGTCTGATCGGGCTTTAAAGACATAAACCCTCACATATACTTTCAGCATAAATAAAATTAGTATTAATAATGCAAAATATTTTTGAAACCAGTACAAATACACTATAGATAATGATTATTGCCAAGGGATTTTAATAATTAATTTAAATGCACTATTTATTGCTGTATATGACATGATACATTATGCTATTTAGAGTTGATTTCATGTGCTTATAATGGAATAATGAAGACTGTGATATAACATTTACATTAAATAACCGCATAGGTTTGAGCTCAGAACAAGCAAAATGCCCAATGTAAATTAAGAAATAGCATGCCCAAAATTTAAGTTTGAAAACTTTCTAAGATTACATGTTGATTGGAACTGGGACAAGGCTCCTATTTCACCAACATATACTTAAATACTTAAATCTAAGAAAAGCAGCAATAGGATCATGATTTTAGATTGGTTCCTGTAAAACTGCTTATTGTTTTATTGATATTGTTTATATCTTAGAGAGATAATCGGTTTAAAGAGTTAAAGTACTGAAGTACAAACACTGGTGAAACAGAAGGCATGTCTTTTTGATATATCATATGCTCAGTGAAACATAGTGTAAAACATAGTGTAAAACATAGTGTTAAACATAATGTAAAACATAGTGTAAAAATGTAATTGTTAATGAGATTGTTTATATTTCGTATACTAACTCACAAAAAGGTAAAGGAAACACTATTTTATCAGCTTTAACAAATTGTCAATTTTTTTTCTAAATTATGGAATTGTTGTCTACAAATTTCATTTAAATATAGAATTAAAACAATACAACTATTATTTTACATGAATTGCGGATCATGTTATTGAAACATTTACCTGAGGTGGTCGGGTGTTATTCCTTTGAGGTCGACAAGTAGGTGCATGGTCTGTTTCTGTAAGTTTCTCCTCTTCGGCTGGGTTTGAAGTATCAATTTCTGATGTTGCTTCTCTAGAAGTGTGACCTTTGTTCTAACCAACATAATAATAGTATAATGCTTTAGTGAAATATACATGTATATTTACTGCCAATCATACAGTAATAGCCGATAACGGGTACTCAGGTTGATTGAGTCTGTCCATCATGGGTAATGCCATATTCATAACCGGCTTTGTAATTAGAGTGTGAAACCTAAATAAGGACACTCCGTTGCCGAGTGGTCCAAAGCGCCGTCTCAAAGTCACTTTAATCTCACCGCTGAGGTGATGGTTTCGAGTCCCACTCTGTCCAAAAACTGTATTTGAGAAAATTTGCCATTTTATTGCGAAAGGACGGTGGTTCTACTCAGATTCATTCTGATGGCTTCGTCCTCCAATAAAAGTGAATATCAATTTATATATAACCTCAAAATTGCATGAAACTTTATAAAAATAAAACTGAAATAGCTGCTTTCTAAAAAGCCTTATATAATAGTTTTGTGTCGATGCGCCGCAAAACCATAATTAAATTTTATCAATGTTAAAGAAAATGGTTGAAGCAAAAAAAAACACAACAACATAAGTTTGCTGGCGTTATTGAAAGCGGTGTTTATCATTATCGCGTCATGTGTTTTAAATTATTTCTTTTACATCAATTGTGAAACAAATTCTGACCCCAAATCACTGAAACCTAACTGACAGGTGCAGACAAAAGCTGTTATGCATAAACATTCCTACAATTTCTTAATGTCCGCGCATTATGTTTCTGAACTACATACAATTGACCCACTTTATCATTAAGTCGTACAAAGTAAGTATTTATTAATCGGTCTTCTAACGAATAATGTTATGTTTCATTTTGCAAGAAGATAACCTATATTTATAACAACAAAGTGAACCATAAACCACAAGGTCAACAACAAAGCAATTTTACCGCGTCTAAACTCGCTAATATGAATATTAAACAGAATAGTTACTACCTTACACGTATATGTTAAAAATAACGGTCACATGGTAGTAACACTTATTGTGTAAATAAAAAAAATACCCATCGAAGGGTTACAAAGAGATCATAGTAATACGATATTTACATATGTTAACACCACCGTAACACCGTTTAGGAAGACGACTTTTTCTGACATTGCGTCCACCATTTTGTTATGACGTGTACAGGACATTTATTATAATTTACAATGTTATTGATTATTGTACAACGTATAAATGAGAACTTTATCTTCCCTACTTAGTTAGAGTAAAGTGTGTACGGTTCGACGTTTTGTCAACTGTTTAGGAAAATTCCTATTTCTAAAAATAAAATGTTTAGGTGTACACAGTTTAACAAATCGAATAAGATAAAGTTACGCAAGGCCAGGTATAGTCGACGGTTTAAACTACCTAGATTTGATCAATACACCGGGTATAAATGACGCAACATGATATTGTTAAAGCTGATCTTAAAACTGTTTTTATTCATTCTAGGTCGTTTTGTGTAACGGATTGAAATAACTTAGTGAAGCTTTTTTTCTTAACAGTTAAAATGCAGGCGGTAAATTTAGGCTGTTCCTTATTAGGTAGTTCTGCAGACAAATTTAAATACACATAATGTGCAGGGGAACTTGTTTACCGTAACTCATTTCATATTGTATTATCTTATATACATTATTTCTACATAGTAACATTTAATACATGTATAATTCAGATATGATGGGGTAGATGTAGTTGTACATTGATTCGCGCACATATATATCCGCAGCTATATATACCCTCGAATCCATGGGAATAAGGTGCCTTATTAGACATAACATTACAACACTCATGAGCCATATGTTTGTGTACATGAAGTTGGAGTAAATGTTCAATTAAGACGTTCATACATGTTCATTATTTTATCTCATAGTCATCCCCAGTCCCGACTCAATATGATCCTGGCTGATGCTTGATTGAACCATTGATTGATTGATGATTGATTAATTGATTGATTGATTTATTTATTTATTCATGATTATAAAAACATTTTGAAAAGAACAATAGTGTACTTAATAAACGGAACCTAATTGACCTCAACAACTATTAAGAATTATTTATGGACATTTTCTAAACATTCTATGTATACAGTTGGGCGGAGTACGTGCTGTCCTTTACACCTGTCATTAATTACAGTTGAATAAAACGATAAACCGAATCCTTCCCTCGGCAAATCTTTACTGGTTTTCTAAATATATTATCATATGTGCATACTAACTTATATCCTAAACCACAGGTAAAATGATTTTGGAAAGCCTCAGTTGAGTTACCAAACTTTTCATTTACTGGTTTTACTATTGCTCCAAAATCAGCATAAATGATAAAAGGGGTTGCTAATTGCTTATGATAAGTTCTAACACATTAATCATTGTTTTTCTCATCAGGCATTTTAACTTTTTGTATTCCGCTAAGAGACATACATACATTAGTGTGGTTATTAAGTATTCTTTCTGATATAAAATATTGGATGCAATATTTGCAAAAGAATAATTTATGTTTGTCTTTTGATTGTGTGTTCATTAGTTTATTAAAATCCTTTATCCAAACATAATGAGATAAACTTTCCTCTTCTATTAATAAAGATCACAAGTTTTTTTATTTTTATTTTTAGAGATGTACAGCGGGTAAATAGGTTCTTTACCATTTCCGATTCTAAAGACGTTATTAGCTGCTTCTATTTTAGGTATATCTTTTACGTTGATAGGACACTATATTCCATCATAATTAACTTCCTTTATATGTTTTTTATATTTTCCAACTCTTTGTGGGTTTTTCTCAGGGCTAAACAAATACGCCAAATGACACCAACGAAAGCATTCATAATCCTTTTCATTTTTAATATTGGTAAATCTTTGTCTATTTTTATTACATCGGAAAGAGCAACATACAAGGAACCCTTTATTGGTCTGTATTTTATAATTGTTACATAATGTTCCAACCAGATCCCAGAGAAATCCATTCGCTAATTCTGTTTGATAATTCATTATTTATACATTTAATTCTTTTTATATATTAAGCTGATTTAACTATGCTTTTGCTTTTGATTTAAAAACATACACTTTGAGTAATTCCTATATCTTTTACTCCGTCCTCCCCCAAAACAACATTTAGTTTAGCAAACAAAATCTCAATTGTTATATTTATTTTAACATTCATCTCCTGTAAAGCGCTGAGATCCACTAGTGACTTAACACTTTTTTTTAAATTGTATTATCATGTTTCATTTGTCTACTATATTTATTTGAAAGTGTTGATATGTGTTATTTTTTAGATATTTTAAGGTGTGAAGATCATGTATATCTTATATCTAGAAAATAATTATTCTTCATAAGCGTAAATCTTTTTCTATCATTTTTAGAATATCCGCTTTTTATTCGATTGGTTTTCTCACAACACATGATGATCAACCCGGCATTTATATTTAGATCCTTTTGTGCAGCATACATACTCTTATACTTTTTTTATATCTTCATTATCCCACTCGGTAGCAATAACTGCTTTCGGTTTTCTTCTCTCTTTATTAAGAAGCGATTTGATAACATCTGTCCTCTCCATTATTATTTCTTCGAAACGTCCATCACTGCGCGGCATCCGAGCAGCCTCCTTTATTTCCTTTTCTATTCTTTCAATATTTTTCTTGATAATTTCCTTATTTTGTTTTATTTTAATAATAGCTTCTTTTCTTTTCTTTTGATTCATTCTATCTAAATACTCAACCTGACCAGCAGTACAATTAATGTTTACAACAAATTAATTCATATATGTATATTAAACATATAGATTATGTTTTAGCTTATAAAGCTAATAACTCGATCAAAAATTATTTTATAATCATCTCTGTTTTTCCTTTCTATATCGTTGTTAATTATTAATACTTTATTTTCATATTTTTTGGGGAATTGTTTTTGTTTTTTCTCTAAATAAGTAAGGTATTCTCTTGAAATCTCACTCTCCCCAGGTCTTGATCTTACCCTTATATTTTCAAGACATTTATCAATAGACGTTTTCAAATAAATGTAGCAATCTTGTTTAGTTTGACTTATACTATGAATGACATAATTGTACACAACTCTTTCTAAAGGGGAGAAGACATGTGACGAGGCAAACAGATCTTTATTAGATTTCCAACACCTTTCAAAAGCACAAACACCTCCGGAAGTCCCTTCGGAAGTCCCTTCGGAGTCCTCAGCTGTTTTCATCATCCTAAAATGAGAATGTGTACTTTATATTTGAAATGTAAAGGCATTCTTTTCTGTATTTTCATAAAATTCTTTGAGTGGTTTTAACTCATCCAAATAAACTCATTCTTTAATTGGCTCAGGAGTAATTTTTTTATCAGGTGCATACTCATTTAAATATCTCATAATTGTACTTTTTCCAGCTCTAATATTACCTTCTAAAGAGATTATGACCATATATCTATAAGTCTTTTTTTCCACTTATTGTGATTATGCTGTTCTCCTCAAAACATCCTGAATGAGAAACTCTTATCAATTTTAATTTTGCGTTATTCTTTTTTTCATAGGATTGTACTGTTTTATAATTTACCACCATCCTAAATTCAGCTTCTCCCTTCTTCTTTTTAGTTCCATACACAATAAGTAAAGGAACACAATTATAACGCGTGATAATTTCATCTCAATTTACAATAAAACCATAAAACCCCTCTGGACCCCGACTCCATCTAACCAAACCACCAATGACTTCTTCACTTCTATAAGTAAGGTATAAGGTCTTGGGAGCAGCGGGAGCTGGCGAACCAGGGAGAGCTGCCGAACTAGTTTCTACATAAAACCTACTTGTTCTGTTGATTTTTGTATTATGTATTCCCATTTGAATATCAATTTATTTTATATTCTTTCATGTATATTTTTTTCTACTAAGTCATCACTTTTCTGCATTTCCAGGATTTTATTGAATACATCTGCAACAACTTGGAGGTCGCCCTTCTGTTTTACTGTTTGTGTCACAAAATGTCACCAGTAGAGTATACTGGTCGTACATAGCTCTTGTAAGTTATCAGGTACACCCAAATATTTTGTTCGAGTTGAAACAATTTCACAATAGTCATGATATATTCGTTTAACACGTAAAAGCGTGCACATTTTAAGTGGCCGCCAGAGAGGCCGTGTCATAAGTTTAGTTTTGTGCTAATGCATGTAAACGTATGGGTATATCTTCCTTACACGGCAAAAGTGTACAAGGGGCCTCTCTTGTAGATTCAATACTGCAGATTTAGCCGCGTTTGTCACGGATTGAACGGGGGAAATAGGGATTTGGGCGTAATGTTTGCTATAAAACCCATTGTCTTCTAGCTCTCACCGGGATAGTCGATAGTACGTTGTTGGAACAGAGATTGGACGGCAAACTCACAGGCAAAATGTGCCTAAGCCATCCAGGATCTAAGCCATCCAGGATCTAAGCCATCCTGGATATAAGCCTCCCGGAGTGGAGCTAAGCCTTTAGGGTGTGTAAGCCCTTCAGGTGATTCTACACTAGAATCAACATAACGTTTACGAGCGGTGGAGACGGTCCCCGTACCTGCGCAACAGGGCCAGGTCATAGTATCGACACCCCGGGACACGAGGTGGGCCCGTTATCAGTCCTCACTGGAGGAACGTCATCCACAACCTCATTGGAGGTTAACCATCATTAGATCACGTCATCAACCCTTATAGAAGGCATTTGATGACAATCACCCATTGAATTCGCGCATCATCATCTTCATGAGCTCTCGCGCATCACAGTTATCGCGCTAGATCATAGATCAACATTGGTTTAGCTTTAACAACATTTTAGTGTCTTATAAATTAAGTATTTAGAACAATACTAAGAACGTCTTAAACGTTCATAAGAACATTCTTTTCATATTTCAATTGTGTATTCGCTTGTTTTTTTTTTATATAATTGTATATATATTGAACATATTTTTAAAGTTGTATTAAACTTATGTAAATGTATTCTCCGTCATTGATTCTTTCGTGAGTTAGCCCAACACTAAGGTCATCCTGTGACAACTGGTTTTCAGAGTAGTGGGATTTTGGGCGACTACGGAGGGAAAGAATCAATAAGTGATCTGTATTATGATATACTAAATCTCTACTTATTATTTTAGAATTGTGTACCACCCTCTGATCCATCAAGGCGACTGTCGACGATCACGGCCAAAGCTTGGAAGACAAGTCAAGACACGACAAGGGTAGGGTGAGTCCAAACTTTTGTTTTGTCCGTTCTTTCCTTGGCGCGAGGTCGCAGTGGTCTACACGAGTGGGTCTGAGGCACTTTTTGCTAAATAATTTGTTTTACCTCCCTTGATATACCAATAGTATCCAATCAGGTTGGCGAACAAGACGTTCTACTCATGTTGTGACACTCGAGTAAACTTATATTAATGGGAGAAGTAAATAAATATGTTCATGTCATACACATTTCTATGATTGTTTAAGGTTTATGTCTAATATCAAATATAGATATTTTTTTTGTAGTGTATATGTTTGTGGAAGCTAGATACTATCTATACATAACCGTTAGTAGTTAGCGCTAGTACAAATGTGTATGTAACTTGTCCTATGATGATGCCCAGGTATTTACTGAGGACACAGTGACTTGCCAGTAGTAGTTAGTTGAGTAGGATTATTAGTGACGTGTGTATTGTAATATTGTAGTGTGTAGTCCACAATGTCTATAACCATGACGTCCATAAAGGATCTTACGGAAATGGGTAAGGAGTTAGGGTATGCTGGAGAGGAGCTTAGAACCTTTGTTAAAGACGAACAGGCTAGGGAAAGGGAATTTAGACTTAAGGAAAGAGAATTAGCAAAGCAGGAAAGAGATGAAGAAAGTAGATTAGCTAAAGAGAAGGTAGAATTAGAAAGGAGACTAGCCACAGAGAAGTTAGAATTAGAAGGTAGGTTAGCTAAAGAGAAGCGAGATGATGAAAGTAGATTAGTAAGGGAGAAGCAAGCGTTAGAACATGAGAGGTTCGAAACAGATGGTAGACTAGCTAAGGCTAATGCAATGATGGATAAGGGAGCAAAAAGAGTATGAGCATAAGTTAGCTTTAGAGTTGGAAGCGGCTAAGGCACATAGTAAGGATAGTAAAACTGAAGAGAAAGGTAGTTATTCTGGGAAGTTAAAAGGTTCTAAGTTACCATACTTTGATGCTGACCACGATAACATGGACAGTTACTTGTTACGGTTCGAGCGTTATGCTGAGTTACAGGAATGGACCAAAGCTAAGTGGGCAGTTCATTTAAGTGCGTTATTGAGAGGCTAGGCCTTAGACGTATTTTCTCGATTGCCTAGTGTAGATGCTCTTGACTATGACAAGTTAAAGGATGCTCTTTTAAAGAGATTTGAGTTAACTGAAGAAGGTTTTAGAAAGCGGTTTAGAGCTTGTCTGCCTGAGAAAGGCGAATCATTTATTCAGTTTATTAGTAGGTCTAGAAATTACTTAGATAGGTGGTTAGAGTTAGGGAAGGTAGCGCAGACTTATCAGGGCCTCATAGATTTCTTGTTGCGGGACCAGCTATTCAATGTTTGTAGTAGAGATCTGTTCTTATTTCTAAAAGAAAGAAAACTAACTAGTGTAGATGAAATGGCAACACAAGCAGATCAGTTTGCCGAGGCTAGAGGTGGAGCTCATAATGTAGTGTCGAAAGACAGAACTTTTAGGGATAGGCAAGGGAATGATCATAGTCATAAACAAAAAGGCCAGAGTGGAAACTATAGAGGTGGAGGTAGTTCGATGGGTGCTAGAGGAGGTAGCAATAGTGGTAACATAGGGAGACCTTTTATTCGTTGTCGTCACTGTAATGGGAATCATGCTTCACATGAGTGTAGGAAAGCGGTAAACGTGTCCGCTGTCGTAGACAATTTTAGTGACAATAGTAGAGTGGACAACAATGGAGGGAGTCGGAACCAAGGTTTTAACAACCCATGGAATTTCGGTAGAAGTAGAGGTGGTCAAAACCGAGGTAGAAGTAGAGGTAGAGGTAGAGGTAGTAATAGTCCGGTTATTAAAACCGAGAGTAGTAGCTGTTGTGTTAAAGCGGATGGTGCAATGGCGAAGATCGGAACATGTCTCTTTCCGTACGCAAATCTTCCAACGGCAGATGGTAGAGTGAATGGCACGGACGTAACTGTAATGAGGGATACAGGGTGTACAGGTGTGGTAGTTAGGCGTAGTTTAGTTACGGATGACCAGTTAGTAGGTAAACAGGCACCGTGTATGTTGTTAAATAAGTCGGTAGAACACGTGCCAATAGCGAGAATAGATGTAGATACACCTTTCTTTAAAGGGACTACAGAGGCACTGTGTATGGACGACCCGATGTATGATATAACGATAGGGAACATAGAAGGTTCAGTACTTCCGGTAATGTCCGATTTTAGAAGTAGCATAAGTAATGCAGTAGAGACTAGAGCGCAGGTTCAGAAGCAAGCTCAGGCTTATAGAAAATTAAAGGTTCCTGCAGCCATAGGTGACATATCCAAAGCGGAGTTTATAGAAGCACAAACTCAAGACGAGTCGTTAGAGCCTTATAAAGTGAAGGCCAAGGATGGTGTAGTGAAGAAGTATAAAGGGTCCGGTAGTTGTAAGTTTGTACATAAGAATAGGTTATTGTACAGAGAATTTGAAGATAGTGGTAGTAGACAGTTTCACCAATTAGTGGTACCTACCCAGTATAGAACGACAGTGCTTAAGGTAGCTCATGAGTCAATTATGGGAGGTCATTTAGGCGTAAAGAAAACGTCAGATAGAGTATTGGCAGAATTTTATTGGCCAGGCGTTAGTGGAGATGTAACTAGGTATTGTAGGTCCTGCGATGTATGCCAAAGGACAGTACCAAAAGGTCGAGTGACCAAAGTACATTTAGGTCAGATGCCACTGATAGATATACCATTTAAGTGGGTAGCCGTAGACATAGTGGGACCAATTTTTCCAGTGTCGGATAGGAAAAATAGGTACATTTTAACCATGGTCGACTATGCAACTAGGTATCCGGAGGCAGTGGCATTGCCCTCAATTGAAACTGAGAGAGTAGCGGAGGCATTAGTTGATATATTCAGTAGGCTAGGCGTACCAGAGGAAATGCTGACTGATTGTGGGTCACAGTTTACGTCAGAACTTATGGCTGAAGTAAGCAGGTTATTGTCTTTGCGTCAAATCATGACAACACCATATCACCCTATGTGTAACGGGTTAGTCGAACGATTTAACGGGACGTTAAAGCAAATGTTACGGCGTATGTGTACAGAGAGACCCAAAGATTGGGACAAGTATCTCAATGCTTTGTTGTTTGCATTTAGAGAGGTTCCACAAGAAAGTTTAGGGTTTTCTCCGTTTGAGTTATTGTACGGAAGGTCAGTTAGAGGTCCCATGAGGATTCTTAGAGAGATGTGGGCAGATGAAGTAGATAGTGATGAGGTTAAGACTACATATCAGTATGTTTTAGATCTTAAGGAGAAACTAGAGGAGACTTGTAAGATAGCTCAAAGTCAGTTAGTTTAGGCAAGTAGCAAGTATAAACGGTACTATGACCAGAAAGCTAGAGCTAGGAAGTTTAAGATAGGTGACCAGGTGTTACTGTTACTCCCGACCGACAATAACAAGTTGTTATTACAATGGAAAGGTCCGTTTTACGTTAGAGGGATAGTGAACACTATGGATTACCGTATCGAGATAAACGGAAAGTTAAAAACCTTTCATGCGAATATGCTGAAAGAGTATATCAGTAGAACCGATAATGTGCAACAAGGGTTATTAACCGTAGTTAATGTTGCAGTTATTGAGGAAAGTGAGGAAGACAGTAGTGAGGACACTAGTCCCATGTATTTTCCCACTAGTGTAGGTAGGGAGACAGCAGCCGATGTAGACATATCGGACATGCTTAGTGTAGAGCAGCAACGAGAGGTTGGTAGTTTACTCTCGGAGTTCAGTGATGTCTTGTCCGAAAAACCGGGGCAGACAGATGGAGTGCAACATGATATTGTCCTCACATCAGGGGAACCAATTAGAATTAAGGGGTATCCCATTCCATTTCACTCCCGATCAATTGTTGATGAGGAGGTGAAAGACATGTTGAAATTGGGTGTCATCGAACCTTCAAACGCCCCATTTTCATCCCCAGTCGTACTTATTAAGAAGAAAGATGGGTCAATTCGATTCTGCATCGATTTTAGGCAGATCAATAAACGTACCATCTTTGATGCCGAGCCAATGCCTAATATTGAGGAGGTATTCTCTAAACTTGCGGGATATTCGTATTTCTCCAAGTTAGACCTCAGTAAAGGTTATTGGCAAGTCCCACTTTCAGACCGAGCTAAAGAGATGACCTCCTTCGAAACTTCGGAAGGACTTTTTAAGTTCAAGGTCATGCCCTTTGGGCTCGTCAACGCCCCAGCAACATTCTGTAGGTTGATGAGGAAGGTCCTGAAGGATTTGTCCAACTCAGACAGTGTTGTAGATGACATCCTGGTGTTTACAACAACATTTGACGACCATATTAATGCTCTACGTAATCTGTTGGAACGGCTACGCCGGTTTAAACTGACTGCAAAACCTAGCAAATGTCACATAGGTTACGCAGATATAGAGTGTCTGGGTCATGTTGTCGGGAGGGACCAGAAATTGAAACCCAACCCCGACAAGGTCAAGGCAATTCAGGAAGCACCAAGACCCGAGACAAAGAAACAAGTTAGGTTAATTTTAGGGTTGGCGGGTTTTTACAGGAAGTTTATTCCAATCTTTTCGGCTATAGCTGCACCTTTGTCAGACTTAACAAAGAAAGGTCAACCCAATAGTATAACTTGGGGGGAAAGCCAGGAGCGATCTTTTGTATCTTTAAAGGGGAGTCTGGTCAAAACCCCAATACTAAAATTACCTGAACTTGACCAGGAGTTTATCCTCAGAACGGATGCCTCCGATATCGGGGTGGGTGCAGTCCTACTGCAAGAGCAAGATGGGTGTAGTCTCCCCGTGGCTTACGCAAGTCGGAAACTATTACCCCGGGAATGTAACTACTCTGTTATCGAAAGGGAGTGTCTTGCAGTAGTGTGGGGTGTCAGTAAATTCCACCGGTATGTTTTTGGTAAGGAATTTGTCTTGGAGACTGACCACCAACCGTTAGCTTATATGAATAAAGCAAAGATAGCTAACAGTAGGTTAATGAGGTGGGCACTGACTCTGCAGCCTTACCGGATGAAAATTAAAGCGATCCGAGGAAAGGACAATATTGGGGCAGACTATTTAAGTCGCCGCACATAATCACCGGTTTAATATAATAGTGTATTGCAGTGTAGTGTACAATTGTAAAATAGTGTTGAAATTGTAATTACATATTATAGTTAGATTATAACTGCAGTGGATGAGCGATCAGCTTGTACGTTTTGACTGGTCAGTTGCTAAGAAGAATTAATAGTTTCTTAACGTGTAAATATTAATTATCATTTTGTTGAATTTTAAAAAGTGTAGCACTTTCTTTAAGTGGGGAGATGTTGTCACAAAATGTCACCAGTAGAGTATACTGGTCGTACATAGCTCTTGTAAGTTATCAGGTACACCCAAATATATTGTTCGAGTTGAAACAATTTCACAATAGTCATGATATATTCGTTTAACACGTAAAAGCGTTCACATTTTAAGTGGCCGCCAGAGAGGCCGTGTCATAAGTTTAGTTTTGTGCGATGCATGTAAACGTATGGGTATATCTTCCTTACACGGCAAAAGTGTACAAGGGGCCTCTCTTGTAGATTCAATACTGCAGAATTAGCCGCGTTTATCACGGATTGAACGGAAGAAATAGGGATTTGGGCGTAATGTTTGCTATAAAACCCATTGTCTTCTAGCTCTCGCCGGGATAGTCGATAGTACGTTGTTGGAACAGATATTGGACTGCAAACTCACAGGCAAAATGTGCCTAAGCCATCCAGGATCTAAGCCATCCAGGATCTAAGCCATCCAGGATATAAGCCTCCCGGAGTGGAGCTAAGCCTTTAGGGTGTGTAAGCCCTTCAGGTGATTCTACACTAGAATCAACATAACGTTTACGAGCGGTGGAGACGGTCCCCGTACCTGCGCAACAGGGCCAGGTCATAGTATCGACACCCCGGGACACGAGGTGGGCCCGTTATCAGTCCTCACTGGAGGAACGTCATCCACAACCTCATTGGAGGTTAACCATCATTAGATCACGTCATCAACCCTTATAGAAGGCATTTGATGACAATCACCCATTGAATTCGCGCATCATCATCTTCATGAGCTCTCGCGCATCACAGTTATCGCGCTAGATCATAGATCAACATTGGTTTAGCTTTAACAACATTTTAGTGTCTTATAAATTAAGTATTTAGAACAATACTAAGAACGTCTTAAACGTTCATAAGAACATTCTTTTCATATTTCAATTGTGTATTCGCTTGTTTTTTTTTTATATAATTGTATATATATTTAACATATTTTTAAAGTTGTATTAAACTTATGTAAATGTATTCTCCGTCATTGATTCTTTCGTGAGTTAGCCCAACACTAAGGTCATCCTGTGACAGTTTGGCAATAAGATAAAAGCTGCTTAAACTTTCTACGGTGCATTTTTAATTTTGTCTTTTACTCCTTCATTTTCAAAACATTGGTTTACACAAGAAGCATCGCCGGAGCAGCCCCCACTATTGCAACAAAAACAGGAATTACCGGAACCGCGGCTAAAGTAGTCGCCGAACCTAATATCCCCGTGCATACTTCAATTACTTTACTGATGTTTCCATCTTTTTCTGTATGTTGAAACCACTTTTGATAGGTATAGAATTAACTCATCTGTTGTTTCGAATTTTTTATTCATTCTATATTATTCAAAGTATTTTTTATAAAGAGCCTCATTTTCTTCTGGAGTTATTCATCCTTGCTTTAGCAGTTTATTAATACTGTTTATTCCATCATTTCTTAAAGAGAGGCTATTATTACCCGGCTCAATAGAACCGTAGATTAGTTCTAATTCATCAATGTGATCAGCAACACAATCACATGAACCTAAGATATTTATTTTCTTGCTTAATGTGCTTATTGGTAATCCACTTAATTCTGTTAGCTTTTGGAAGACATCTTTTGCCAACATGGAATAGTTTTTATTTTTATATATTTTGGTAATTAGTTCGATAAAAAATATGACCTTCTTTTAGAGCAAATATCAAAAAAGGGACCAATATATGATGTTCTGATTTTTTCACTAAACATTGGAATAAACAAAAGGATTCGGATTACCAAGGATGGAGATAATAAAGTGTATTATGAATTTAGTCCTCCGGCGACAGGCGAAAATGTCATATCCTATTACACAAAACCATTTGAGTTAAAACCCAACTCATATATAAATCATGAAAGTCTTGTAGAATACAATGATGATGTAGGTGGGGATCGCAGTCTTCTTTATGATGCGGAACATTGGATTATTAAACAACCTGGTACTTATGTTCTTGAACTCGACTTATAATATACAACAAATTTCTCCCTGGCACCATTCTCAAAAGATGAAATAGTTCAAGCTGATGTTGGCGGCGGAGTAAAAACATTTTTTGAAGAAACCAGGAGAGTTGTGATTTGTGATAATGGAGATTTAGTAGCGTCTTCTGATAATTTAAATATAAGTGACGATAAACTAAAGGCAATTGCCAAAAAATACCTAGGTACAGGAGGAAGTGGTGTACGGATTAGTGTAGGACTCTGCCGATATAGGTGGACATTTCAGATAACAGAGCCTAATACCCAGCTTGCTTTTTATCCTACTGCTTATGGTAAGTTGTTTAGGTTTGAAACAGAATCCCATATTTAACTTTATTATAAATATTCCTAATACATGTATATGGGACAAAAATAATTCTTTCATCCGAGCACTTGAAGAAACACTTGCTCTTAATGGGGATGACGGTGACGGCAGCGACGACGCTGCTATTTCATTGGAACTCGACATATCATATTTTAAATGTAAACTAACAATACAAAAAAATACGCTCTTGATTTAAGGGATTCAAAATTCTGTTACCTTATTGGTTTTGAACCGAAAGTTGTGAGAGAGACTGAGTTTGGGACACTTTTTCCATATATAACAGTTTCCGTAGACACAATTTATGTGCATTGCGACCTAATTAATAATAGTATTGTAGATGGGACATATTCAGATGTAATCTACGATCTCAGTACAGCCGATCTGACCAGAAGTTATCCATTCAGAAGAGAACTACTGAGGGTTGGATTTTGTGAAGTAAATACATCTATCGTTAATAGTTTACTGACTACACTTATAGAATAATCAATCTTAATGATGTTCATGTATCATTCTCTCTCGTTTTAAAAGATAATGACTAATGGATTAGTGAAGAAGAAATATAACAGAGAAAAAGGTATATATGTTTATCATGATTCTCAAATCGGAGCAGGTTTATTTGATTCAGTTAAAGTGGAATTACTGGTAATGCTGCTAAATGTGTTGCTAAAATTGTGGCTAAAAATAGCAGAAAAGTCATTAGCATCTGGTTCGAGCAGGTTGGGTGATGAAATTGGAAAAAAAGTTATTGATAAGACTATGACACAAAGTATTAATAAAACCAATAAGGTTGGGACTGACAAAGCCAATAAGGTCGACAAGGTCAATGTTAGCAAGAATGTTAGGATTGATAAGGTTCGGGTTGACAAAGTCAGTAAGGATGACAGGGTAAATGCTCTTTCTGATAAGGATGGAAGGGCTGAGAAGAAAGGTAATATCCTAATGAGGGAGTTATTGCGAAATGATTACGAAAGAGAAATTCAACAAACAAGACGTCTTGCTATGGAAAGTGGAAGAAGTAGAAGTTCAAGAAGAATATAAAATTTTTTTAATTTATTTTCATAACAGTTAATAAAGAATGTTCAGGAGCGAAAACTATTGCGAAAGATATGGATATATTCGGATTCATTTAGATACACCAATTACACTTCCTGGAAATGGTGCAAGACAATCAAAAAGTTGGTATCAATTTACTATCAATGATAGATCTTCATATTTGGATTGGTATAATGCCTATTTTAAAGTTGGTTTTCAAGTTAACAAATTGGCAGATGGGGCTGGTTTTGCTACTGATGGCAAAATGCTCTAATTAATGATTCTGCTACTTTAATAAATAGTCTCCAAATTAAAAAAAAGGGAAAATTGTTTATGACGGAAATAAATTATATAGACTTGTTGCTGTTATGGACATACTTAAATTATCTAAGGACTACGCTGAAACCACTTTGACAAACGAGTATTTTTCTTTGGATATGAAAGATATAGAGAATGTTAATTATAATGCCGGTTTTGGAAGACGACAATTGTTGGTTAAGGAAAATAAAAAAGAAAATACAATCATCCCTTTAAAGTATTCATTTTTCGAAAATTTGGAAACAAATCTGTTACCTCATAGTCAAATACAAAGAGTTTTGCAAATTACTGAAGATGATAATTTGATCTTCAAAGCTAATGGTGTCGGTGATGGAAGAGTTGTTATTACAAAATTTGTGCTTTGGGAACCAAAATTGACATATATTTCTGATGGACCATTGTATGTCACAAAAAACCACATGATCCCAACAAAGTGAAATGATACAAGAATCAGCTAGTTCTCGGCAGGCGGTTCAATCCTTTAGAATAACTGCTGGTGTTAGAAAGCCGAAACATGTTTTCATTTATTGACAAAGAACTGATAAAGAAAATAACCAAGAAGGAAATCCGCATCTCTTTGATACACTTAAACTCAATCCTTATAATACTAATCGTTATTTAGCATCTGCTCGATCGGAGGTTGGTAATGAAAAATATTATCCGGAAACTGAATACAACAGTGATAATATTGTTAGAATATTTAGAGACGTTATTAATTATTCATATAAACAAAATGATAAAAACACTGGATCATTATTGAATATAACAAAATTTTAAATACTTATTTGGACTTTTGTACTTTAATCTAGGTGGTAGTTCAAGTGATAGTGTTACTGTTGATCCTAAACAAATTACGTTAAATTGTAGGTTAAATTGTAGTCTTTGTCTGGATTACAAAATCTATGCAACTATTATGTAAAAGGAAACTGTTTTATTAAATGAAATAGGAAATGAATTAATTCTAATATAAATGTTTATGGCATATACTTTATATTCAGTATATTTAACAGACGGACAGAAGAAACATTGAGATTGAAAAATAAACAATTAAGCGGAGTCATCGCCGGGGCGGCTGTGCCATTGATGTTAACTAATAACCAAAATAAATACAATTAACAAAGCAAAGCCATTGGGTATTGGATTAAATTTAAATTTTGCTAAGACACAAATATCCGCTCAGGCGAAAAATGGTGGATTCCTTAGTGCACTGGCGGGATTGATCGGTCGTGTTTTACCTATGGCTGCTAAATTTATTCCGAAACTTGTTGCTCCGTTGGCTACTGGGGCATTTTTAGGGTTCCCAAAATTTTTTTTTGTGGATAAGCCCGTAAACAACTTCGTCATATTAGAATAGGTAAAGATATAAAAAATCCGTGATTTCGTTGGGGTGTTAAGTAGAGATACTATCCGATGTACGTTATTTAATGGGCATTCAGCAATAATTTATTTGGATGGTGTGTCTGGTCATTGGATTTGTTATTATGATAATAATTATTTTGATCCTTTTGGTTTGCCTCCACCAATTGAACTAAAAAATGCTACTAAATACAATACAATACAATACAATACAATACAACACAATACAATACAATACAATACAATACAATACAATACAAAACAATACAATACAATACAATATCAAGACAAGGACATCGTGTTGTGCGGTTACTTCTGTCTGTACTTCATTAATAAATTACAGGATGGGCACAGCACGTATGATGTTTTGTATGAAATGCTGAAGCCATTCAAAACAAAAGAAAATGAATTAAATATTAAAAAGTATTTTACTTATATATATAAATGAGTAGTTATTGTGTAAAGGAAAAAACTGTTACACAAGATATAGAACCTAGAATTATTACAATTAAAAATGGAAGGTTACTACAGAAGAGTACGTGCGCGTCTTGTGGAAGAACAAAAACAAAATTTGTAAAGAATAACATGGGACAGGGTTTTGACATTCTTAAAACTATGTTACCATAACTCCCTAAAAAGGGGTTAACGCTTCCTGGATACAAATATGCAGACCTGGAAATCCTATATATAATGGACTTCCGGTAAATGATTTAGACGGTGTTTGTCGTGAACATGATTATTGTTATAGGAACGGAGTTAAACAATCTACTTGCGATAAAGGAATGTTAAAAATTTTTAAGAACACTTAATCAAAAAACATTTGGTGAAAAAATTGCTAAAAATTTAATTGTTAAACCAACTATTGGTATAAAACAATAAGTTGGTTTGGACCGAAAAAACTGGAAAGGCCGGCGTGACGACCGGCCTCTCGGTGTAATAAATTAGCGGATGAATTACATAAACCTATTAAAAGAAAATTTCCAAGACGTCGGGTCATTGTAAGTGGTGTGGATGATACATTTGATTGATAAGCAGACCTTTTCAAAATATAACAAAGGATTTAGATATTTATTAAATGTAACTGATGTCTTGAGTAAATATACTTGAAGTGTGCCGCTTAAGAATAAAACTGATTTGGAGGTAGCTGGAGCATTTGAAGACATTTTGAGCGGGATGAATGTAAAACCTCAAAAGTTGCGGGTTGATGAGGGAAATGAATTTTATAACAAGGACTTTAAGAAATTGTTGGGTGATAACAATATTAAAATGTATTATACCTTTAATGAAGGAAAAACAGTATTTATTGAAAGATTTAACAGGACTATGAAGAGAATAATGTGGAAGCATTTCATTGCAAATAATACAAATAATTATATTGATGTCCTGCCTAAAATAATCTCAAAATATAATAAGACCAATCATGGTAGTATTGGTATGACTCATGAAGAGGGAAGAATGAAAAAGAATAAAGAAAAGGTATTACATAATTTGTATTCTTCTAAATTCAAACAATCACAGACATCTAAAATTTCTTTTAAATTTGATGATAGGGTCAGAAAAAGTAAATACAAAAAACAAACAACAAAAAAAACAAAAAAAAAAACAATTTGAAAAGGGTTACACACCTAATTGGATCGATTATTTGTTGTTAGGGACGTTCAAAAGACAGAGCCTGTTACATATCTTCTTAAAGATTTAAACAACGAAAATATTGTTGGATCATTCTACAAACAAGAACTAGCTAAAGCAAAGCAAATAATATTGATAATAGAAACGATATTGAGACGTGATTACAAAAAGAAACAAGCTGTTGTAAAATGGAGTGGTTATTCAATTGATTTCAGTTCTTGGGTTCCGTTTAAGGATTGACTGTTTGATAAAATAAATGTAGTAGTATACAATATGCGTGTTGCAGCGAAATTTTTCTATCACTTAAAATGATATTGGATGAGCTGGTCATTTTTGAGTTGTGGGAAAAGTGTGCTGAAAGTGGTATATTGTATACTACTTGAGCTTTGCAAAATAATTACTTTGATATAAAGAATATAATTTCAAAATAGAACATGGAAAATCTACACCTGTTGTAACAGTAGTAACTTTAGATGACTACAAAGGCATAAATGAATTTGTAAATGCGTTTTAAACACTGCAAACAAGTAAGTATTTATCTCATTTATGTGTTTAGTAATAGTTAGTGTTTATTAAGTAAAACAATATTAATTAAGAAACCCAAAGGGAGCGACCACAGGAGCCGTTAAGGCTAAGGTCGTTTCTAAGAATAGCTCGCGCGGCTTTGTATTTTGTACACAATTCTTTCAGAATTTAATCAAAGGCGGAATCTGTACAATGTCATTCACGTATGCGCAGTGATGACGAACTTCTTAATGATTAAGAACGAACTTAATAAATTATTTTTTTATGGGCTGTTTTAACAATTAAGAGCGACACAATTTTGAAAATTGAAGCGATTCCATTTGTTGCCAAATGAGGTTAAACACTAATTGTGTCTGCACTGTTTGTCAGGTTAAAACCGTCGGCCATAACTCCTTTTATGTAAAATTGCACATTCGTCTATGTATAAATGAAAAAGTGAACGAACTGAGATTTTAAGGAGAACCAACACATGCACCAGAAAGAAGGAATATTCCAGGATCAATCACCATACATAAAAAACAATTTGATATACAAATTAAAAACACTTTTCATGCATAAACACAACATATTAATGTTCAAATTAAAGGAAATAAATATGCATAATGAACTAGGAGCATTACGCCCCGTTGGTGCATTTAGGTGTATATGGAATAAGAAGTCACTCGGTGCCTTTTTGCACCAACGGTGCGACATTTATTTAATACTTTTGTTACCGTAGAGTATTCGTCGCCTCTTACGACATGCATGGGTGACTCTAATTTTTATGACCAGATGTGACGTTGTATTATTGACGTAGATTAACAACATTCCTGAATTGTTCGAAGTTGCCAATCTTACAATCATTTGTCATTCATTTTAAAATTTCAAGACTTTAATTTTGAAAATCACAGTCCATAGAGGCGCAGCAACGATTTAAACCAATATCTACCAATATATATAATTTAAGAAATGACAGGGAGATTTTCCAGAAGAATAAGTTTGGAAATTTATTATTTGAACCCATTAAACCTCCTGGGTCTTGGAAACTAAATTCCAATAAATGGACAAAATTGTATTTAAGTACAATTAGTCGTGTTGTTTCAGACAGTGACAGTTTAGTGATGACTGACAACCACGAACACAACGCGTCACCACGTAGACTCGCAGAACGAATCGATATATGATCTTTTGAAAATCATGAAATATTACATGTGAACAATGAATTGTGAAAGTATATGAAACTCTCGAAATACAACAAATTTCACCAAACGTGTACTCAGATGACCGTGACATATTACATACAAGGAATTATTGATGCAAAGCATCAAAGTCAACCTGAATGTATTGCACATGGTGACATGGCTGTAAAAAGCATTTATGCAAACTGGATATATTATTCATGCCTTGTAATACCAACGGCACAATAAGAACTGTTACGGCATAAATCATTCAAATAACCTGAACTCGATTAAAAAAAACAGATTCCAATGTTCTTGTCCCACGTAAAAACATATGCAAATCGTACTAGCAAATATTTATCACATACTTAAAGATGCAGGTTTGTAATAAACCTAATATATATTTTTGATATTAACCTAGTGTAATATTACATCCGATTCATGGTGTGGTGTTTTCCGTATAACTCGGCTCTTGTACGTAAAATGCCGACCTACGTTCCGACTTACCTGAATATATAAATGACGTCGATTTTATAATGGTAAAATGATGTTATCTTGAGACGTCACACCAAAACTAGGAATGTCGGAAACAAATATGGCAGACTTTTTCTTGCATACCAGTTAAAGATATCAGTATTTTTACCGGGGTTAGACATTTCTAAAAATGGGAAAAAATAAAAATGGTGCAGGGGACAAACCAAGGTCCGTTACTAATGCCAGTGGATTTTTCCGGTTCGGATAGAAAATTACGCCCCTTGGGATAACTGTTTTCATGGCCGCAAACACAGTTATTCCCGGGACGAAATTTTTCTACCCGAACCTTAAACCCCATGAAAGATTCTTATGTTTTCGTTCCTTAAGGACATGACATGTTAAATAAATGGTAAATGTGCTATTTGTATGAGTTATGTGATAAAAAGAATCTTACATTCGTACTCATTTATTAATGAATTTATCAAACTCGTTGGGAAAATGATATAATGCTCGGCAGAGTCGTGCATAATATATTTTTCCAACTTACATAATAAATCAAATAACAAACAAGCACTCGTGTAAGATCCTCTATATATTATCCACTTACTCAATAAATTCTACTATTTCGGACTTCTTCAGAAATCCTTACCAAATAGAGGTGACGGTCAGTTATTATAAAACATGTTAGGTGGACACCTAATCCTTCAATCAAACATTTTATTACACAGTTTTATTCAATAAAAACCGATGCAAATTGCATTTCGATTATTGTGTAAATTTACACCAAAAGAGTATAATATATACTATATTAAAAACATTAATAGTATCATCCTGTAATTTTGATAATAAATAAGGGATACGTCATAGTAGCACAACTGCAAACAGGAAATGCTTCAATGCAATCACATAATGGGGGTTATAAATAGTCCTTGTTACGTCTTTTCGAGAAATGCTTTCTTCCTTATTATAATGCTCTTTGTTTATTTGAATGGCATTATTGATGTATTTTGAACATTTTGTAAGCATTGTCATAAATTTAGAAAAAAATGATCTGGGCATGAATACATGATTTCGGGTGTCTACTTTCACTTTGTCAACAGTTTTTACATTTGAAACGAATCAGTGTTAATTAATGAAAGTAGGTTTCATCAACTTTCACGGTAGTATGTACATTTGCAATATGGTGTAAAACAACACAACCTTCCGCAATAATGATTATAATAAACTCCCATTTCAAACTAATACAAATTGGAATACAAGAATTCCAATCGGACAGGGTGTTATTTTACTACTTTAATTCAATTTACCACAGTATTTTACGATCATTCTGATCTAAAATGTTGTAGTTTCTATCTTATAGCTATAATTATAAAAAAAACACTTAATTTGTAACATTAAAGTTTAAAATAAAAAAAAGAAAGGTTTTGGAAAAAAAGTTTTTTTTTCTCTCCAGACATTTACTGTGCTTTTTTTTAAAAAAAATAGAAATAAATCTCATTATCAAATATATAATCACCGGCTTTGCAAAAGTCTGAGTAACATAATAATAATAATAATCAATAATCCGTCAACACTCAACAGCGTTGCGACAACACAACCAAAAAGGAAAGCGTGACTGACGGTAAAAATGATCACAGCGACATACATGTAGATTCTTAAAGGTTCTTAGGCGCTTTAATTTTATTTGATCTCTATAAGAGATGTTGTGCATAGAAGCATCTAAAATTGCAATGAATAAAGATCGTACTTGCAGATAAGAAAATAACAGTAAATAAAATAAACCCATACCAAAGCTCTTGTGTCAGTATATAAAACTCTACTAGGAAAATTCCCCCGAGAAAACACATTAAGTATGACATATCATCTTTCAATAAATGTAAGGTAATGCTCTTCTATTTCGTCTTTCCCATTAATTGTTAACCGTTATAAATGACTGTAACGGCGTAGGGGGTTTAGAAAAGAAATATATTGTCAAGCAGCTTCACACTAGCGAATTTGACAATTGGATAAATATATGCAGTCTAAGAACGCCGACAAATATCGCCGAAAATTATATCCGTAGAGTAATTACTTGTAAGTATAAGCTAAAGAAAACAAGACAATATGTGCCTTGTTGAAAAGACAAAGACACATGCTTAGGAGAAGTATGGCAATAAAGCTAGTCTTGACTTAAAGACAAAGACAGTATGAGCACTAGCTACATGTACTGGCAGGGAGCATTGTACTAATATGATAATACGTGTAAAGAATGAAAAAATTATGTATTCTGATGTAACGTGGGTATTATCTGATATACGAACTGATGGTAGTGTCATGTGCTTGGTGCCATGTGTAGAAATTGGTCCTAAAACACTTAATAATCTTGTAAAATAGGACGAGTTTCTGTCTTCTTCTTTTTATGGAATGCCACTTCAATTCGGACACAATGTTGGTAAGTTAATTCTCCTTGGCACTTGCTGAGGACACATTTAACATCCTCTTTCTGCACATTATCTATCTGGATTGTATATATAAAGATTGTATGATTGACTTTTTTGGATTTTGTCATTTGCATAAAGTGGCACTTATCATCGGTAAATTCCATATTCTATCTCCTCTCCTATTCCGAAAGGCTGTCAATGCCGTTCTATAAGATCTAAAACTAATACCGCTGATTAATTGATCTCCTAATTAATCGATAATACAGACATCAACACACAGTCTCATTTAAGAACGTACGCTTTCGGACATGCCATTAATAAAGAGAAGAAAAATAAGGGGTACTAAAACGAAACCTTTGGGGACGCCTGAATCCCAAGTTCATTTCGATGAAATTGTCCCATCTACATCTACTTGCTGGGTTATATTTCTGACGGAGGCCTTAATCATGCACTGATTCCCCCCTTGGTCCTATAGTACATAGGCTTATGCATATGTTTCCGGTGATCTACATTTGTTACATCAAAAGCTTTACCGAAATCCATTTTTGTGACGTCAACATAGCTCATAGAATGAATTAGGTTAGGTTGGTTCTTATAGTAAAGACAATAGTAATTAATTAAGTAAGTAAGAAGCATGATACAAAAAGATAAATAAATAACACCCGGCCCAATAGGCCTATTAATCACCTACAATTTATAAGTAGTTGTAACACATCAAAGTATATAAAATGTACACATAAATAGGTTGGGTGGTAATAGTTATATAACTTGTGGCTTTAATTCATGAAATCATTCTTATATCTTTTATATAGTTGTGTATGAATGAAATCGATTTAAAAGTTAATTGAGCAAAAGCACGAAAGAGTTATGCATCAATATCATATATCAATGTTCATAAATTAATAATGTTTCGTCTAATATTGTAAGCGTTGAACATATATTTTGCAACTTTTTTTTTGATATGTATGTATCAAATATGACTTTGTTTCATGAATTTGAAGATTTTAATTAGTATTGTAATCGAAGATATCACCATATTTGAAGACTGGCTACTGTTAAAACTGACCCAGTGTTGTCAATTTGCATATTTCATGTGAAAATACTTATCCGGTACCAAAAATGCATATATTGGAGTGTTTCTAAAAATTAAATATATATTTGCTAATTATACTTGGTAGTCAATCTAGACAATTTAAAACTAAAGTAAGTTCTATAACCATGCAAACTTTATTTGGCAAAACACTTTTAATGAAACAAAGATTAAAGGTCAAAGAAATTTACATCAATATAATAATGTTTATTCCTAGACAGATAGAACAGTTACACATTGCAAATGTAATTTAATCTATTTTTAGAACAAATTGTAGACGTGAATTCACTTTTTAAACAATTTAACTTAAGAAACTTGAAATTGACATTATAAATCATTATTATGGAACTTAATAGCGGCAAACGAGTCAAATGTTTCATTTCTTTTGCCAATAATACGCTGAATGTAAGAGAGTATCCTTTGAAATATAGTCCACAGGTGTCGAAACGTTTCCCTTTCTACAATAACAAAATATGATATTAACCTAAACTAAGCTCGACGGTTTGTTTTGTATACACACGCGTCTTTCTCTTGGGTAGTTTGTCCGTCTGCAGACGACCACTTGTTAGTTTGGTCTCATTTAACCCTAGGTTAATTTTAATTTTGTAATTAAGTTGAATCTTATTTAACACATGCTTTGTTTTGTAATAAATTTTAAACAATTAGATCTTATTTTTACATTAGTTTTGTTCGGTCTCATTTAAATTCAGATTAGTTTGATTTTTGTTATTAAGATCAGTTTAATCTTGTTTAACTCCAGATTAATTTTTGGGGATTTTTTTATAAACTATTAGATTTTATTTGACGATCCTTGTAGTCCATGACTAGTTCAATCTTTTTTTCTCTGTAATAGTTTTTGTGATTTTTTAAAACAATCAGATAAAATTTAACCTTTTATTAATATGATTTTTGTAATTAAAATTAGTTTAATATTCTTTAACCACATACTAGTTTTTGTAATCTTTTTAAAACAATTAGATCTTATTTAATTCAAGATTAACTTAGTCTCATTTAACTTGAGATTGGTTTGATTTTTGTAACTAAAGTTTAATTTAATTTAATTAACTCCATATTAGATTTGTGATCTTTCTAAAACTATTAGATAGTATTTAACTGTAGATTAGTTTGGTCCTTGTAATCCAAGATTAGTTTGATCTTATTCAACCACAGATTAGTTTTTGTGATTTTTTAAAACTATCAGATATATATGGTGCCATATTTCTGTCATCCGTTATTCATTTTACTAACACGATAAGTTTCTAGTTAAACACATACTCTTAATTTTCGCAATATAAAAATATTAACTAGAATAAATGGCTGTTAGTGCTCATTACCGCATCCAATTATCCAGTTAACTATCGCGAAGAATATCTAGTTATCTTGCTAACGAACGAGATAAGTTTCCTGTTCAGATAAATATCTTAACGGGAAAAGTTGCCTATTTACTGCTCTGCAACTTCCACTACATATCTACTTAGCTAACTGAAAAACTAGATATTATTTGTTTAACTAGTTATTTGATATTCGGAAAACTTAGGTTTTTACTCAGTAAAATCACTATTCTCTATTTCCCAGAAAGGCTTGAGTAGTTACGATTGGCTGTAAAGTAGCGGACAAAGATGAGGGAAGTTCAAATGTTACTAAAGATGTTTACAGTCATTTTTAATGCTAAGACCATATAATATATGTGTTGTCTAGTAAATATTTCAATTTCCTTAACCATGCTAGCTTTGTTTACATTACCATAGCCGGTACCTGTTGTTTTTCTCTTATAATTCCATCGACTACAAACAACATGAACAAATGCAGTATAGTTTTGTCATGGAAAGGATGGTTAAATGTAACGGTTAACCAAGAACCATCTAATTGTTTTAAAAAAGCTAAAAAAAAACTAATCTGGGGATATAATAAGAGATAAAATACATTTAGAAAAAAATATACTTTGGCTCGAATCCAGATGTTTATCATCACCATTTCCCTTTATCGGTGAGACGAATGGCAGGACAAACGTATTTAATCAAAGAAATTACTAAAATACACTTTTAAGTAGCCATTGTTTTCAATAATCAATGTTTTCAACTGTAATAAAGCAAAGAATTGTAACATTAATTTTGCAAACTATTTCTCATAGCAGCAACAACAAAAGTAAAAATGCTGTTATTGTGATGTTATTGTTTTTAGGTTCACAATTATAACAGAACATGCAAGAACATGGCAATGACAAATGTTGTATAAAGCAATCTAGGCCTCCGGGCATTTACACATACTTACATTTATGTCATATATAGTGAAAGGTGACAACAGTGTTAAAATATAAAACGTTTATTAATAAATAGATAACAATTGATTTGCATTTGTTTACCTGTGAAATGATTGGAAAAATAAATTTCTTTAATTACATACTTCAATAATAAATTTACATAATGTTTTTAGTTTTTGTTCATTTGTTATACTCGTTTATCTGTAAGATGAATTTAAATGTATGTGAGTAACATTCAAAATATTAAAAAGGTATTCACTGCGTAAAGCTTCATAATAGGAACATTCCATGCATACACGTTAATTCATCTTCAATTTCTCCAGCTGCACAAAGCATACAAATTCTATATTCGTAAGCAACATTATTGTGTCTTTCAGTTTCTACATATAATTTGTGAGCTGAGCATCTAAATTTTGCAAAAGCAATTTTTAACTTTAGAGGTATTGATTTTACAACATTGAAAAAAGATTTAAAGTTTTCATAATGGACAGCTTTGTGTGACTGAGAAATATCCGATTCGCCAATCTTGTATAGTCAATAACACGTTGTTTGAATAATGCAAACAATAAACTTTTATTTTCAGCATAATCTCAAATCCAGGTAAAACCAAAACCATATCTAAAAAGTAAAGATTTAACATGTGTAGCCAAAGTCAGTCTAGTCATCAAGTTTTCTTAACAAAATGTAACATTGTTTAAAATGATGGCTATTTAAAACCTAAATGACTATAATTTATGTTGGATGGTTTTTGGAATCTATTTTGGATTTTATTACGATACAAAGTGATGTGTGTATCGTAGGCATGTCGTATCTTACATGAGCGGAAGTAGATCTCCAAAGGCATGCTTTAATATAGACTTGCTATTAACAGTATATCTCAGAACCTGATATCTCCCGAATCAGGTCTATTAACCCCAATGAAAAAGCAGGTAATTCTATACCACAATTTATAGCAATTGAACGCTTACTAAACTGTGACGTCATTCAAACTTTCAATTAATCAACGTGCTCAAATGTGGCTTTCACAACATAGCATATTAACAGACCCATATATATTTCATAGTGAAATGATGGAACGCGCTGGGATTTGAATTCATTCCAAAATTCCTGCACGAAGAATATGAATAACTACGCAGTTTGAATGAGCATATCTCCAAACAGCATCGTGTGGAAAATGCACTGATAAAACAATCAGTATCCATTTTCCATTTTCATTGCAGGTCATTTCATTATATTAACAATGATCTTGAAATTCATCGGTTGAACGATCAAACAAACACCCGTACTTGATGCAAATAATACAAGCTTTGATAAACACGATATCATAGTTTGAATTTTTATTGCGAAATTCAATGAGATAACATATCTTACAAGATACTGATACTTGATTTCGCGGAATCAAATCGTTTTTGCCAGAACATAGAATGCCATGTTATGGTTATGAGGGGCATTACAAAATTCATCACATCATATGAACGCGCTCATAAACAAATGCCATTTTAGTTTCTTATTCACGTTCTGTACTGCTAAGGAATTCTTTTTTGAAATAACATTGAATATTCATTGTCGAGCGCAAAGTCCGCCACGGCTATGTGTTGTTTCCTCGAGCAAAACACTTAATCCGCATATGTTTTATACTGGTTCTACACAGTAAGAATACAAGCGTAATTCGTTAAATTGTTAGAACTTCTTTCACAATCAATGTAAAATAAATAAGTTTAAAACAAACCGATACTTAACCTTTGCATTGTATATACTATGAGACATCGGTAAGAGTATTGTTAGATGTGAAAAATGTTGAATAAGGTTTTGTCGAGCACATCTCTGTATGGTTAATCTCGGCATTAATGCGAATATCTAAAGTGACGTTCCATCGAATAAAACGCTGTACGATCAAATTAGTGTTAATTTCATTGTCATACGAGTATTAACTTAAAAATAAATGTTGCACTTATTCTATTTATAAGTAAAAGTTTAAATATGGTAAATGAGATTGTGATTTCTTTATTTAATTTCATTTATCCAATTTTATTAAATGATCAATATTTGTATACTTAACTAGATATTTTAGAAGAAAAAAATGTGAACTAATAGAGCTGTAAAGGACCAGGTTCACGAAGCCCCAGTAAAATGTATTCCTTTTAAATACATATGTTATAGCAAAACTTGGCGTATTTGTATTAAATATAATTTTGAAATATAGATTATCTTATTTTTTAATATTTCATTCATAGAATGACACCAAAGAGGGTTAAAATTAAGGAAAATGCTCACCCCTAAAAAAACATTTTGTTCTATCGCATTTAAATAGTTTTTATTATAGAGGCATTCTTTGGCATACAAAGATATTTGTTCTTATTACTGTTAAGTACACTCTGAGTGATTTGTGTAAATATCATTATGTGGCGAGATTGATACCTTTACATAAAAAGTAGGAAAATTGCATATTTTTTCTGTACACGCACATTTTCATGGTATTGCGTTCATTAAAAAATGTAAAATAGAAAATATATATCTTAAAAGAATAGAGTTTAAAATAAAAAAGATCAAATTTTGCAAAAAAATAAGGTGTAATCGTATGCATTATACAGGGCCATTGTTTTGGATTAAGGCCTTAGAAACATGTCTATCCTTTGTTTACAAAACACGCTGATTTGAGAGCGAATTCTATTGTATACTCTTCGAACTATCAATCCAGGGGTCGTGAGTTCGAATCCCCAACCGGCCACATTCTCCGTGATGATAAATTTACGGTATTGTGTCGCATTATCATTCGTCTCTCACCGCTGTTTCAAGTGGGGAAGTTATCAGTTACTGACGGGGTGTACTTGAGTACTGGTTAACCTTTTAGGATCTCAGGAAACAGTGGTAAGGTTAACTGATCGTCTATTAGCCTTCGATGGCATAAAAAAAGAATAAATATTCAGTTAATAAATAATTAATATCCATTGTATACTCAACTCTTCGCTGTCGTAGTTACAGGGCATATGAATCTTACTTGGACCATCATAATTCATATTACCTTCATCCATATTAGTCATCTCCAATATTGCTTTTCCGTAGACGTAATTTATAGCATTTGACCTTATTGTCACTGATTTTTACATTCGCGGACCAAAATGTTGTATATTATATTAAACTACCATTTTAAACTAAAAAATAAATGTAAACAAATAAGTAAAAAGTGTCATATTTTAACACGTTTGCCCCACCATCCCACTTAATTTGGTAGATGGTGCAGCACTTTAGCACGTTTGCCTCACCATCCAACTGAGGTAGGTGGTGCAGCACTTTAGCACGTGTGCCCCACCATCCCACTGAGGTAGGTGGTGCAGCACTTTAGCACGTTTGCCCCACCATCCCACTGAGGTAGGTGGTGCAACACTTTAGCACGTTTGCCCCACCATCCCACTGAGGTAGGTGGTGCAGCACTTTCAGTATGAAGAAATATTATAAATTTGATCAGTTTTACTTCCCATACAGTTTCCCTGATAAAATGGTTTTAATCTGCCAATGAAAGATTAATTTGATCTTTTATTGACACACACATAATATACTTACATATTATTGTGATCATTTGTTTGGAATTTTCATCTAACAAGAAATAAGCTTACTATCAAAATATATGCCAGGTAAAATCTTACATTCAATACAATAAAATTAGATAAGCCTAATATGACAATATACAGTTACAATAAAAGATGCAAAACAAGTTTGCAATAGGTAAAAGTTGATCACAATAGAGCCCAAGGATACATTTTACAGACGGATATTAGTTAATATAATCTATTTAAATAATTATAAAAAGAATAAAAAGTAGATTGATAAAACTGCCTTTGAAACTTCATGCAAAATATACAAGGCAGAAACATCTTGTATCAGTATTACAGTTGCTGTTTCCAAACACATGCGCCAGACAACCTTTATATCTAATAAAGAGATAAAAGATAATGTTGACTCCAAATGTCTCTTAAACGGAGACAGCCACCTTTTGAAATAATTTTCATATTGTCCACAGACAAGGATTAAAGCTTTGATGTGTTTAACTGTAATGTCGCAATAACGTAATTGTTTTTCAAAGAAATGACCGTGATTGGAATGAATTGGTTTAAGACTGTAGGTGAATATAATTAGGTTCAGTGCGATCCAAAAACTTATATAAAGCCAGCTGCACTGTAACATCTGTTGATAAATAATGTTAGTGAACTTTGCAAAGATGTTCCGATACAACTGCATAGTAGATGTGTAAACACGGTGAATCAGAAGCAAGGTCATATTAAATATTCTAATTTAAATTTTATTTTTGTATTATTCCTACTTTTATTCCTCATTGAAGAGGAGTGACACATGTCTTATTTACTTGACCAGGGGCAATTTCGGAAATATATTTGTCACTTTGGGATTCGAACAACGCTGCGTCGTCATTAATATGCTAGACACTGACGCAGCAAGGATCATTGGTTCAAAAGCCGAACGTGGCAAAAATCTAATTTAGTTTATTCATATTTTATTGCATAAAAATACGTTTACAGCATAATATTTTATCAGCATTTTTTACTTCATAGTTAACCTATTCTTGCTTGATTAATCCTGGTGACATACAGGCCCAGGACCGGGAACCATCTGATTTTGTTATTTTAATTAATGTATGACATTATGAATGTATGCACATGTCACAATAATAAACAATATCTTATCATATAGTTTAGTTTATACTAATTTATTTTAGCTCGACTGCGATAAAAACTCAGGGCTTATATGAACCGCTTCCTGGGTAGAACCAGTACGGAGTGTTGTTTTATGAGAGGCATCGGGTCGAGCTAGGCATCGAATCCGCAACCTCTGGTGTGAGCGGCCAACACTCTGCACATTAGACTTTCGCCCCGCTTAATCTTATCTTATACATACGAATATTCGTACAATTACAGACATAACATAAGCAAACGGGTTAAGCTACAGCATTATTTACAGTGGCTGATTGTTTGAATACAATAATGACATATTTTTTTAATTAAAGGACGAGGTTGACGACCCCAACCCACAAATGACCCTGTTTCATGCAATACAATTAAACCTTAATGTATTTTGCAAAAAAATATTACATTTTAATAACATTTTATATATTTAAAAAATAAAAATTTGATTTTTAATTTACATTTTTCTCTTACATCGAAAACATACAATTTCCCAATATCTTAAGTCATTTTGTGTTACTATATCATTGTTTTAAAAACGATGACACTTTTTCCACAAGAAAATATTTACAAATATTACTCAGAGTGTACTAAACAATGATCAAAATAAATATCTGTGTGTGACAATAATGTCTTCATAACAAAAACACTATTTAAATGCTAAAACTATTATAAAATTGAGGGTGAGGAGCATTGTCTTTATTTTTAACCGTCTTTGGAGTCATTATTTGAATAGAAAAAACATAAAAAATTAGGCAGTTGTGTTGATAACTTTTAAATATACTGTGTAAATCTTATAATTATTTGATTCTTTTTACATTCCTATTGTAGAACTTACTAACATAAACATAAAGCATTTACAACAAACATATGAACTTAACGTTTTTTTTAACAATAACAAATAACATGAATATAAAATAAATATAAAACTTAACACCATATACGAATGTAAAAATTAACAACACAAATGTTAAGTTTGAACAAGAAACAGAGTGTCACAGTATTGCAACGTTTGGCCTACCATATTCAATTTGGTTATTATGTCATTATTATCTGTGTCACTATACTTAACGTTGTAGTTGGCATATTACGAACTCTTGACCATGAACGTTTGATATTGTACTCAAACATTTTGTTTTCAATTAAAACAACCATACCGAGATATTGCGCTATTAAATAATACTAACGCCTCACTTCATACATGTATATCGGCACACAGCTGTACATTAGACATAAATATTGCCATTTTGTCCACCGACCTAAATACGGGGATGCAAACTTAATTCATATACCTACGGTAACAGGAAAAATAATTAATAGTAATTTGTGTACAGTGTATTTACTTAATATGGCAAAATGTCAACAAATGAAATTATTTCTTTAATGAAAAAACAACTTTAAATCGAATCATGACATGTTACATAAACAATGGCTTACTTTATTCGGAAATGGTCTTGACCAATGTATGCTTAATATTTGAAAAGTTTGATAAAAAAAAGACAAATTTTAACTATCTGAGACTCCCACTTGTACATGTAGGTCGGAAGGTTTGTTTTATATATCTCCCAAATCAAGTCTTTTAACCACCAATGAAAAAGCATGGAATTATATGCCTGTCGCGCAATTAATACTAATTGAACGCTTACTAAACTATGACGTCATTTAAACTTTCCCTGAAGCAACTGACCAATCAACATGCTTAAATGTGTTGCTATTTAACGGTCCCAATCGGGAGAGCCCGTTCTACAGACTAGAGTTTTTTTATAAACACATATCGAACAGTTGGATCTCCAGGCTGTACATCAATATCAACCATATGCTCATGTTTGTGAGAGCAATAATTGAACCATTGTTAAAAATTGATTGGCTATGAATATAGATGAACAAGTGATCAACAAAAAAAAAAAAGACAAAAGAAAAAAACAAAACACATACCAAAAAAGCATACAAAACACACAAAAACATACAACAAATACAACATCAACACAATACCACCAACACCCTGCCCTCAAATAAACACAATCAATTCAATAAATACATTAGCCTATTTAAAACACAATCCTAAGAATGGAGAACAATATGTTTTAGAGAAACAGAGACGTATGGGAAATCTAGTACTTGCTGGCCTTGGTGTTCTTTATGTTTAATTTATTTCTTTGAAGAATAGATTGTTATCCTGGACATCCATAAGAAAACGATACCCGTATGCAAAACTACCATAATTCTGTTAAAACTTCAAATTCCAGGTGGTTATGCATCCAGTCATCGCCAATATACTAATCAAACACATATTATTTATTATTCTACATTGCAATATAAAACAATTTTATTATATATTTCATTTTAAGGTTCGGAAATATATGGGCGCGACTGTTATTACTTTTTCAACAAATCACCAAATATCACTTTTATTCAATTACAAGAGTGGGTTTATGTAACGAGTGAGCAGCCGGCCAAATTGGCGTGTATATGACTAACTCCAGAAAAGTCTTATTAATTTAAAATTCATAAGCCCCAAGCATTCAGATACAACAAGAAAAAAGAATCTGACCTTGAGATATACAGAGGTCAGAATCAAATGATTAAAAGTTGATGAAGTTCAAAACTTTAAATGTATCACCATAATGTAAATGCTAAATTTTATTTGTTATTTGGAGCTCGCTAACTGCCAATATACAGTCGCACCGAGTGTCCTTTAAACGTCCATTTGTATTACTTTTCACACAATCTACAGCATATTTAACTCCAACACGATTGTTCCAATAACAATGATGCCCCACTGCTGACTGAAGATGTTCAACACCAGGCTCGAAGTGTTTTTTGTAGCAGATACTGATGACAATTCACAACAGTGTTGTTAACGTTCCTGAAAATACATAAAGCAAGAGCAGCCAATCTTTTCCTATATAAGATATGGGAAGGTGGGTAATTCTTTGCGAAAATATAAAACATTTGGCGAGCTCCACATAAAACCAACCTTGCTGTTGAAGAGAAATACCGGAAAAGGAAATATGAAAGTGAAACCGGTGTATTGTAAAATCTTTGCATCCATAAGAATTACCCAATACCTTCCGGGCAAATATAAAACTGAGAGTATTCCATGATAAACTACCATAACTCCTGTTAAAACTTCGAATTCCAAATGGTTATGCATCCAGTCATCGCCATATTGAGACCTAAATGATTCAAAGTGGCGAATTCCAACCTTGTACGAATCAATAGTATTTTTTGGAAGCGCAGCATTTACAAGCCGTTGAGCTTTATCTTTGAGATCAGAAATTGGAACTGAATGGGTACTGGCTCGAGTGGTTTCTTCCGCTTCCGGTGCCAATATTCGCAATCGGTTACACTGCATACGAGAAATAGCATCAGTAATTCCATTACATTTTGTTGAAATATGAACAGCTTTAAAACAACTATCTATTTTCATTGATATCAACGCGAATTCCCTAACAAGAAGCATCAACCTTTTTGACCTAGAAGATTGCTTATTTATTACACTAGTGCTTCATTGTCAATGTTAAGCAATATATTCTTCTGCTTCATTTCAACACCCCACAAGTGTACAGCCAACAAAACGGGCACCATTTCTAGAAATGTAATGTCAGCCATAATTTACATACCAAACCAAACCCTAGGCGTTTGAAAAAATGCACATTTTCCAGCAAAATAACAACCACATCCTAAATATGCCGAACGGGTACTATCTGTAAATAATTGCAAACAACTGCTATCAAACCAAATGTTGTCAGGAATATACGACACACCAATAAACTCGTTGAGGAATATCAACCACAACTGCATGTCTTGTGTTAGTTCTGCAGATACCCTCAACAAATGAAAATGTTTTTAAGGGGTCTCATTGCATCGTATACCGACTTAAAAATGCCCTGCTTGATCTAACAGCTTGACCGAAGAAATTAAGCTTCCCATCATTACTTTGTTACTCCTTTAATGTTGCTTTATGTTTGTTCAACATGTTTATCAAAAGCTGTCTCAATTCCTCAAGTTTTTGTAATGGGACTTTAATGGTCTTGTTTTAGAATCAAGCTCAAGACCAAGAAATATTAAAACAGTTGTTGGGCCTATAGATTTATCGTCGGCTATAGGTATCCCAATTTCATTACAAATACTCGAGAAGGCAGAAACTAATGTTTGGCACTTATCCGAGTCTTTTTCTTCAGCTATTATAAAATCATCCAAATAATGATCAAGGGAATAAATGTTTGTTTTGTAACTGATTAACCAATATAAACAGTTTAAAGCAAAGCCCATATGAAGTATTACGTATTTGAAATATGATCATCTACCTTAATACCCAGTAAATGAAAATCATCCGGATGAATTGGCAATAATCTAAATGTTGACTTAATGTCTTCTTTTGCCATAATTGCGTCCTTGACAAGCTTAAAATCATTCTAGATACTTTGTCAAAAGATGAGTAAGATACAGAGCAAAGGTTATCATCAATACCATCATTTACGCTATTATCAGCGGGAAACGATAAATATGTTATAAGTCTCCAGCTACCATCTGATTTAGGTACTAGGCCTACTGGAGATACTTTAAAATTATCAAAAGGAGGTTTATTAAACGGACCAATTATACGACCTTACTTAACCTCTTTAGAATGTTTTTCTTTTAGTTCATTTAAGTTCAAATTGGCCGATTTGATATTCTTAACACTCGATGTTAAATTTGTCCTGTATTCTGAAGCCTAAACCCGTTAGTAAGTCCCTCTTTAACAGTAATGCACCTTCCTGATGAGGCTATAAGTCAAGATAATGACCCAATCTTTCAACCTTTACAGGTGTATAGCCAATATTAAACAAATTATCTTGGAAATCTGGGACCTGCACGACGTGGCCCAAAGCTTGGTCTAATGTATGGTCTTTGTTGGCCTTTGAAACCAGATGCCCTCCAGTTATAGACATTACCTCCCTTGTTCCGTTGGCATATCTGGAAGGATGGCCAAAATTACAGTTTAAACAGGAGTGTCGAAAGGAGCAATTAACCTTAAAACACTGGCGAAAATTATAATCAAAGCATTTCTTTATCGTAACACTGTTTGACTGACTGACAGACATTGGATGGACAATATTAGAACTCATGTACAAGAGCCACAACTCGTAATCAATTTTGTCAAAAGACACGGACATTGGATCGGACGCCATTCGTAGTCGAAATTGTTGATAATATGATCTCCATCCCGGTCTATGACGTTTGGCTCCTATTCGAATGGTATTCGTGTATTTTAACAATTCTTTTTTTTCTGATGATGAGCAGACAAATAAATATCACTGAAAATGATAAATGCATCAGTCCAGGATTCTATTGTATCCAAACTATTTGTTTTGCTTAGACTGTTTAAGCACTAATTCACCTGAAGAATTTAAGGATAAATTGCTCTCCATATTGCCATCAACTTGTGTTGAAAATAAGGACCTGAGGTCTACAAACTGCCCTCCAATATGTTTTTCTTTTAAATAAGAGGACACGTGAACCCCAACAGCAGAGTTTACGCTAGGCAGCTGATGCTCCCCGGACAATAATTTGTCTAGACCTAGATTTAAATTAATACACAGCAATTCATTACCAGCATTATCCGTACGCTCTAATACTACCTCTCCTGGTTGTGAACAACTTCGTTTTGACGACGACATCATTCTCTCTTCGTCTACGAATCTTTTAGCCATAACACTGGACTGGTCTGCTTATTCTGAAACAATAAATATAAAAACAAACAAAACCCATTCATAACATGTGCTCTTCTATCCAATAAAATCCTCGTAATAATCATCCATCCGATTGAAATAATTTAATTACCCGTATATTTAATGTCTATTAAAACAAATATAATGATTATTGTATGAAATAGGTATCTATTTTTTGCGAAATATAAAAAAATTGACGAACTCCATATATAACCAACCTTGCTGTTGAAGAAACATACCGGAAGAGGAAATGTGAAAGTGAAACCGGTGTATTGTAAAAGCTTTGCATCCGTAAGAATTATCCAATACCTTCCGGGCAAATATAAAACTGAATGTATTCCATGATAACATTCGACTATAGTTTATGAAAAAACATAGTCGTTATTAGCATGATAAACACAGTGGGTATTCTTTAAAGGAAGTATATCGGGATAAACTCTACACATGCATTCTTGTCTAACCTGGGCACAAAGCACACTAAAGGAAATTCATTTTCAATATATTATTCTGGCATTATGTTTAAATAAAGATCCTTCTGACAGGACTGGGTACATGATAATGAATATGGCTGACACAAAACTACACCACTTGTTGAAATCACGCGAATTTCACCGAAATACGTTCTACATAGTTGATGCACGTACTCTTATAAACAGCTTCGACTCGTGTTATTATATGTGTGGGTGGAAGAAATATATGATGGCATACTTCTGCCATCATATGGCCAGATAATTCCCAGGAACTTGACTAGAAAACGATCCGTCTTGTGAAGATTATAAGTTGAATTGTTGAATTAACTGTCATAGTAGTTTAAAAAGGTTGACAAAAAGTCGCAATATTGCCCAAATACTGTTCCCGCTTTCAAGATTATCTAGATAATTTATCAAAAAAGAGAGCAGAAAGAAAATCAGTAAATAAATTAATCGTTAGTAAATGAAATAAATAAAGTAAATAAAAAACGATATCCTAAATGCTCAAACAAATTTTTACAGCAAAATATAAGAAAAACAATATTGTTCCTCCTATAAATCTGATTTCTGATAAATTAATGGCAACTGTAGATGAAACAAATAGTATTAAATGTAATGGCCTTTTAACTGAACTTGAAAGTGATATATCACTGAAACAAATGCAAACATATAAAAACCCTTGATCGGACGGTATAACGACAGAATTCTACAAAATATTTTGGAACGACATTAAAACACATCTTATAAATTCCTTAAATTACTATCTACAAAAGAAAAATATGACAGAATTGCAAAACGACAAAGCGTTGTTATCCTTCTATCTAAATATGGAAAAGATCCCGCATATCTTGATAATTGGAGACCAATCAGCGTTTTAAATGTAGATAATAAAATCTTGTCTAAAACAATTGCAAATAGAATAAAATCTGTTACCCAGTAGCATTTGAAACTCTCAAACTGGATTTCAAAAGGGAATACATGTATGTATAGGTGAAAACATAAGTCTTTTATTTCAAACTCTAGAATATGTTGAAGAGAACAGCACACTTGAATTATTATATTTAACAAACTTTGAGAAAACTTTTGACAGCTTGAATCATGATTTTAATTTCTATTGCTTCAGTCATTTTAAATTTGGTGACTCATGAGTAAATTGGCTAAAGCTATTTTGCACAGATTCAAAAAGCAGTATTATAAATAACGGATTTTATCTGATTTATTTTCCAACTAGAACGCGGAGTCCGTCAATATTGTCCACTATCCCCATACTTATTCATATTATGTATTGAAGTCTTATCTTGTGAAGTAGCTATCAATAAAATTATCAAAGGCATAGTTGTAAATGATAAAGAAATAAAAACTACATTGATTGCAGATGACGCTACTTTCGTTACAGATGGGTCAACAAAATCGTTTGAAACACTAATGGAGATCATGGACATGGATTTTAAAAATGTATCAGGACTAAAGTTACATGTAAATGCCTCAAAGTGTACGGCATTAAAAGCTAGTTCTCATAAATATACAAATATTCAATTTTGTAATAACCAAAACAGTCATTGGCGCTGAAGCCAAGCCAAAACCTTAGGAATGTATTTCGTACAAATACAACATAACATCTTGAATTAAATTTGGACCCAAAGTTAGACGAGTTCAAAAACTGTCTAAAAGTTGGCAACAGAAAACTGGGAAAAATACTGTTTTAAAATGTTTTACATTTCCGAAGTTAATTTACCCGTTGTCAGTACTTCCAATTCCACCAAAATAAAATATTAAATTAATAATTGACATTATGTTTTCATTCTTATGGGATAACAAACCCTATATAATAAAAAGAAAGACGATTATTGAAGACTATGAAAATTGAGATATAAAAATGATTGATATAAATATGTTTCTCAACTCATTAAAAGCAAACTGAATAAAACGTATATTACAAACTGACAATAATGGTAAATGGAAACTATTTTACACAGCAAAATTAGATAAAAATTAAGGTTAATTTTTTTTTCAAATGTAATTTAAATAAATCAAACATAGGTAAATTATTGCCGGAAAACAAGTTCTTGACAGACGTATTGACATGATATAAAAGGAAGTTCCTGCAGTAAAACTTCAGCCAAGAAACAATTTGGAATAATTTTAACCTTAAGATAGGAGGAAAAACATTTTTTGATAAAAAACTAGCATAACAGAGGAATAACATTTATAGAACACATTTTTCCAAACACGGATTATTTTACAATACTTAAGTAGGAATCCATGTTTTCAGAAATAATATGGAACATAATATATATATTATGTCGATTAAATCGACAATTAATACAAAACTAAGAAATTTCCAACATAAATATATCATGAGAATTATACCCATTAACAAATCTTTGTTTAAATGCAAATTCGTCTGCTCAAACTATTGCGATGTTTGTTTTATGAATGTGGAATGTTAAAATAATCTCTTCTGGGAATGTGTGCATGTTTAACAATTTTGGTCAGAGTTACGAGCTTTTTTAAGCACATTAAATGTAAATATTAGTCTGAATTTGAGAACTTTGTTCAAAACAAATATAATAGGTCAATACCACAATTGTTTGAATACAAGGAAAACTTGAAAGAACTGGAAAAACAAATTGCCATGGATCATAATGAATAAGAAATTCATGAAATCAAATGGCACAATTTCCTAACGTGAAAACGAAATAATATTTAAAAAACAGTAATATACTACTAACGCAAGGGGAAGGCAAATCAATATTAGTAATGACAAAGAAGCAGTGAGGGGAAAAATAGAAAATAGAACATACTGTCCGTAATAAATAGAACAAATAGATCATCAAAATGATATGTATGTATTGATTTCATATTTTTCGTAGAATCAAAAATGACAGGTCATGCAGAGCGGATAAGATGTACATAGCGAATCTCAATAAGTTAACTAATTATACACTGCAGTGCTCAATTATTGAATTCCTATTTGCATCTGCTTGCCACTGTCTATATAAGCTAACACGATCAAAGACGCCAATATGAAATATTTTTCTCAATAAGTCATATGAGTATTTTAACACATTTTTTTCTTCCAATTAATGTCATACACAAGGATTCTTTTTTTATAATTTTTGCCTACTTGTATGCAAGTGCTAATTAAGAAAACCCCAACAACAATGAAATATTACACAGTGTCTCGCTAAAATATGAGTAAAATTATTTTTACGAAAAACAATAAAAACAAAAACGACAAACATAAGCAATATCTCAATTTTGACCTAAATGAATGCGAGTGCTAATTTAAAGCAGTTACAAACATCATAAAACATACTTAATAAATGATAATAATTATTTCAACGTGTTCAATGAGTTCAACCAAATATAACAACAGCAGTGATGCAAAGTGCATGGCCGTCTGGAAACACGTAAGACTTCGGATAACCAGTCATATCATCCCACAAATTTTTTATTTTGAACCATAGAGCGCAACCTAGAAAACAATAGCAAATTGTTTTATTGACTCTGTTCAGTTTTATTGGAATGTATAACATTAGGCACGCATTTGACATTTATTGACTTTTCCTGAGTAGTTGTGAAATATGCAACTTCACGCACATCCCTGGCACTGACATTAAATTTAAAAGGGATTAATTTTTTCTTCTAAGATTCTCTTTGAGTACGGGATACACTTGATTGTTTCAAGCGAACAATGCAGCACCTTAACCAATAGACAGTAGTATGATAATAATGTTTAATTATTTACGTTTGTTACAGTGACTGATATGCTGAAGAGTCATGCTAGTATCCATGTAGCAGCAAATATTAAATAACAAGTTCCGTTATTGTCAATGACAATATCCACTCTATTTTATTTATAAAGCACTACTGATAGCATGTCTTATATAAATAAATGTTTCACTTGCCTGCTTTGTAATTTATTGTACACTATGCTTTCTCTAATGTAGCAAGTTTTATTTCGTTTGAAGTAACGACCATACGCTTTATGTATTTCAAGCGTTCCTACTGTTTCTTTAAATTAACTTAAGAAGACGTTTTCCGTTGCATGTGTTTTTATTTCACTCTGAAATTTAGTAATCTTCCATGCAAAGATAAACTAGATGTTGTATCTATGGTAAATGTAAATAAAAAATAAATTCATGATATTATAACACATCAAGGCATCTCGTAAAGTATTTAAAGGCAATATCGTGTTGTTTTACAAACATTTATCCGAATATCTTATCGAATGTCTGTCTTGATGCTTTGTGTTTGATAGTGTACTGATATATGACAGAGGAGCTAATGTCTCATAGCAGGTTTATTTATTTTGTACGACATATCTTGTTCTTAGTTTCAATATCTACAGTGAAAGAAAAAAGAAAGTATATATACCGGTAAATGTCGACAGGTCAAGGAACAATAAATGAATTGCATACACATTTTCTATATTTATATTTCATCATATTGTTGAATAAAAAAACCAAACATTTTATTCATTTCAAAGCAAAACAATAAAAAAAATCAGTTCATTTTCCATCACATGAATAAACTTAGCCAATAATGGATAATTTAAAAAACCAAAATGCATACTTTCTTTTTCCTTTCAGTGTATGTCGATCATTGATATATGATGCTTGTGCGTGCCATCTTCTAGTTTACTATTTAGACCAATGTTCGTACTAACTCATGCTGATGCAGGAATCTGCAGAGATGGACATTTTAGGAAAACATGATTTTATTATATTGAATACATGGTTTTATCATATTGAATATATGGTTTTATTTTATTGAATATATTATTTTAATATATTGAATATATGATTTTATTATATTGAATATATGGTTTTATTATATCGAATTAATTACTATATTATACTGAATACTGATTGAATTTTATTCAATATATGATAAAATTAATATATTGAACAGAAGAATGATTGAATTATATTAATAATGTGATCAAAGTATATATAGTATATAATCAAATTATATTGAATATATGATTGAAACATATTGAATATATGTTCAAATTAATAAATTAAAAAAAATGATTGAATTGTATTGAATATATTATCAAATTATGATAAATATTTGATTAAATTGTACCTAAAATATCACCAATTTTATTAAATATATGATAAAATCATATTGAATATTTGATTATATAAATACATAATATATTGAACTGAAAATTGTAATTTTAAACAAAAGTTTACAAATATTTAGGAAGCATTTATATCTATGGAAAAATGCCTATTTTTAGGTTAAACAATAATTTAATCAGAATATTTATTTGTTCAAATTAATTCTCTCATTAAATAACTACTTAAGTTTTGTTATTATCATTATTGTTGGACAGTAATTTAATCAGAATATTTACATATATTACTGACAGTTTTGACGATTTATTCTATTCGCTACATCAAATTACGTTTTCAATTCAGAAACACCGACATGATTTTTTTCTGGTTCCTCTCATGATTGTGAATAAAGTATCATGTAAAATTCACATTTGAATAATAACAATGCGTTCAATGCTTGTTCGAATGCAACCAAACGTTCAGTCAACTTTTTTTTCACAGACTATTTCGTGACATCTCCCATAGTGTTGATGTTTTTTCGGAAAATAAGATGACGTTATCTGAAAATACCAGATATCTAAAAATATTATTATCAATGCAAATAACCGATATCCCGACTGCACGAGCACAAGTTGGCGTGTCTCAAACAGATATTCGCATAGCAAAGTGTTAGTTTGCCCTTTTTGATAAAGCAATCGATATTTTAATTGGGTTTAATGCTATTTTCAACACATGACAGGTTATATATGGCATATTTAGTTTAATGGTAGGACGATTTCATAACGGATCTGAGAAGAAGCAAGTAACTGGCAAACTTGGTCACAATAAATTTCGGCTTATCACAATGGATACATGAAAAATGCAATGTGCATCATGCAACGTATTGAAACGGATGTTTAATCGAGTCGCAGGGTTCTCTGTGTCCGAGTGGTCTAAGGCGCCATCTCAATTTAACTTACTTCTCATCGCTAGGTTAGATGTTCGCTCCAAAAACTTTATGTGAGAAAGTTTGCCAGTTACTTGCGGAAGGACGGTTGTTTTGCTCAGATTCATTTTGAGGTCTCCCTCCACCATTTCAACTGGATTTGCCATATTTAAGATGAAATATGTTGGAAATGGCGGTAAACGTCATTACAAAAACACAAAACAAAAAAACCCCCAGTCGCTTCATCCTAATACGGACTTCATATATATACGCTCGTACTGCATATGTACAGTCGAAACTCGTTATCTCGATGTTGGAGGGACTGCCAAAAAATACTCGAGATATCCAAATATCGACATAGATTTTAAAATCAATATTTATTTTCTTCACCCGGGCTGCGTCCAGTACGGTTACACATGTTTACTTTGCTTATAAACGCAAACGGTAAGCTAATGGACGAAAAGTAAACGGAAATCGGTCTACTTGGCGTTTTCCCTCCATTTTCCAGTAAGTCGCGTGATTAAGCACACGCAAACAGCTCGCAGAGGTGTTTACTTTGTTAGCAAACGTTTAAAGCGAACATGTCGTTCAGATCACTTCTGTAATCAAACGTTTGCAAACAAATTTAACGTTTCAGCGGACGTAACGCAGCCCATATAATTGTCGCAAGTCAATTGTACTTTCACTTTCATATTACGGTCCGTGCAGTAGCATTACACTGTCGTGATAAATGCGAGCATTTGTCGGCAGTGTAAAATATAAGTTGATTGATTGAATCAAATGATATTTGAACGAAATTCACATACAATCACCCAATTCGATGACACGATGTTTGCAACGTTCTGTAAGTCATTAAAACTGACGCCTTTGTCATTTCGGTAATTAGTGTTGCGTTATAAACAAACTGTGAAAAATGACACGCGGCGCGGAACAATACCCAGTATTATGTCAACAATAAATATAAAATCAATTAAAAATGTTAAATATATCGAGACAAACAATCAATTAAAGGTGTTAAGTGATCAATCGGGGACCAAAACTGGGATCGTGATATCCGGAGTATCGACAGAGACAATATCGAGTTAAAAGGAGATCATTATATAAGCAAAGAAGGGGAAAAGTTTGGACTGGCAAAAAAATATCGACATTACTGGAATACCGATTCAAGCGATATCGAGATAACGATTTATATATTTCAATAATAGGACAAAAACACCTAATAATATCTGTACATCTTTTAGCATTATATATAAGAACTGACACGATATCGGCGCTACTATTTTATTATTTTGTTCACATGAATGGTATATGCTCTTCATAGACATCACATACAATGAGAAGGCAAATCTGAAAATTTCTTAATAAGTAACAACGATAACGTTCTTGGTAATTAGTATGTTTAAATCTCGGACTGTCCTTTTACACATTGAATTTCAATTTTAAATTTGTGATTATTTTGTGAAAATTAACAACATAGGTAAAACAAATAAGATGCCGGCTGTTTTAAAATCTATAGGACTTAATTACACTAACTACATCAGCTCTTCACGACAGGGTCGTTACATAGCAGTGACAAACGAGCACGCTGATTGCTAGTTTTTTCAACGGAAGTTGAGTTACGTCACAATTTGGTAAACTTATTAGAGGTCTATAAATTGTGGGACCGGCAGGGAATTAACTGCTATTGCATAATTGTATAACATACCTGAATCGGAACATGCCATGTATATGAATAAACTTAGGGTATAAATGAAAGCGTTTTGAAAGCTTTGGCATTGGTGCGTAATTAAGGGTTAGCTGTTTACTCTAGTACGCGTTTCGTTAGTCTATAACAGAACCTGATATCTCTCAAATCAGGTCTATTATCACCCAATGAAAAAAGCAGACAGTACCTGTCCCAAATTCATAGCAAGTGAACGCTTACTAAAGTGTGATGTCATTTAAATTTCCAGTTGAAACAACTGACCAAACAAAAGTGCGCAAATGCGGCTATCCCAACATTGCTATTTAACGGACCAAATCGGGACAGCTTAGTCCGTACCACAGACTACGTATGTGTACGTGTTATAACGATCTGACTGCCTTGGAAGCACAGAATCCAAATAAAATTTAGACAAAATAACACACTCGGTTTTATTGAGTCTGTGCATGATGGATCATGTAATATGTGACACCCTCACGGCCCTAGTACCGGGTTAAGCATATTCTATAAACAAGCAACCATGAATAAATCCAAAAAAACAAAACAAAAAAAATACATGTAAAAATACGTTATCAAATTACGAAAACACTTTTAACGGCTTTGTAACAGCTCGCAACTGTGGTACAGATAATACGGAGGTAGACTGTTTTATTTTAATTTCAAATGATTGTTCTGCTAGGCCGTCGTAAATATTTAAGAAATATTTTTTTTTGAGTAAGATTTGCTAAACATTCTTCTACCAGTTTGTATAATTATACATTTCTCCTACTCCTATTTGAAAAACTAACTGTACACATTATGTATTGATCTGTGAGAGTTTCGGCTGCTGTGCACATCCACGACTCTTTACTAATTGCTCAGACAACGTCGTGGCGCATGTGTGAAACTAATACATCCTTGCCATTTACGCATGGAACAGACAGCAGATGTTTGGGACACTTGCCATGTGATTAGTTAAAATCTGCAACGATATCACATGGCGCAATAAGCCAGTTCTTTGAAATCGTATGCATTAAGAAGTCTGTTTTTGAGGTGACTGGTTTATATATAGAAACATAAAACACTTGTTAGCAATTGTTATGCAGTGATATAATGAGAGCATATTATTTACATTCGTGACGTAACCACTTCATTGAACGTTCAGTTTTCCATGAACGCCTATTCATAAACGTGAAGTTTTAGCTAATACCTTCCATTAAACTCAATCTTTGTCGGCATTTTCGATTGATTATGATATAAATAACGTTATATTTATTAACGGATGTGACGACATGAATCAACTTGCTGTGATCAAGAGGCGTGGTTTTCGCTGTCACGTGCACCAACTTTACCTCAACAATGAACGCAAGATTCATCTCCATGTCGGTGAATTTAAAATTTTAAATCGGGTGCATAAATATAGAGACTTCCATGTTAGTGTCTGATATTATCAACTTTATCTGCATAGCCTCGTTTTTTTTCTTCTGAGCCTCACCTGATAAAATTGTTATATTAGACACTAACATGTATTCTATTTATTGTGTCATTATTTCTATTTCGTTTTTTATTTATTTTATTTAACATTGAAAGTAGTTCCGTCCAAATCAAAATGTTTATATTATACATAATGACGTCATGTGTCTGATAAACTTGCATTTATTTATCAGGCAGGCAGTTTATCAACATATATGAATGCATTGACATGATAAAATATAGATATGCTCATTTATTTTGTCACAATGAGCCTTAATATTTACTGCGAAGCACACGACCTGCTTCCTTGGTTTTTCGTCTCTACATTCTATTCGATTTCTGGGACCCTGATAAATAAATAGCGAAACGCTTAGATGGTGTTCATGCTGTCTTTTGGCAAGCGCGATATATCACGGGTTTATTTATACAATATTGGGCGTTGTCATGCCTTGCAAAGATTACACTTTTATTTATTTACCTAATCGGAACTGATATTAGCACTGATCAAATATTTTTATCAAGTAAATTAAGAGACATACCACATATCGCAATTGATAGCTAAACTCGTTTTTATTAAATATTGATGTTACATTAGCATTAAAAACTAAAATTTTGTATGGACGAAAGTTTTATAGCCCAGAGCATTGAACCCACGATCGGAGGGTCGTGGAATCAATCCTCCGTAATAGCTATATATGTATGTATGCATATGCTAAGTACTGGTTCTGGACAGGAAGACTTCGAACGTTATTTGCAAGTTATAAGAACTTGTTTCACATTCGATGTAAAATAAATAGGTTTAAAAACTAAGCTAGCAATAAACAACATAGACATCAAATTATTCATCAAATATGATAATAACTCTCAAAAAAAAACTGTGGACAAAATGGTATTTGGTGATATAAAATGATAAGTACTCAACAGAATTTAACAAATCTTATATTAAATCAAAGGTAAATATGTATTATATTACAACAAATAACCGAAATAAAAACAACATGACTATAACCACAGAAGATGTCCAGAATATTTGTGCCGAGTATAAATAAGTACACAAATATTCGTCACACATATACGAAAATGTTAATGTATTTGATAATCAAACTTATCTTTGTTTTCTTTCAGATCTGTCATGGATTCAAGATTATAAAGTGCTAGAAGCTACACAGTTAACATCAAGAATTTTTATACAATAGTATATCCCATTAAAACTGTACATGTATATGGTCCATTTTGCCAAGGAAGAAATATTCAATGGCGTAATTTGTGATTTTTTAATGTGATAGTTGAATAACCTGGCAATACGAATTCATTAAAAACAACCCAAACATTTTGAATGTTTAATATATATTAAAATGTAAGTTCTTCAACGTTAGTATAAATCAAATCCAGTAATCTGCGCCGATATCAACATCTACATATTTATGTCTCGCCAACATCATATTGTTGAAAGATCAATGGCCGCCCACGCCAGAGGTTGCGGGTTTGACAACAAATAAAACTTATCACCCTTATGGAGATTGATAACTGCAGCATTGTTAATCATTGGGACATTCTTCTTAAGGATGTACACGAACACCGGTGTCAGCACGTCAAAAGTATGACAATTTCTATTTTCGATTTTATATTCGAAAATAAGGCGCTATCTGAAATTAGGATGTTAATTGTTCCGCATAGAAATTCAAAGCAAGTTATTTATTAAGTTATTTTTTTTTCATGTACATGACCGTTTTTTTTTGTCGCTCATTGCAAAGCAAAAATACAGGTTATCAAATGCAATAATGGAATAGATTAACGGATCGTAGATTGTGTTAAGTCATAATCCGTTAATAAATAAACAGTTGTAGGCCTGACTGACATTTGTTATTGAAGAGCCCTTCCATTGAAAAAAAGATGTTCCAATCTACTGGTGTCTGCTACCATGTTCCGTAATGTCACTGTGCCATTTATATGTATTTTTGGTGTCGTTGGCAACACAATGGCGATCGTGACCTTCGTTAATAGCAAATAACGTCAAGTGTATCTTACTGTACGTTCATTTTCGGATACACTGTTCTTGTTAACGCTACTGTGTGTTTGCTTTGATTCGGCCGGGATGAGTTTCTTTCACGTTGTGAGTGGTATTTTTATGCCATACCAGACGTAATTTTTGAGCGTTTGATGCGTCACTGCAACAACTTTAGATTTTATCAGATTTTAATCAAACTAGTCGATAATGCAAGCAGTGACCGATAACTGTCAATCAAACCAGTCGATAATACAAGCAGCGACCGATAACTGTCAATCAAACCAGTCTATAACGCAAGCAGCGACCGATATTGGTTGCTTTTCAGCCATTTCCCTTAGACAAGCTAACTAAGTATAGATTAAAACTAACTCAACAAGACTATTAGGTAACAAATATGCTTACATACACATGTGTATATTGTTAAAAACAGTAAGCATCCAAGCTTGTTAGGTAAATAACTCATTAAATTGATGACATAAGTTATGCATACACATATTACTGAACATTAAATTTGCTTGCAATGTATACAAATGGTTTCAATGTAACAATCTGAATGCAATAAATGTTACATTTGTCCAATGTAAACAATTAAATTAGATAACAGATAGCAGTTAGTTTACTTAAAGGTGTGTTATTCGTAAGATGACAGCATTAAAGCAAAACAGAAAATAAGGACAATAAAAACACAGCAGGCAATAAAAGAACAAAGAAGAAAGCAAACAATACTTTTAAACTTTCCGCACTTTTAAACTGTGAATGAACTGGATACATGAACCAACCTTGGTACGAGATATAGCTGTCTCATATATTTAGTGATATGCTAGTTTTAATTAGTAAAATCGAATAAGCACAAGGTAATACAACTGATTTAAGCTGATAAACTGGATGCTTAACGACAAGGAAGGGAGCAATCAGCGAAAATATGAGTCTACAATGTACACATTGGAAATAGTTTCCGTTCGTTATGACAATAAGCTGTCGCCATTATGGGATTATTCGCATTTCTTATGCATGTAATTGTTGACTACTTAAACTAAGAAAATGCAGACTGAAAATGAGATTTTTAAGGCTAGTTTTATTGTCGCTTTGCATATTAAAGAACGTTTTAAAAACACGTTTGTTGTACTTTTTTACATGCTCAATTCAAACTCGTACTCCAATACAAGTTATAGGGTTTACAAACACAAATTGAAACGCAAACACTGGACTCCGTCCTAAAAGTATTAATGCAGGTTTATTGTAGAAAGTTAATGGTTTTATATGTATTGTGTCATATACTGACGCTTAATGAAAACGCACTATGAAATATATTCATTATAATTTGATACCTGTATTTAACACAAAATGTTTTTAAAGAGCTTTTTCCCGATGGCCTACAGAAAAAACAATGATATGTCAGATTTTTGTGGCAGAGTATTGCTACCACAAATATTAAAGGGTGAAAATCAGTACCGTGTGTGACCACTGTTAGCGCTCACTACCACTTAACGTCAGATACTGCGAACAAATATTCGGTATTGGGAGATGGCATTCCATCCTTAGTGCTGTACACCTGACGTTCAAGATGGCCCCATTGATACTCTACAGGGCTTAAATTTGCCGAAAACGCTTGTAAGGGCAGAACTTGAACGTTATTCTGTCTCAGAAAAATTTATACAGATGCTATTCTTGACTTCTTATGCAGTTAGACAGAGCGGAATGTCACAAAACCATAGTATAATGTACATATACAGGAGAATATCAATGCTACATTTATAAATAATCTCGATTCAGACAAAGATAAATGCATAATAAAATAAATTGCGCTGCTACCTACTGTGGGTATTGAAGTGGTTTCCGACTCCCGATAAGTTCCTGAAAAAAGAGTGCTCGTTAAAGTGAAACCCATGAAAGTATTTAAAAATACTTATAGCCGTATTTAAATAAATATTCATACGCATTCTTTATGTGATTGGTATTATTGTAGCGCTTGGTTTATCTTATACAAATAAAACATCAGACAATGTCCACAATGTCTTGAATGTTTGATTTTTTCTGCTTGCTTTTATTCAATACATGACAAAATGAAATTCAAGCAATAAAAAGTTGTCTCTGTCTCGTACTCTCATTTTGGCGGTGAATAACATTGCACAGATTGATCACGATGACATCAACATGCCTATACCTTTGACATGACGACACAAGCAGGCCTATACCTTGACATGAAGACACAAGCAGGCCTATACCTTTGACATGACGACACAAGCAGGCCTATACCTTTGACATGCCGACACAAGCAGACCTATACCTTTGACATGCCGACACAAGCAGGGCTATACCATTGACATGACGACACAAGCAGGACTATACCTTTGACATGACGACATAAGCAGGGCTATACCTTTGACATGACGACACAAGCAGGGCTAAACATTTGACATGACGACACAAGAAGGACTATACCTTTGACATGACGACACATACAGGGCTATACTTTTGACATGACGACGCAAGCAGGACTAAACCTTTGACATGACGACACAAACAGGCCTATACCTTTGACATGACAACTGAAGCAGAGCTATACCGTATGCATAAACCAGGCTAAAAACGACGAATTCAATTAACCTATCGTTACCCGGTTACATGCATGAGTCTCACAGTTGCATACACGTTTCGGCTACGCGGTGTACTTATTTTAAATTGGACGCCTGAGAGGAGAGACAGTGCAGTGGCCAAGTGTTAGTAACCGTATATAACTTCGTCCGTGAACTGCAATAATTCGTTATCATCTGACAAGAGACATGGCTGTTAAATAACTACATTTAATTTAGCTACCTAACAACTTGAGTGAAAATCGAATTTTATAATGAATGGAACTGTATTAATATTTTGTAATTTTCAATACCTGTAAGTGCCTACTCGTGATGTTACCACGTGAACGTACAATATGTAGAAGTTCATGCGATCCAATAAATTTTATATTGCACAGCTCAAAATTCAAGATGGCGACTGAAAAAAAAACAGAAATAAATTTAGTAAAACTTTCAACGATAAAAACAAACAACTGACAAAATGCTCCGCATGACGATGACATTCAGAAAATCCGAATCCACTGCAACTTTCACTCTTCGTCTTCTGCTTTGAATTCATGGTTTATATTTTTAAAGGATCTTGCTTATCCTTTACTCTTTTTATAATTTCTTTTCAGATTGAGGTATAGAATAAAAAGATAATTTTACCGTGTTTTGTACAATATGTGAACATATTGTACGAGTACGTATTGAGGTAAAAACCAAACGGCGTCCCGTCCAATATTGTTTTCACCACGATACATACTCTTACAATATATCCCCACATTGTACAAAACACTGTAAAATAACCTTACATTATTCTCCGAGCGTCTAGTAATCGGAGCCTTTTTCGCACTACTTCTTAATTGTGATTACCGCACATGAGCGACACTTGTCACTTGATATTTCTACTGTGATGATCTAGCATGTTTGAACATTATATATACGGAGTCCTTGGCAATATTGGAGATAGTTGAGAGATAATTGAGAGATAATTGAGAGAAAATTTTATTCTGATAACGTCAAAAGTGTTAAAATCTATTTAAGCTGTTTTTGGCTTGTTTGAAAACTTAGGATCAATATCAGGATAAGCTCTCAAATAAAACCAATGACATAGTTATGTCCATGTTTGAAAGACGAAATATTCGTAGATTAAGTTGTAGGTGTGTTATATTTCTATTGGAATAGAACTAAACTGTATAACTAAATGGTTAAAAAAGCAATTTCTTGTTTCATCGCATAATAATAAAACAAATTATTATTCAGAAAAAATGCAGTCAACTTTAAACGATTGATTTAAATTATGTATCTATCATTAACGAATGCTTCAATTGAACATGAACACGAAAATTGTCTTAACGAATAATATTTCTTTCTAGCCTGTACGTCGTGTGTGGAGCCCGTGGTCCAGTGGTAGAACACCGAACCCATGATCGAAGGGTCGTGGGTTCGATCCTCCGCCACGACTATGTGTGGTGTCCTTGAGCAAGACACTTTCCCGCAAATGCCATATCTGGTTCTAACCAGGAAGACTACGAGCGTGATTTGTCTAAGTTGTAAGAACTTGTTCCACAATCTAAGTATATTTATTTTATGCTTTTTGATAAATTATAAACATTTCTCAGTGGATTATTTTGGTAATCCACTGTTTCAAACAGTGAAATTATGAAAAGAAGAAATTCTTACAGTGTTTTGGTCCTTGCACATTAATTAAAGAAAATATATTTAAAAAACCAAAAGTACTTTATTTTTTTTATAAATAAAATGCTATCAAATGGTGAAATGGGGTCAAAATAATTTTTTGATGTAAATGCATCAAATAAAAAGAATATTTGTTTGTTTTCGTGTAAGATCAAATGACATTTTATCTTGTGATCACCAAAAGTCATATTCTCAAGAGAACCTTGCCTTGATCACTTGATGAAATATAATTCAATCTTAAACCATAACAAACAAATATCCTCTGTATAACCTGAAATGTGTTTAAAATAGCGTTAAACACCCATTCCAGCAAATAGGAAAAAAGAAACGAATAACATAATCAGTCTTTGTTATTTTTGTTAAGAAATAGATAAGAACATACTCGACAACTGGCATATAACGACGTCATTGAATTCTACTGTTATGCCAGATACATAATATAATATAATAATGTCTGGTTTATTTCATTTTATATATAGTTTCATTTAATGTCGAGTACTCTCCCATTGGCAAAACAAACAAAAACACCGAACAACAGAAACAACACAACAACAACAACAACAACAACAACAGCAACAGCAACAGCAACAGCAGCAGCAACAACAACAACAACAACAACAGCAGCAGCATCAACAGCAACAACATCATCAACAACAACAACAACAACAACAACAACAACAACACCAGCACCACCACCAACAACAACAATTATTGTTAATTCATTTAAAGGCCCATCGCCGGTAGCTGCTACACACAGCATTATAGGCGGGGCTTATCACTAGCAGCCGACAAGTTGACATCAGTTATTTGATAATACTCATGTCCAACAAAAGCTGTAACTACCAGCATAGCCATAGAAGATACTGCCTGTTGCAAGTTGTTCTAAACAACAATGTTTATTGTATGTGCGGGTTCCTCAGTATTATGGATTGCAATAAAGGTTTCCCCAGACTTACTACAGCAAACACAGCATTCCAATAGATTGCAATGGCCATCTTATCTGCATGCATAATAAACAAATTTGCTTATTAGGTACATCCAATTTACATGCTGGGTTACATATAACACATCTCTGGGTATGATATAAGAGATAAAGTGAAATTATTTGGGTCAAGTTCTATGGATTAGTACATTATTTACCTAGAGAGAAAAAAGGTTATTTATGAAAAATAGTTTATCTTATTTATTATGGACGTATATCAAACGGACATACATGTTGTAATTAATTGTAAATAAATTGCTTGGACACAAGTAAAGGGCAAACAATTATTTGTGAGACAAAACATACAAAGATTAAAAAAATAAAAAAAAACTTTGAAATTATAGAATGACCCATTCCATTTAGGTTCATGATTTCCCTGGCAAAACTTACAAATTGAAGAAAATCGTGGAAATGCTTTGAAGGTTTCGATGGAACAGTTTTGTATATTATTTCATTTATTTAATTATAATGAGTGTGATTTTGAGGATCATTTAGTTACACCTAGACATGTCAATTAATGTTGATGGAAATAACTATAGTTAGACACAGAACATAAAGGAATATTTATTGTCAGATGGCAATCAGGACAAAATAGAAGCACAGATGGGGAAAATTATGACGTGATTATGATGTTGATGTTGACGGTGAAAATAAATACATTCCTGTAGAACAGTTATGGATATTGTTTTCATGTCCGTTTATTTCAACATCAGTTTTGGCTAGGTGAATTTTCATTTCCTAATCAAAGAAACAGTCATTTACCAAAACATAGATACAGAAAATACTGAAATATGTTTTCAAATGTAGGAGTTTGAATTGTGAATTATGGGATTTAAACAATGATCAGCCAAGGTAAGTGTGAGTTGTAACTTATTTGCATCCAAATAAAAAAGCAAGTATGCATGTATCTGAGATAAGCTATAAACTAAAATTGTATAATCATTTGTTTATATATGAAAAGGGCAGACATATTATGAAGATTGATCTTCCTAAACATGTAATTCACTGAAAGTCAAACACACTATTCTACTCTGAGATATCAAACACTGCATGGCTCCTCACAAGTGGGTTTTAAACATCTCCAAGCAAGTGTTGCTGTTTACACCACGTGACATGGGTCAAACGGGGTTCAAAATTCAAATATTTAGCAAATTTTACTTGATATTTCAATATTGTAAGGACTACTACTACTTTGTTTCAGGGAGCTTTTGTGAATAAAGGGCATTTTTATAAAGACAAAATATATCCCTACAAATGCACTTCTTTTTGAAAAAAATGACAAACTTGTTACTATGTTTTACAGAAAAACATCTCCCAATTCAACATTATTGCAAAAAAGAGCCACCCTTTGAAATTAGGCTCCTCCAATTTCTTTTTATAGAAAAGTTTGGGGTTTAAGTATAACTATAGTATTTTTGCTTTATTCCAGTTCTGATCATATGTAATAATCCTCTATATTGTATGTATGTATGTTATTATCACTCATATTGTCATGTATACCAATAATTGAGTGAATAAACTATTGAAAAAAAAAAACCACAAGAAAAATACAAAAAAACTTATTCATGAGTGGACTCATTAATAAACAAAGAACTTCTAATATTTCGTTTGATACAGATGGGATTAGAACGCAGCTGTTAATGGACTATTAATTATGTTTATTTTCTGGTCCCAAATTAATAATCTTGACAAATTACCCGCAAGGTAAGATCAATAGTTTGACGTACAACCACATTCTGGCAGGTGTACAACTCGGTAGTTATCCTTGGTGTTCTCTCAAATATAATGCATAAAGTCAGAGTTTTACAAATGAATTTGTTGGCAAACGTTTTCTACTTCCGTTGGCTCAATATGCAGTCTTTTGTCATTCAAATATTTTACATGTAATGTCGTCGCATTAAATTCTGCGTCGAGTCATTGAATTTGGTGTAATTTTTGCTTGTTCTCCATTTTTACAGAAAATCCTATAGATATGCAGAATTTTACATTGAGTGTCATGTATGCATTATCTATTGGTGCTGTGTTGCCCTTTTTATATTGGAATTGATTTGTAGACAGAGTAATGGAGTACTTTAGCATGAAAATAGCTTGATGGGAAATGTAATAATGGTGTGAAACGTCATCATCATCATCATCGTCGTCATCATCATAATCATCATCATCGTCGTCGTCATCATCGTCGACGTCATCATCATCATCATCATCATCATCATCATCAAATATCTTGCCTCGCAAGAACGTTAGAAAACAGACAATCATCACCGAGTGCAGGATCACGGCTGGTATTCACCAACCATATTTGAGAATATTCTTAGAAATGAGCTGGAAAATCCAAATTACAAGCTTCAGGCATATAATTCCGTGCGTTTTCATTTGGGGTTAATATAACATCAGGTGCTGGGATAAACTAGATTACAACCGACAGTAATCAGTACACTGAGAGACTTTAAAAACGCTAAACCCTTATTGGGCATGTCTAGGATGAGTTGGGTTGACGCATTAACGCTCGTCTCCCACCACCGAAAAACATAAATGAGCTTTTCCACGCCAGGATCAGGAGTGGAACAACATTTCTCAACACTGTATTGCAAATATTGTGCTTTCAACGAGGCGGGTTTGTGTTGCCTGCCTTGCTGTAAATGACAGTTACAACCGCTTCTAATTGCAAAGTTTGTGATTTAGGATATCGTTATTTGAAGTGTTAATTCTCACGCAATTGATATTATTTTCCAATAAAATTCACACACTCTTTGTGGTTTATATGTATGTTTATTGTTGCCAATTTTTATTAAAATTGATATATACACAACTTGTTTATTTTTACGAAATCTGACTTTTGCGTTTTTAAAGTCTGTCAGTCACGGTATTTAAACATTGAATTCAATATAGAGATTGGAATTTCTTTGAAAAACATACAATAACTTGTATATTGATTTTTTGAATAAATATTTGAACTTGAAGATTGACGTTTTTAAAAGAAATATATTTCAATTTAAGGACATAACTATTTCTTTTTAATTATACACGGATCATTTTGGAGTGTGTTTTTTAAAAATAAACAGCAATGTAAACTGTGGTATTGATTTTATATGTAGAGCATCTGGGAGATGCTCAACTGTCTTTAATTATAACATTTAACTTGGCGTTTGAACTATCTTTTATACAAATATAACATATCATCTTGGAGACTGAACTTTGAAATATACTTTTTACAGCTCAATATTCCAAACAAATAAAAGAAAATAGTATCCTGTATTATTTTGTTGTACATATACAACAAGCAACGATTTGTAAATAGTAACCTATGCTATATCACTTTCCATCAGGATGCTTATAAAAATTATAATGTTCCGGCCTACAGCTGACACCTAAAACACTGGAACCTACACCTATCCCATCCGTATTGCAGTGATCACTAGCGTAAAGCGAATTATAAAATGTTTACAAAACGTTTAGTAAACTGTACAATAAAATTTTGAGTGTAAACTTTGTAAAAAGTCGAAATATTTGTCTTACAGAACCACAACAAAGAAGCGTGATCTCACGCTGAAAATATTTTAGAAGAATGATGAAGACTCATGCCGATTGGTTACGAGTGGTCATGTGATCAAAGGCAGCTCTCTGATTGGCTGCTGTTTACAGACATACATTATCATAACTGATATGCGTCATCGAAATACCCAAATGTTATACAATGACATAAAACATTTTTATCTAACTATAAAATACATAAAATAGTATCCTGTATTATTTTGTTGTACATATACAACAAGCAACGATTTGTAAATTGTAACCTATGCTATATCACTTTCCATCAGGATGCTTATAAAAATTATAATGTTCCGGCCTACAGCTGACAGACCATTGTGGGACCAGGTTTCAGTATTTATGTACTGCGTAGTGTTTACGCAAAGATCGTAAGCTTGTCTAAGGAAAAAGACGGCGTAGCAACCAAAATGTTTAAATGACAGCACGCATCAGATCAGTTGCAGTTATTAGATAGGAATAAGCATATTTTATATACGCAAAAACTTGTTTCAGAATAGATGTAAAATAACTCAGTTTAAAGCAATTTATGTAAATAATAATGATGTTAATATACAGGGTTTCTTTATATGGGCGTTGTTTACTAACATTTACGTAAGACGTTTGACATACATCTAAAGCTGTAATCTTAAAAGGTATTTTATACCCTGTAAATTATATATTGTTGGTAACAGCTGTTCTAGATAATGATAATGCAGCTAACCCTACATTCATATAACCTCATAATATTGTTCTAGAAGTGTGTTTTTTATAGATGTTTGACATTTTTAAATTTACATTTTGTTGTGAGTATCTGGAAAGCTTGATATTTTATGGAATGTAAAAAAATGCAGAGGAATTCTTCAAAAGGAAATCGCCATCATTGTGTCCCAGTCCTATCGGTCGTCGCACATTTAAAGAGAAAAGGTGGTGGCCACTGCTCTCATATATATGCACACAAACATGCTAAAATTAACTAGGATTTCATTTGAAATATTGCACAGAAAATATATTTAAATGTTTTGCAATATTTGTCACATCGATGTATTGATTAGTGAAACGTTAACATTTATATAAGTTTTCTATTACCATCTCAAACCTTTGACAATAACACAAGGAAAGAGCGTAGTCTCTCCTTCCTCCAGCACACTAAACTTGCCCTTCACCCAACTTATAGTTTGTACAAATATATGGGCGAAATGTTGTCTTGTCTGTATTCTATACTGTAGCTATGTTTTTCTTTATCTGGCTGTCAGCATCTCAATATATGTTGAATTTATCGCCCCATTGGTGCATAAAGGTACAAAATGCATTTTCATTTCATATACACTTGGTACCTTATTTCTCTAATAGGGCGATATGTGATTATCTGTGACTAAATGGATACACAAACACAATGCGACGTAAGATGTTCTTTCTTCTTTAAATTACCATCATGAAATCATGATAAACAGTTCGCAATAATTGATAACCGACATTTCGTCTCATTTGCATTCGTGTCTCACCACTGATTCAAGTGGAAAAGTTGTCAGTTACTCGCGGAGATGGTGTGCTCGAGTACTGGTTAACCTTAAGGGATCCAAGGAAAGAGTGGCTAGATTAATAGATCGTCTATTAGCCCCCGATGGCATAAACTGAGACTTCATATCTATACGATCTAATTAATAAGTGTGCTGAAATAAAATGGTTGATAATAAACAGAAAGTTGCAGTCATTTGGGTATTTCTGCGAAAAGTTGCAAATCATCCCCGTGTCGGACATCTTTTGGAGTGATTGATTGATTGATTGATTGAATATGTCTATGCCATCGAGAGCTAACATACTATCAGTTAACATATCCACTATTTCCTTGGATCATGGAAGGTAAACCAGTACTCGAGCACACCCAGTATATGTAAACATGTGAATAAAATGTAAATATATGTAAATAAAACATTTAATCATAAATGTAAATAGTATATGAAAAGAAAACAAGACAAATACGTAAGCACATCAAAGTTCGAATTTCATGTCTTTCACGTCAGTTATCAATATATATGTTTTACATATTCAATTAAAAAACAACGGACGAGCTACTGTGGCCTAGTGGTCTGGTGCATAGTCGTCTTACGAACACTTTCATCACACAGCTGCGGTTGTGGATTCGAGTCCAACTTGGTAAAAACACTAAATGTGTGAAATTCTGTCTGTTACTGAATGATGTTGCTTCTATTTATATTCTCTTTTAGGGCTTCCTCCACCAATAAAACTGGACATTAGACACGGCCTTCAGGCACTCGACCACCGAGGACGTCGCTTGTTATTGAAAATATGTTATAATTACATTACACGGAAAGAAGACAATAATACATTATTTCGAGACTTGCAGACAGTATTCATTGATTAGAAATATTGATATCCACAAAATAATTGCTTCAGCCAGACATAAGAATAAAAGTTATTGTTATTGAGAATAACATATATAGATAAATCAAAAAGTAAACTAAATAACATCCATCAGTCTAGAAATATGACGAGAATCAGTTAACTTCCGTCTCATATGTCAATCCAAACAATAAACATTACAACGTAACATTTCTATTTGAAGGATAAAATATAGGTCTTATCGAGTTGATCAAATTTCAAAGAATTAAGATGATCCAATTATACGTAAGCATTTTCTTTTAGCTGTTGGGTCAGGTTAGTCCTGTCGGTAGCGCGTCTAATTATCAATCGAAGAATTGTGATTCCGACTCACTGCCGGGCCACTGTCTCCATATTAATTGATATACGACACGGCCATACTTTACCATTCGTCTCTCAGTGAAGTAATTCTTTCTTCTTTAAATTGTCATTCTTGCATCATAATTAATAGTTAGCAATGATTGATAAACAACATTGTGACTCATTGTCATTTGTGTTTCACCACTGATTCGAGTGTAGAAATTATCAGTTACTTCCGGAGATGGATGTGCTTGATTACTGGTTAACCTATCAGGATTCCAGGAAACAGTGGTTATGTTTACTGATTGTCTGTAAGCCGTCGATAAAACGACGCCACCTAATGAAACACACAATCGTATGTGTTAGCTGTGTTTGCTGTCGCATCGAAAACATTTTATTTCGGACAGCTTTAAATAGGTCGCATTTCAATTATCCGCTTTCCTGTGTGCATTTATTGATGATGTTTTAATGAAACGATTAAGTTAAATTATGTATGCCAGCCACTAAGTGTTAGTTTAAGAATATTAAAATATTAAAACTTTTAAAGTTTTAAATAAAAACAGGATCTTACACGAGTGCTCATTCATTATAATATGAGTTGGCAAAATTAGATAATGCGAGTCTTTAACGAGCATTTTATCATTTCTGCTAACGAGTTTAATAAATTCAAATATAAATTAGCAAATTAGCTTCATTTGACGCACAATTAATGATAATAAGATTCATCATATACGTTTTTTATCTAACATATTACCTATATAACGAACGATAATAAATTGGCCATATAATTTTTATCAGTTGTCGTATGACGTCTAAAAATTACATCATTTTATCATGACAGATCGACGTCATTTATAAATTCGGACATGTTTGGAATTAACATACGAAAGTTATACGAAAGACATCGCGATACGCGTGATTGAAGTAATAACTCAATGTTAATTTAAAAAATATATATCAAGTGTTTATTATATTCATATTAAGTTATATATGTGATAATATATTTTTAAAACATTTGTAAATGTTGCTCATTTTAAAATAGCATAAAAGCGACACGGTAGTGTTGTGGATAAAGTAGTACTCAACTTCCAGTTGTAAGCCAATCTATATTATAAAAAAATATATAGATGCAGCTTTATCACAAATAAATTTAATTGCTGTAAGTTTATTCAATACTCTGTCTGGAACAATGGCTACTGTCATCAAAATTATATAATATTCTTGCTAGAACTGTTAGATTTTATAATAGAAAATGAATATCAATCTAATAGATATGTTATTTTTTAAATAAATTTCATATCAATGCGCATAGAAAAGTTATCGGTAATTCTACACATCTTTGTAATAGTTAGTGTTCCTTAAGTAAAAAATGCGCATAGAAAAGTTATCGGTAATTCTACACATCTTTGTAATAGTTAGTGTTCCTTAAGTAAAAAAATAACAATTAAGAAACCCAACGGGAGTGACCGCAGGGAGCAACCGTGTTTTCTTAAATTTTTAATTAATGAACACTAACTGGCTTAGTTTTAAACGTTCTTTGACTGACAGTTTGACGTCATTTGACTGAGTCTGGGCGGGAGCTACGATGAAAGCTGAGATGATTGACGTTTGAAAATTGACGTTTGCTAAGGCCATTTCTAAGCATAGCTCGCGCGGCTTTGTAGTTTGTAGATGACTCGTTCAGAATTGAATCAAGGGCAGTGTCTGTCCATTGTCATTCACGCACGCACAGTGATGACGAATTTCTTAATAATTAAGAACGAACCTAATAATTAAGTTATTTTGTAGACTGTTTTAACAAATAAGAGCGAGACAATTTTAAAAATTGAAGCGACTCCATTGGTTGTCAAATGGGGTTAAATTTGATATTTAGTTGCAATTACGTCATCTAATGATGACTATGTATGTCAATTCAATATATGTTTTTTTATGATTGGTTCTGATTATGTCTGGTTCTAGTAATAACTGGTTCTGGGTATGACTGGGATTTGTTATAACTGGTGATGATTATTACTTGTTGTGATTATGACTAATTCCGTCGTGAATGATTCTGGTAATGACTGAATCTGGTTATGAATGGTTCTGGTTATAACTTGAACTGGTCATGACTGGATCTAGTAATGACTGGTTCTGGTTATGATTAACTTCGGTTATGGCTTGTTCAGGTTAAATCTATCTGGCTATGGTTATGTCTGGTTATATCTGGTTATGATTATGTCTAGTTCTTTTATGACTTGTTCTGTTTTTGTCTGATTCTGGTTATGACTGGTTCTGGTAATGACTGGTTCTGGTTATGTCTGGGTCTGGTTTTACTGGTTCTGGTTATGACTGTTTCTAGTTATGTCTGCTTACGACTGGTTCTAGTTATTTCTGGTTACGACTGGTTCTAGTTATGTCTGGTTCTGGTTATGTCTGGTTCTGGTTATGACTGTTTCTAGTTATGTCTGGTTCTGATTATGTCTTGTTCTTGTTATGTCTGGTTATGATTGACTTCGGTTATTGCTTGTTCTGATTATGTCTCTGGTTATGTTTAGTTCTATTTATGTCTGGTTCTGGTTATGACTGTTTCTAGTTATGTCTGGTTCTGGTTATGTCTTGTTCTTGTTATGTCTGGTTCTGGTTATGTCTGGTTCTGGTTTTACTGGTTTTAGTTATGTCTGGTTACGACTGGTTCTAGTTATGTCTGGTTCTGGTTATGTTTTGTTCTTGTTATGTCTGATTGTGGTTACGACTGGTTTTAGTTATGTCTGGTGCTGGTTATGATTGACTTCGGTAATTGCTTGTTCTGATTATGTCTGTTCCTGATTATGTTTGGTTCTATTTATGTCTGGTTCTGGTTATGACTGTTTCTAGTTATGTCTGGTTCTGGTTATGTCTGGTTCTGGTTATGACTGGTTCTAGTTATGTCTGGTTCTGGTTATGTCTGGTTCTTGTTATGTCTGGTTCTGGTTATGTCTTTTTCTTGTTATGTCTGGTTCTGGTTATGTCTGGTTCTGGTTTTACTGGTTATAGTTATGTCTGGTTACGACTGGTTCTAGTTATGTCTGGTTCTGGTTATGTCTTGTTCTTGTTATGTCTGATTGTGGTTACGACTGGTTTTAGTTATGTCTGGTGCTGGTTATGATTGACGACGGTAATTGCTTGTTCTGATTATGTCTGTTCCTGGTTATGTTTGGTTCTATTTATGTCTGGTTCTGGTTATGACTGTTTCTAGTTATGTCTGGTTCTGGTTATGTCTTGTTCTTGTTATGTCTGGTTCTGGTTATGACTGGTTCTGGTTATGTCTGGTTCTGGTTATGTCTGGTTCTTGTTATGTCTTGTTCTGGTTATGTCTTGTTCTGGTTATGTCTGGTTCTGGTTATGTCTGGTTCTTGTTATGTCTGGTTCTGGTTATGTCTGGTTCGGTTTATGTCTTGTTCTTGTTATGTCTGGTTCTGGTTATGACTGGTTCTGGTTATGTCTGGTTCTGGTTTTACTGGTTCTAGTTATGTCTGGTTACGACTGATTCTAGTTATGTCTGGTTCTGGTTATGTCTGGATCTAGTTATGACTGCTTCTGGTTATGATTGATTTCGGTTATGGCTTGTTCTGATTATGTCTTGTTCTGGTTATATTTGGTTCTGGTTATGACTGGTTCTAGTTATGTCTGGATATAGTTATGACTGGTTCTGGTCATGACTGGATCTGGTTATAACTTGTTCTGGTTATGTCTGGTGTGAGTAACACTGGTTATGATTATTTCTGGGCATCATGAGATGTTACCTGTACAAGTTCATTCTATGATGATGTCATGCTGTAAATAGACGACCTTCAGGACTCAAACCACTTTTACCTCCCTTGAGAACTCCCGACCTACAGATTAAGGCGGTAGAAATAAAACTTTAGTTCTCTTTTCAGGGCTTTGTACTGCAGTGATTTATTTTTTCCAAGTATGTATTTAACGGTCAGTATTTTAGAAATCACCACTGAAAAATTTAGGCTGATCCCAGATTTCTGGACAACTGTGTTATTTCAGAATTGTTGGTTCGAACCGTATCTTTGGCGATAGTTGCCATATTATTACTCTGGAAATTGATTGGGTCTCACGAAGCATTGAATTGAACAACAAATTCTGGTCACGGTTATAATATCATATCTTGAACCAGTGAAGAATTTGAACCAGACACTAGCTGCAGATTTTGCTTTTTCACTTCGTTTTTGAGATACATATTATAATGGAGCCCTATGGGAAATATAAAAGTGGTGTGAGACGTTAACAGAAACTGACAGATCTGCATGTTGCAGAATTGAGGGATGGTGAATTCTTTAAATACAAGGTATTTAACTATAATTTGGACATTTTATATATGGTTGAACACAATATGAATTTCCAATTATTTCAATATAACTGATGGTGCAGATTTTCAGTTTTATTTCATATATTTATGGTAAAGATTACACACATTGATCCAATTTTGTAAATGGCAAATTCTTGATATTCATACTATCCATATATGATTTATTATCATGTTAAATGTGGAAACAAAATACATTATGTCTTATGCATGGCATAATCTGGTTCACGCTGTAGATGTTCATTTTGGTATCTTCATGCCCATATGTTTAGTTTTTTAAGCGGTGTTTTTAATACCTGTCGTCATAGACATATCACGTTTGTAACACTCCTTTAAATGAGTTTGCAATATTTCTGTAGAGCTTCCAACCCTTAATTCAAGTTGAAATAACTGCAAGATCACACTGAATTCCCATAGGCATGCTTATTGCTCAGATTTTTAATTTTAAGCTGATTTTTACATTAATGTATTACCTCACCCAGTTATTTCTGCATACAAAAATAGAATTGTTTGCAAATTGAAATAAACTGCATATTTATAGTGGAGTGGGAGTTTGTACTATTTTTTATTGTTTAATTACCAAAAGGCAGTAGTTGCAATCTTGCTAAGAAGACAGTTTATACGGTTATTTTCGGTTGTCGTCGCATTTTGTTTTTTTGTTCTCCATTTTTGTAGAAAATCCTATAAATATGCAGAATTTTACATTGAATGCCATATATGCATTATCTACTGGACCTGTGTTGGCTTTTCGATATAGGAATTGATGTGTACACAGGGTAATGGAGTATTTTTGCATGAAAATAGCTTGAATTGTTTGCTTCTGTGGCTAACATATCATTCTGATATTGAAATTTTATCTAAAATATGCTATGTTTAATAAGTTTTGTTCCACAATATCATTTTCTTGTAATCAAAATGTATGTTTTTCATCCTATTTTCAGACATCTTTTCATTTCACCATGTAGTTGTAAAAGTTTCAGTCCTTTTTAGACTTAATTAGTCAAGTTATTATAAAACTTAGACTAGCACTATGGTTGTGAATTCTTGCTTTTTTACAAGAAATACCAGCATTTTGACTGATACCATGTGTCAATAAAACTTAGTTTATTTCAGATCTAGTTCAGATATGGGGAAGCATTTAGCTTTATTGAACTTGTATTGAGTATTGCTATATAAAATATTCAATGTAGAATCTTAAATTTTTTAAAAAAGTCTTCTTCAGGACTAACACCACTTTATCTCCCTTGAGTAATCCGGGCCTACAGATCAAGGAGGTAGATATACAACTTTAGTTCTCTTATTCTTCTTTTTTCAGGACTTTGTACTGCAGTGATTTTTTTTCTAGCATGTGTTAAATGGTCAGTATTTTAATAAACACCACTATTAAATTGAAGCTGACACCATCTTTCTGGACAATTCTGTGTCATTTCAGAATTGTTGGTTTGAACCGCATCTTTGGCGAATAGTTGCCAAATTATAACCCTGGAAATGGATAGTTCTCACAGACGCATTGCAATTAAAAAACAACAACAACCTGGTCAATGTATGCTTTTTTTTCTTTTTGATTGCATATCTTAAACCAATGAAGAATTTTACTGTGTTTTGGACATAAATGTTACATCGAAGCCCTATTGGAAATATAATAGCGGTGTACGACGTTTAAGCTTTCTCTCATATCATATAAAATCAACATAATGCTTCACACAATATTTGCTGCCCTCATATCTATTAGTTCCGAAGGAGCTTTATCCAAAACTATTGATGTCTTACTTCTGGATATTGGAATTATAAACGGATCTGTTTCAATGTTTTTAGTCTGCTGAATGGGAAGTTCGTGTGGCACTGTATATAACTTGATGGTCTTTGAATCTCCGTACAAGGACACCTGGGGACTGCAGTGTCCGTCGTCGTTGTCGTAGTCCTAAGTCATGCTTTCGTTTTTGTTCGATAACTTTAAAAGTATGTTTTCTTTACACAATGATTCAATTATCTAGAGAGATAAGCTCAAATTGCTTTTGAACCCATAATGTCAATAGTATTGTTTCTGTTCAGTCACTCGAGTCTCCTTCATGATAATTCGCTGAAATTATTAAGATAGATGTTTTTGATGTTAGATAAAAGCTTAATATTTTTTAACGGAATTGGATTTAGACCAATGTCAACTTTTCGAAAAATAAAAAAGTGTTTTCTTTTACAAACTTATTAAGTTTCATTTTAAAAAATTGTATAGGCATTGCGTGGATATGTGCTATATCTAAAATGAGTCAAATTGGACCACAGCCACCACTAAAAAAACATTCTTAAATCTCTATTTTTAACTCATTAAACAAATTCCATTTAAATTATATTTAATTGTTGGAGACCTGAGCTGAGATGAGCAGTGAGAGGAATGTGATGTCGTAGAAAACTCGATAAAAAAGGACATGACTTGACATCTGTTGCAGGTAGGAATAAATGCTATAATCAGAATAAAGAGCACGTCCGTTTATGCTTTCTAATTGTTAGTTTATACGAAGCAACTGGTAAATGCTTTGGTTTCGGAAGACACCTTTTGATGTTTTCCAATTTTTGCTAACACAACTAGTCATAAACCCAACAACAAGCGGACAAAGAAACAAATCTCATTACTGGTTCAATCTAGGAAGTTGGCTAGAGATTAAATCAGTGATATTCATTTTTAAAACTAACTTTATTTCAAACTACAATCGAAAACGAATAAGTATGAATTAAATTAAACAATCCTGCAGCTTTTTTTTAATTAAAAAAATACTGTGACATCTGTATTTGGGTGGTAAAATTATAGTTAAAAAATTTTCCTATACAGTATTCCTATTCCTATGGTCTGGTGTTAACTAGATTTTGTTCAAGCTAGTACACATCCATTTTTGTTAAGATATCAATTTAGTAAAAATATTAAACTGTTTTTCATTTTCAATTAATAATTGGTTTACTTCCGAGTACAATAAGTGTTAGTAATTATCTGTCAACAATTTTATCAGCCTTACTTTGACACCAAGGTTTTTATATTATAGGATTAAATTCATTTTTTCTGTTTTTTATGCATGTGTAAAGAATGTCGAATCACGCACAAATCAAATGAAGGTCTTTAAATGAATTTAATCCTTATAATTGCAATCCTGATGATTATATTAAATTTGAGACTCCTCAAGTGAATAAAAAAAACAAAAAACAAAAATTACTATACGCTACAAAGTAAACGCGAAAGAATACATCACCTCTGTCCTGGTTGACATCAAATTTTCTAGATCTTATATCCAATAATATCGTAACGGCTATTGTTTCCATTATCAGATGAACTCTGTAACATTAGTTAGTTTATGGTAAAATGACGAAATATATTGCGGTGAAAAATTAAACACCCGCCTTTTATCTCTCGATTTAGACAAATAAAAAATCAATAATTCCAGGAAATACCCACGCAGTGTGTGTGTATATATACGTAGACGCTGACGTCATTGTTTAGTTTTTGTCTACATGCTTGTTTTTAAAAAATGTGTCGATATATACGAAGGTCATATAAATTCACGCTCATTAATGGAGAATCCGAATTTGGAACGTTTTAAACGACTTTTACATGCAAGGTTTGTGTGTTTACATAATCTCACGATCGTCTGCTTCTGAACTTCAACTAGATCTACATGTACATGTTTTTATTTAATTTTTCCTGTGGAAATTTTTGCCAACGACTATCATTTACGTTCGATAAACCAGGGTTGTGTTCAATGGTACACTATACATCTCAAATCTGAACATTTTATGACCTATTTCATTGTTTCTCAAAACAACTTATGGTCTGGTTGTGACGCCTGGTTAAATTGCTGAACCAAAAAAATCTATAAAACAATAACCCGAAGAAAACAGCTAGGACCAGATCTAACATTTGCTTTCGTTGTGTTTTATTATTAAAAAAAGCGTGGAACCGTTATGGACGTCATTTAAGTTCGTATATTGTTAAACCGACCATCAAAATGTCGATGCTTCATTGTTTACGCGAGAAACGTAAAAGTAGTCCGGTTCCAGGGTTTTATCGAAAAATAAAAGTCTTTAAAAAACTGACGTTGTCCAATGAAAATGCTTTAAATACATATATGATAATGAGATTGAAATTATACATAAATAGAGTCAAATAATCTGTTAACGGTGCCATTCAAAATACGGTAAGTCAAGGGTAAAGTTAATACATAGCTACACATAGCTACGTGGGTCGGAACAGGAGTTTAAGAAGAAGACAATTTTTATATCCTCGTCAATCGTCATTGGTCAGTTAACCGTACATAGTTTCATACAAATGTATGCATAAGTCATAAATGACCATGAGCAAACAGCATATTAACAATAATTCAAACATGTGTGTGTGTTCAATGACACGCGAATCATATAAAATATCTTTATCTACCTATATATGTAAACCTATTCCTATGAAGAAACATTTTCCCAAATAGTATTATAAGCTAAACCTATTTTATACTTTAAACTTATTCCTTAAACAAATAATAATGATACTTTTTTGTCATAGTTTCGATTGCTGTTCAACAATCAGTTATGTAAGTTTCACAAAAGGAGAGTGCTGTAAATGTAAAAACAATGAATGTATTTCTGATGTCAAAAGCTTTGAATATTTATATTGCTAAGTTTTAAATCGGAGTTCTGTTATCAGATTGTAATAACTCGACGCTCTTATACATGCTGCGTTTTCTTAAAAAATAAAGCTTTACGTACTGATATCTTATGTTATCTAATTCACTGCATTCAAATAAAAAATAATATTTGTCCTCCAAGATATTACATATTTTGCATTTTCCGTTTTTTCTAGGAGTTTTTATTTTTTTTCCATCGTCCTGTTTCTATTTCTTACGTATGCGCAGATACTCTAAGTCTTGTTAATGATTTTTTAAATTGTGAAATGTTGACTATTTCTGGAACTATTTCTAGTTTAATTAGCTTATACCAAATATATATTCTAACGACATAAACAAAAGCTTTCGAAAAATCTAGCATTGCACAATATAGCTTATGACCATTTATGACTAATAATACCTTGAAAAGAAAAAAAAATAGTCTGTCGTTCCCATTGTTTACCTCGATCCAGCTTGTGTTTCAACATAAATGTAATATAACTCTGACCACTTGGTTAATCTGTTATTAAGAATCCTAGTGAACACTTTTTCTAAGGTACCAAGTAAAGTGATACCTCTGAAATTTCCAACCCCGCTTAGGAATAATATAACCATCACTCCAGCTTTCCGGGAAGTAACTTTAGTCAAGGATTTTATTAAATAACTTTGTAATAAATTGAGTTAAATAATTCACTCCATGAATAAAAAAATAATTAAGGACCATATCTGGGCCTTCTACACGACCACGACATGATTCAGAGACTTCTAATTTCACTATAGGAATATTCAGTTCATCAAGTATTATTTGTATTTCAGAGTTCAAAACGGTTTCGTTAAAGTTTATAACGTCCGCTTGAACAAATGGGTCTTTAGAGTTATTAATGACCTTGAAACATTCTACAAAGAGCTTATATTTTAAGGATTACCAGGAATCGTAGATTCTTTCACTGAAATCCTATATTGTTTAACATTTTTAACTTTAGCATTTAGAAGTTCTGAAGTTTTTAATATATTATGTTGAAAATGAAATCTTCGGACGCTTTTTTGTATGCCGATCAGGCAGTGACCGTGTTGATTCTGTTTTCATCTGATTTTTCTTTACGATATTCATTTAAAAACTTGTATAAAGATTTTCTGAATGTATGACATTCATCATTTAAAAATGAATTACTTCCCTTTGACCGCAAACATGTTCTGTTTGTATCTCTTTTCAAAAAGGGGTATACGCACTACATCAATATTGTTTATAAATATCGTCTTTAGAATGAATATTATCTAAATCAATACTGAAAAGATAAATGCCAGTTTGAAATTTCTGAGACGATAGCTTATGTTTCTATAAATCTTTTTATGAAATGTTTTTCATCTATCCGATACTGTATCTTGTGCGGCGGATTTGTTTAAATTTATAATTATCAGTTGTGCTAAACACGCTCGCCAAAGAAAATTTAATTAAGCAGGGATTACTTTGGATGGTAAGTCCATGAATACAAAAAAACGTAACAAAATCTAAGAATATCAGGATTGACAATACAATAATCCACTACATTTTTTTCAGCACTACCAACATAGGTAAAATCTCAAGTATTTTCATCAAGCAAATAATTGTCCTTTTGAATGTACAATTTTATCCAGTGATTTACGTGGCAATTCTATATCAACTGCATGACCATCGTGGAGTATAACTGCGTGAACAGTGTTGTCAGTGGCAACATAATCACACAGCTCACCTATTCTAGAATTATAATCACATTAAAGCGTAAAATTACATTGGTCATTTGTTAATGTTTGTATATGTCTAATATTTTCAAGAAGAATACCATTAACATTTATCTTAATTAAAGTATATCTGCCCGAGATGGTACGATATAGTCAACGCTACATATAAATCATAGTCCATTTAAAAATGTTTGTCAGCTAACTTGACCCTCAAATGCGAATCATCATTAAATAAAAGTTTCATTTGTCACATTAAGATATATAATAAAATTCCACCGGAATATCTAGTTGTGGGTTTTGTCACTTGAATTCGATTTTTTTTATATAATAAGTCAATATAAAAATCATGACTTTCGTCCCCAAGTTTCAGTTAAACATATAATACCGTCATTTTAAAAAAATGTTTATCTTTTCTATAGATTGTGATTTATTTACACTTTTAATAATCAATCCTTGAATGTTAATGACTGCAAAATAAATGTTGTGTGTATTGTTTGTTTCGGTTTGTAAAACTCCCTCCTGTTCTAATTGTCCTAATGAAAATCGACTGTCGTGATGTTTTACGCAGTTTCGGTGAAAGGGAAGAACCTGTACATTTTGACCTGTCATTGCAAATTGACCTCTCACGTGAAATTATGTGTTTTACTATGTCTGTAAAAGTACACGAAGAACGTACAAGTGTTGTTTCTCTGTTAACGTTTGGAATTATACCTAAAACTGGAATGCACATGTTAGTTCTGTTTCGACTGTTGGTAAGCATTATTATTTGTAGCTCTACGCAGGTGTATGTTCCGTTGTTCGGTGTGTGTATCACTGTTGTTATATGTAACTTGCCTTTATCCATTTACTAACTGTTATTGCTTTGCAGTGCTACTTCGGAAACCAATGCAGGTAACTACATGTTTTATTGGTGATCTGATATGTGTCCCAATGAGGAAATTCATCGCAATTACTTGTCCATTTTATACAATTGCTGCAGGATACTTCATTTTGATGTTAGTATTATTTGCACTGCGTAACCTTTTATATTCTGGTCAAAGTCGTTTTCCCGCAGCCATAATTCTTTGGATAGTCCCTATCAATGGCATAATTTGCGTTTAACTTATTATCAATATTTAAATGTTCATATGTTTCAAAATCCACGCTACCTGTATTTACAGTGGTCACTTTTATTAAGCAGCCACTTGTATTAAGCAGCCACATTTACTATTTCCCATTTCTATGCTTTCAGTGCATATTAACCTGTTTTAAGCAACAAATTGTCTTAAGAGGCCACTTTTACTCCTTCCCTTGACTGGCTGCTCAATGGATCTCGGCACAGCATTTCATCAATTAGAAAACCAATTCTGATTGTACAGTTGAGGTGTGTGTGTGTGTGTGTGTGTGTGTGTGTGTGTGTGTGTGTGTGTGTTGGGGGGGTGGGGGGTGGTCTTGTCTATTTCTTGTTTTTAACTGAAAAAGAAATAAAGTGCTTAAATTACTATAGCTATATTTTTTATTAATATACAAACATACCAGACACATATGAGATATCTACTAATTGTATGTGTGCTTCGGTTTTATGGGCAAATAGAGTGTAATTTCAAATATTATTGTAAGTCGACGTTTTTACAATGACCAACGACAGCGTCACTAATTAGGTTAAAATGATATAATTGTTATGATGATTGCATTGTACGATAATGACCTCTTGATAATGAGTACGCCGTGGACGATAAGTGAATTATCGCTGTAATTGCCCTCTCTATTAACGCCAGGGCACAAATAACACTTATGTTAATAGTCATATCAGATACTGGGACGTAAATTGCATTTTATCATTTATTATAATGGTATATTTTAAACACTTCTCTAAATATATTTACTTACCTAACTACTTACACACATGTACATTTCCTTTTTTCTACTTACTGTTTTTTATCAGATATATAAAAAGTTCACACATCGTGAGAATCACCGGGCAACATTGACAGGACTGGCAATTATACAGTAACATCAAGATAATTGGCATATCAGCATATCATTGTCTATGGCTATTTAGAAGTTTAAATCAGTTTTAATATTGCATAGACATACAATAATATGAACTACTGAATACAAACAAATACATGTCACATATATCAAATATTCAAACTGAAGCAGTCATGGTATTTAAACATCTATGATTACAAAAGCATTTGAAATCGCATCAAGAATTAATGAAATTGTTTAAAGTGTCTTGTCTGATCTTTTGAGTTTCGATTATAAATTTTGCAAGTTTATAAATAGTATTTTTATTCCTTGAAGACATTATATTTTTAAAAACTATATATTTTTGGAAAAGTATTATATTTGATATAATTGTTCTATATCCAGAACAACATAAGGGTTAAAGACAGTGATTGAGACAATATTATCACCGGCAACTGTTTTCACAGAAAAGGTTTGGAAAAGTGCTACGTACATAATATGTTGACGTCGAATACTGTTGCGTTTCTTTTGTGTTTAAGTATATAGAAATATATTCTTTTATAAATGTTTACAGTGTGAAGAAAGATAGCAGGCATATATTTAATAGAAATCTTCTCCTATGTTTTAGTCACTATAGCATATTACAGATGGAGAGAATCTGCTAATGAGCGATAATTTTTATTGAATTTATTAAACGCGTTAGTAAATGTATATTATGCGAGGCTCTGTCAGGCATCATATCATTTTTGTCAGTGAGTTTAGTTAAATTAAATAACATATGGTCACGTATATAAGATTCTTTATTTCACATATCTCAGGAAAGTGGTATAGTTACCTTTTATTTTTTAGATCACTTGTGAAGAACGAGATAAAGTCAGGTATATTACAATGTAGTTTATGCCCGTCATCGTATTGGGTAACGTCTCAAAATAACGTCATTTCATGAATACGTCATTAAATCGAAAAGAAGTCGGCATTTGACGTATGAGGACTAATTTACGAGAGTCAATTTATATGGAAAACACCGTGCGATCATTTTAAGTTAAATTTCACAATTTACATCCAATTTAAATTACATCTGTCATAGGTTTATTACACCTCCGTGGTGTAAATTATGTTATAAATCAGTTATTTCTGCTATAGCTTACTATTACACTTTTTAATTATGTCTAAGTTTTACCCTACGTATTTATCATACAGTTGCACAATTGTTTTTTAAAACTGAAGACAGGACAGTATAAAAAAACAATACAATTTTGTACAGTAAAATCATCATTCTGCACATTCATTAATTGACATGTTTTTAAAATATCTTACACGCCGATAATATTTTATTGAAGTTCTAGTTATATGATGCAGATGAAAGAAATATTATACCTAGATTTCAAATGATATATATATATATAAATTTCAGTTACCAAGCTTAGTATCACATTAAGTGTAAATTGACAAGTTATTGTCGACCTTTAAAAGCCCTTAAAGGACAATATTTCTAAGATAATAAAGTATACAGTAGCGAAAGTTATAAAATTGCTAGTATATGTGCTAATGTAGGAGATTTCTCTTTTCTTGTCCTATTTTGTTAGGGTTCAGGCGATGCCTTATTACATTTTAATATAGAATTGAATGAGACTGAAGGCGACGATAACAATCATTTATTTACGTGTATTAAGTAGTAATTGTCCTGACACTCTAAACCAAAGAGACTTTTGGAAATGTTTTTCGATTAAAAGCAAATTAGCTACCATTGACAATGTTAATATCATGGGATAGGTTTATGATTATTCTTAATTCTCAATTTCCCAATGTAACTAAAATAGTGCGGAGTAATTTTGTAGTTATTAGTGATCTAATTCTTAGACTAGTGATTTCTTTTACCGGAAAATTGTATTATTATGTTTGAAACAGGAACACATATACAGAGCCTGAAGACAAATTAGCAATTTATTAAGATTTACTCTTGGACGAATATTTTATCAGGTCTTTTGATATTGTGTCATCTAATTGTCGATATCGTTGACGGTTTTATTTTAAGGTCATTTTTCTGCTAAATTGTCGCAACCGATAATTAGAAAAAAGACTTCATTGTGATAGAGATATGAGCTTAGTTTTTTTAAAAAAATGTACTGCATTTGAAAATAATAATATTGTCATTTATTGGGAATTTGATTTCATACATGATAGATCAATGGTTTGTGATATTTTGATATAGATAATTTTTTTCTACAGATTGTGTTATGTTGAAATGATCGGTTTGTTGATTTGAAAACTGTATTAGTTGGAGTTGACCGTAATAGGCTTCCATTTAAACGTCATGATGTTAATGTTAAAATATTCCGTATCCACGTGATATGTATTTAAATGTTAAAGAACACGTTATGGGTGTACCTGTCATTCTGAATTATTAGACATGCGCGATTGGCTTAAAGCACGTTGGGTAAAATTGTCCAGGATGTTTCTTATTGTTTTTAGATATTTTTGTGTGATGACCAAACTAGCGGTTTAATTATAACGATATTATATTTAAGTAATGCCATTTCAGGATAATATGGTTATTATTTAGGATAAATTTCAACACAGTTTTTATCTTTGATATAGCTATTGTCAAACATGGTTTGCAAATCCATGTCGATAAACTTATTGTCCGCAAAAATGACTATGACAAATATAAAAATCATTTAAAACTTAATAACAATTGCAATTACTGATGTGTGGTGTTCAGTTGTACAGGTACATGTGATTTCCCCTTGAAATAGTAGATTTGTTTGGCAAATGTCTGAAACTCGTAAAGCATGTATTGCTAATACATTTCATTATGTTTTAAAACCAAAGTTACATTGCCAGTTGGTTAATGCATATGTGTGGTTAATTTTTAACTATGCTTTTGCGATTGGGGTTTCTCAAAATCTGAGAAAACCGATAGAATACATTTTTAATTTTGCAATTTTTTGTAAAATGCTTGTTTAGAGCTAAGACAAAATCCCTTGTTTATACATGTACATGAATATTCACGTATAAAAAAATACGAATAAAATATTCACGAACTCAATATTCATGTATTATGTATTCACGTATTATATATTCGCGTGTAGGATACTCGCGGATTAGATATTCGCGTTTGGTTGAATCTTTGGACAAGCTGGTCAAAGCTGATAAAATTATCGTTAAGAATTTGTACAATGTATTACTTAGTAACGGTAAAAATAGAAATATGAATACTGAATGATTTTGGACAGGTGGTGGCAATGTTTCCAACTTTTAAAATGTATTAAAGGAGAGAATCATGAACACTTTTATTAAAAAAAGGTTCGCTGAGGTATTTAATAGTCGTACTTTAATTACGTTTATATCATACAACACTTCAGTATGAGTTTTTATATCATTATCAAGATTATCTTTTCATCAATTGAACATTGAAACAAGGTGATACGAGTATGCCCAAAAATAGAATTGAAAGAAATCAATATATTATGTATTGAATATTGGGTAACTCAAATGATGTAGAGGACGAGTACCACCCTATCCACATTTTCGTTATTTCAGTAATAGTTTACCAAACTGTAATATCATCAAATACATAATAACCATATTTAACTAAACTGTTTGATAATATTTTTTCAAGTGAAAATGTACCCGATGCATGGGGTGAAGGTATTATAACACCTATACACAAACATAGTTCCACATTAGACCCAAATAATTATAAGGGTATCTCATTGATAAACGCTCTATGTAAAATATTTACTTGCATTTTGAATCACAGATTGAAAACCTGGTGTGACGAAAACAATATCATTGATGAATCTCGAAAATGTTACTCAACCATAGATAATATATTTAGTTTAATGTCAATATCTCAGAAATACTTATCGAGATAGAGAGGTAGATTTTATTGAATTTTCATAGATTTTTCGAAAGCTTTTGACTCCATTCATCACAATATGTTATGGGATGCGATGAAAAGGAAATGACTGTATAGATGGTAAAGTATTAGCTGTGTTCCAATCAATGTACAGTAAACTCAGATCATGTGTGAGGGTTTGTCATGGGCTTTCAGACTTTTTTGGGTGTAACATCGGAACAGGCAAGGTTGTATTTGCAGTCCTATAATATTTTGCATGTTCCTAAATGATCTTGTAGATTATTAAAAATACTATTTGTCAAGGAATATATGTAACAGAGTAACAAGGAATATATGTTACGCTCTTTTTTACGCTGATGATATTTCTAATTTTAGTGAAACAGCTATCCAATTACAAAGGCAAATCAACTGTATATCTATTTTTTTTGTGATTCAGTCCACATGAAAATCAATTGAGATAAAACTAAAATAATAGTCTTTAGAAATGGAGGTACTTTAAGAAACTACGAAAAATGGTATTTCAAACAAAAGCTTATTGAGGTTGTTTCTATGTATAAATATTTAGGCATTTATATGACACCAAAACTTCTGTGGACTAAGACACATGAATATGCATCGAAACAAGCACAAAAATCTATTGCATGTATATTTAAATATCAGCATAATTTTGGACAGTTTAGCCAGAAGGATATTAAAATTATTTGATAGCATGGTCAAGCCCATTTTATGCTACGGTGCAGAAATATGGGGGTATCAGTTTATTGATAAACTGGAGAAAGTTCATTTAAAATTATGCAGACAATACTGTTCTTTACCTTAACAGACAGCTAGTAGTTTTGATTATGGCGAATGTGGCCGTCTACCACATTGCACTACATATATGCCATAGTGTATTGAAAACTGAATCAAAATATGACATATGGATCAGAAGAGATATCCATATCAATGTTATATCATGCTAAAACGTCTTGATGACGCCGGACGCAAAACGTGGGCTAGTCATATACGATGTTATTATTTTCACTAGGCTTTGGATCAACTTGGACTGCTCAAGGTGTTGGTAATGCAAGTGCGTTCATTTAATTGTTTAAACAAAGGCTATGCGACTGTTACTAGCAGAAGTGGTTTGAATTCTTGAATGGTACAAGTATAGCCGATACATATAGAAACTTTAAATTATTGTTAAATCCTGAAAAGTATTTATCTTTAGACTTACCATTTCCTTTAAGACAAACGTTGGCAAAATTTAGAACGTCCACGCATAATCTTATGATTGAAAGAGGTCGTCATATTGGGCTAGATAGAAATTTTAGATTTTGTCCAATATGTTCTCTGAGAAATATTTTAGTAATTAAATCTGAATTTCGTTTTTTCGTGGAATGTACAGTGTATGGAAATTTAATAAAGATTGATTTTGGTGAAAATTATCTAAATTTAAGAGACACAAACACTTTTCATAGGTTAATGTCCAATGATGATAAAAATCGTCATATGCAAAATTGCGAAGGTTCCTGTATAGGGCTTTCGAAAAATGAAATAGTTTAATATAATTGTGAGGCTATACCTCAGCTGGTATAATAATATGTAAAACAATATTTTTCATGAACACTATTATACATGTACTGACATTAATTTTGTTGGACATTTTTGTGTATGTTCTTATTTTTTATGATGGACCGGAGGCCTATATGTACTTGAATAAACTTTACTTACTTACTTACTTGCATAATGTGCATAAAGTCATCAATATGTCTACAAAAACAATATCATGATTTTTTGAAATTAAACCAATTTGTTTACCATTGTGCTTTTTTGTAATATGTGACACTCTTTGTGATTATTATTATAATAAAATAATAAAATAACAGGATTACAACGGGATTTCTTTATTCGCATAAAAACATTTTTGTTCACTAATATAACAAAAGTATATGCAGACATATATAGATATCAAAAGACCATAATATTACTAAATGAGATGCCTAAATAAATACCGGGGGCGTTTCACTGACGTTCGTAAGTTTACGAAATTCCTAATGTATAATTTGAAGTTATGAATGAAAAGTCGGGAAATCTATTAAGTGTCGCTTATACTTGTTACTTATGTTACGATCTTTTGTAAACCTCATATAAAGAAGTATTTTCAAAAATGCTGCGCATATGAAAGGTTCCTAGATGTTACGATATGTTCGTACGGAAATTCTTAAGACTTACGAATAGTAGTCCCTGGTCTATATAGTAATTTAATCATTTACGTAAGCAGCAGGGATCTAAGTCTTAAGCTTAAATATAAAAAATCAACTTTTTTTTATTTAAATATATATTCAGTCATATATTACATAGAGAAAATAGTGCATATAATCATTTACATAACACAACATAACATATATCTTTTTTCTTTTATTTTAAAGCAAAATGAGAATAATAAATAATATTTTTTTTCAATTTTAAACAATACATATTTTCTTGTCTATAAGAAGTGTAATTTGTTTTCTATTTAATATATGAAAGATAAAATTTTGAAGTAAAATAAGACGATAGATGAGTAAGGAGAATAGAAAAGAACTAGCAGACATACGCGTAAACTTGAATGTTTAAGTTATTTTTTTGTGTTCATAACGAATCAATTGTTAAGGATGAAAAATCTTTATTTGTAAAATAGTGAAATTTAACTAGATTTTAACCTTAAATATCTAGTTCACCATGACAGATAGAATGATTGTGCAAATTTATTTGACAATGTATTATGTCTGCCTGCATGCTTGCAAGTTTTGGTCACAAAATTGGTCTCTGGGTGTGTTTTGCAAAATGTATTCTTGAGTTCAAAGTCTAAGAATATTTGGTGAATAACAAAGCAATATATGGTTCAATATCACGCCAAGTAAAGTGCCTATCCATCATATATATGACCTTATTTATATGTCTGCTGCTATATAGAAAACGTACTGTCAATATTGTCAATCATAGCGTTTTTGTTCGAATCCTCACTCGGTCACTGTCGCTTTGATGATTAGTCTTAAACTTTGTTCAACAAGTCTACCGTCTCTGAATTGTGTTGGGAAAGAACCAGTGACTTGGAGATAAGGTGTCCTTTGTAAACCGACAAACAGATTCCAGAACAATGATGAGATGTGCTGATCGCCGTTGTATAGTAATTTTGAAACCGGAAAATCCCAAACAAATAAACAGAGAAGACTTAGATTTAGAAGAAGGGAAATGAGAACAAACCACTAGATAATATTAACATATAATTACTTTTTACGTTTTGTTTTCACAAGATAATACAGATATCAAATAGTGTAATCCTGTCTGATAAAAAAAATAATGAGAAGATTAATGATTCTGATTGAAAATGGAGAACAATTATTAATTATAAATAATATATCATCAGAAGCGAAAGGTCAGATAATGCTAAGTAACGTAAGTACGGCGGAACATGATTATCGTCTTGTTATTTCAGTCGCGTTGTTATTTTCACAAACTAAGACGACTATAAAGCCTCTTACATTGTAACTGCAGTCTAATAACGTAATGAGTTTGAAACAGACTACAAATACGGCACAACGACAGTTATATGGGTCATGGTTAAAATGTATGAAAATTTACACAGCCTGTGGTTACGGCAGAAGATATAGATTAAACGAAATTATAAAATGATAAATAGTGAAGCAACGCGTACATATAATTTCCATTCATCTGTGTTGATTTAAAAAGAGAAAATTAAACTAGGTTTTAAAATTAGGTTCACCTATAAACGTATGAATTGTCCGTCGTTAATTTCTAAGTAATTTCTGATTCTGGAAATGCTACCTTTTGCATCAACTTAAACACATATTTATCTTTGAATCTGCGTTCAGCACTGTTAAACGTTTAATAATAGAAGTCAAATGAGCGACATGTTCAGTTTCAACGTTTGCTTACAGAAGAAATACCTCTGATGGCTCTTTGCTTGTGTTTAATCACGTGTCATAAAGGGAAATGGAGAGACAGCGCCGATTTAGTCCGATATCCGTCAACGTTATGATTATAAACATATTTAACATGTTTAACCGTACTGAACCCAGCTCTGGAGTTTAACAAAATCAGTTTTAAGTAATATGATCTGTCTAGTTTTAACAGTATCACTAGTTTATGGTATTTATCGCACGTTGTTAAATTAACACTGTACATTCAAATAGTTTTAAAGAAAATTCATCTAACATTATTTTATGTTTCGATAGTAGACGAATCGAATATGCCAATCATTCTTTAGTAAGCATAACTTTCACATTATCACATTAAATTAATCGAAAGGGTAGAATGTCATCTTCAAGTTAAACGTGACCTTTCTATATTTTAGTAATTTGGAACGCAATTATATGTTTGTGTTTTTATACTTTTTACAAAATAGAGAAATCGAAGTATTGTTTTACAAATTATTTCAAATGATCAAAATATTTAAATATTTGAATTTCCTTCTGCAAATCGTTTGACATGACACAAGATAGTTAACATAGCTTTTCAAATCATAGCTTGTCACAAATTGTCATCAAAGTAATCACAGTCCTATGTTGCTGAAAAGTAGTACAGTTTCGTAGAAAAGGCTAGAAATAAATGCGCGATCTTTTCCAATCATTCGCGTGTTGGTCTTCACATACTCATACATCGCACAGCGTTGAGGAGTGTTGATATTTAGTTATTCGATTGAAATAAAATTTGCACTTTTACTTAAAATGTTTTATAAACATATACAACATTTACTTTCGCTTAAAACAATTCAGAGCATACACGTAGTCAAAATAATGCTGTTTAAGAAAATGTAAAAAAATAAATATTGATTTTATATAACCATTATAATTCAAAACTATAATGTGTTAATTGTGTGATATTACGAATATATTTGATATTGCGCTTAAATATTGCCAAATCTGAGACGTTGACTGAGATCACATTAGCATCGCATTATTAACCCCGGGGGAGAATGATGTATCCGAAAGTAAGACATTCCTATGGAAACATTATATATAAGTGGAATATACAGATGAAAAAGTGTAAAAAAAACTATTCAATGACAAAATATTACATATCTGGTGATAACTGATAGAGTGTTTTGCCAGTATACCACTTAAGATAGCTATCGCGCGTTAAGATTAGTCATGAGAGAGTTAATGTCAAATTGTGTCGCTTCATTATTTACACTTAGTTGAATTTATATCTTACAACAAAACGGAACAGATGGGTGTATTGTTATATATATATATATTTTTGTACAGGTTGTTTTGTGAATTTTCAGTGTACTTTAAGTATGCAATTATATTAGCAAAATACCCAACATGTATATTATTTTTTTCTGTTTTTATACACGTACACAGAACGTTCAATCAATCAAAAATCTTATACTATGACAATGATAATGACAATGACAATGAAAATAGCTACTTGGATAAACTATTGTCAAAAAACTTGCATGCGATGTTTACCGTTAGTTGCCATAACACTACGTGCACTCATTCAGTGTGTGACAGCGTTGGAGTTCCAATTATGACATCGGCTTACAGGGCGAATGCTCTACCGTCTGAGCTAACCGAACCGCCTACATAAATTCCTCTCCTAATATGTTACGTACACACTGTAATATTCGCTAACAAATTCGGAATTATTCCCGAATTTCCATAGAGACCAGAGAATCATGTAATGTTTCTCGGAATATATATCAGCCAGAGTCCCACGTTGGGCTCCATTGTCGCCGGTGGTAACTCAACCCGAAATGTCGGGGGTAGGCATGGGTGACAATATTATATTAAGTCAAAGGTTCTTAAAATCAATCTTCATTTATTCATCTTATCACTCTGATTTGATACGATCTGTTTTAATACAAACAATGCATTCAATCAATAACAATAAATTCAATCAATAACAATAAATTCAATCAATAACAATGCATACATGTGATGGTGTATAATGAGCAAAGCAAAAATGTAAACAAAGTTGACCTTCACAATAATATCTTATTTAAGTATTAAGTAATGAATAGTTTAAAATAATAATCTAAACATGTAACAAGTATGAATATAAATGTTTAATTACCTTCAGGTATATATATATATATATATATATATATTACCTGACAAACGGTTGTTATAATTCTACACATGTATACAGCATCTTTAATTTTCAATATGGCTGACAAAATGTATCGTGCAGTGATGTTACGCTCGAACTTGTTAATGAGAAGTAACTTAAGTTAATTTGATAAACTACACTAATCTATAAACTATTTACTCAATATAATAATCTATAATATTGGACTTAACGAATTGATGATACGGTTTTAAAGTTTATTTTTATTTCATCCTATGACACTTACAGGACCACGGGCGACAGTACAACGCCATATCTATATACCCCTGCATGTCAGCGGTTATAAAATTATAAACAAACAATGTGTCACAATTGCTTACATAGTCAAGTTAACGTGTCTTTATCAAAATCAGACCAAGATGATGAACATGACAACAAACATGGCCATATGTAAACTGAATCGTAATCGAACAGAATTTACTTTAAATAATTTAAATCTTGAATTGACCCACATTTATCTATATTTGGATAATCCAATTGAATACATAACAAAGCCATTGGAACTACAGGGTAAATCTTCTTATGTCTCCTAGAACGTTTCGAATGATTACTTTTTTCTCTTTAGAAAATATTGTTATACAGCAACGGCCGGTAAGATTGACATACAGCTAAAACGAATCTATCACGTGCTCCACATAAATGCTCTTGATTATATATAGTATGCAAATAGTTTTTACGAAATGGCATGAAGCATGTCTTGAAAGTGTATCTTTAGGCAGATTAAAGCAAGACGTCAGTTTTGTGCTTGTCATCAGCTCAATCATTCTACTACGAGATGAAGCGATAACGGGCGTCATACCTCCCATTTGTGACGATGCAGGAGTGTACTAAACCCACGACATATTTTTTTTATTTAAACCTTGTGCAATATCACTTCCGATTCAAGCTTTGATGTTTTTCTTATAACTCGGCTCTCATTCATAAAATGCCGAACTGTGTTCCGACTTTCCCGAATATATAATTGACGTCGATGTGTTATGGTAAAATGACGTTATTTTGTGATGTTTTGTTATACGACGAACGACGGAAAGAAATAAATCGAACGTTTCTGGTTAATTGCAGACATGTTATGTTAAATAAATTGTAAATGTAATATTTATCTGAGTAATGTAATAGAAATATTCATAAACTGGTGCTAGTGTATTATCTAATTTATCAAACTCTTTGGCAAAAATGAGATAACGTTCGGTAGAAATTTAACTACGATTAATTAAGCAAACATCTTATGCAATGTATAGCTTTCTTTATTATAAGTATTGTATTTATATGCGCAGTATATATCTTTCTGGTTAAGGCTCATTAATTCCAGTACAGTAAAACGTGGTGTCTGTATCAATATCATTGTAACGAATAGTTTAATAGCTTGAATAGTTTAAAGTTATTGTCTCTAGAACTAGCCTAGCTCTCCCGTATTTATTCGTTAAAAAGCAGTGTTAGGAAAGCCACATTTGAGTACACTGATTGGTTAGTTGCTTCATCTTAAAGCTGAAAATATGAGCGTGGCGACGTCATTAACGTCAAATTACGTGTAAAAGTTAGTCTGTAGAACGAACACGAGCACGCTTATTGGTCAGTTGCATCACGGAACATTTGAATGACCTCACAATTTAGTATTAGTTCAATTTCTTGCTTTTCATTAGGTGTTTATAGGTTAAGACCTGACTCGGGAAAGTTCAGGTTCTGAGATAGACTATTAAAGTTAGCATACAACAACCCAACTGGATAACAGTTTTATGAGGCATTCTATAATAGTTATATTTAGTTCTATAGCATATGATAACCTTATACATAGTATGAATATTAAATACAAATCTTTGACAAAAGTGATATGGAACTTTAAATGTCTATACATTAAAGTTATAGTTATTTCCCTCTTCCGATGTAATCAGTTTTGATATTTACGTGTTATTCTGAATACTGTGTGTTTAGCTCAATACAATTCTATCAAACGAATTTTATTTACATTGTCAACAATACAACGCTCAGGAAATTGTGAATGCTACACGTATACAATCCATCGGACGTCTCGGGAGACCAACACTAGACTAGATATACCATCCTTAGACGTTATTCCAACTTGAGAAAATGTCACAGTATGAGCTGTACAACATTCTCAGGAAGAATTGATGTATCATAAGACAACAGTGCCGGAAGGATAATGATGTTTATGTCTTGTCAGAAGTGTCTGCCTTAACTTTATCTCCCTCGTTCAGAGATCAATTGTTTATTTAACATCCATTGTGGTGGAATCTGACAACTTGGACAAACCACAGTCGAAGTCTAGCTTGGTAGAACTAGTACTAAGCATATGAGGATAATGTGTCTACCTCAAGGACACGGCACATAGTCGTGGTGAAGATCAAAACCCGATCATGTGTCCTATGATCTAACAGTCTGAACCATGAGCGTCACTTTTTGAATTGATTTTCAGCTATGTATCAAATTAGAACAGGAACTACTTTTACCGCTGCCATGCTGTTATAAAGGAAGACAGACTTGCAAGACATTGTAAAATAGAACATGGTGATTCATGTTATACTTAGGTGCACGCTTATACATACCTTAACATGTATACCAGCATGCATTGAATTATCAACACTGACTTAGCTTAGCAAGTATATTCATATTCATGCAGAAACGTATACATAATCACACGCCAATGCCAATATAAAAATAGATCACTTTGACTTGTAAGCAAAGATAATCCAACACGGTGTGCTATGATAATTGCGTTTGACACAATGTCGTATACCATTCATCACGGACATTATGGTTGAGCGGGCATTCGAACTCACAACCTCTTGATTAATAGTCAAGCGCACTAAAGACTAGCTTACTGGGTTCGGCATGTCTTGTAATAAATATTTTATACACTGTTAATGTCCCTCGGTCGAAAATAAAGATGTTATCTAGCTGTGTAATGTATCTTTACCTATAATTCGAATATAAATGTTGTATACACTGTTGATGTTCCTCGTTCAGAAAAAAAGATGTAATTTAGCTGTGTAGTATACCTTTAGCTATAATTAGAAATAAAGATGCTATCTATCTGTGCAGTATACTTTTACCTACACTTAGAATCCAGATGTTGGATATACTGTTGATGTTCAGAAATAAATATGTTATCTAGTTGTGCAGTATACTTTTACCTCAATTAGAATCTAAATGTTGTATACACTGTTGATGTTCCTCGTTCAGAAAAAAAGATGTAATTTAGCTGTGTAGTATACCTTTACCTATAATTAGAAATAAAGATGCTATCTACCTGTGCAGTATACTTTTACCTACACTTAGAATTTAGATGTTGGATATACTGTTGATGTTCAGAAATAAAGATGTTATCTAACTGTGTAGTATACTTTTACCTCAATTAGAATCTAAATGTTGGATACACTGTTGATGTACCTCGTTCAGAAATAAAGATGTTATCTAGCTGTGCAGTATACTTTTACCTACACTTAGAATCTCAATGTTGTATACACTGTTGATGTTCCTCGTTCAGAAATAAAGATATTATCTAGCTGCGCAGTTTACTTTTACCAACAATTAGAATCTCAATGTTGGATACACTGTTGATGTTCTTCGTTCGGAACTAAAGATGTTATCTAGCTGTGTAGTATACTTTTACCAACAATTAGAATCTCAATGTTGTATACACTGTTGATGTTCCTCGTTCAGAAATAAAGATGTTATCTAGCTGTGCAGTATACTTTTACCAACAATTAGAATCTCAATGTTGGATACACTGTTGATGTTCCTCGTTCGGAACTAAAGATGTTATCTAGCTGTGTAGTATACTTTTACCAACAATTAGAATCTCAATGTTGTATACACTGTTGATGTACCTCGATCAGAAATAAAGATGTTATCTAGCTGTGCAGTATACTTTTACCAACAATTAGAATCTCAATGTTGGATACACTGTTGATGTTCCTCGTTCAGAAATAAAGATATTATCTAGCTGTGCAGTATACTTTTACCAACAATTAGAATCTCAATGTTGGATTCACTGTTGATGTTCCTCGTTCAGAAATAAAGATGTTATCTAGCTGTGCAGTATACTTTTACAAACAATTAGAATCTCAATGTTGGATACACTGTTGATGTACCTCGATCAGAAATAAAGATGTTATCTAGCTGTGCAGTATACTTTTACCAACAATTAGAATCTCAATGTTGGATACACTGTTGATGTTCCTCGTTCAGAAATAAAGATATTATCTAGCTGTGCAGTATACTTTTACCAACAATTAGAATCTCAATGTTGGATTCACTGTTGATGTTCCCCGTTCAGAAATAAAGATGTTATCTAGCTGTGCAGTATACTTTTACAAACAATTAGAATCTCAATGTTGGATACACTGTTGATGTACCTCGATCAGAAATAAAGATGTTATCTAGCTGTGCAGTATACTTTTACCAACAATTAGAATCTCAATGTTGGATACACTGTTGATGTTCCTCGTTCAGAAATAAAGATGTTATCTAGCTGTGCAGTATACTTTTACCAACAATTAGAATCTCAATGTTGGATTCACTGTTGATGTTCCTCGTTCAGAAATAAAGATGTTATCTAGCTGTGCAGTATACTTTTACAAACAATTAGAATCTCAATGTTGGATACACTGTTGATGTACCTCGATCAGAAATAAAGATGTTATCTAGCTGGGCAGTATACTTTTACCAACAATTAGAATCTCAATGTTGGATACACTGTTGATGTACCTCGATCAGAAATAAAGATGTTATCTAGCTGTGTAGTATACTTTTACCAACAATTAGAATCTCAATGTTGGATATACTGTTGATGTTCCTCGTTCAGAAATAAAGATGTTATCTAGCTGTGTAGTATACTTTTACCAACAATTAGAATCTCAATGTTGGATATATTGTTGATGTAAATCGTTCAGAAATAAAGATGTTATCTAGCTGTGCAGTATACTTTTACCAACAATTAGAATCTAAATGTTGGATACACTGTTGATGTCCCTCGTTCAGAAATAAAGATGTTATCTAACTGTGTAGTATACTTTTACCAACAATTAGAATCTCAATGTTGGATATACTGTTGATGTAAATCGTTCAGAAATAAGATGTTATCTAGCTGTGCAGTATACTTTAACCAACAATTAGAATCTAAAGATTAGATACACTGTTGATGTTCCTCGTTAAGAAATATAATGTTATCTAGCTGTGCAGTATACTTTTACCAACAATTAGAATCTCAATGTTGGATATACTGTTGATGTACCTCGATCAGAAATAAAGATGTTATCTAGCTGTGCAGTATACTTTTACCAACAATTAGAATCTCAATGTTGGAAACACTGTTGATGTACCTCGTTTAGAAATAAAGATGTTATCTAGCTGTGCAGTATACTTTTACCAACAATTAGAATCTCAATATTGGATACACTGTTGATGTACCTCGTTCAGAAATAAAGATGTTATCTAGCTGTGTAGAATATCTTTACCTACAATTAGAATCTAAATGTTTGATACACTGTTGATGTACCTCGTTCAGAACTAAAGATGTTATCTAACTGTATAGTATACTTTTACCAACAACTAGACTCTAAATGTTGGATACACTGTTGATGTACCTCGTTCAGAAATAAAGATGTTATCTAACTGTATAGTATACTTTTACCTACAATTAGAATCTCAATGTTGGATACACTGTTGATGTACCTCGTTCAGAAATAAAGATGTTATTTAGCTGCGCAGTATACTTTTACCAACAATTAGAATCTCAATGTTGTATACACTGTTGATTTTCCTCGTTCAGAAATAAAGATGTTATCTAGCTGTGCAGTATCCTTTTACCAACAATTAGAATCTCAATGTTGGATACACCGTTGATGTTCCTCGTTCAGAAATAAAGATGTTATCTAACTGTGCAGTATAATTTTACCTACAATTAGAATCTCAATGTTGGATATACTGTTGATGTTCCTCGTTCAGAAAAAAAGATGTTATCTAGCTGTGCAGTATACTTTTACCAACAATTAGAATCTCAATGTTGGATACACCGTTGATGTTCCTCGTTCAGAAATAAAGATGTTATCTAACTGTGCAGTATAATTTTACCTACAATTAGAATCTCAAAGTTGTATACACTGTTGATGTTCCTCGTTCAGAAATAAAGATGTTATCTATCTGTGCAGTATACTTTTACCAACAATTAGAATCTCAATGTTGTATACACTGTTGATGTACTTCGTTCAGAAATAAAGATGTTATCTAGCTGTGCAGTATACTTTTACCAACAATTAGAATGTCAATGTTGTATACACTGTTGATGGTCCTCGTTCAGAAATAAAGATGTTATCTAGCTGTGCAGTATAATTTTACCAACAATTAGAATCTAAATGTTGGATACACCGTTGATGTTCCTCGTTCAGAAATAAAGATGTTATCTAACTGTGCAGTATACTTTTACCTACAATTAGAATCTCAATGTTGGATATACTGTTGATGTTCCTCGTTCAGAACTAAATATGTTATCTACCTGTGTAGTATATTTTACCTACACTTAGAATCTCAATGTTGTATACACTGTTGATGTTCCTCGTTCAAAAATAAAGATGTTATCTAGCTGTGCAGTATACTTTTACCAACAATTAGAATCTCAATGTTGTATTCACTGTTGATGTTCCTCGTTCAGAAATAAAGATGTTATCTAGCTGTGCAGTATAGTTTTACCAACAATTAGAATCTAAATGTTGGATACACTGCTGATGTTCCTCGTTCATAAATAAAGATGTTATCTAACTTTGCAGTATACTGTTACGTACAATTAGAATCTCAATGTTTGATTTACTGTTGATGTTCCTCGTCCAGAAATAAAGATATTATATAGCTGTGTAGTATATCTTTACCTACAGTTCGAATCTTAATGTTTTCTAAATTCAACATTAATTCGTTATTGTAGTTATATATGTCATGTCTTACATGGATTAAAATAATTGAACTGCCACACTATATATGTGTTTGCATCAATTGTGAAACGATGCCTAAAATCTATAATAGATATTTTATTTTTTTCTGAATATGATATTTGTGCTTTAACAACTTAGTAAGAACACGTTCCTTTACCAATAAAACAAATCATAATATTGGTGAGTATCCCATACTGTTTTGCATTTGTAGGTCCGTCACCCGGCTTCCTTTAAATGAAAACAGACAGCGAACAAAACTAACATTGAGCATGTAAAAAATATTTATAACACTAGTTACTGAGACGCTATCATTTAAAAGTTTCTTATGGTTTATGTTCTTGTCCGACCGAGACGTAATCATTTACACGTTTCTAATGGTAAATATTCCTGTCAGTCATTGCTGTAGATTATTGTTAACGACGTCTTACAGGATTTGTTATTAGTATGTTTCACTATTAACAGCGTTGCCTTTATGATATATATGTATATCTGCCTTCCATTTCAAAGAAACAGACAAATACCAGATATAACAGAAATGTTAAAGACGACATACCATCAATACTTTAATATCGAAAGGTTTTAATTATGCAGTTTTCATAGTGCAATTAGATTTTTAAGATATATATGAGGTTTGTTAAAACTATGTAATTTTTGTTATATTTTCATCATTGAATAAAGCACAAGAATAAAAACTATATTGTCGTTGTCATCTGACTGGTTCAGGTAGCCCTTACATATATTTCCTAGTGCTACATGTCCGTATTCGATATTGACAAGAACATTTAGCAATTGCATAAAGAATTGCTTTCTTTGACAATATACTTTAAATGTTGAAGATATTACAAAAGTACATGAATTTTTTAATACACCTCGTATATATATATATATATATATATATATATATATATATATATATATATATATATATTATAAAATCTAGTTCTTTCACATAAGAACTCTGGAATAAGATATAGACTACAAATGTCTAAAAACTTTAAACTGTTGAGCAATAAGAATATCTGAGAGAGAAACACAGAGCAAGACCACGTTTTGCTCGTGCGTATTGCGGGAAGAAACTTTCATGAAGACATTGAATAAAATGTTCTTTTATAGGACACGTTGACCAAAATAAAAAACAACTACAAGACATAATTAATTGATAGAAAAGTTCAAATCGCATTTAAAATGCCCAGCGTTTTGGAAAATGTAAGGATAACAGATATTGTCTATTACCTGGAATGTACTCAAACTACCGTAGGATATGCAAAAGTTAAAGTATGTGTTCTTCTTTGAACAAATGAAATACATGCTTCTTGATTTTAGGTTTCAATTCAATTTTAAATGACATCGCATTTACTTATATAGACACGAACCATTTCAACCATAATATCATCATATATGCAGAAAGAACAGTTAAGTAGAAAATGTACTATGTACTATCATTCAAATGAATATGTTTACAATATAAAATAAATTACAAAATTAATCGCGTGTATTTGCAAACGCCTAATGACTTTCTTCAATTGTATTCCTCATTTATATTCTCATGCTAAACAGTTTATACATCGACTGTGGAACAAGTTCTTACAACTTTGGAAAATCCTGTTCAAATGAGTTGTTACCACACTATGCATACCAGTGTTTTGATAAATGAAATTGTTTGTTTTTAAAATATGTCTTTCATAATGTATGACTTCTGATAACCTTTGCAAGGAAATAAAAACAATGTATCTGAAAAAACATGACAGTTCATGTATAAGGCATCTAAAGTTCGCATGTCAGAAAATTTCCGTCCTTATTTTACAATAAGAACATGTTTTGAGACCGTATAAAATATAATTCAACTTATTTTTATTGATTTTTTTAAAATAATTCATTATTGCAGCTTACTCAAATTCAGTTTTAAGTAACAGCATTTGAAATTTACATGATTTGCTGGGTTCCCAAAGGGAATTAAATGCCACGGAACAAATTTAACATGTGTTTGTGTTAGAAAACTTTTTTTTCTCTCTCTATAAAGCCTCAATTTAACAAATATCTTTAATGTGACCACCATCCTTAATTACTGAATATTACTGAACGTGAGATAGCTATCTATAATTATATTAGGACTATTTACACGCTAATGCTGTTATCAGCTGTAGTTAGATGATGTATTGCCATATATTCTAATAAATATCTTTAAATCCTATAATGTTCCACCAGTAGGAAAATGCTACCAATTACCAATTACCCGATTGACAGATATTGTTCACATCAAACAAGTATCTTTGAATCTATTGCATCGGTTCAATAATTCAGGAGATTCAGAAAATGCCATATATGGAAAATCTAAATATTCTCTTACTTTCTACTGTAACTTTTAGCGAAGATCATGGTCCAGTGTAGAGCATCGGACTAAGGTTTTGAGGGTCGTGGGTTCAATCCTTTGTCATGGATATGTATTGTGTTCTTTAGAAAGACGCTTTATATGATTAATACAGTTTCTACCGAGGAAGACTTCCAGCGTGATTTGTCTCAGTTGTCATAAGTTGTTTCATATTCACAATAAAATCAATACGTTAAACATTCAGTAGCTTTAGATGCAGAACAATAGTCTAGAACAGGCCGGCCAGGTCTTAGTATTGTGTAAACAAACGTTTAAAAGAATCAATAACCTTTAAACAAATGCAATTGGTCGATCGAAAACAATAACAAGTGCTTGTGTTTTCTTTCGAGTGGATTTCCACACGTGTGGTCAATCGGAAGAGCGTATGAATATAACGCGACATTGTTGTTACATGACTGAATAACATGTTCATAGCAATACTCAACACACATACATTTGATAACTAGACTTAAAATTCGTAAAGGCATACTAGTTTAAAATACAAAGCAACACATCTTTTTCATAATGACATATTTTTTTATTCCATATAGATAGTCATTATTTCGTACAGCAATTTATACGTCGCTCATGGGCGTTCATTTTCAATTTTCCTCAATTGATTATCTCAAAAGTCGAATTTAATAAACAGATAAGTTTTTTTGAATGACAACATTTGTTTTAATATTAAATCGCGCCAATGAGCACAATTAAAGCAGCACATACTGGATCCTTCAAAAACAATTTACATGGCAACATGGCAATCTCGCTACTTCAATCATCAAATGGAGAAGCCACTGTCATTGGCAATGGTATATAGCCCATTTTGAATAATATAGACACATTTCGTGGAATCCGATAATTCATGGATAATTTAATTTATCCAGCTTATCCCTCTATGAACGATGTATTGCTACTTTGTTTTATTCTTCAACTGCATTAGTTGTAAACAAGGACAAATGAGGTATCAGTTTGTATCAGGATGTGCATTAAACATGATTCATACTTCCTCTTGTTAATTTTGAACTTTGCGTTTTTACAAACAACTTGGAATCACATCGATCATATTTCTTTTCAGTCTTTAAATCATAATATTTCTATCATTCTGTGGTAAAGGATTTAGACAGAAACCAAATAAAACGACTCGAGTGTATTTATAATATCGAAAATAAAAGCATTAGCAATACATCCATATTTTATAAATAAAACAGGTCTAAGCTGAAGCAACTAACCAAATAGCGTACTCGTTTGACTGTTTTGTAACGGTCTCTGGCAAGGAGAGATTGGGCAATTTATTATAAGATGATAGACAATTTGTCACATACGAGCATGTCTGAAAAACGCTACGTAGATTTTTTTATCCATATAGATCGTGATAGTCACATGCCATGTTAATAGTGCATTTATCCAATGATGAGAAATATTGTTTAACTAACGCCACTAAGACGTACAGTTTCAGGCTTAGTCTCGATTAGAAAACCTTATATGGATATTACAATTAAACTACCCAAAACCAAATTACAAAATAAAGCTAGAATCTCAAAAAGTACAAATAACAAATAACGCAGGCATTTTTACCTTTTTCTGAGTTTACGCTACGAAACTAATTGCACTAACGTCATGCACATTGTATACCAAATCTTAATACAAGCCGGCAAATCTTTCCAATGATTTTGGAAATGAACATATTTTCAACTGTTCACAAGGATTATTCTAGCTTTACCGGGGCAATTATTATGCTTCTTAGCGGCACACTCCTCTGGCGATATACGTTTGTACCGTTTTCCAGCATGATTTATGGATATGATTTTACAGAAACACTGTCAAGATCATGTTGCTGCTGTTGTTTAACAGAAACTCAAACATGGTGGTTTTATATAAAGTCATTGTATTCACATGTTTATATATTTATCATATAAGTTCAAAGTCACAAAGTAAACATTTTTAACTCGCTTCGCTCGTCTAAAACCAAACCTATTCTAAAACTCGACATGTTACCATACTCGAGGTAAGCTTCTAACCGACTGTCCTTTTCTCTCTAAAATCTTTCTCTGACTTAATAAACAACTATCCTATGATTGGTCAATTCATTACTACCACACTATTGGTCAGTTCCTTAATTATGAAGGCTCTTAACCCCTCCCACATGATATCACACAACTACCTGTCAATTATACAACATGATAAACCTTAAGCTTTCTTGTCTCCATTAGCCTGTCATCTGTAAGTGACATGGTTGACCTTTAAAAATATAAACATCCTTTAAGAGAATTCTTAACTACCATATCATAACACTGTGCATGCTCAGTATTAAGTTAAAAAACCATCGAAGTTGCAGTTAAACTAGCCACAGTACTCTCGGGCAAGTTTATATTCTACTGCATCAGATTATTTAATTGGATTAATATTGTATTGATTGGATTAGCATGACAGCTACATTGAAATCAATTATCCGTTGGGAACTTTTGGTTTAGTCCATATTACTGACAACAAATTTAATTTTACCAATGAAAGTGGTCATAGAGTGGACATACTAACTTTCATATTTTTTACCAAAAATTTGCGCCTATTAAACTAATTTGCAGAACAAGCGATTGCCTCGTTTAAAGATAATTTAAATCTTGAATAAATCCACATAGTTTTATTTTATTTAAGATGATACAAGTTTAAATGTATTTTATATGTAAGATAAAGTATTTTATGTATGAGAATTTATGTTCTAATCTGGCTGGTATAGTTAACCAAAATATCATTCCGCGTCACTGTTAATATATTGGTTCCCGGGCGATGTGTGCTCGACCCAAATAATAACAGAACGCGGTAACCAGTTGTTTCTCAGTTCTGACCGGATACTCAAGGATACAATTTTTTATCATAATTGATAAAATATTCTCTATAACGTTTTGAGGCGATCAAGTCTCATACATAAACCACAAGAATCCTTCGGCTCACCGTAGCAAAGTTCATAACAGTCGTAATGTCAAACATTGATTACGTTAAATTATTACGTTGATGGTGTACACTCAAAACATAATTGGTTCCCAACGTGTGACACTTAATTAATGGCTCTATTGTTGTGTATGTAATATCAACAGTTGGAAAATATGAATATTCATGATGTGCATTGGTGTTCTAAATTTAGAAGTAAAATAGGGGACGGGGGGAACCTTGAATAAGAACAGGTATGGTATTGAAAGTGAAACTTGGCGGTCCAAGCCGATGATAATTTGTTTATTTTTTTTTAAGAGTATATGATGATAAGGAATGCGTAATTGAGGTTTACATGTTACATGTTATGTGCTAGATAGAAACAACCAAATGTATACATTATTAGGATAAATACGGAATAAAGGTTAAAATTTAAAAAAAAAAAAAAAAAGGATACTTGACGTGGCAGTTTTTCGAGTCGCCATTTTTAATTTTACCCACCACCTCAACCCTAATTCTTTTTATTCTAGTCTTAGTTTATATATATTTTAGTCAAATTAGAACATACTACCTATTTTAGTTGTTTTTATGCTAATTACTTTGTAACCGGCGGTATTGTATGCCCAGATATATTTTTAAGTTTATATGTATTGGCAATTAATGTATCTCTTCAGGAATATATAAAAGATAATTCCCGGCATTTTTAGTTAAAATAATTTTTTCAGCTTACATCGTGTTTTGTTGTTACATCTTTACCATACAAGCGACTTCGGTCCATCCTATTCATTGTTCATCATTTATTAAATCCGACGTAACACAAATTCATAACAAAGTACTTTGAACAACATGATTTATAGACTATTTCCCCTGACTGTCCCAAATGATTTCGTTTCCATTAGCCAGATAATCACAGAATTTTCAATCTTTATATAGCAACACTCACTTAGATGGATACTTATCTCAAACTAAAACTTCGATTGTTTCTATATAAAGTTTACGAAATCTTAATACGACTTTCTATTGATACAAATTGATATTTTTCTTAAATATGTTTAATGGTAGCAAATAAAAGGCACATTCTTTTTTGACATTTACTCATTTATTTGAATACAAGAGACCGCTACGTCGATTATCAATATTTTTTCTATATACTATTGACCTATTCACCTTTAAACTTGGGTTGTTTGACTAATATTAATTTGACAGACGTAATACAGTCTTTAACAATATTCATATAGGTTTCAAAATTTTGTATTTATACGCGCAGTATACAGCTGTTTGGTTAGGGCTCAACTGTTTAGGTACAGAATAACTTGATGTCTGTATTTATATGTTTTTTTTTCATAATAGTAAAAGCTAAAAGAAATCTTATTATATTAGGCAATGTTTTATCGTCAGTTTTTATTTTCAATATTATATTAATAATATATATAATTTAATATTATATAATGTACATGAATATCACACTATTAACGCTACAAAGCAGCAAACACATGACGTAAATATAAATATAACATTTAGAGGTTAATACACGACAGAGCCGGGCCGGGAGGTGATAATATGGCCATTATGATTTCGGGCCGATTATCACCTCCCGGCCCGGCTCTGTCGTGTATTAAAGTCTTTAATACACCTGTTCGGTTGCGCCACTCAAAGGGAGTTATTACGTTTTAACTCATCAGGACTGTTACCACTACAAGGCAATGTTAATGATGTCCATTAATCAACCTCTTTATTATACGTGCTTCTAAATTATGTGTACACATACTTTATTTATATTTTAACCGAGTATAAAATGAAAGAAAAATAATAATAAAAACAATTTTAATTTAAAACAAAAAGAAACCGTCATTGACGCGTCATGAACACACGACGTTCAGATTGATAAAATTAATATAACGTGCACGTTAACAAACTGGGCTATTGCGGCATTATGATGTAGACGTTGTATTTTAAGATATTTATTTACTTTTCAGTTTCAGATATAGGTCGCTATGCAGTTGCTTCCTTTGATTTGTTTACATTAGCAACAGAATGGAAATAATAAAATACACAAACACTTAATACCATATCAGCGATTTTCTTTAAAGAAGAGCACTTACTTTTTATCCGTGAAAGAATTAACCGACATGTTAAAAAAAAACTGAGAATGATGACGTTTTACGTGGCCATTGGTACAATGTATCACGCGCACGCATTCACCGGGCCAATTATGTATGGGTTTTTGGCCCGGGCTGATATGTGATAATCAGCGCGTGAAGGCAATAACAAGCTTGTCAAAATAATGTCATTGTTTTATAGCATAAATGTCTATATATAGCAATTAAGAAGAGGTAACAAACTTTATTTTGTGCACTTTTATTATACAATATTATACCAGATATAAGTTTTAAAAGATACAAAGAACAATGAACAAAGATCCTTTCTAGCAATAGGCTTTGGGAAGGCTTGTGTTTGAAACTCATAGAATAATTATTGTGCTGGAACTGGGGATTGTTTCATGTACACTAATTTAGTCTGATGCTTAGTTTGAAACCGTTCTCAAACAAAACAGGTTAGTTTTGTGCTGGAACTGGATTTTTGTCTTAGTTCGAAGACTTAGATTTGGAACAGTCTTCAAACGTTTAAGTGCATATTTATGCTGGAAATGAGCATTGTTCCAAGCATACAGTTTTGTTATTAATGTGAAACCGTTCTCAAACAATAACTTTATTTTCGTACTGAAACTTGGTTTTGTTTCATGTGTATTAGGTTAGTTTGAAGACTTAGGTTTGAAACAGTCTTCAAACATATATGTGTACTTTTATGCTGGAACTGAGCAGTGTTCCAGAATAAGGTTTGGTTTGAGTTTGAAACAAATCTCAAACGTACGCTGTCCAGACACGTTGTCTGAACAGCTGGTCTCATTATTAAAATAGTGTTGAACAAAAGTTAGTTCAACTCTACAGGGTTTGAAACATTATACTGTATATAGTTGATTGTTATGATCATTTGTCTGTATGATTTCTAAATATAAGACTAATTTTATTATTATTATTGTTTGAAGTTTACTAATCATGAGGCAAGAAGCCTGAGGAAAATTTATATATTATATAGTTTGAACAAAATTTAACATAGTTTCAAGCTAGGCTGTTTCACAGCTTAATCCAGTGAGGACACAGTCGCCTTACAGAAGATTCTGTTTTAAGTTCAAGATACTCACCAAATAAATTGACACAGCTTAAAACATGCTCATTTTTGTTACTATATATAGTGTTTTAAAGTAATGTAATGTGTTGGTATTAAACATGCATGGACTTGACTGTTTGTCATGTCATTATACTCTTTGGAACAATTAAGTCATTACTACTATTGCCATAATGATGAACATTTTAATAAAACTATAGTAGGAAGCTTTAAGAATTTACCTACACAATTTTTCATTTTATTAATCAAAATTATTGTTATTGTTAACTCTGTAATTTGTTCAATTCATAACAAAGAACTAATTTCAGTATTAATTTTAAGAAATTCATAGAAACAGCCGCAAAGTATATTACGTTTTTAAATGTCGTTTGGAGAAACACAAAGCATAAGCGTAATAATGATACGAACTTCGATGAATGTTTCATTTTCTTAATTTTAAGGGATTAGTATCATCCGGAATATTGCAAAATGTAGGATTATTTACTGAGAAGAAAAGCCTATAAATATTTTACCCATGTGTCAAATATGCATTGGTGGCTACTGGAGGCGGTTATAGACTATATTTAGTTTGTGCTTGTTTTATGTCGTTAATTTAAATAATTAAACGTATACGAACTACCCTTATGATATTAATGAAATTTGGCATACTAATTGAATTAAAATAAAATGCGTTTACCCGGCAGTTTGATTTGTAGCATTTTTGGATCATGACCAAATTTATCAAACCTTTTAAAATGTACTGAGTGTTCAACAACGATATTAACATTAGGAGCGTTTCGCAGCAAAGCTGAGTAATGTCATCTTACAGAAACGATCCGACCCTGTATTTCATCATCACAGGTCAATACTTAATAATCATTACAGTATCAATACCAAATATGCAATAATTATATATTTCGACATACCATTATAAAAGTGAGTGTTGAAATAAGTAGAATCAACTTGATATATTCAAAGAGTTTAAATTTCTTAAAAGTAACGAACAGCGATAAACATAATGCAATTCTCTGATACACGAATTTATGGATGTTGACCGATCCATGATGCTAATAAAGACTATTTCTTTTCTTTCAAGTTTGTATTTGTCCTTTTACCTGTGAATGGCTTTTCAGATAAAACTTGTGCTGATATCGAATGTACAAAAAACCCACTTACATTCTTTCAGTATGTTTTTATATGACACATTTTATTCGTTTTTTCTCCGTACATATAGATTAGCATATTGGAAGATAACTGGGAAGATGCTTTCCTATGGGTATAAGATTTCTTTTAAATTAGTTTATTTTATATAATGGAAATGTACTTTTAGTGCAACGTGTACTTCTCTTTAAGTGTACTTGGAATACAATACAAATCGGTTTATTCACTTATGTGGACTTTTGCATGCGCTGTTTGAGAAATATTTCATTATCAAAAGATATATGAGAATAGTCGAAGAAACAATATCAGAAAAAAATTCATTGTTTAAAATGACAAATATTCAGTTTTACTTGTTAATATAGATTTAACCTCTATCAATGACAAAACGACGTAAATACTTTTAGAAATATGTGTTGCTTTACTATAGAAAAATACAAATTTTTTATAAAATGTGTTTACACATGATAATTGTATAATGATAATCCGTAGCCATTAAGGACTAATACATCATTAAGCTGACGTTTGTTTCAAAGCATAATAGTAGTGTGTTTGCCAATGTTATTTATTGACAGCTGTTTTTATTTGGGATATGAATTTAAATAATTGAAAGGAAGGATGCTATTTTGAATACTTGAGCATGTTTCAGTTTGTTCAATACCACTCGGTAAATAGTTGTATAAGTGAGTTCACTCGAAATCATATGCCATTCTTCAAAAGAGTGTCAGCTAAAATGAATCAATGTATGCTAAGTTCTTATTGTTTTCAAGTGAACAAATACGTACATAACTGTTTTATTCTTTTGGTCAGATATTAACATTATTGTGTCGCTTATGCCATTAAAGTGTGGGGATATACAGTGAATAACATTGTATAGCCGCCGAAGTAGATTAACTTGAGACTTAATTATTTAACTTCGATTGTGAAACAAATCATTCCAATTTAGCCGCGGTGAGGATCGAATCCACGACCTCCGACCCTGGTGTCGATGCTTTACAACTGGACAACGTGCTCCACTATGAGATTTGAACAGTGAAAAATAGCATTATTTATGTTGTATATGATATCATACAAAATATTATAACAACCGTAGATTAATCATTCAGTTTTGTTTAGTTAATGGGGTCTTTTCTATGCACCTTCTGAAACTAACATATCAGGCAAACAAGAGTGAAATAAGGTACATTTTTCTCTTCCGCAAGTATTTCAATTTCAGTATTTCTAATTAAGAAAATATTTTTTTTACAGAACAACTGAAGAATCATATTAAGATAAATGTATTTTAATGACGGGCAGATTAAGTCATGTTGAACAATAGTTTAGCTAGTAATATTTGTCAAAAATTATGTATATTGTTTTTATTTTAGGCCGACCAAAATCAACTATCTATTACTGCATTAGTTGAAAACAAGGACAAATGAGGTATCAGTTTGTATAAATGAATATGCATTAAACATGAATCACACTTCCTCTGATTTATTTTGAACTGACATCTTAAAGTCAATTTCGCGTGTTTACAACATGGAATCACATCGATCACATTTCTTTTCAGTCTTTAAATCATAATAAGTCCTGTCGTTCTGTTGTACAGAATTTACTGAAATAGACAGAAAACAGACCAACCGACTCGAGTGTATTTCTATTAGCGTGAATTAAAAGCATTAGCAAAAAATCCATATTTTTATATATGATTCAGATTTAAACAATTAAAAATTCTTCTTTGGATAAATGTCTGGACGAGGACCGTCCGATGCCTTGTAGTCTATAGTATCTGACATCTACCGACACCCTTATGTAATAAACATGGGATTCTCGAGCGTCATGTCCTTCATTCCACAGCATTATTGCGTTTGCAATTCCTGTTCGTCTGTAGCATCTAACCAATCAGCGTGCTCTTACGTCTGATATGTAATGGTCCCTCGCGAGGTGAGATGGGGCCGTTTATACCGTCTAAAAGCATTAGAAATGTGTTATAAGACTGTTTGGTACAGTTAGGTTATGACTATTTACATTTGGATTAAAAATTAATTTCAATAAACTAAAATATACAAGGAACATCATTTGATATATACTCGTACTTACAATATTTTTCATTTGATTAAATAAAATTTTCGTAGTTGCAAACAGTGCTATTATATTCAACTGCATAGCAGAGAACAAATTTCATGTCATATCCTTGGTTGATGCGTTTTGATTTGATAAAACATTATATTTTATGAAACTAAGTCATGTGTTACAATTGTTTGTTAAAATACCAAAATAGCAGAGTTATTACTATACGAATTTCAATGGTTATTGTTCCATTTCTGAAGAGATTTGAATCATCATTGTGTTCCAAAATGTAGGCGTATCTACAGAGAAGATATTTCTAATAAAACCATGTTTGCAAGTAAACTGAATCATTAAACACCAGATGGCACTATACTGACAAACAGTTATAGAATGTTAAGTACTTGAACATGTCTTTTATTATCTCAACATGTGTTACTATACAATGCAGCCGCACAATCTCACGTCTCGGAAAATCAAGATAAAATATTTTCTAAATGTTATCACCGTTTCTTATTCCACAATCTTGTTTTAGCAACTGATGGTATTTTAATACACATTCAAATAAATCAAACACGACTTATACAATCAAGATAATACACAATATATACGAATACTTTGGGCTGTTTTTAATATACCCTAATGGTCGCTTTGGAGATTCGGGTTCTAGTAGAAAGTTGCAATAAAATTGTATGAAAGTACACACTACATAAAACCAGTCCAGCAAACCTTAATGGTTCTCAAATGTATTGAATATTTGAATTTAATAGTCATGATTTCATCTATGTCTAAATGTTTTTCTGCTGTTTGAGGAGACAAACAAATCGTTATCGTCCCTGTTGTAAAGATTTTGCCTAAATTTAGTTTAATACTCATCAAAAGCTATCTCAAGTGAAATTGGCCATAACTGAGCGATTCATGTCAAATTCAATAATGCTTAACATACATATTAAGCTAGTGCATATACTCCAAAAACGGAGTACATGTAGTCGTATATTTCTGTTTGTGCAAAATACTTAAAACAAAGATTTTTCTACACTGAAGGGAATCTGGAAGATTTAATAAATCATTTGTACAAGGGACATTCAAAAATAGATCAGACCTTTTCTCTAGGAAATAATCAATATAAATAGAATTAAAAAGTACACCATTGAAAACCGTTATCTTTCTTCTATCTTTCACAGTCTTCGAAAACGCGGTTGACGTTTGAATTTGAAATGCGAATGACGTTAAATTTAGCAGTTATGCTACTTTGACGTTACGTTACATATTGGCGGAATATTAAAGCTATTGGACGACCGTAATTGCAACTGTTATGGCGTTTAAATACGTTTCAAGGAATGTAAAAACAACGTGCGCCGCATATGCGTTACTGCGGTAAATGGAACGGTCGTTGCTTTGGACGTATCATCCTAGTTACGCATAAAACTATTCAGAAATTTTCAAAATGGAAAACAATTTACATTTATGTAAGTTTTGTTATCCTGAGGAAAACAATAATCTCATAAGAGAAAAATTCCAATTTATTTTTTAACGTCCCTCTTATGTGTAAACGTAAGTTAGATAATAATGTGTTATTAAGTTAATTTTAATTAATTAGCCCAATTAGAAGTAAGATCAGATTTGATATGAATTGGTCTTAAGTCCGCTACCAAGTAATGAGTGTTGTTTCCGATAGGCCGTTGGGTCGAGCTGGGGATCGAACTCACCAGCTTCAGCGTGAGCGGCCAACACACTATACACTATACTACCGCCTATCTATAACTATATTTAAATATATATTCACACTATTTGAAACCTTACTAACAAACGATGTAAAGCTATTTAAATAACTAACTAGATAAGTTATCAGTTTTGTAGTAGTTGATTTGTGAATATGACGGCACACGTGAAATCGAAACTTTTTTAAGATTGCCTAGTTAATGAGCAGTATAACTTTTTTTCATTTATGGACTGTTTTTTAATGAGGTGGTTCCACTTTGACTAGAATACACTAATGATTAATTTTCAAATGGCTAGGTTAATGGCAAAAATGAATGTGCATTCAAGTTTTTATTTGCTTCATGTCGAATTGTATAAACAGATAGCCCTATTAAGATTCCATAAATTTTAAATAGAAGCAACTGAAATGTTTTCATGATCATACTTCTTAGTGAGTGCTCCTGTATAAAGATGTAGAATTCTGTGATTATCTGGCTAATGGAAAACGAGTTCTTTTAGGACATTCTTGGAGACATAATCTTAAATCATGATGTTCAAATTCCTTCCTTATGTAGTTAAAAGTGTATCATCTAAAATGAAATAAAATTATGTAGGTTAATTCAAGATTTAAATTATATTTTGACGACGAAATAGCTTCTTCTGCAAGTTAGTTTAATGGGCTAATGTTTTGGTAAAATTTGAGAAAGTTGGTATGTCCATTTAATTACCACGTTCATTGGTAAAATCAAATTTAGTGTCAATAATATGGAATATCTTGAGTCTTTTTTCTGTCTTTTTCAGTACATTCCGTACAACATAATGACAGGACTTATGATGATTTAAAGACTAAAACGAACTGTAATCGATGTGATTCGCAGTTGTTGTAAACACTCAACGTTGACTTTAAGACGTCAGTTCAAAATTAACAAGAGGAAGTATGAATCACGTTTAATGCATATCCTAATAAAAACTGATACCTCATTTGTCCTTGTTTTCAACTAATGCAGTTAAAGAGTAGCAGAAAGTAGCAAAATGTTGTTCATGGAGGGATAGGCTGAATAAGTTAACATATTCATGAACTATCTGATTTCCCGAAATCAATAACGAAACGTGTTTATATATTTAAAATGGGTTACATACCATTGCCAATAAAAACGGTTTCTCCTTTTGATGATTGAAATAGCGAGATGGCCATATTGCGATGTAAATTGTTATTTAAGATTCCAGTATGTGCTGCTTTTAATATAATTGTGCTCATTGGCTGCGAATTAATATCAAAATAGATGTTGTCATTCAACACAACTTAGCTGTTTATCAAATTCGACTTTTGAGATGATTAATGGAAGAAATCTGAAAATGAACGCCGATGAGTGACGTGAGAAATAATGACTATCTGTATGGAACAAAAAGTATATCATTATGAAAAAGACTATTTTTTTTGTATTTTAAACTAGTATGACAATACAAATTTGAAGTATAGTTATCAATTGTATGTGTGGTGTTGAGTGTTGCTATAAACATGTTATTCAGCCATGTAACAGCGGTGTCGCGCTAAATTCACACGCACCTCCGAAAGTCCACACGTTTCGATCATAAAATAGACACGCGGGAAAATCACTTGTTATTGTTTTTGATCGACTTATATGTTTTGTTTAAAAGTTTTACATTCTTATAAACATGTATTAAACTCTTTCAGCATATAAAGCTCTATTGATATACGTGCACATGATAATGAGACAGGGTCGACCTGTTCTAGACTATTTCTCTGCATCTAAATTGACAGTAGATTTAACTTATTACAACTGCAGAATTATTTGACCGGTGCAATACATTCAAAGATACTTGTTTCATGTGAGCAATAACTTTCATTCGGATAATTAGCGGCACTTTCCTTCTGGTGGAACATTATTTATATTTATAAGAATATATGGCAATACATCATCTAACTACAGCTGATAACAGCATTAGCGTGTAAATAGTCCTAATATAATATCTTTATAGATAGCTATCTCACGTTTAGTAATATTCAGTAATTATCGATGATCATTTAATCAATTCGTTAAATTGAGCTTAATACAGTACATTTCTACTGAATAAAAATGTTTTGCTACAAAAATACATGTTGAATTTGTTCATTGACATTTAAATCCCTATGGGCAATAAGCCAATTATGTAAATTAAGAGTGTTATAACTTAAAACTAAATTTGAGTCAGGTGTAAACATAATTCATCTAAAAAATCAATAAAAATAAGTTGAGATTTTTCTGCGATTTCAAAATATGTTTTATTGTAATATAAAGGGCGGTAATTTACTGACATGCGAGCTTCAGATACCCCATGTATAAACTGTGATTTACTTCCAGATACATCATTTTATTTCCTCGCAACAGTTATCAGCAGTCATACTGTATGAAATACATATTTCAGAAACCAACAATTCCATTTATCAAAACACTCATTTATATAAATGAGGAACAACTGATTAGAGAGGGATTTGTGTAAGTTGTAAGAACTTGTTTCACATTCATTGTAAAATTAATTAGTTAAAACTAAACAAACTGTTTAGAAGGAGCATACAAAAGAGGAATATAATTGAAATACGTTCTTAGGTGTTTGCAAATATCAAAATACATGCGATTAATTTTGTAATGTATGTATATTGTAAAAATATTCATTTGTAATGAGTTGCTAAACACATTTTACATAGTACATTTTCAACTTCATTGCTAATTTTGCATATATGATGATATCAGGGGCAATATGGTTAGTGTCAATATAAATAAATGGGATGTCATTTAAAAATACTATCTTAGTAGTAATGCAGTCATGTTTTTTGGTTCCAAAACCATTTCTATGACTAAAAGAACTAATATCAAAAAAGGCAGACGCACAATTTAGTTACACTATGCTTGTTATTGGACGATAATTTATTCACAATAAAATATTCTTTTGAAAGTGGTCCGTTTTATTGTTGCTAGTCGGTTTATATAATAGAAGTCCATTTGAGAAATGAAATGAAAGTTTATTACAAACAACACGTGCTATTAGGATGAATCGAGAAGGGATTAAAATAGTTTTGCGAGCCATGTATAAGATAATATATCATGAATGTTCAAAACAAAATGTTCACTTCTTATAATGTATATTTTAATACACTCGATTAACAACACCATGCCCAACATTGATACTATTTTGGTTTATTATGTAGCACCGACACAGTTTAAATTATATATTACAACCTAAAATTGATAAACGATGAATGTTGAATAGTTAATTCCTTTGTAAAGAAGCATACCAAAATTCCTGTATATTGAACAGTAGATATGTTTGTTTATTTATAATAGTTATTGTGAATTCATATCATCACATCTAATATCATGACAGTTATTAGTGAGTATCAACAAAAAACCACTTACAAATATTAACTTAATTTACAGTTAATTTCACAATGTTTAATTCCGAGCTCTGAACGGCAAAAATACGTCTATTGTTTTTCACAATACGTTATTTCAATAAAGTCTATAATAATCATGACGTCATATTATTCGCACATTTCAAACAATGTTGATTTTTAAGAAAAATGTATACCAGAAGCTTAAAATGACCGTTATGGGTATGCTTTATTAGAATATGACACCAAAACGTTATGTTCATTCGATACATGAGTAAAATAAATAAAAATCAGTAAATCTCAACAAATATATGTCAGAGTTATGAAACGTTTGAAAGCAGTTATTTTTTCTCCTTGTCCTTTATGTAAATGTAACCTAAACAGTAGCAAACTGAATCTAGTTTTCTTTGAATAAGCGATTTGATGTTGAAGAATATCATTGCAAAAATTATGTTTCTATGTAGTATGTCTGTGTTAAAAATCAAAGAACCATGATTTGGCCTTAGCCATCTCAGTCATACATTCTTGATCATAGTGATAATACACTTCTTTCAATTTGTAAACAAGCCACTCGTTAGAATATGACATTTGGTGATCACTTGATGAAATATAATTCGATCTTACACCAAACCAAACACATACCCTCAATATTAAACTATTGAAAGTTTCGTTGTTGATTACAAACTCATTAAAAATTGTAACATTAATCTACCTTCAAAGATTATCATACGAATATAGATTCAAACATCATATTCTATTGTACTTGGTAAGTTGAACCGAATTACTGTATACTGTACGAGGTATGTCCCAAAAGTAATAGGACGACCCTGTCATTTATGTATTTAGGGAGTTACACGCAAACCAATGGTATCAATAGATAGATCGACACATCTTCTATTGTCATAAAACATCAAATCAACATTCAGTCATCGTTAAGTTAATGCAAAAGGCACCATAGGAAGTACGGGGGACTTTGAAATTAGACGCCATTTAAAAAAAACAATATTGTCTTGGAAAGCAGACGTCTTCCTCAATATTGTGCCAAATGTTATAAAAAAACAGTGGACGTAATTTCAGATCATGTGCGAATGTCATTTAAAAAATTAACATTTGAATATTGTGCGCACTTTTAAAGTAACAAGTGTGAATTTGAATAGTCAAGAAATTGGACGACGTCACGCCTAGAGTGGAAATTTGGAGTGTGGTAAAATTTTGTGTTGAGTGTGATATGACCCCAAAGGAGACTCTGAAGTTTTTTTCACACAACTCTTTAACAGAAGGCATATCCAGGAGTCTGATCTATTGGTAGTACAGACAGGTTTCCAATGGTGAGACAAAAGTAACTGACCATCAGCGATCTGGATGACCGAGAAATCTTGTGTGGTTTTCCTGGGATTCAAGACAGATCTTCGTGAAAAGCGCATTCAGTACCTCCGGGCCATGTGCCTGAGTGTACATTTTATGGTTAGGATCTATAAGCCATCATAGTATCGTGACATGTACCAGAAGTAGGTGCAGTACCACAAAAAATGTGCTTTGCACAGCAGTTCATACTTCGAAAAAAGAATGACTTACTTTGAATGTCAATTTGACGTCGCACAAATAATGTCGATCTCCCCCGTACTTTGTAACATACACATTTTGACTTGACAAAATCAATGTTAAATGGTGGTGTACGATATTGAAATTTTGTATGCTTATAGTTTGGATATTGAAAATTATCCATGCCAAGTTTTGTTTGGATCGAAACACTAAAAGGCACATTTCTAAATGCGTCCTATTACTTTTGGGACATACCTCGTATATATAAGTGATGAAACCAATAAATACTGTTTAGGACTATATGAACCTCCTAACAAATTGATAACTAAACATTTAAATAGTATTTAGAAGTAATATATATTTCGAATATCGGCTTCATTTGATTGAACTTATGACGAGCTAAAATGTCCCTTCGTGATATTATATATATATTTAAGTTTCAATTTTTGTACAAAATGTTAGCGAAATGAATACGAACTTTGTCTATCGTGCCTGGATGAATGAATAAATGACATATTACGGTATTTGATAATACAAAGACAGGTTGCAGCCCCACTTTCAATTCTAAACTGTTCAACTTTAAAACGGCCGGTAGACTAATGGATAGAGTGTTGGCCTCTCACGCAAGATGTTGCGGGTTCGATCCCCAGCTCAACCCGATGCCTCTCATAAAACAACACTCAGTACTGGTTCTACCCAGGAAGCGGACTCGAGAGCGGTTCATATAAGCTCTGAGGTTTCATCGCAATCGAGTTAGTATAAACTAACCTTTAAACTACAGTGAAAGGAAAAATAAAGTATACACACCTGAACGTCGTTGGGTCAAGGAACAATTAATGTATTGCATATAAATTTTTTATATTTAATATTTCATCATATTGTTGAATAAAAAAACAAACATTTAATTCATTGCAAAGCAAAACAATAAGAAAAAAATCAGTTCATTTTCCAGCACATGAAAAAACTTAGTCAATAATGAAATAATTTTAAAACCCAAAATGTATACTTTCTTTTTCCTTTCAGTATATTTGTGGCCACCATTATAAGATATATAGCTGTAGAAATAGCGTTCTGTTGTACTTGATTAGTTGGGCCTAAACCAAACTGCTGTATACCGCCCATATTAAAACAATATACTAAAACCAATAAATACGACTATGGAACTTCTGCAAGATTGATAAATTTAAAGTAGATTAATATTCGACCTCTGGTTCTGTTGACAAAGACGATTTAAAATGTGCTTTCATAATATTATCTGACAATTATTATCTTATTCATTTTACACACCTTTTTTAGTGTGAATATTTATCAAATGGTAACATAACTAGAATCTACGTCATTTGTATAGAACACCTGATATATTGGTTTAAAAAATATATCCATCTTAATGACAGTTGCATTATAATGATAACGAATTCTCTGTTTCTCTGGGTTAATTCTATACAAAACGAAAAATCATTAGGGACATTCTAACAGACATAAGACGATTCATCATGTAATTGTAATCGCTTTCTTATGTAGTTGAAAGTGCATTATCTGGATAAACCAATGTCGGTCAATTCAAGAGTTATATCATTTTATAACAATAAGTCAATGCTGTTTCCACGCAGATGCGGTTTGCACATGTTCATGTCTCCTTCCATATATGTTCCGACGATCACTTTAACTTGGAACAAGTGACAGAGTGTTTATTATTGTCCACGCCAAATGCAGAGATATGGAGATTGTTTTGTTCTTTCGTCCGTTAGAATATATCTAAAACCTGGGCAAGAATTTTGCCATATTAGCTTGATTTGATTAACAATTGGTATAAATGTTTATCCAAACTGCGCCACCAAGAGACATACAAATCGCTTCAGTAAATCCTCACAGTATACAATATATTGCCTTTTAAATATTTTTAAGATAATTGGTATAACAATTTTTTATTGATTTTAATAAGATATATGTATGATCTAAATATGTATACATATAGCAAAATGAGAATTCCGGCTCTGTTATGCATATTAATTTGTCATTATTCAAATAATATTTTTGTTTTCTTTCTTTATTGGAGAGTAGGCCTGAAATTGTATGCAGTGTTACAAAAATGAATGAATATTCAATTTTTTTCTTGAAACTCCGTCCACCCCATATAAAAGAGTATATGCTAATGTATTTTAGCTCAAATGAATATAAAGCTCAGAGTATATATGAACCGCTCTCGAGTCATTGTAGAACCAGTGCTGAGTTATGTTTTGCGAGACATCGGGTGGTCGAGCTGAGGCTCGAAACCGCAACCTGTGGCATGAGCCCTTTTATTGAGTTTGTGTATTTGTCATGTCGTGTTACTGAATTGTTAAACGTTGAATATCCGAAGCTTTCTTTGACGTGATTTATTTACTTGATTTGTATAAAACCTTTCTTCTCACTCCATAGGATATAGATTCAATTGATGAAAACATCGACTGTCCATGTGTTTCATGGCAACAAAACATATAACTATTGTAAAACATCATTAACATTGCCTCACTACAATTGGTAACAATATTAGTGTTTTTTTATTATCCTTACAAGTGCTTTTTTGATAGCGTTCTCATGTGAACTTGATCATTAGGAAATTCTTGTCAAATTAGGCGTCCTCGTTAAATGAATATATCAAGTACATTTACATCCAAAACTGAAAAAGGTTTACTGCTTATTAGCTTGACAATCTGAAGGCAGTTTCGGTGTCACAGATGCGATCACACTCGCTTATCAACTACATGAAAAAATGACAATGTTGCTATCGCATGTGTTAGTAATTAAAACAGATTTACAACGTGTATTAGTAAGGTTTCGAATACATGTAGTATGTATATATAAAAAAATATAATAAGTAAAACCTGCATGATGCTAGTGTATTGGATAAAGTGTTGGCCGCTCACACTAAATCTTGCGAATTCGATTTTCAGCTCAACCAGATGGCATCTCAGAAAAAAAAACACTCAGTACTGGAAGCGGACTTAAGAGCGGATTTTATTAGCTTATTTCTAAATCGAGCTAAATAATTAATAATTATTATAAACTTAACATTCCAATACATGCTAAAATAAAATAGGCATACACATATGTTTTCACATACAAGACAATCTAATAAAACAACATCCACATTTCCTACAGTGTCCAAAACCTTTATTTTGAGTAATGTTCACAAACAGAAATTTACGACTTCACGTACCCGTTTTTGGAGTAAATACACAAGCTTAAGTGCGTGTACATTATTATTTAATTTGACATGAACTCATTTAAATATAGCCAAGGTTCACGTGAGATAGTTTTTGATGAGTATTTAAATGACTTCATACAATGTCTATACGACAGGGAAAAATTACGAGGTCCCTGTCTTCTAAAATAGCAGAAAACATTTAGGACAGATTTGAAATCATGAACATATAATTCAAATTGCCATGGGATATTCAATTTATTTGAGACTGTTAATGTATACTTTCATGCAATTTTATTGTGGCTTTCGAATAGAATGCAAATCTTAAAAGATATTATTCGGTATACATGTATTAAAAAACAGCCCAACGTATACGTTTATGATGTTTTATTTTCTTGATTTTGTGTGTACGTGTTGTTTGATTAATTCAAATGTTTATTGGAATGCCATCAGTTGCTAAAAAAAGAATGTGGAATAAAAAATGTGACATAATTTACAAATTATTTTTATCTCGCTTTTCCAGAGACGTGATTTAAGATGACTCTGCTGCATTGTATAGTACCACATATTGAGATAATAAAATACATGTTCAAGTACATTACATTCTATAACGTTTTGTCAGTTAAGTGCAATCTGGTGTTTAATGATTCATTTTATTTGCAATTATGGTTTTGTTGAATTCTTTTCTCTGTAGATAAGCCTACGTTTTGCAACATTATTACATAGTGGGCGCCTGCATCTGTGAAGTTCTTAAATCAAACTAATAATTGTGGTTTGCAAAATTGAAACGGATATGGCATAACATTGCAACTAGGAAGATTTAATTTAATCAAATGAAAAATATTGTAAGTATATATTAAAATGTTTCTACTATATGTTCATTTGACAAAATTTAAACTTTCATCCCTATAAA